>OY728161.1:324974819-326174819 GCA_963277665.1 Viscum album | reverse complement strand
ATAGATTTTCTTTTTATAAAGGATTATCATTTTGTGGATTATCTGATCTCATACTAACCTTTTTGGTTTTAGTTTTGGTTATAGTCTAAATACATCTGAAATATATAGTTCTCTTTTGTGGATTAGGTAATTTTCTAGAGGTTGATTATAGCTCTCTTAATGCGAACAAGTCTTCCTAAATACTCGTCTTTCGGAGAAAATATGAGTTTTATTAAGGAATCTAGTAAAATTTGAAAGTCTACGTGACAAGTAAATCAGTTTCATTATGATTTAGTTAAGCTCAAAAATAAATTCCTCAATTAAGAGTAACTTAAAACAAAAATGTTTTCTGTAAACTTTTCCTACTAGGGAATCCAATACCGTTTAACCCATCACAAGTTTGTGATTTTCTTATGGTTGACTTTCTCCTTGACATGTTTACTATCACTCTCCATCAGAACATGAACCTTTCTTTTTTCCTCCATATCCATATTTTCATACTTGGAATCCTATTATGGGTTAACTCAGGTGACATTTGTACCTCTCTCCCATTCGTTTAAAGTGATAGTTTTACTGACTCTTGTTCCGATGTGGGATTTTCAATGAAGCTTCCAAACCCAATTTTAAAATTGCGAGGATGAAATTCCAAAAAGGGGGGAAGGATGTAAATCCACAGGTAAATAAAGAATATGACATTTTCATATTTATCCATATTTTTGAATAAAATATTAATATTACTTTAAAGGTAACTCTATGCTCGATGGCGTACCCAATACGCAACAACAAGTTTCATTGAAATCTTACATTGCACTCTAATAATAAAATAATATTATTTTAATTGGTAGTTAACGCCTATCCATTGTAATGGAGAGAATGAACAGAACTAACTACAAAATTATTATATATGGTTGTCAAATATTTTTACTTTTTTCAAATAAATGTTAGAGGTTTAAAATGAAAATGAATCCAATTTTAAGCATAAATCTTCTAATATTCTTTAAAAGGTCGATAAACCGCCTTTTGATGGAGATCACTTTTTAAAAATTCTTTTTACAATTTTATATGTTGTATTTAACAAAATAAAATCCATTTTTAGAATCTGGACATCGAAATTTACTTGGTGTAAAATTTTGTTATTTTCCGCTAAAGATCATTTTTATTGAAAATGTTGCATTATAATTCAAACCTCATTTTAATATGATTTATTTATATGGATATATTATATTTTTAATTTAGATTAAAGTTTATTTAGAATATATTTTTACCATTTAATCTAATGGTGGTCATTGGAATTAATTTCACTTTGAAATTGGACGTAAACTACTGTCAATCTTTTAACAGATATTGTTTCTTAAAAACATGCAATTTGTTTTGACAGCGGGAATTAATTATTAAATTAATTAATGAAACATATATGTTTTGAATTTTTTAAAATAAACATCATTTTTGAATTCAGAATATCAAATATAGATTAGGGTGGATTTTTGGTATTTTTCTGAAAAACATCAATTTTTTATGAATAGTGAAACCACTAAGTTGTAGTTAAGGAAACTGATTTTTCGTTTAAATGAAACTTTTCCAATTCTATGATTTCATTTTCCAAAATCTGACATACATGGTTGTCATTAATAAGTAAAATTTGGTTCAATGGGATTAAAATATTTTTTTGGTGAATAGTAACTTTTAAGTTTTATTAATCGCGATTAGATGTAATTAGGGTAGTTTTGGGTAAAAATAATGTTTTAATAATATGAAATGAACTTTACACATTTCCTACCCTTATTTGATGTGTCATGGCCGACCAAAAAAATCCATGGGTCATCTTGGGGACCCCATGGAGCCACTTTGGTAGGAAAATGACATAAATACCATTTTATTTAAAGTTAAAATAAAAATGTCACAAACATGAGTTGTATTACTAAAACAATTTATAAATGGGGTTACAAAAGTCATATTTTTTATTATAAATATTAATTATAAATCTAAAAATATTTCCTACATCATGATATTTTTTTATAATTTTTATACATTAAATAAATTAAATTATTTATGACACCATGATGATGCTGTGATTACCTCATTATTTAACGATTTAAATAAAATTAAAAGATAATGTAAAATCTATGACCTAGACATGTAAAAACCTATTTAATAGGTGTATTTAGAACTATTATAACCTTATCCTTGAAATATATAATTTTGGGACCTTTAAAATCCGAAATGCATTTTATAATAAAGTAACCTTTTATAACTTTCCAAGAGTGCCCCTCCTCTCCTCTTATAAAAGGCCCCCACCTCTACCACCTTACCCACACCTCTCAAGCCTTTGGCTCGGACAAACCCTGCCCATTTTCTCTCTCCACATCCCTCTCTTACTCCTAGAAGCCTCACTCTAGGCAGAAGACTTCCAAAGGAAGCCTTTGAGCTCAAATCAAAAATAGTTACCCGTTTTAAAGGTAATGTCTTACCTAGTGTTCTTCTGTTTTATTTTGCTTCTCCAACCCCCTAAACTATTTTTATTTATTGATTTTGTAACCACAGAATTATCTTCAATATAATAGGATGATGTTATGATGAGGATTATAGATACACTAACACACAACTCCGTATAATGGTTAAAGAACATACTATTTCTGTGGATGGTGAATTACTGCCTCACGAAACGATGATTGTTCTATCTTCTCATACCACCTCTCATGGTGGCCATTGTGATGGAACTATTTTTATTTATGATATATATTATATTTATTTCCTCTCTATGATTATGTATTTTGTATTTAATACATATCTTTATGATTTTCATGTTGTGCAAATGCGATAATTTCATTTGAGGAAGTGTGGACTACCTCCCCCTCAAGTGATGTGACTCATTCATGCAATACATGGAATGTATAAAGAATGAAATTGATGAACTTATGTGATATATATAACAAATATGTCATACTGTAATTATAATATATATATATATATATATCTCATCATGTTTTAATTCCATTAATGTGCCAAATAAATGAAAGTAGCGTTCATGCGTACGTACGACTTACCATCTCCATGAACGGTACATTTCATTTCTTATCATCAAATGTTATGTACTATTATAAGTATATATATAATGGATATATATGTCATATATTACATGTAAATGATGGATATCATTTTGGAATTATAATATATAAATCACTCTTTTAACTTTAATTCTGTTAATATGACAAAAAAATGAAAGTAGCATTCATGCGTACGTACGGCCTACCATCTCCATGAACGAGGCTTTTAATTTTTTTTCTCCAAATGTTCTGGAATATTAAAAAATGAATATATACTGGATATATATTATATTAAAAACATTAATACTATTCTGGAGATGGTGTACCTATAACAACATGGGAAATTATTTTCCAACAAGTTCAATTTTTGCTCATGTACCGAACATCGACAAAAACGTCTGATATGAACTCACTTTATTAAAAAATTATTATAACATTATAATATGTGATATGAACTGAATAAAAATATTTAAAGGAGGTCCTTATAAAATTACAAATTGACCAAATTTTATTATTCAAGAGATTAAAGTACGATCGAGTCATGTCGGACACGAGGTAAGGGATCCTACCTCTCTCTTTCTTATTAAGCACTCTCTTTTATGCCATTTATTTTAAGCTCGTATTTATTATGTATGGGGATGTTATTTTATATTCCTCTTACTTTAATTTTTATTTTCATATGATGATAGACCCTATTCTATCTCATCAAACCATTTTTGGAAGTTTTAAGTGGGGCCATTAGGCTGTCGAGTTTTCGTAAGGGATTTTTCATGTCCCTTTTATTCCCGTGACATTTATACTATGTTTTCCACAATTTCCCTTGAGTGGTGTATGTATTTCACATTATTATACTATTTGTGTGGTATAATTTCAATTATGGGTATTTACATCTTCTTTTTATGACCCTTCTTCCATGGGGTGTACGTTTCGAAAGGTACCTAAGTTGGTAAGGGAACCTTTCACCCTCCTCTTTTTAAAATACATCATTTGTTATGTATTTTAATTCACATACTATTATGTTGGGAAATGTTCTTCTATATCCTTATTTATGTAAATTTTATGTCCAAGTGATGAGATACCATTTTCTGTCTCATCAACTCATTTTCTGAATTTTAATGTGACGCCGTTAGGCTGGCATGTTTCTGTAAGGGAGCTTCTTAACCCACTTTCAATTCTTTGGGTTAAACCTATACTTAATTATTGTATTATTACAATATTATGTGTGGAATATATATGTTTTAATTTCCACAAACCCTTGTGTAGATATACTATTTCTACACATAATCCTCTCATTGATAAATTCTTACGACCTTGTATGGGAAATCATAACTCAATCTCATTTCATTGAGTTAAATATCTATGTCATTTGTTTTGTTTTTCCAAGATTATGTGTGAATGACCTCTGATTATTTCACACATAATATCCACTTATATTGGGTGTATTTATATTTCTCATACATAATTATCTGATTGATTTATACTTATTTTAAGGAAACTATCTTTATAATGGAATTCATCTCAATTTCCATTTCCATTGAGGCTTCATTGTTGTTATGGACCAATTCACTCTTATATGGTGTGTATACTGTCCTTTGACATATTATATCATGAAACCCTTTATTATCATGATATTATAAAGCTCGGATTAAATGTTATTCCGCAAGTATTTGTATTCAAGAGTATCTCATTTCGTTAAAAACTCTTTTATAAAAATATCATTTTAAATGTTTTAAAGATTCATTATTCTAAATATTTATCTTTAATGTCCACGTTTTCAAAATGGTTTTCATTATTTATTTATATGGACATTAATGTTTTAAAATTATAATTCCATTAATAGCTTCAAAGTGGTATGGGACACTTTTATTAAAAAATCTCTTTTAAATGGTTTTTGAAAATGGATTGATTAATTCAATATCATGGAATTACTTATTGTGATTGAAAATGAAATGTTGTTATTGAAATGTTTATATTTTCAATATTTTATGTGTAATGATGGTACTTGGACATTTTATGGGTGGTTATGTGATAAACCATATGACGGGTGGTGCCGTGAATACCAGGATGGGTGGTTACGTTATAACCTCCAATGCATTGGGTATGGAAGTCGGCCGTATGGCTGTTCCATTAAGGGATATGTGTGGAAGTCGATCGTATGGTTATTCCATTTAAGTATGTTTATGTCCCAAGTTACCTTTATATGTTCTGTGTTCTTTATATGGGTTTTTGTGGTAATATTTTGGTTACAAAAAGGGTATGTAATGATCTTTTATTCAGTACAGATTTTTTGTACTACTTCATAAAGGTGAAAACTATTACATTGACAATGTTTTCTTCGTTTACATGTTATTTTGAAAAAACTAACAGTTTTCCTTCTTTTTGGATCTTTTACTGGGATTTTTATGCTCATCCCATGTTTTTGAAATGTTTTCCACAGGACTTAAAGATGAATAGGTTCAATGATGGGATCAAGGAAAGACATGCTATCTAAAACATGGAACTATACATGTTTCTTTTTAATAGTTTTTATTTTATGGAAACTTATTAGAAGTGTATACTTTGTAATCTTTTGAGATGTAATAGTTACTTCCTAATTCTCTAAAACTATAAACCTAAAAAGATCCTCAATGTGAATTATTAATTTAATTCAATATTAAGTAAGGTTTAAGGTCGGGGCCATATATCTGACACGACCAATAATCTACTACCTAATCCCTCTACATCAGAACTACTCTGAGAACAACTCCTGATGTATTACAGTACACTATATAACAGATATATTAATAAAGGGTTTCCAGAATTGTAGTAGTCATCAATCTTATCTTTAGGTGAAGGAAAGTATTTTTACACTGTTCTGACCACCAGAACCTCAATACCTCCTTGTTATGCGATTTCATAGTTGTTGAATGTCAAGATAATTCGTGGATATACCACTATAAATATCCTTCCAACACCCCAGAAATCGTAAAACCTCAAACATATTTTTTTTATGTGTATAACACTTGACTTCCTAGACCTACTCTGGGTTTATTGATATACCAGTCTCAGACACGACATGTCCTAAAAATTTCACATCTTGAATTGAGGAGTCAGACTTTGATAGCCTGATGTAAATCCTTTGTTCTCGAATCCCACTCATGACTATATCTAGGTGCCTAGAATTTTTCTTCAGTTTTTGGTTAGTAGATGAGGATATAATTGATGAAAAATATGATGAAAGAGTCCAACAATGGATGAACAATCGCATTCATGAGGGTCATGAACAATCCTGGTGAATCAGTCATCCCAAATGGCATCACCATGTACCCATACAGTCTATATCTACTCCAAAATTATTCCTTAATAATTTCACCATACCTTACTCGCAACTAGTGGTGGACTGATCGATGATCAATTTTAGAGAACCACCGTTCTCTAATTAGTGTATTAAAAATATCTTTGATACATGAAATAGATATCGGTTCTTCAATGTCACTTAGTTTACCTTAAAGTAATCAAAATATATCCAAATACTACCATCCTTTTTCTAGGAGAGCCACAGGTGAATCCCATAGTGCAGTATCTAGCCTTATAAAATTCTTCCTCTCTTAGAGGACTACTGAAACTTTAGCTTCTTATTATTGATTGAAACTATAATACATGGGGAATTGAAATGGTTTCACTCGAAATATGATCCCAGTCAAAGAAGAACGTGTTATCACATTAGAGTCTCTACTGAGATGATGACTTATAAAAATATTTCAACCCATTATTTAGTATCCTAGGATACTTCGGTGCTCTATAAGGATAAATAATGCTCAATTTGAAATCCATGGAAAACATTTCCTTTTTTCTAAACTCTTATTCCTAGAAAAGAACTAATGAAATACATTCGATTGATGAAACACTGCTACCAAATCAATAGAGAAAGTGTTTGAGTATTCTCTATATTATTCTTCTTCACATCTTATAGTAATGAAAACACATACTCTATTGCTGGAACATTCTGACATGTTTCTCAATTATTCCAATTAAAATTTTTAGAGGCTATATATTCATTATCATAATGGAAAACACATCATAAAAGAAACATATTTTTTAAGATAAATCATAGTCTATCTATGAAATAACACGTGGTTTCAACTAACAAATTTATATGATTAAACATGGTATTTTCTATGAGTCTACCCATATCGCAAGGTATACCCTTGAAATAACCCTTATTTTCATCACTCCACCTTAGTCAAAATAATCACACACACACACACACAAATATATTATGAAAAAAATATACTCAGTTCAAATAATTTAGGACAATAAAGATATATCACAGAGTATGTAAACAAAAATATATAACATAGAATAAACAATCATTAACAGCTTAAAAAAATCATGGTGTCTGATTAATGAACTACTATGAAACACACCTAAATTTTAATATATATTCCATAAATACTTTCATTCCTAGTCATGATGCATGAAAACACACAAAATCTCATAAATCACATATAAAATCATGTGTATCACCAAATGTAAATCAATAGTAACAAAATATCATAAATTATCCACCTTTTGGAAACTCAGAGGTCTACTATTCAGTAATGGAAAGGAACTGACATAGATTCCATACATGAGTCCAAATTTTCGATATCCTATATAACCAATCCCAACCCACGACATGAAAAGAAAAATGTCAGTAGGTCTTGATACTCTAAAACAATTTATGATGGACCATTCTAGCCCATGATCATGATATGTTCCACTTTGGGCCTAGCCTGCATGCTTTTACTTACCTATGCTCCGACCCTCAATAATACCCTAGAAAAATGCATCATGATGCAAGAGGAATCCACACCACCTTATGAAGGGGTTCTTAATTCTCCTCAACCTTTGATGTGGTATTGGAAAAATCCAACCCCTTATAGTGGCCCAACATCATCATTGGAACATCATATGAAAATTGGTTTTGATACCATTTTTGATGGACTAGTCCAGGCCATGATCATGAACATAAATGAAATTTGAGACACCACATGTTGAAGAAATTTCACTTATTGAATCTTGGAGTCACACTTCAACACTTTTTCATGAATACTGTGTGATTGAAAAATACTCCATACTAAGTATAGTATCCTAGATAAAATAAATCCTGATGACTACTTTTATTAGATATTTTAACATCCCAACCAAAATATTCAGATCTGAGATGGAATTCTACGTGACCTCATGCACGTATATATGTATTTAAGAGGCTGCCGACTAGTAGTGATGGTCTGAGTCTATCACTAATGAAACTATTACTTTAATATCATTTCCTAGGATTAATAATCAACAAAAAAATAATAAATAATCAGAGGAAAATTGTGGAAAAGTAATGATGACATACATGTAAAAATAATAAATCATATCCTCTAAGTGGTGAGAATTTCCAAATGAAATAAGCCAAATAAAGTAAATAAATAAACAATGGATCTTCTAGATTCCATCCCAATATGATACTTTCTCCATGCTCCTCTACACACCTATCCACCATATGGTCCTTTCCCATCACTATATCCCTCAGGCAATCTACAAATGAATCAAAATGATAAAGTCGAGTGTGAGTATAAGAATTAGTAGTACAACATCAATGCTTCCTTAACCTAATGTGATTAAGTATACATGTTTATTTCATAATATAAGAAATGTGTAACAAGAATCATAACACACAATCCAAAACCAGGAGGTCATGCAGTAACCAAGCTGCCACAACCCATAGGTGTAATACCTTAATCCCCAAGCTAGAAATATATTGAATGTCAATAAGTATGAGAAATAATCTACAAGGCCATTGAAGAGTTACTCAAAATCCACAAGGCATGATGTAAAAAAAGAACTGCCTAGAATCCATAAGGCGTCAGGTAATACTCAGCATCTACCTGGCATGGACTATCTTGAAGCTACTAGAATCCACATGGAATTAGGTAACACTCGGAGTATACAAGGCAACAAATGTTGGTCATCTACTTAGAATCAACTAGATTCCAAGTTGCATGGTTAGGATATTTTGTCGTCGTCTTCATCACACATCAAGAACACTCCCCACAAAGAGTAATTATATCACGATGACCACCTCTCATGTATACACATACCATTCCTCCCAAAAAAAACATGAAAATTCATTGCATGATAACAACCATAGAACGAATTAAGAGAATTGTAGAATAATCATATACATAAACACGAGAATCAAACATCTTCATGGAATTAAGCTATCACATCAATCTCAAGGAAACAAAATGTTCTATACAATGGGACACATAGTCACCAAAATGTGATCATAGACAATAATTATTTACTATACTTAAAAAATAAAATAAATATAGCAACATGTGTAAACATGATACCCAAAAGATAAGGAAATTCATACCTTAAAAGTCATCAACATCAATGAAAAAGTCAGTCAAAGGCATCATTACCCAAACCATGATCACACACCGAGAATAAATGTTTTCGCAAAACAAGGATTCCTAAAACCAAAACCATCAAATTTATTTTAAGATGAAAATAGTTTATTTGATGATAAATTTCTCTTTATTGAATAATTATTAAATTATCATATTAAGTTTATCACATGAAACAGTGAATTATAATTTTAAATTTATCATCTAAATTATCCATGCGATGATAATCTTGGAAAATTAAAAATCATCACATCTGCTAATAAATTATAAATTTAAATTTACCATTTATATTATTCATGATATGATAATTTTTGAAAACTAACAAATTTCATGTACGAAGATAAATTATAATTCTAACTCTTTTATTTAAATTATTCTTGTAATGATAATTTATGAAAATTAAAAATAATCACATATACTGCTGAATTATAATATTATATTTAAAATTTAATTATCCGTGTGATGATAATACATGAAAATTAAAATTATGACATGCGAATATTGTAAATAGTTTTTTCTTTGATTATTTTTATTAATTTTCAAGCATTATCATTGAAAAATAATCATCCACTAAGTTGTGTTATATATATAAATATTTGTATCAACTAATAATCACAATTGTGTAACTTTTCATTAAATGTTTTAAAAAATTATTTGTTGGAAATATTAAGAAATTACCACTTGAATATTTCTATAAATTATCTTGGATAATTTCATGCTATTTACCTTTTGAAAACTATCAAAATTATACTTTGAATAAATTTTATAAATTATATTCTCATAATTATGAATAATTATCTTATGATAAATCAATGTAATTATCCTCTGAATATTTTATAAATTAATCCTAAAAAACTAGGTTATAATGATTTATTTCATTTCTATCATTTATTTTTCCATAATTTTATTTATTTAAGGAGACCAATAAAATAATTAAACAAAAGAATAAAATAATAAATTGAACAAAACTCTGTGTAGTGCCCAATAAAGATGAGGGGGATCCTATGTCACACCTCCAAAAGATGAAGAAGTTTGGGAGAGACTCTCAATGATCATCAGTTTATTTATTTACATTATTTACTTTATTTAATTTGGAAATGATTGCCACTTTTGAGTGTTTCATTATTTGTATTACTTGTATGCCATATTTACTTTTCAACAAGTTTAATCTATTTTTTATTATATATTTTACTGTTTATTATTGATCCTATCACATTATATTGAAGGTAGAGTCTCATAATGGATAGAATCAGTCTCTCACTACCAGTCAGCAGCCTATTGCATACGAGTAGACGTGTATGTGGTCATGTGGCATTCCAACTCAAACTGATGATTAGGGTTGGGATGCTACAATATTTAATACAACATATTTATGATGAATTATTTTCATATATGGGGATATCCATTTAATTGTTCAATGAAGGTAGATCATTGATATATAAATTGATTATATCTTATTGAGTTTTATTACCACTGACAATTGTCATCCATTTTTATAGATTAACTATTTTTTCCATTAGTTTAGATGGGAATAGTGGAAATTGATGATTAATCAAATATTAGTTTAATAATAGTTTTATGTGTTAGTGGAATTTGTTAAAATGATTCATTTTAAAATTATATATATATAAATATATTTAGATATATAACATATTCAAAGTTATTTTTTAGTATAAAGAACATAAATTATATGATTCTAGGTATTGGGGGATCATGTTTTCATTCAAATTCCATTTTAATTATGGTTTTCAATTAATTATATATTTCAATATGAAAGGTACTGAAAAGAACATAAATAACATTTGTTTTTGTCTTATACCGATTGAGATTATTTCTATCTGATATAATGGTTTTGATAATTCAATTTTAGATATAGGATGCGATATTCTATGAGGATGTTTTATTAATACTTGAATATTAATTAATTTATATACTATGGAATCTGAAACATAGTGATAGATTAATAAGAACATGTTAGAATTTTTAATTATTATTATGGTTTTAGGTTGTTGTTTTCAATTAAGGCATAAATTTACTCTCATAGAAACATTTATGATAGTTTTGACTAAGAAGGTAGTGATATTTCAATAAGTTTATCATTCTAAAGATATATATAAATAGATAAATAATTTTGTTAAATCAACACTTATTTATTATACATGATAATATTTTTATTCATTGGTATATATTTAGGAGGTTTTGTGATGTAGTAATGTTATAGTTAGTGTATATATTACGAAATGATTCTAAAAATGTGAAAAATGACTCAGTTAATGATCTTTGGAGCATTATTTTTGGTTTTATATATTTTGGAAGTGTGAAAATGTTATTATATTTAGAGGTATTTTATAGTTAAAAAATACTATAAGATTCAAGAATATATTTTTAAAATGATATTTGAGTCTTTTATATTGGAGGGTGACTAAATATTTCCCCTAATTTAATATAAGGGTGTTTAATTAATTAGCGATTGTAAATTCAATTATTAATTATATTATTTAAAAAACATAAATTGATGAATATCATGTTTTTTTGAATTATTTATATATTAATCCATTTTTAAAAATGATTCATTTTAATTCAACTATTAATTTTGGGTGTGATGTATTGAGAACCTTTATAATCACATATTTTATAATATAATGACCAAAAGTATTTCCATGATCAGAATTAATATTTCTGATTTTACTCAGTGGATTTTATTATTGTTGAGAAGAAACCTATGTTAGACCTTAACAGCTATTCAGTCATCTATTACATATTGTAATATTTTATACTAAAGAACTAATAATGTGAGATATTAAAATATTTTCATTTTTTAAAATTTACATTTCATCATTTAACGAGAACTTTTTTATATTATTAAATAGAAATTATGGTGGCCTTATATGGAAGATGACATGGATCAATTCATTAAGTGATTACATACATTCCAAATAGAAAATAATAAACACTTAAGGATAATGGTTGTTGATTTTTAATAATATCTTCTATTGTTTAAATATTATTTTTAAAATAGATTTAAAATAAATATTTTCTTTAATAGATAAATATTTTATTTCAATCATTATTATTTTGATGGATAAAATCTATTATCTATATATATATTATGATCATGGAAGATTTTAATGATAAAAATATTAGAAAACTTTTTTTAAATGATTATAAGACATCATGGGAAACCTAAAACTATATATTATTTTCTTGACTTAAAAAATTTATCCTGATTCTTATTGAGCATTAAAAATGAATTGGTGTTTCAAGGGATGTTAATCATGATTTATTGTCTATAAACATATAGACACTATAATAAAATTCTTCAGATTATGAGTATTTATGATATTTTGGTTTTGGGAATTAAATGTTGATGGGGTAATTATTTTTTAAATTAGTTACCAAATTTCAAATTAGATTATTATTTTTATAAAATAAAATAGAACCAATTTATATCACCCTTTTATTAAATTGGTCATCATGAAACAATTTCCTTGGACATAAAATGGGGAGTAAGACATATGTTATGTTTTATATTATTAGGATAAAATATTTATCCTATAAATGTGGGGAAAATTAAATACTAATAATTGGTGATGACTTCTAAAATTTGATAAAGGAATTTTTTATATATTACATATCTATAGGTACATAAAAGAATGGGAATTAAAGACAAATTGAATCAATTATTATATAAACCATTTGATATACTATATAATTTTTAGGAGTATTCATATATTCTATTTTATTATCTAATGTTTAGTATAATGTGTAATTATTTTCATATGTCATAGGTTATGATGTATGAAATTTGATAGCCCCATATGATATAATATTATGATGTGTAGTTTGTGCTTGATGAATCTTTTATGGAAATATCATTTTTTGTCATTAATTTCTATGAAAATATATTTTGTAAAAAACCATATCATATTCATGAATTTAATTGGAAAATAGTTGAATGTAAGCTGTGATTTGGGATCAATTATTATAAATTTTGTCTCGATATCATTTTTAATATAGATTCTTAATGACAAACCCCAATGATGATATTCCTAATGATGGTTAACTACTAACAATATAAATTTTAAATTAAAATTTATTTGGTTTACTAATATTTGGAATGAATTTATTCTACCTAAATTATGCATTTTGTTTTTTTTGAATAATTATTAGATTATTGGGTCATATAAATTCATAAGAACTAATATAATGAATTATACAATACTAGATAACTAGGTTTTGGGTATTGGGTACGTCATTAAAGTGTTAGTAGTTGGGATTTTATGGATCATTCACCATAAATATTGTATTGAAGCATCAGGAACTAGGTGAGAATACTTCTATTTTTAACAATTTGTCCATTATAGTAATTTTTAAATTAATTTATTTGGATTAAATTAAATATCGTACAATTTTATGGATTCATTAAAATTGAAATAATTAACAACCATAGTTTATCTTATATATACCAATTTAATAATTTGACTTATATTTTTTAGGAGAGAAACATATACATACATTCATTTTTTGTCACATTGATTAAATATTATATATAAAAAATAATAATCTATTTTTTGCCATAATATTTTCATTCACTGGAAAATAGAATTTCTATATACGAGAGCACTATTGGGAGAAGTAATTATCATTATTATATTAAATATAGGGTTGTTTCCAGAGAATATTTTGGGCTCAATGATTGACTGTAGGGGGTTAAATGTATTGAAAAATTATTCACAGTAGGTTTTCCATTCCCATATTTCTGAGAAACTCCCAATCATTCCCTACCATAACTAGTTATTTTATTTATTCCCAATGGAGGGAGGTTCATTTGGCATTCTAACCTCATGATGATTAGAAACTCACATTCTTCGAGAGGATGAGAGGTCTATATCAATACAAACTTTTGGTTGAATTGTTTCATACCATGAGAAAATATTATGGATTTAAAATTTATTAATTAATATAATCCTAATCTTGATATAGAACAAGATACCCGATGAAAATGATTGGGTGATGAATCCTTTTCAAACAAAATAGGGGTTTTATTGATGAGATCATATGTATGTATCTAAGGTTATTAATTTGTTTCGTATTATTTCTTAGAGATGTGGAGTTGATTGTACATAAAGTCCATATAACAATGAAATTTATAGCTTTATACTATCTAGGGATATGATTGATATTTTGAGGAAGGGATTAAACCATAAGGATGAATCTTGCATATCATTTTTATTAAAAGAATCAAAACCCACATAAAATAATTAATTTATATTATTTAACATCATACCGAAAGGAAATATGTGTTGGATTTGAAGCACCAGGTATTGAGTTGGAGCCTTAGTAATCTTTCTAATGTACCCTACTTATGATATGAATTAGTGTTATTGTAGTTCTGTCTTGTCTTTCTAAACTGACCCTATAGTGGATGCCCTTTTATGGGGGAAATTGTATCCCGCCACTAAAGGGGGATTATGAAATACAGTTTCCCTAGCTATGGGAAATTCACGATGCATATGAATGATCCTTGAAACTCCCTAATACCATGTGATCTATTCTAAGTGTTGGAAAAAATGGATTGTAAGTTATCAATATCATTACAAATGTACAAGGAACATATGTATTGGGGTAACCCTTATTGGGTGTTTGATAGGGTGCACCAGACCAAGGATTGTTTCTTATGTATCCTTTTTATATAAGGAAATAGATTCCTCATAGTTAATTAGGATTCTCAATATGACAATGGGTGAGGAATGACTAAAATCCCATAAAAGAGTTTGGGTCCCCTGTGTTAGAGTATCTATGATATAGAAGGAGTTACATTGAGGTGGATTCCCATTGGAGGTTTCACCCTAGGAAGTCTTCCAACATAGCGTGTTTGGGAAAGAATCAGATTTTTTATTGTTCAGTTGCTTGTATAGCAGCACATTACTATTTTTCAAGAGTAGCATGCCTTGGGGTGTCTGTCCAACATCTATAAGGATATATGGAAATGTCTTGGTTTCCTAGAGAACATGTCTAAAGACAATTTAATGATCCATTTGGCTCATCCAAAGGACATCACATGATATTGATGTAATTTATAGATGTTGTCTCAGGACTAGATGGGCATGTCTGGAGGTTGTCACAATATCTAGTTGACATGTCAAGATTACGTCACATTATTAAGGAAACATCTCTAGAGGGAATCACAGGATATGGGTGACAAGTCTGGAGGGAATTCCATGACTTGGGAGACATGATCGAATAACTTTTCATGATGTGGGTGACATATCCTAAGGAATTTTCAAGACCAAAGATACATGTACATAGGACTTCACAAGACATGGGCGATATTTCAAGAGGAAATTACAATACTTGGTTAACATTTCATGATGATTCCATTTGATCTGGGTAGGTCATGTGATGTTCACGATTACTTTGTGTGTCATTGAAAAGTTCTACTTCACATAAGACTTCAATATTTTCTATCATTTATTGAATATGTGATTCAAGGTTCATCATGAATTATATTTATAAGTATTTTTGTGACCAGTTTGACATGGGAATCCCCATAAAATGATTGTATTTCTAGAAGTTCATCACGTGATCTAAAGGGTGATCATGTGAAGCACATAATTATTATTTCTAATCACTTGGGTAATTCATCGGATTTTACCTTGGAGATGAATCTTGGGATTTAATGATTTTATATTATGAGAAGTTCAGTCATCTACCCTATCATGGGTGAAGTTATCATTCTACATGTGTTTTGTGAATATGGGAGGATTATATAGGCCCTTAATCAATTGATATACACCACTATATGAGGTGTATATCTCACAGATATGAGTTTCTCTCGGTGGAGGGAGTATCACATCATGCGCTTCACATTATCATATCATAGGTTCTCCAAGGCATCCCATGATATCTGGATATGAACAAAATACACCAACATCAACATATTTACTTGACATTATCTTATCAATAGGACTTCACATAATCATGTTGATGTGTCAAATGTTATTCACACCATTATAATGAAATGACTTTAAGACTTCAATATATCAAAAAGTTTGTTAAAAAGCATTTGTGTGATCAAAGAATAATTTTCTAGTGTCCTTTTAGGGACCAAGACATAATTTTATATGCCTTTTGTGAGTTCAATACAACTTTTTTAAGGGAATCCCACCTGATAATTTATTCTTTTCCAGGGCCTCCACATGATTAGGATGATGTAACAACGCGACTTTACATTATAATTGGGGTTAATAGAAGGTTAATAAACCTATTTCACCTGAAAATATTCATATCTACCCATTTCTAGAGGTTTCTATTTTCCCATTTTATTTTGTTTTCTATTTTACAAGTCACTCAACCGTTTCACATTGGGTTTGTTTTAGGGTATCACATGATAAGTATAGGATCTTGTAATGGTATGAGACCATTTTCATGGACATTTGTTCTGCCTATCTATGATGCATATCATAATCTATGGTGTGAAACAATTTTTATGAATGGTCTCTCTAATTCTCTATGGATTTGAAGGGTCATCACATGAAAATGATGACATGTTGAGGACCTTTTATTGATTTCCAATGTTTCATGAGATCACATAAATAGGGTCACATGATCTAAGGTAAATGATACCATCATATAATCATGGCGGTGTGTCCATGAAATATGGTCTAAAGATGCTTGGATTACATCCCAATCCACATGAATTCAACATTAAACCAATTGTTTGAGTTTCATGTATGAGGTTCCTATAAAGGCCACATGTCTAAGTGTTTATACTTGAAGACTAATTTTACACTTGAATAGAGAGGGGTCACATGACCATGGGAGAATATTAAATTATTATAATGATTCAAACACCCTATTTCACAAGAATTATTTAAGAGATAGTGTTCACTTCATCAATGTTGATGCATTACCATTGGTACAAGGTTCCATGTAGCAAGTCATCACATGAACCCCAAGCTTCCTGATGGTGTTTCACTATGTATGGTTCCTAGGATGAAATCCCTTGATATTAAAATATTCATGTGATGGAGTAATATAGGTTAGGTGAGGGATTTTGGTATATACGTCACCTCTCATTCCTAGGACACCCATGTATGAAATACATATTATCTTTACATGAAGTTATGAGGTGAGGAAAGGGGGTTTTCATGTGAAGAATATTGTTTCATGCATTCCATATGGGCATCCATTAGATTGATAAATCATACTAAGTCAAGAATGTTACTAATGATCTCGTTCATGGTGCATCATATAAATTATTTAGGTCTCTATCATCACCATTTTCTATGTGGTTGTCCACAATTCCTCGCATAACATTTTATATGTCAATTCATTCTCCTTATGCACAAAGGAATTCCCATGTTATGAATAGAACTCCATGTTAATATGATATGTTATGCTATGCCACATCCTTTATCATGATTGGTTACATGGTTCCATGACCTTTATTTGTGGTGGATTATGACGTTGATCATCTCATTTCACGATAGGTTATGGGGTTCCACAACCTTTCACATGATGGGTTAGACAGTGTTACAACCTTTTGCATGATGGGTTATGAGATTGATCATCTCTCCACATGAGTGAAGGATTTTAGTATCACATAAAATTATTTTCATAATACATATGGGTTAATTTGATTCTATAAATTTTCAAGAAAAATAAGAGATCCCCTATTTGGAATTTTAGCTACACCCAAATGTTGATGTTCCTTCTATATGAATAAAAAATTTATCACAATACCATTCCACATCTGAGAAACATGGTGTTTCTGATAAATACATTCTCCAGTTCATCACACTAACTTACATATCCATTTATAATATTATTCTCCTACATGAAGATATGTCTTCAATGATCTGAAACTCTCTTCATTTTAAAATTATTCTTAGGTCGATACTGGAAACACATTATAGACTGTAAATCACCCTTCTTCTTACATGATATAAATTATATTCCTATATTCCTCACATGATAAAAAATATCTAGTAATTGAAACATCATGTATTACCTATTATAGCCTCAACATATTTAAAAATAGATCTCATCGAATAATTCACATTATACATACTAGTGTACCCACCACACAATATATCATGTTGTATGATTGAATGAAAACTAATTTTTTTCAGTGAAAACTAATTTTGGGTGTTCATAGAACCTCATATATCACTCAATACATATCCAAATAACGCTAATTTGGTGTTTCATACATTCGGTGCAATGCTTAATTGTATACTAGATAACGTCACATACTAACTATATACAAAATTATTTTCTCACAAATACCTCACATATTATCCTCGTCGCATGAACTATTTTTCAGTGTTAACTTCTTATTAATTATTTATACATAATCAACCATTTTTATGAATATTATCAAAGAGTTCACTAATTCACCATGCTATATTGGTGTGGAATTTCTCTCCTAGTGTGAAGGATGAGGAAAATTCCACTATTGTTCTAACGTCTGATGATGGTGATGTGGAAGACTCTCAATGTAGTGGAGGGACTGTGAAGTACCCTTCTCATTTATGGTGGATATTTAGGTAAAGATGAGATATTACCATCCCTAGATATATTTTAGCTGACATTTCATGGTTATTCATTGGTTCAACTGAAGGTTCTTCTTCACACATATGTTTTCCAAGTCTTTGGATCACACACTTGACCAGGCTGTCACCATGTTTCTATTCATCATGCACTACAGATTCATACTATAAGAGGCCTTCCAAACTGATCACTATGAGATAAATGTGTCACACTGTGATCCCTTTAGTGATGAATCCTTATTTTGTCATGTGCCTATATTATCTCAGGACTCATTCTCTCATTTTTGAGTGATCTACAACACTATTTATTTGTGTTCCCCTATGATGTATCCCAGAACACCAATAGTTCTCCACATGAATCCATGAGTTGTGATGTGGTAAATATCACATTGTCATGATTCAATTGGTGTTGGATATCCATTCTGTGAATGATACACATGATGAAACTATAATACTATGAGGTTGAAGAGGATGACATATGACATCATTTATCCATTGCATTATATGCACCTATTTGATTAAAATGGACAATAACAATTTTATATTATATTTTATTTATTATAATTATTATAAATTTTTAAAAAATAATATTAATAATAAAAACAACAAAAACAAACTATCAATGTTGTTAATATTGCTCAATCCCCAAACATGATTACCTTATGTGATTTTTCATTATGATCATCTAATAATTATTGAAAAGTGTTCTTTTATGGAAATTATGTGTGGAATAAATCTACTAGTGTCATAAAATTCCCCTATATTTAGATTTATTTAGAATGGACCAAATTTTATTCTAAGATAAATATTAGACACTAGACCATAAATTTAAATGAAAATGAATTTCTAATGTGTATGGATCATAGAGAAAGGGTTATTTAATTTTATCCTATGTTTGTGGAATTAGTGAGAATAGATTTATTTTTTTATAGGGGTATGTAATTATTCCTACAAGATTTAGACCATTAAATTTTAATATTTCTCTATCTTTTTCTTAAGCCTCTTATGGGATGTCTTTGCGGGTGTGGAATCCTATTTTTATCAGCCTTCCCTCTTATGGGTATTTTTAATAGACATTTTTATGTCTTCTTCAGTTTATGAATGACCAATGTTTCCTATATCACACAATATTCATATCTAGTGAGTGGAGAACTGCTTTTTCATAGGATTCCATTTTCATATATTCAACATAGAAATTATTGTATCTCTTTCAATCGAGGTTTTCTTGGTCTACCAAACTAGGGCATTACTATACTATAATGTATTGTCTCCCACATAAAACCATCTATTAATATTATTTTTAGGTCATCTATATCATAACTTTTTTTCTAAAAATATATTATTCATAAAGTATTTCTCTTTGTATTTTTTAAATTTATGGGGTACGGACATCACATGTTTAGTTTAATGTTGTGTGACAAAAGAATATTCTTTGCAGTTTAATGTCACAAAATAATGAAATAAAATTTTATAAAATTAATTTCATCTATCCATGATTTTATTGATGAATATTTAATGGTGAATACAAGAAAGGTATGTACCAAAACATATTATGGTGCTGAGTACCACTACAGTTTTTTAAGGTTTCCGGGTGATTGGGATACCATTTTCATAAGGTGGAGATTCTTCTATATTGTAGGTAATAGTCCATTTTTTCATGAGATAATAGGGATTACATGGATGATCATATAGTGGTGTACCCACTCTTTAACAGTGGACATTAAATATTTATGATGATATTAATTGTTGATTTTAAAATATTAGGCATGATTACTCCACCTGGACAGTTCGATTATAGGTTGTTAAATTTATAATCCAAGATTTTGAACTGATGAATATGGAATGAGGAAAACATAATAAGTATCAAATAATAAACCCTATGTTGTTGAGTTAAACCATGGTGTTTCTTGGGATGAAAAAAATTAGAGTTCCATTCTATGATGGAGGAGATACATCTAGTTTGTAAATTGGAATCCCTTATACATGATCCCATAGGGATTGTATACATGGTCAACTAGAGTTGTCCTCACACTTTTATGAAGTAAATTAATGATTTCTGATGATTGAAATATATATAAAAAAATTTATGAGTAAATTACTATATAGGAAGGGTTTCAGAACCATAATGATGTTTATCTTTCAGTTGGGAATCTTGGGGCAACACTATATGGTTTTAGGGCATGTGGTGTGGGACATAAACCGATTCTTGAATGTATTTTCCTATTCACACCATGATAAATGGTACAATACACAGTGATGTAATGACTAGGATTTCAAATATGCATTCAAATTGGGATCATGAGTATTTTGTATCATGGTCTTGGAATATCTTAGTAAATTGGAGATAAGAACATGTGGGTATAGGTCCCCCATCGGTGATGGAGGGATATTATAATGTTCCTCAATGTCAGGAAAATAAATAATGGATTTATGTTGGACATCTTGGGATACAAAGGGCCATTTGGATGAACTAGTCCATATTACTAGTTTTATATAAATAATTTCTAGGAACATGGAATCCTTTGTTCCATGGGTTATAAGGGAAGGATATAAACTCTAGGAACTTGCTGTGTAAAATCAAACTTCAAATAAATTAATGTGGTTTATGAAAAGTGATAGATCATAAAAGGGATTGAGTATCCTAAAAGTTTTTTCTCTACTAGTAAACACATTATCATGATAAAGAGATGTAAGAAATAATTAATCTAATGATTTCCTGGATCAGAAGGTCCAACTAGAATGGGTCGAACATTACTCAGGCCATGAAGTTATCCCTATGAGGTTTAACCCTAGTTTTTATGCTCTAATAATTACAAAAACACTAGAGATGAAGAGTTTAGAGATTAAAGATAAGAATTCTTCCCAGCAATCCATATGTGGGTTTTCATCCAAAAAAATATATGTCACATTCGCTATAAATTTTTGGGTCATATGATTTAGACCATTAAAGGAAAAAGCATAAGGTATTATAGATTTGACCAAAGTAAATACTATTTGATGGCAGCGATGTAGGTGGACCTAGAATGAGTTGGATGTTACAAAAAACCCAAACTAGGAAACCTAGGGTTAATAAAACATAAACATCTTTCTGATAGGTGGATTAAAATCCTACAAATCATGGCTCAAGGTTCTTGAATCATGAGTAATGATATAGGACACCAATTAAAGGGATGACCTTGTAGAAACTAAGGTGTTTAGTTATACCATGGTAATTTCATTATCCCAATCATATGAAATCCCTTAGTGTAGGGAATAAATGTCTTTGATTGGTAGGCCAGAGCCCTTGTGCATCACCAGTATGTGAAAATAGATAGATCAATATTCATTTCCACAGGCTGTGAAATGATTTCAGAAATCCAAGGAACTAAATACATTAACAATTACTTACGGTATGAGGTTCTTAAAAGATGATGAATGAACCCTGTACTCTGATTTTCTAGGTTCAGTTTCTTTTTTCCCATTGATAAATAATGTTGATGGGTGATTAAGTTTATGTATTTAAACCATTTGTTGAGGATGTATATATCATTAAATTTAACATCACGTTAAAATTATGTTTTCAATATAGTTTAAAATCATGGGACAACATAGTTTTCCTTACTCTTTAGTGCCTTGCAGTAATGTTTTTGGAACTAACATGAATTTTATCAAGATATTCCTAGTTATATTTTTCACTAGTCAGGTGAAATTTAGGTATAGGAAAGAATTTTTATCCAATAACATGCTTAATGATGGGTACCCATTTGTTTGATCTACTATTTCACATATTTATCATATTTAAAAGAAAACCATATGTTTTTTGTAATGACCCATACATTACATTCATTGTTATTACTTCATAGTTGAAGCATACTTATTAAATCATATAATAAAACCATGAAAGGACCGTATAGGTATAGTGTATTTATAAACTGGGAAACATAAACAACTGGTTCAAAAAATCAACTACATTGTCTCCTATTTATTTCATCATATCTAGAGTCCCTTTTTGAAAAACATACTTAGTATCCTTCTTCTTGACCTGGGGAAAAGAAAACATACAAAAGGTTGAGCTCAAATGCTCAGAAAGGGTAAAAAAAAGAAATATCAGTCATATCATATTCATAAGAACATAACATTTTGAAAATCTTCACCTGCAAAAGAGGTCATAATATCATGTCATGGGATAAATCATAGTAATGAAAATTAATACCAAATAATAATAAGTTAAAACATGAATCTTTGTGGCATACACATGTAATAATTGAAAATCATTTCATATTAGTCAAGGCACATTGCCAAGACCATCATAGATGAAAAATTCCATTACTGAACCGAGTTCACTCCTCATTCCAGTCTTGTATCACTGAACCGGTTTTACTTGTCGTTCCAGCCATTTCTATCTCATGAGATATAAATCTTTACCCAATTCATTGGAGGGAGATATAGGTCCCACCTATCTCATAATGAAACCATTCTTATTTGTGCCACGAAATCATATATCATACATCATAGCATAACCCATGTAATAAAAATTGGATTCTTAAACATCATACCAACATAACATAACCCATATAAGATAAAAGGACATCATAAAATTAATTCCATCATAAAACAGTCAAATCAATGTAAAAATAGGGATATAAATATAACCCTATATCGTCTTAGATGGAAAATAATTTTGAAAAAACACTTTAACTCCATTCTTAAGGAAAACATCCTTTGAAATTCAAAAACATTTTTCCATTCATAACATGTAAAAAAATTTAAACTAAAAGAAGTTTATTAAAAATAAACTTTAAAACTAGTAAAGGAATCTTCTTGGAAATAATGTTCTAAAAACCCATTCATGTCGTATAAGTTAAAAAATATTCTTTTCGTACTTTGGCCGGAAAAGTCAAAAAGTACCTCGTACGAAAAATGACATAAGATTCCTTTCAAATATTTTACTAAAAAATCACTGAAGGGGAAATTTGGATTTAAAAATTTTTTGGAGGATATAAATAATATTACATATTGAGGAAATATGGATGTGGATGATAAAATACACCCTAGTAAATACCAAATTATAAACAATATCAGATAAAAATGAGATTGTGACATTTTCCATTACCTTAGGTCCGATATGATTCATATGAATCCAAACCTCCTGTAATATGGTTTAAATAATGTTAATTGAATTATTACAGAATCATATTCATTGTTATGATATCACATATGGTCATATTTGTATCTTCTTATTAGTAATATTTCATTTCTACTTATAATTCGGGTGTTTATTGCTTTATGTTCTTATGCGTGTTTTGTTGAATAAATTCTTATTCCTATTTATAGGATATAGATACATCATTTACAGAATGGTATTAGTGTAATATATATCATATTCATTCATTTAATTCATTTATACAATCATTATTCATTTAATATCATATAGAACGAGTCGCATCACATCGTGGAGACGGTATGCTGTACGTACGTATGGGCGATGATATCGTTCCTATGATCGTGGAATTGTATTGAAGTGTATGAATAATATTTCAAAATCAATACCACTTTACATTAATCATATATATTTAAATATTTACATCATTATACCCATCCAAGTAAGGTGGTGGTGGAAAACATATTACACCACGGCGTGGAGATGGTATTCCGTACGTACGAACGCACGGTGATTTTGTTTACCATAGGATGGATAAGAGGTGAAATAGGGTTGTTTCATATTTATAATAACATATCAGTATATGATGGCTACTAATTTTATTACCTCATAATGAAACATCTAAATAATAGGGAGGAGAAGAAGAATGGAACTTGAAGAAAACGGTAGAAGGTATTACATCTTCTTCGAAGTGCCTCCTTTAAACTTTCTCTTAGGGCACTAGAGATAGTCTTTTGAGAAGACTAGTACCTCTAGTTGGTTTCTAAGGAAGTGGAGAAGTGAAATGGGCAGGGTTTGTCTAGGATTGAAGGCTCAAAGTGGTTTGAAGAGGAGAGGGAGGAGGTGCCCTTTAATAAGGAGGAGAGGGGTACCTTTGGAAAGTGTAAAAATATTATTTTATTATAAAATTATCATCGGTTTAAAAAGGTAAAAAAATCATTAAAGATGAAGATAAGATGACTCATGGTCGAAGTAAAATCATCCAATCATAATTGGAAATGTTTTGGAAATTATTTTAATCATTATAATCGTATTTATTTAAATCGTTTATTAATGAGGTAAATACTGCATCATTATTGTGTCATAAATAATTTAATTTATTTGATGTCTAAAAATTATAAAAAAATATCAACATGTAGAAAATATTTTTATCTTTCCAATTAATATTTATCGTCTAAAAGATAGTTTATATATCCCCTTATAAAAATTAATTACTAAAGGATTTTTTTGTTAATTTCAATTTTGTCTTTACATTAAATTAATTAATCTAATGTGTCATTTTCTTTCATATGTGGCTCCATGGGGTCCCCAAATCGACCCAAGGATACCCATGGTCGGCCATTACTAATCAAATAAGGTTTGGAAAAGTGTTAAGGTAATTTTCAATTATTATATTTTTCTTTTAACCTTTAATTATCCTATTTACTTTTGACCATTGTAAATAAAAGTAAATAGTTACTATCCACCAAAAATTATTTTTATCTAATTGAACCACATTTTACTCCTTGATATTAAGCGTTTCTCTCGGATTTTAGATATTCAACTCATATAAGCAGTAAAATTATGTTTTATGAACAATTGCAAAAGCACCTAGAAGGTGGGTAAAAGACGGTGAAAAGTTCAATACAGTTTTTATAATAATAAATTTTTTATAAAGTGATTCCAATGAATTTCATTGAACATATATAAGTATTATATATCTATTTTTACCTAAAATAAATTTAAATCAAATAAATTATTATTTAAATAAAAAGTCAGTTTTAACCAAAAACTCAGGGTCATCACTATTCATCAAAAAATTGATGTTTTTCAGAAAAATACCAAAAATTCAGCCTAATATATATTTGATATTACGAAATCAAAAATGATGTATATTTTTTCAAATTCAAAACATAGAAGTGGCATTAAATAATTTTAAAAGTAATTCCTGTTATCAAAACAAATAGCGTGTTTTTAAGAAACAATAACTATCAAAAGATCATCACTTGTTTATGTCCAATTTCAAAGTGAAATTAATTCCAATGACCAACATTGGATTAAATGGTAAAAATATATTATAATTAAAATTTAAAACCAATTAAAAAGATAATCTAGCCATATAAATTATTGCGATGAAAATGGTTGTTTTTAATTAAAATATAGCGTGTTTTTACTATTCATCAAAATATTAAAGTTATCATAATAATATGAAACATTAATCCAAATTAAAATTTTATATCCTGATTTCAAGGAAGAATTTTATTTCTTCAAATTGAACTTATAAACATGTCAAAAACTATATTTAAAATGGGTGCTCCATCAAAAGGTGGTAAAACTGCATTTTTGAAAAAACACTTCTTTTATCCAAAAAACTGATTTTGTTTTCATACCTCATTCTAGAAAATGTGTAAGATGAATTATAACGTTATAAAATTTAAAATTCAGTTAATACTATTCATAACGTCTAGTTTATAATATTATAATAATATATCGTTGTTTAGTGAAACTCGGTATTGCGTACTACACATGCTATCGAGGAAGGTCGCAATTGCATGTAATGCAAGCCAAGCTAGTTGTAATGACCCGAATCCGGAGCCCTTCCACTGGAGCCCCGTACCTGGTTCACCACATGACCTCAAGCGCGTTTCTCCAAATGCCAGACGCTGCCAACTAGCAGCCAGGGCCTTGGTGAGTCAGTTGGGAAACTATGCCCTCATTTGGTAAGGTATAAAGGTGAAGAATAAGCATAAACAATAGCAGAAGCAGTAAATATCATGCAACAACTGAACTGAAAGTAAAGAAATGTCTGATATAATAATGATGTAGAATGGTACATGTATCTATGAAATGAAATAAGCAAAGTAACGTGCTGAAAATACAACTGAAACCAAATTACTAAATGTAAATAGAAAATCCAGTAGATTCGCGGGCCAAGACCCGGTCCCATGCTCTCCAGCTCCGACCATCAATCAAGTACCTGAGGTGGAAGGGCCACAATCCCTACCAAAACCCGTAACCATATAATCTGTTTGGGCCGAAAAGCAGGACCCAAACAGGGTGTGAGACTAATCCCATTAGGCAACCACCACAATATTTGTGCCCTACTTTCAGTGAGTGATATAGAAAAAGTAAAGGAAAACAATGCAGTAAACAATTATAGCAATTACCATTCACATTCATTCAATTACACAACCAAGAAAAACCCGAAAAATTTATTATTCCAGGATAAGCTAGTAACACAACAGGTATCTAAAAAGACTACCTAATAAAAGCAGTACAAAACCCAAGCTCGTTCTTTGGCATGGTGGACTCATCACAACCAACCAACAAGAAAACACACTAACTCTCTGGGTGGCTTAAACTAGCAGACCCCTATAGTCCAGTAATCAAACAAGGCACATACACTCTGGAAAGATCTTACGTCAATTCCCCTATGGTCTTCAAATAATAGCTACAGAATCTCTAAGGAAGCACTTATGTCTAATTCCTTCAGTGGTCTCGATGCGTGGGTAAAATAAGAACACTCTTGGGAAGCACAAAGTCCAATTCCTGTAGGTCCTGCGTATGAAACTAAAACCAACATACCCTCTAGGGAAGCACTTAATCGTCTATTCCCTCTTTGATCTCCCGCACTAGGTTCTCACGGCCCTGAGTTGTCCAGTCGTGCACAATCCACTATTAGCATCCCTAAGTAAGGTAAACAACTACTTGGCTAAAAGCTACAAAAATGCAGCCACAATCATATAGACAGTAGGCCATACATGCAATCAAGTCAACATGCATACTAGCAATGCAATAGGGGTTACCTCGTAGGCAAACCAGGACAACCGGCAAACAACATCCAAAACAAGGGAAAACACCCATGGGGTGATCCTCAAATGTGCTAACAAGAAATTATCAATCATCTAGTAACATCAAGCATACATGCAATCTAAGGCAGATAAATAAACAGGATCTAAACACTAACCCGGGATACCCGATACATGGGTATCCAGCATTTTTGCAACCAAAACTCAAATAAATTCAACGTAGGGCAACAAACCACCTACCTCGATCCTATGAGATCAATATACTTGAACCTCGGCCCATGAATCGGCCTAGAATAGAGTAGATCTGCAAAAACGTCTAAAACGTTCAACCTCAGATAACTCACACGAGAGAGAGACTCAGGAAATGAGGCTAAAGAGGAACCAAGAACTCACCGCTGTGATTCTTCTGCAACCGAAGAAGTTTGATTCAGACAACCGGTGATGGATCGGTGGCTCGGAGAAGAAACGGCCTCCTCGGACGTTCGGGACGAAATTAGGCAGAGAAGAAGACGTTTTCCGTCATTAGTCGCGACCCCGGGTTGATTAATGAAATAAACAAAAAGTACACGGCGTGTACTCTTAAAGTACAAGACATGTAGTGTGTTTTTCTATACGCCACCAAAATCAGTCTCCACATCACCCCTACACACCGTGTGTGTGGCCCGGACACGGCCAATCACACGGCTTTGAGCGGTAGAGGAGTACACGTTGTGTACTCATAAAGTACACGGCGTGTACTCTGAAAATTTCCAGATTCTCCATCTTTCCTTAAAAATCCCGTAAAAGAGTTCCATACCTAAAATCGAAGCTCTGGGTTCTTAAAAACTTTACCTCTTAAAGAAATTCATCCCCGAATTTCCCTAGCAAGGCGTAGAAGAAGAAACCTCGAACAACTCTGGCCACTGTGATCGCATATCAGCCTCCCTCTCCCAGGTCTCATCCTATATACGGTCATGCTGCCATAGCACCCGTACCAGAGGAACAAACCGGTCACAGAGTACCTTTGCACTACGATCAACAATCCTGATAGTATGCTCCTCGAAAGATGCATATTGCTCTAACACAACCTCCTCAGGTTTAAAAAACATGAGACGGGTATGAGAAACACCGTCGAAGCTGAGAAACATGAAAGACGACGTGTATAGCCTGGTATCTATGAGGTAACTGCAACCTATAAGCAACCAGACTGACTCTCTCCAGAACCACAAAGAGCCTGATGTATCTCAGTGAAAGCTTACCCTGTCTCTGAATCCACTTGTGTACCAGCCTCGGTGTGACACGTAGGAAAACCTAATCCCTAACCTCGAACTCCAGAGGTCTTCTCCGCTGATCCGCATAAGACTTCTGCCGAGACTGTGTTGTCACCATCCTCTTCCAAATCAACTCTATCTTTTCTGAGGTCTCCTAAACAAGACGAGGTCCTAGAAAATCTCCTCTCATGCCTCTATCTAGCATAAAGGTGATCTGCATGGCCTACCATACAATGCCTCATAAGGTTCCATCTCAATAGTCTCCTAAAAACTATTGTTGTAGGCAAACTCCACCAGAGGAATATGCTTCTCCCAAGAACCGTGAATGTCTAGAATGAAAGCACGAAGAATATCCTCAAGCACCTATATCGTGTGCTCGGATTGGCCATCAGTCTGGGGATGATATACTGTACCTAAAAGTACCTGTGTACCCAACACCCTCTACAGCCCCTACCAGAAGTACGAAGTAAAATGTGCATACCTGTCTCAAACAATGGAGTGTGGAACTCCATGCAGACGTACAATCTCTCGGATTTACAATCGTCCCAGCTCATTAACACTGAAGATCTCCTTTATCGGAAAGAAGTGTCCAACCTTAGTGAGCCTATCCACTACAACCCAAACTACATCATTTCCTTGAGGCGATCTCGGTAAACCTGTCACAAAGTCCATCGCGACATCATTCCATTTCCACTCAAGAATGGGTAACTGCTGCAAAAGCCCCACTGGTCGCTGATGCTCTGCCTTCACCTGCTGACAGGTGGAACACCGCATAACAAAACCAGACACATCCTTCTTCATACCTGGCCACCAATACTGATGGTGCAAGTCTCAGTACATTTTGGTGACACCAGGATGAACTTCCCAAGATGAAGCATGAAACTCCCGCATCATCTCCTCACATATGTCTGCTGAAATACATACGCAACCATGAAAACGTAGAACCTCATCGTCGCCCACCGTCCACCTCGGAGTAGGGTCTCCATCTGACACACCCTCCCATAGGACTAGACCTTCAGTGTCTGATAGCTACTTCATTCAAACTCGATCATAAAGGGAAGAGGTAACAGCTACAGAAGAAAGAACCATCTGACCATGTCTGTCATGAACCTCCAAATACAAATCAGAGAACAGAGCCATGAGCTGCCACTCACCGCTGGCTACCTGAACTACCTGCAACTGAGTCCTTCTGCTCAGTGTGTCTGCCACAGCATTTCCTTTCCCAGGCGTGTAAGCAAGCTCGAAGTTGAAAGACTGTAGGTACTCGACCCACCTCCACTATCTTATATTCAAGTCACACTGCGTAAAGATATACTTGAGGCTCTTCTGGACAGTATATACAACGAAATGTTCTCCCATGATATAGTGCCTCCAACATCGCAATGCATGAACAACAAAACCCAACTCCTGGTCATGCGTAGGATAGTTCTTCTCATGTGGCCTCAACTGCCGAGATCCGTATGCGACAACACGGTCTTTCTGCATAAGCACTGCTCCAAGACCGATTCCAGATGCATCACAGAATACTGTATAACTCTTTCTCGGCTCTAGAAGAATTAGAATCGGTGCTGAAGTCAATCTCCCCTTCAGCTCATAGAAGGCTGAGTCTCAAGCTTCTGTCCAAACGTACTTCACACACTTCTTAGTCAAGCCCTTCAAGGGCGTTGCTAAGCATGATAAGTCCTGTATAAACTGCATGTACTAACCATCTAGCCCCATGAAACTACGTACCTCGAAGACATTCTTTGGCTGCTCCCAGGTGACTACTACTCTCACCTTCTCTGGGTCTACTGATACTCCTGTCTCTAAGATGACATGGCCCAGGAAGTGAATCTCATCCAGCCAAAACTGTCACATTGAGAGTTTATCATAAAGCTGATGCTCCCTCAGTGTACTCAAAACGATCACAAGATGGGTTGCATGGTCGTGTCGAGTGTGAGAGTACACCAAGATGTCGTCCACGAAGACCAAGATGAAGGAATCCAAGTAAGGATGGAACACTCGGTTCATCAGTTCCATGACAAATTCTAGCACATTCATAAGGCCGAACGGCATAACCGTATACTCATAAAGGCCATACCTACTCCTGAAGGCTGTCAGGGGTATATCTGAAGGCCTAATGTGCAACTGATGATAGTTGGATCACAAGTTGATCTTCGAGAACACTCTAGCTCCTCGAATATGATAAAAAAGATCATCAATCCTCGGCAAGGGATATCGGTTCTTGACCGTCAACTGGTTCAACATTCGATAATCCACTCAAAGTCGTAAGGTACCATCCGCCTTCTTCGCAAACAACACAGGTGAACCCCAAGGGGAAATACTGGGTCAGATGAAACCCTTAGCATGAAACTCCTCCAACTGCTTCTTGAGCTCTTGAAACTTCGGCGTAGCCATCCTATAAGGAGGTATTGATACCGTTGTGACTCCTGACACAAGCTCAATCAAGAAGTATACCTCACACTCCAGAGGCAAACCCGAGAAGTCTTCTGGAAAGACATCCGGAAAACGGTTGACTACCGGAGGAAAATCAATCTAATTGGTCCCCTGATCATCCAGATATAAATAGGAAATCTGGGCCGTAACACTGCCCAACCCATGATGCTCTGGTCCAGCTCTGCTTGCTCGGACATCCCATTCACCCTTGTGAAGAAAAGACCTTCCCTCTGGTGACGTGAAACTCACCCTGCGGTGATAAAAGTCGACAAAGGTCTGAAAAGAAACTAGCTAGTCCATTCCAAGAATAACATCATAACCTCTCATCTCTAGGAAATAAAGATCCCACATGAAGTGACACCCACCAACCTCAAGGGGGAACTCCCTGCACTGACGCACATTAACAGTTCTATGTCCCAAAGGAGTGCCTAGTGCCAAGGTATCCTCAGATGTAAGGACAGTGAGTCTAGGGCTCTCCACAGTGTGCACAGAAATAAAGCTACAAGAATCCCCAGTATCAAAAAGTGCAGAAGATAAAACTGAGGCTACTAGGATCGTACCTCGAACTGTGGAAGGTCCATGATCCTTCTCCCGATGAATCTACTCTACTGCAAACGTCTGGCCAGTACCGCGACCCTATGTAGTAGCCTGATATCCCTGAGCTAATCCCCCTTGTGCCTGACCACCACGTTTGTGACATCTACCCTAGCCTGGACGACCTGAATAACCCTAGCCCCCAGTCTGATGTGGGACTGGTAATCCTGCTCCTTAACGAGGGGATGAAACAGATCCTCCTTCGCTAGCCGCTGGAAGAAGAACCCTGCAGAAACGCTGCAGATGACCCATCTTGCCGCAAGCTCGGCACTCCACTAGATCCCTTGAGCACTGAGGCTTCTAATGCCCACTTTTTCCACACTCATAGTACACAACCTAGTTTCCAGAAGGAAGATCTCGTCTACCAGATGATATACCTCACTTCCTCAAGTCACCTCGAGTAGACTCTCGGTGGCGCTTCCAGTTGTCAGTATGAAATGACTCAGCCTTGGATGCTGAACCGCCCTGGCCAACAGCTCCAGTCTCCCTCAGATTTCATTCAGTGATCAATGCCTGGTTGACTATCAGGGTAACAGTAGTCAATTGGAAAATGTTCACCTGTGATCTGATCTCTTGTTTGAGGCCTTCTTCAAACTTCCTCACAAAAAAACTCGTCATTTCCCAGAACGGGAGAAAAATTGTGTAACTCAGTGAAGCGGGAGGAATAATCCATAACCAAAAGAGTACCCTACTGCAGTTTCATGAACTCCCTGGCCCTGTCGGCCCTCAGCGTCGCTGGATAGATGTAGTCGTAGAATGTACACTGGAAATCGTCCCAAGCCATATTCCGCTGGCACCCTACTTGTGAGACTACATCCCACCATCTCTTGGTAGAATCTCGCAGCATGTAAGTCGCGAGCTTCACCCGTCTGTCTGGGGGTGTCTCCGGATGCTCGAAGATGAAAAGCATGGTTTCTATCCATGACTCTGCAACCTAAGGTCCTCCATCCCCTGTGAAAGTGGGAGGATGCTGCTGCTGGAAGACTCGCATCAGCTCTGCCATATACGGGGTAGGATGCTGAGCTCCCTGGATGGTCTGCATGAACCTCATGAAACCCTCTCTGAACTGAGTGTCCACACTAGTGTCTTGAATCAATGCAGTTTCCATATCCAGAACAATCGGCGGAACTACTGGTAGTCCCTAGTCTTCCGTATCAGGTGTACAGTCACTGTCTGGTTCCTGACGTGCAACGGGAAGACGTCTCGGTGCCATAGCCCTAAAAGGTCAAAAGCACACTCCAGTATTTAGGATTTACAAGGAAAGAAAACACAAGAGTACAAAACGAGAAATTGGAGAGAGAAACACTTAAATTGAAAATCTGAACTACACGGCGTGTATTTAAACTACACGGCGTGTTTGTTAAAGCCATTTACATGCCGTGCAATTCTGCCCTCGTTGGTCGTATAACATTCAAGACTACACGGCGTGTTGTCCCAAAACACGACATGTACTTGAACTCCACTCCCCTGCCAGGGTCTCCTTACACGGCTAACCCACACGGTCTTCCTAATTCTAAACTACACGTCTTTTTTCGAACAAACATGGCCTGTATAAGGATAGATCACACCGACCCGTGTTGTTCATTACATGGCCGGGTATCTAGGAGAAAACTAAACGACGTGTTATTTATAACACATGGCATGTACTTGATAGGCTCAACGACCCTTGTAGCAGGTTACACAGCCGGCTACACGGATGACCCCTACACGGCGTGTTCCGAACAAACACGCCGTGTATAAGGATGGATAACACCGACCCGTGTTGTTCGTGACACGGTCAGTTACCCTGAAGAAGCCTACAAGACGTGTTCATATAACACACGGCAAGTACTAAACGAGTTTTCTCGACCCGTTTTGTCAGTGACATGGCCGGGTACACGGTTGACTACTACACGGAATGTACTTATAGTACATGATGTGTCCTCGAAGATTCTCCAACACCCCGTGATTTTTTCACAGATAGTAACACGGTTTTAAAAACTACACAGCGTGTATAAAAAAAGTACACGCCATGTATTCTAGGTTTTTTCCGGGCAGTAGCTCTGAAACTACTCCGAACGCCAGAAACACTGAAAAGTAACCATCTATGTGCCAAATCCCGATCCGTGGAGGCCCATACTCCCCGTGAATCAAATCTTGGAATCATAACAATGCACACAACAAGTAAAAAGCATCACAAAAAATGATCCGCCAAATTATGATCCTCGAGGGCCCATAACACCTCCAAGACCCGAGGTTGGCGCCCATGCTAAATAGGTTGTAAAAGAAGTAATACTCTATCAGCGCAACAAGTATTTATATCATAGAAACTACCACAACACCATGCATAATCTATCACGACATCTATCACAACAACATGCAATTCTAATGCACCCTAGATGACATGGTAAAATGAATGTCAAGTGACCTCCTACCTAGTGCCTATATGATGCATGATATGGCACACCCTCATCTCATTGGGTTGCAACCAAATAAAAACATAATCATATAAACTATAAAAACACAAAACACGTGCATCACCCAACGGTGAAATATAATAAACTGTAACATTTGCAAAAACTGAAAATTATAATCACGAGGTAGTGTAGATTTTCCCTATACATGGGTTAATTACTCCCGGGCATAGTTAAGTACTAACTACCCATTTCTTCCTATCCCTGTCTATGGTCGAAAAATAGTAAGCAATGAGAAAGAAGGAAAACTGCCTCTGATACCACTTTGTAACGACCCGAATCTGGAGCCCTTCCACTGGCGCCCTGTACCTGGTTCGCCACATGATCTCAAGCGCATTTCCCCAAATGCCAGAGGCTTCCGACTAGTAGTGAGGGCCTTGGTGAGTCAGTGGGGAAAATATGCCCTCATCTGGTAAGGTATACATCGGATGAATAAGCATAAACAATAGCGGAAGCAGTAAATAGCATGCAACAACTGAACTGAAAGTAAAGAAATGTCTGATATAATAATGATGGAGAATGGTACATGTATCTATGAAAATCAATAATCAAAACAATGTGCTGAAATATAACTAAATACAAATTACTAAATGTAAACAGAAACTCCAGCAACATCGCGGGCCAAGACCCGGTCCCATGCTCTCCAGATCCGACCAGCAATCATGTACCTGAGGTGGAAGGGCCACAATCCCAACCAAAACCTGCAACCATATAATCTGTTTGGGCCGAAAAGTAGGACCCAAACAGGGTGTGAGACTTATCCCAGTAGGCAACGACCACAAGATTTGTGCCATATTGTCAGTGAGTGATATAGCAAAAGTAAAGGTAAACAATGCAGTAAACAATTCTACCAATTACAATTCACATTCATTCAATTACACAACCAGGAAAAACAAGCAAAATTTATTATTCTAGGATAAGCTAGTAACACAACAGGTATCTAAAAAGACTACCTAATACAAGCAGTACAAAACCCAAACTTGTTTTTTGTCTTTGTGGACTCATCACAACCAACCAACAAGAAAACACACTGACTCTCTAGGTGGCTTAAACTAGCAGACCCCTATAGTCTAGTAATCAAACAAGGCACAAACACTCTGGGAAGCTCTTATGTCAATTCCCCTATGGTCTTGAAATAATAGCTACAGACTCTCTAAGGAAGCAATTACGTCTAATTACTCTTGTGGTCTCGATGTGTGGGTAAACTAAGAACAGTCTTGGGAAGCACCAAATCTTATTACCGTAGGTCCTGCATACGAAAATAAAACCAATAGACCCTCTAGAGAAGCACTTAATCATCTATTCCCTCTTTGATCTCCCGCACTAGGTTCTCACGGCCCTGAGCAGTCCAGTCGTGCATAATCGACTGTTAGAAGACCTAAGTAAGTTAAACAACTACTTGGATAAAAGCTACAAAAATGCATCTGAAACCATATAAATAGTAGGGAATACATGCAATCAAGTCAAAAGGTATACTAGCAATGCAATAGGGGTTACCTCGTAGGCAAACCAGGCCAACCGGAAAACAACAGCCAAAACAAGGGAAAACACCAATAGGGTGATCCTCAAACGTGCTAACAGGCAATTATCAATCATCTAGTAACCTCAAGCATACATTAAATCTAAGGAAGATAAATAAATATGATCTAAACCCTAACCCGGGATACCCGATACATGGGTATCCGACATTTTTGCAACCAAAACTCAAAGAACTTCAACGTAGGGCAACAAACCACCTACCTCGATCCTAGGAGATCAATATAATTGAACCTTATCCCGTGAATCATCCTAGAAAAGAGTTAATCTGAAAAAATGTATAAAACTTTCAACCTCAGATAACTCACACAAGAGAGAGAATTAGGAAACGAGGCTAAAGAAGAACCAAGTACTCACCGCTGCGATTCCTCTGCAACCGACTGAGTTTGATTTAGACAACCAGTGACAGATCGATGGCTCGGAAAAGAAATGACCTCCTTGGACGTTCTGGAATAAATTAGGCAGATAAGAAGACGTTTTCTATCATTATCTGCGACCACGGGTTGATTAATGAAATAAAAAAAGTACACAGCGTGTACACATAAAGTACACGACGTGTATTGGGTTTTTCCGTACGTTGCCAAAATCGGTCTCCACGTCACCCCTACACACCGTGTGTGTGGCCCGGACATGGCCAATCACACAGCTTCGAGTGGCATAGGAGTACACGGCGTGTACTCATAAAGTATATGGCTTGTACTCGGAAAATTTCCAGATTCTCCAACTTTCCTTAAAAAGACCGTAAAAGAGATCTGCACCTAAATCCGAAGCTCCGGGTTCTTACACTAGTGTTGTGTGAAGTGAATGTTTCCTTTGCGTATAACATAATACATAAAAAATATATACTTCTCAAAAAATATCAGGGTGTTACATTTTTCTAAATCATTCATATGTGGAAAGAGTCAGTATGACACATCCTTTGTAAAAATGATGTATATGAATCTTTTTTGGATGTTTTTTCTCATGTTCATTTATAAATATTTTGTATGAAATAATCATTCCATAATCAGAATGTTTAAGAATATCGCTCTATTTAAATCATAATTATATGAATGGGATATGATCACGTGTGATAGTGACCCACAATTTGGACAAAAATGTAGGATCAAGGCATTGCTACACATTCTGTAGTTTCAGTAATCAAGCCACATGTTTTTCTCGAATGGGATATAATCCATCCATGATTGAATCTTACAAATACTAGGGTATTATTCCCATTTATTTATATGACTAAACTTAGGAGTGGAGATCCTAACATCACCATATTTCCTATGATGATTGGATTGAATAAACACATAGTCATTAAATGGGAAAATATCTTCATAGGTCTTACCCATAAACATAGGGGGAATTTTCCCCTTGAATGTTGTTATTGGACCAATGATTGATGATTCAAGTGTCTCTACATATCATGTGATGGTTGGAATCAATACACATATAGTTAATTAATTAGATACTCTCCACAATGTCTTTCCCCATACACATTGGTTGGAATGTTACTATTTATTATTTCAACTAGACCAAGCATTGGAGATCCATGCATCACTATATACCCTATAATGATGGGAATATGGTAACACATATTTCTTTAATGGGAACACTCTATGTAGGTCATACCTATATATGTAAATGGGATATTATTCCCATTGATTATTGTGACAAGACAAATGATTATATATATAGATGTTTTTATATACCATGTGATTATAGGAATTAGGAGACACATAGTTATTGGACTGGAAACTATTTACTTAGTTCTAATCCATATATAGAGGGGGATAACTATTCCCATTGATTGTTGAGACTGTAAATAGGAATCAAGATCCAAGAATAACTTTGTATTATATGATTAATTAAATAAATCCATGCACTGTAATTGAATTGTAAAATACCTATGTAGTTCTTGTCCATACTCATGGGGGTCATTTTTTCAGTTGACTATTGTGGATATACCTAGGATTTGAGATGAAATTTCCACTACATATCATTTGATTAAAGGAATCAACACCCACATTGTTCATGAATGAAATCTCCCTGCACAGGTCTGAAACATACATAAAGAGGGTGAATTTTCATTTATGGGTATCCCCATAAATTTAGATCTAGCCATCACTATGTATCATGTGGTAATATTAATCAGGACACCCATAGATCATGAATGGGAAACACTCCACTCAGGACAGACCCAAAAGCATAGGGTGGAATTGTAATAGTTGATTTTTGTTACTAGATCAAGGATTGTATATTCAGACTTCACTATATATCATATGATGAAAAGAATAAAAAAATACATATTTTGTTAATGGGAAACTCTATTTGATGGTCCGACCCTTATGCATAGGGTGGATTTTTCCAATTGATTGTTATGTGTGCACCTAAGATTAAGGATATGAGCATAACTACATACCAAATGATTAATGAAATAACTCCACATATATTTATTGAATGAAGGACCTGTAGGAGACCAACACCAAGTGTATTTGTACTACAAGGCGATTCCCATGGTAATTTATTGATTTATTCCCTGCATGATACATCAAACGTCACGTTTAACATCATAAATATAAGACTCATGGTATTATTTTTATGGTCTTATATCTAAGAATATGTAAACCCTGAAAAGAATGGATATGTCACAATCAATTGGGGAAACCCTTACCAAAACTATTAATCCCACTTTAGGTATGCTCAATTTGACAAACGATGAATAAAAAAGTGTTCTCTCTCCACACCGAGGTGATTAAAAGTAAGGACTGTGGAATTTTTTATATTATGGGTGTTAAAATAGTATATAAGATCGAGGTATCTCTACATATCTAATTGGAGTGAGAATCAAGAAGTATGCTGTTGTAGGAAACATTATAGTTTATCTTCATGTGGAAAGAAATAAGGTTCCTCGACATGAAAAAAATAACAAATCCGTATAAAAGTTATATAGGAATTTGGGAAATCCTATTGTGAGAGGCATCCCATTTTTTTTGATATGAGTATTCCTAATATAGTTTATCAAGGCCTCATATGCTAATCACACATGGTAAGTATACATTTAAACATCATGTGTTGAGGAAATTGTTTAATATTCTGATGTATCACGACCAGGATGGATATGTTGTAGTTGGAAACAATATTTGAGATCTTGGTATCCCATTATAGATTTCAATTCAAGGAATCAAGCTATGATAAATTCAAAAATGGTTAAATTCCTCATGTGGATCAATCATACACATAGTGAAGGGGGAACATCATCTCATATTCACAAAAATATAGCTCATGTGCATTAAATCATCTATTAGGTTATGTTTTCTATGGAGTTTTATTTCATATGTTAAGGACTAATGAAATATTTTCTTATAGATCATAAGACTAATACCACTCATGTTTTTAATATCATCGGACTAAGACAACTTACTCACAGTTTAATGGCATCTATCTTGGAAATATATGGTGTTAATGGTAGCTATGAAGATTATTTTTTGATATGCCTCACATTAGTGGGGGAATGATGTGACACCCATCCATTACTAAAAATTTGTTACCTCTATTGGAATATAACTTATTTAAGACATAAGTACATTCCAATTTGGGTACTATCTTTGGAAGTTTCTTTCATGGAAACATTGGTGTTATAAGATCCAAATCTATTTTAACTAGAAGAAAATTATAGTGATAATCCTTTTTATTAAAGACTCATGTGATCCAATTGAGATGGATTTAGAGTTTATGTATTCTACAAAATCTTTTATCATCAATCTATTCTAAATCATATAGCTAATATTGAGATTGATGATCATCATAGAGTTCTCTTTTAGTTTTTATTCTAAGCAAGGGAGAAAATAGCTATATGGGTGACAGTACCTCAGTTCCATTAATTAATGAATATGGGGTTGCTTATATGGTAGGGAACTTTGTGGTACAATGGGCCTATAAAGAATTAAGCAGAATATTTAGACAATAATTTTTTAGTTTTCTCACAATCGTATGAACTATATTCAATAGAGTCTTGTTGATGGACTATATCTATACTGTTTCCACTACATGATTATAGGATTAATTGTTTGACTCAATTTTATAATTTGGAAAATATTTATTCAACTTCATAGAACAAAAGTTGGATTCATTTTCTATCAATATCATTTGATGTTATTCAAATATACCGATGATGTTGGACTTCACATAATTAATGAAATTCCTTATCAATAATTCCTTCATGATTATTCCATTGTTTAATTTAGAAATGGCGTTATTGGTATTAAGGATTCTCTTGAACTTCTTAGTTTTGACTAGTGGATATAGCCCAAAAAAATATATTCCCCATATAAAAAATGTAATGGAATTTTTAGATGTATGTAGACATTTCAGGGGTTTGTGGTTTAATTCTACATAGATCTAGAATTAATGAAATTTCATTGCGTATTCAAAATAGTACTATATAATTGATTTTCACTAGTAACCAATGTTCTTAATTTGAAGGGAGATCCTAGTACCTCATTGATGAGAACCACATTATCAAACATGGACTTCTTCCATTAAATTCAGATTCTCTACATCTACAATTAATGTAAGGTTATTCCATCAAAGCCTCAATTTTAGTGGGATTAATCTCTCATTTGGCCCATCCAGATGGGTAATGGTTACTATATAGTGTCGTGTATCTTCTCTTTAATATTGGTATGTAGTGGAGTCCCATTTTCAAGATAATTAATTACTGGCCCCATCTATCTTGGGGTGGATATCATTTCATCATGCTCTAGGGTTGAGATGAACTAATTTATAATCTCCATATCATAGATTATGATTTAAGTGAGAATCCTTAGATGTGTTATCTGAAATATAACATCATCATGATTAGGGTAGTCCATGATTATTGCTTAATTAGCTTGTTATTTAGAACAAGCATTTTGTGTTTTAGGGACATGATGCAACGTGGATTCAAAAGGAAACACATCCATTAGTACAATGACATATCTAATGAGAGTTTACAATTATTCATTCTTGATTTTATATTCATTTTTTATTCATTTTAGGACTAGATTATATTACCCTTTGATGTTTAGGATGGTTATTTGTAGTTTTATGGCTAGTTAAAATCAGGTAATGTGGGATTTATATTCAACCTAATTATTAGAGATTCCTTTGGATAGTGATAAGGATAATGGAAAATTAGTTTACCAGAAGATAAAAATATACCCCATGACTGATGCTAGTGTGCATCGAGGTATCTATCCTCTCTCAAAAGGAACTCCATGAGTTATTATCAAAATACATCTCCCTTGTATGAGGAGTTTCATGGGTTTATAAAACCAATTCCTCATGAAGTTTGGTACCAGCTTAGTTACATTCTGGAATGTGATTTGATGAATGTAAATCATCATGGGACATACCTTTCACTTCCTTTTCAAAAAATTATTTAATTTAATATTATTCATGAATAACCAAAATTCGGGCTAAATGCCTTGTTAGAATAGGATAACAATGAATATACTCTAATAGATCATAATGAGAGACCAAGTAGTCTCCACGGCGCTGCAAGTAATACATCAAATTTTAACAATAAAATTTACAATGAGGAAGTTCATATTGACATAGAAATACCATGTCTCCCTATATAGTGTCATTCAACTATGGTAGTATCGACAGGTCTCATTACCAACATAATAATTATTTCATGGAGAACACCGTAAAATCATATCATGGATGCCACATATAATATGAGTATAATTCCATTCACCAGAGAAAAAATGATCGATGGCTCTATAAAGTACCGCTTAAGACTCTCAAGGGATACATGGAATTTCCCATCCCATCGGTAGGGGACTTTATTCTTCACTACTTTTGTGAATGGGTGAGATTTTCCATCTAGGTTATCCATGAATCTCTATATATAAATGAGGTACCCTTGTATTCCCCTCAGTTAATTATGATTAAAAGGGGTTTAATTTTCTAGGATTTCAATAGGATTCTCTAGGTCGACCTCAGTTTTATGGGGGAAAACCCCAAATATAAGGAATTTCCCAAATGTTTCCCCAAATTCAAACTTTAGAATATTCATATTCCAACTATGTCGGAGCATCATGCTAAAGATTGTTTGAATATTTATGAAGTGATCACATTATTTCCAAGATATAACCAACATATCATCAACAAAAAATTCTATTTTTATTCCCAATAAGGGATTAATGATTTGACTCATGGTGTGTAAATAGGTGGTTCCAACATTCATTAATACAAAGAAAATGATTTAATAGGGAAAAATCCCTTGAGGTGATATGAAGGCAGTGGATTCCTCATCATTAGGGGAAATCATTATTTAATTGTACCCTGAATGTAAATCCATAATTGATATGTATTAGATGAAATCATTATCCTCAATCTAGAGTTTTGTGATTGGGAATGGGAAATAATCCTTTTGGAGTAGTCTATTATGGTATCCTATATCAATGCATCCCATAATCTTCCCATTACTATTCTTCATAAGAATAATGTTAGGGATCCATATTGGGTATTTCACATCCTGAATAAGTGGTATTTGATTCCTTAGTAAACATGTAAATTTACATTAGTGGTATGATGGCTACCTTCATGAAACCTTTACTGTCTTGAGGTAAGAATAGATCTTGTTTACCCACTTTGCGGTTCATCTCATAAATTTCTTTATAATTCTATGTGAAAAAATATTGATGATGCTTTAGAAATTAAATATATGTCTCCTAATACTTGAGAGGCATGGAGGAAATCGTAAAAGGTTGTAGGTCATCTTCAATTACTAGATTTGACTACATAATTTCATCAATGTTGGTAGAGATTCATTCATCAAATTATTGGTGGTTAATTACATAGGTCATCCAATTATTCTTCTATCACATTTTACATAGTGAAATTTTTAGGATTGGTGGGTAATCAAGGGGAATATCCCTCCCTATTGATGTGATATAGGATATGGGATGATATAATGTAATCTTAGACTACAAGAGTCATCACATAGATATTTTAGAGCTGATTGAATCCTTTTTTTCATTTCACTAGGGAAAGGAGAATCTTTGACATTTGGGATTAAATCTACCCCCTAAATCATGTTTACGAGTAACACATAGTCACCAAAGAGTATACTCTATGGATTTATAGTGGTAGTAACTAATACATTGGCGGATGAATCCTACTTATCATTATCAACCAATGGTTATTTTAATACATTTTTTTAGAAAACTTCTTCAGCATATATAGATCTATAGGACTAAATGGGGGAACTATCACCATGTAGTATTCGAGCCTTCCCATTGACCATGTATTACAATAATAGGTGGGATGTTGTATGTATGGCCATATAAATGTGAAGAAAATTTCTTAGATGAAGAAAATTATCTCTGGTGACTTGATGGATAACCATGATCTCATAGTTATATGTCAAATCCAAAAACATATTTTTGAGATTGACCATACCAAGATGTATGTTCTCTCTATAATAATATCCTAAATGGTTATATTTCTATTATATAAATTCCAATCTCAATTTTCCTTGTTTTGAAAGGTACAAATCTAGATATGATTAATCCTAGATCCATTTTCAATTGGATCCCTTGAGATGTTTACAATTTCATGTTTATATAAAATAGATAGGGATATGATATGTCCATGGATATCATGTTAATGGTATATATTTTTAAATGAGATGGCTACATGGAATTCATATAATATAATTTTCACATGATAAACCTAAAATACAATTACATATATATCAAAAAAAATTGGGCTCTAGGGGGCCTCGATAAATTCCTCTAGGAGTTATTCTAAAATATGGAGGGCATCCCAGATTGAAATTTTGGATGAAAAAACTACCAAATCTTTCATAATGGTGTACTATTGTGAATGAATAATACAGTTTCTATTGTGGTAATTCTCTATATTATGTGGCTCATGAGAAAGGTTGTGAATTGGGAATGGCCACGAAACTTGAGAAAAGGTATAATGATAATTTATTTCAATTGTTGTGGGTCAATATTCCTACCACTTTGTATGAAATTATTAGAGAATCACACACCATCCAGATGATTGTGTAAGATTACTAGGCTTGGACGACCACTAGAGGTCCGTAGAGGATGTTCTTCTTTATAATGGTCTTTCTAGGTGGTCACCAATGAGTTTTTTCTACATATCTATCCTTCATGGGGTATTATCATAATATTAGGTTAGACCACACATGAATTATCCCCTTTATCCTTGGTTAACATGCCTTTATCCTCCTAATCCACCTTTAGGTACGTGGGTATTATATTCAGATATGTATTCATTATCAAAGGAGGGATCTATCATGTGTACAATATTAATAGTACCAAATATGATCTCTTCATCTGATGAGAGTGATATTTGGGGAGTGGTTCCCATTCTCCAAATGCTGATGGAAAGAAGTCTAAAATATTTTGACCTTATGATGGAGATGAGTATGCCTCTTACTCTTCTACCTATTCTTATTTCCCTTGATTAGATCCACCTCTATGAGGTGTATTAGACATCACATCCCTAGGTGAAATGATCAACAAGGGTTAGTGATGTTGTGCTCTTAGTGTGTCATGATCTCAGTCAGCTGTCTTTCAAAACATCCAGTTATTAAACTTCCAACCACACATGGCCAGAAGATAATTCCAATCACCCTCTTCTTCTTGATTTTCAATGACTACACAATTCACCTATAATGGGAAATTATCTATCATCGCTTTTCCTGAATCAACTATTCATTGGATGAAATCATTGAAGATGAAATAATCAATGATGATGTGACATAGCCTCCGATGTTAGGGGTCATAGTCAAGATGATCATTGAGGTTGACGTTATTGGGTTTTTTGTCTGTAGTTACTTTAGTAGGTTAGTTTCCATGGTTACATGTAAATAACTAAAACCTACACATTTCAGATGGTGTTCACTTTATTTATCCATTCATCAAATCAAGGGTGGCCTGAATCTGTGTTTATATTTGTGATGGATATTATACAAATACATTATATCAATTGAAGTCACTAAGTCATTTGAGTACTACCTAGGTTATTGAATGGGTGTTTCTATTGTTTTAAAAGTAAAAAAATCTATGAATTACCAATCCTTTTACCTAGTTCATATGGCACAATTAGAGTTTTATCTTAGGTATACTGAATTGAATAGTTGAAATGATATTATATACATCCTATCTTAGAGAATCCAGATAGATAATTCATAACATTATTATGTTTCTACATATCATCCTTATGATTTTTAGCACTCAGTTTCGACAACTTTTCTAGTGAGACCTACATGCTGAGCGAATAGTTTGAACATTTCATTCAAGATATAAAGTCATAAACACTCTCATTTTCACATAGTTTACACTTTGTGAGGTAAAAAATTGTCATTTTACATAGTGTAGATATGAATTGGGAATGGAATTGACAATCAAGGTATTACAATCCTATAATTAGTCATTCTGGAGGGCTGTTTTACCACACAAAGGTTATTCATACTAGACACAACACAAAACATCTTAGATTAGTCAATACCGAATGGTCTCGAGGGAACATTATCTTTCTAAATCAGGAAATAATGAGTGTGAGATTATGTTCTAGGTCTCATACAAATTTAATGGTTTAAAATGTAGTATTTTTGATATTTGGTGGGGAAAAGTGTCATCAAACCATTAAGGTAATGATTCACATCATGTTTCATGGGTGTGTTTTTTCTTTCCATGACTTCCATTTGAGAAACCATATATTAAATTCCATTAAGTAGTTCTAGAGGTACAACTATTTGGAAAACCTCCAATATGAAGGGAGCACATGGGGATTGATGAATTGTCCTCTTGTTCATCTCATATTGATTCTCAATCCCTGCTATAAATGAATGATCACACTGGTGGGGGAGAGTATGATTCCTTGATGGAGGACTGTTTTGATCAAATTAAACTTACACAATTATTTAGAATAGCTTCATGGATCTAAAGCAGGCCTAAATATTAGATGTTGCTCTTATTGGTGGATTGACAATTTTTTGATGTGTTGGATGAGGGATATTCATCTCAATTCGAATAGAATACCCAGTGGAAATTTTTCCATTGAGTATCTATTCATTTATTTGTCTAAAAGTTTTTATATGGTTCTTATAATATTCCAATTATTCCTATGTGGAATGTATTTTAAATACATTGAGTGGATATTGAGATGTATCCAGAAATTTCTCTTCATCCTTGGGAGTGTTCCAATATATATTTTGAAACTAATTGTTCCGGAGCGCCAAATTTTGGATCCTTTGGTAATTCCATGTACGTGATGCATTAGTTGGTGCATCCAGATCATTGTCCTCTCAATGTAAAATTTATTTACTATACTAATCTATATTATTTTCATAATTCACACAATCCATAGTATTGATGGTGAGGATACTAACTGAGGTATTTTAGAAATCTACACATATCATATTACTTTCAATGTAATAGGTTGATTCTGTGTCACTTACTCCTCAATCGAGGGCTGTATTAGAGTAATTTCTATGAACCATGGCCATAGTGTACCATTTTGGAATATTAACCCTAATAGGTTTGATTTCCTTCAATATCAATTCCACCTATATCAATTTTTGACTAATATATTTATGGGGATTTATTTTCATGTTTGCCGAACAAGCCTCAAATAATGATTTTTTTTCTTGTGTATAGAAGAAAATATGGTATACCGACAATCAATACATACCTCTAATCATAGAGATGATTTATAGACTACATGGTTTTTATAATGATAAAAATTACTCAATACCTATGGTATGGGGCCAATTTAGGGCCACAATTCGACTTTTTTATACTTTTGTTGAGGATTTGATGGTTTTTGTCTTGTATTTGACGACCCATATATGGAAATTGAGATATAAAATCCCCCATACCTATGGGATATGTTTTATAGATAAAAACCCATGATTCCCCACAGAGCCTCTTAGGCTTTGGAGAAATTCGTGATGAAGAATGAGATAAAAATTATTATGGACCAGTGGTCTAGGATCGGTTGGCAGCTACCACCAGTACGTCTTGAAACTTATCTTGGGTTTATGTCCCATGTTGTTGAGGTTGTGGAAAATATTCCCCCATCCCTATGGGTTGGGTTCTCTCTATAGTAGCTATTATTGTGGTTGATATTGAAACACATTTGATTTTGTGAAATTATCCTCATGTATGAGTTGGTTGAAATAGAATCCAATTATGTGAGTTATTTTATAAAAGAAATTGTTAGTAATTCCATTTCTTTGGTTTCCATGTTTAGAATGATTCCCCATTTCAACAAGGGTCTCAGCTTAATAATCGTTTTATGTAATATCCCTCCATTCATCACATATTTTAACTATTTATATCAGGGTATTTCATTGTATGGAAATAATATCATGTGTGTTACCAGGTTCTCAGTTTAGTTAGAGGAAATGACATTACATGAAGCCATATCAAGGGAGTTCTACAATTTCATGGGTGTACTGATGTGAAATTCTCAAAACATTCCCTATCCTCAAATATTGATACCCAAAGAGGCTTTTTCAATAAGTATTCTATGAGTAGTGGTGCAGTAGTGAAATGCATGTTATTGATTAACACCATGCTTATTCAATTTCGTGTACCGACATACGGAGAAAGAAGGTAAGCCAATTTGAAAATATATTATGTGTATTTTCTTATGGTGACAATTTTATCCTTGATATATAATGTTTCAAGCATTCAATAATTGATGATATTCCAATATATTTTGTTGTATGTAAGGTATGAAATCCTTCAAAAACATATATAGGATCTTACGGTCAGAAGTGGTGAGGTTCCAGAACATGGTTAGGAAGTTTTTTTAGATAAATCACTCTATATATCCATTATGGATTAATACTCATTGGATTTATATTCTTTCATTTACTCATACCATAAAGACAACTTCTTTGGGTTTCCTGATGAATTTCGTGAAGTGTTATTGATGGAAGATAGGGAACTATATATCATTTACCCTAGTGTTTCAAAAACATATCTACATAATGGTGTTTGATTTTTTAGAACCTATATATATGGAGTCATCCTAGAAAGGGTTGGATTTTCATTTTTGTTGAATATTTCACCATGGGGAGTCTGAACATAGTAGATATTTGGACTGGTGTCCTTACGATCCATTACAACCCTAGAATAACGAAGACTATTGAGGTAATTATTATCATTTTCTTCAGTTGAGGAGACGATAGACCCTTGAGGTGTTTTATATATGCATCAATGAGAATTATAGACACTGGAATTAAATGGTTTGGGATATAATACTTGTTATGCATCATGGATGAAATTTATTGACCTTCCTTTTGGGGTTGTGTAGGGATATCAACCTTCTCTATGAGAATTTATATAATGGGTTGATAACCATCAGGTGCTACAAGGATAGTCCTGCTGCCAAGAAGCTTATAGATTATTTGATTGAGCTTCTATATTGTCGGTAGGTATATGAGTCTACATGTGGATTCTTTCAAAAATATTTTATTCAATCATGGATGATTCATGGATATGATCATGATTCAAATAAAAATTCCCCATGGAAATATCCTGATACACCCCTTGAATTGGATGAGGTATATGATCCTCCTCTTATATTTCCATTGAATAATGTTAGTAAATTCATCCATTAGAGGAATTAGGGATATAATCCTAGGTTTAGTGTGTTGATAATATATTCCATGAACCACCACTGGAATGAATATGATTTTGTCCTCATGCATGTGCTAATCTCACATAGTGATCTTTAATTATAATCGGGATATGGTCATGGTTCATTTCCTTTGGAGTATGCCATGTTTTTTTATAGTAATGTTTTTCTTTCTCGAGGCATGTGTTGCACTAACTTGGTGATCCCTAGTCGAAATGGGAATATGATCTTGGTTCTATGCCTTTAGAGTATGATGCCTTTATTTTTTTGATAAGTATGTGAACTTATCTTGATGAATGTTCTTTTCCCACATGCTGAGACCCATTTCAAATAGGGATTAGTTCCTGGTCCAATTCTTCATCCTTTACTATAATATATAGATAATCTTCCTAGTTGGGAGAAGGAATGTGTTCTTTCTCTACAATAGACACCTATTCATACAGATCAACGTGATGTGTTTCACGAGCTATTAGGATTGGATGTCTATATGTCCCTACATCTATACAAGTGATATAATATATCAGCGGATATCATAATTTGTTTCTTTATTGTAGTGACATATTATCAAATTGTTTATAGTAATGTAGTCTTGCACATTTTAGTCTCCAAATTGTAAGGAAAATATCTTAGATTGAAATGAAAAAATTAACCCACTCATGTGCTCCTATTTTCATGGGAATATGTTGATGGGTTTCATGTATGGGGGTAAGGATATGAGACCCCCTATCATTTTTGTAGAAATATATATGTATACACGATTTGATTGAGTATGGATATGATCTTACTTGTTTGCTACCACCTTAATATTTTACTTAGATACATTAGTCGACGAAATGATATGATCCCACTCCCATTTATCTACAAATTTCTCCACCCGATGAGACTTTGTTGGTGCTGATACATGTGTGTCCAATGTGGATATTTATCAGGTGATTCCCTCAAAATTTAACTGAAGAAAATAAGTGGGACAACATTGTTAATGGAGGAATAAAATATCCATTCCGGATAGCTTCTCAACTAGGATAGAACCATATTCGGCTCCGTGGTCAACCTTCCTCTTATATGGACGGTGATGATTGTCACACTCTAGGTATAAGATTATGAACTGATTGTTGATAGAAATTACCATAATTAATATCACTACAGGTTCCACTAAATGAGAAATGATCTATGAATTAATCATATATATACCATTGCTTGGGACCTCCAGGGTTAGGATCGTTATATTTCAATGGTATTACTAAACCATTTCATTCACCACATAATTCTAAAGTTGTTGGGTAGATGATGTCATTATACTTCCCACACAGGATGAAACTGTAGCTTATGTTCAGGAACAGTTCTAATAGGAGGATATTATGTTGGGTTGAGGTGTTTTTTGTGGTAGAAATATCTTCAGTCATGAAGAAAATGAGTTCCAAGGTCCCTAATCTATGCATCGTCTCAAATGTGAAATCTGTTCAATCAAATATTCACGTGTAACTCGACTGTCATTTTTTTATTCCTAGTTTGAAAATTTTTCTCACACACACATGTCATATTGAGAATGGACATATTTCATGGGAATAAAGTTACATAACATTTCACATATGGAATATAATTTTTTTTCTTGAAGGTGATGAAAAATGAAATAGATCAATGCCTATTTAAACCATTATTTTTATCATCTGATTAATTCATGTCAGGTTCATTATTTTTGTATTTGGTGAATGGTTTTGGTCCAACGATTAATTTTTTGGGGTTTAACATATTTAAAAATCATCACATATATTTTAATATTTTATTAGATTATAGAATCTAAAAACTGTTCCCATATACATAATATGGTTTATACATTAATTCAATGTAAATTGGACTTTGTGATATCAAACCTAATGGTTCATAGTAAATCACATTGGTTGAGGTGATGGAATGTTTTTATTATCAATCCCTTGAGAGGGATTATTACCTATTCTTGGACTCTCTTACATACTTTTCATATGTTAATGAATTTCTTCCTAATCCTAATATGGAATCAATTACCCTTACAAAATGATCATATGATGAATTATTTTCACACATTGGATAGGTTCTATTACTGAGCCCATATTTATGTATCTGAGGGTTTTCATAATTTTACGATTATTTCATTACAATATGAAGTTTTTTATAATTTTAAACCATATAATTAGGAACAAAAGAGTTTTTTACCATCAATGGAGGCTATTGATATTCATAGGATTGGATTAAACATTAATGCAGCATCATACATATCTAGTTTGTGATAGGAATCACAACCAATTTAGTTCAATTAAGTAACTTAGTTTAAGGTCATTCACGAAGGATATATAAATAGATATATATAAAAGGTATTATAGACACTAGTTATTGAGATTTATCCTTAAAAATATGTCTTATGTATTGTTCCTATGATAAGAATCAAGGTCATCATAGTTTAGATATGTATACCGGACTTTCTCAGTGGTGGATGCCCTTATGTGGGGGACATATTACCATGCCACAGAGCATGGCTTAAACACTGAATTTTTTTTATCTTAGTGATATTTTTGATGTGGATGATATGATCATTGAAACTCACTAAGACCATGTGACCAATAATTGATGTGATAAACAATGGATATCATGTGATCATTCTCATTGCATATACACATGGGACTTACTTACTCTGAAAAAACTTATGGGGTGTTCGATATGGATCTTGACACTTAAGAAGTCATCCTATGTATCATGATTATAAAATGAATCATAGTTTTCACAGTTTTTCATACATATCAATCTACTAATCGATGAGGAATAATTATAATCCAAATGGAGATTTTGGATCTCATGGTTAGATTATCTATGATATAGAGGGACAAAAAATGAGGTGGATGACCATTGGAGTGCGGGGCTTGGGAATGAATCCAACATATCATGTTTGGATAGGAATCATGGTTACCATAGTTCAGTTAGGGGTATTGAAAAAATTATCTTATTGGAAAGTCCTTTATGCCCTGGGGTGTCTCTCCAATATTTATGAGGATGACTCTATGTGTCCTTGTTTCTAATAGGATACATAAATGAAAAACACATTATCCAGTTGTCTTTCTTTAAGGACGTCACATGATCTAGAATGAATGTTTAGAGGATGTTTCTTTGTAACACCGTGAGATTTTTGGAAAAATATTATTTTTAATTTCATTGATGTCTTGTGTTGTACGCTACACCAAAAGGATCTCGCACTACATGCATCCCTGACTTGGCTTGCATTACACGCAATCGTGACCTTCCAGGATAGCGTATGTTGTACGCAATACCGAGTTTCACTATACAGTGATATGTTATATAAACTAGCAGTTATGAATAGTAATACCCACTTTTTGAAATTTTATTTTTCAAAATGGACTTTATTTTTGGATTTGGAATATCGAAGTTATCCTAGGGTGAATTTTTGGTATTTTTTTTAAAACATTTTTTTTGATGAATAGTGAAAACACTGGGTTACTATTTAAAAAACCAAATTTTTATTTATATAATTATTTATTTTATTTAAATTTATTTTAGGTAAAAATTGATACATAATACCTGTATAAGTTCAATGTAATTCATTGGAGTCATTTTATAATAATTTTAGATATATAAAATTGTATTGAACTTTTCACCGTATTTTACCCACCTCTTAGGAGAATTTGAAAATTTACATAAAACATAAATTTACCGCTTCAATGAGTGGAAATTTTAAAATCCTAGAGATATGATTAATATCAAGGATTAAAATGTGGTTCAATAAGATAAAAATAATTGTTTTTGAATAGTAACTTTTTACTTATATTTACCACGGTTAAAATTGAATATGGTAATTAAGGGTAAAAATGATATTATTATTACCCCAAAACATATCCTAATTCTATAGGAAATATGTAATTAGACCAAAAACAACCTTATTAATAACATATTACCCTTTAGGTCCACTTGGATTAGATTAGCACATTTATTATTATTTTATTTAAAAAATAGTTAAAATAGTTAAAATCAATGTTTAATAACTATAACATTTTTAATATAGGCTTATACATAAGATAAATTCGACCATAAATATTAATTAGAAATATTAAATAATTTCCTACCTAATGGTAATTTATTTTTAATTTTTAGCGATTAAATAATTTAATTTATTAATGAAACCATGGTGATGCAGTAATTACCTAAATAATAAAATAATAAAATAATTGATATTATAAATACCCAAATAAATGTAATTTGAAACTTTTTATGAATTAAAATAATTTATAGGTTAATATGACATGTTAGTATAGATTTAATTAACTTTTTTAGAAATAATCAAGTTTTTATGATTGTCACAAAAATTATGTACCAAATTGTGTCCAAATTGACAAAAAATTGTATTTAAAAAAAATATTATATTATTAATTTTTTTTATTCCTAAAAATCTAAGGTTTGCCCAACTGACTTAGATAAGGATATTTATATTAATAATGAACCCCTTGGGGTTCGTTTGGCTTGTTATAGTATGTTTATTAACCATATAGTGTAAGAAAACAAAAAAGACACGATAAAAGTAAAATTATTTAACTTAGAGTTAAATGTAAATGATTAGGATAAAATTGTAACCTAACCTTGTCTAAAATCTATTGTTTGAGATTCTTTAGACCCATCCCCAACATAGATTTTAAAGAAATCAATTTTGAGAGACTAAAAACTGAATATGACTTTATTATAAAATAATATTTTTTGTTTTTCCAAAGGTGCCACTCTCCCACCTTATAAAAAGGGCACCCTTCCCTCTTCTCTTCACACCCTTTTGATCCTTGAAGCTCAGGAAACCCCTTCAAATTCCTCTTCTCAACCTCTTTAATTATTATAGAGGTTCTGGTATTCTCAGAAGACAAACTCTAGTGCCCTAAGAATGAGTTTAAAGAAGGTGCGTCGAGGAAGAGGTAATCTCTTCTACCGACTTTTTCATGTTTTTTCTTCTTATACTTCTTATTCATTAGTTGTTTCATTTTTAAGTAATAACATCAGTATCAATCATATAATTATATTTTGTTATAAGTATGAAACAACCTCATTTCACCTTCTATCCATCCTATGGAAAACAAAATCACCGCACATGCGTACGTACGGAATATCATCTCCATGTCGTGATGTAATCTGTTTTTCCACCATCACCTTACTTGGATGGGTATAATGGTGTAAAGAATAACTATATATGATTATTATAACATCATACTGATTCTATGATATTATATGATCCACTCCAATTTCATTCAATAAATATGGGAACTATATCATCGCTCGTGCATACGTATGGCTTACCATCTCCACGACGCGATGAGATTCATTTTCCATGTTAACAATTCAAGAATGATTATAAAGTATATATAATAAGTAATCAGGAAATATATGACATAATAATGCTACTGGATTTATTTATGTATATATATATGTATGTATGTCATCTACTTAATTCCATTCATGTCAATAAGGAAAGGAAAACAGTGGTCATGCATATATACGGCCTACCGTCTCCATGAACGGTGTATTTATTTCATTCATCTATATATTATATATATATATAATTAATATATAAGAAATATAAATCATGATTGAAATTTTTGAATTAATTAAATCATGATATAAGTAATAATAATATCAAGAACAACAAATCGAAACACGTATGATAAATAAAACGATTTTACCCAAAACACTGCATTAACATGGAATTTACAAAAGAACGAGTAAATTAAAGTCATAAGTGAACCATATATGATATCATAACAATGAATATGAATCTGTAATAAGTCAATGACATTATTTAAATAATTATACAGAAGTTTCAGATACATACGAAGCATATCAGACCTAAGGTAAGGGATAATTTTACAATATCATTTTTATCCGAGATTGCTTATTCGTAAGTATTTACTGGGGCTATATTTTTCATCCATTTCCATAAAAATGTTTTCATAAGGTGTTTAATATTCTTCCATGTATGTTTAAATTCATTTTTACCCATCTTGACATTTAATTTGTGTTATGGAAGGAATCTTGCTTTTTTTACCATATGTAGTACTTTTTGACTTTCCGTTAAAAGTACGAGGAGAATGTTTTCTTTAATTTATACGACATGAACAGATTTTTACAGTTTTATAACACCTTATTTTAATGGGGATTTATATAAAAGATTTCATGACTATTTTCAGAAAAATATTTTTCATTTAAAATTTCATGGCATTTTGTGAAAAGAAAATTATTTTGAATAAGAAAGGATATTTTCCTCAAGAATTCATTTCAACTATTTTACCAAAACCATTTTTCATCTAAGATGACATTATTTCATATGTTTATGTTTCAAGTATAATATCTCTAGGATTTACATTGTTTCAATTTTCTTATGATGAAATGATATCCTTTTTTTATGAATTATGTTATGATGGGATGATGTTTATGAAACACATTTTATTATTTGGGTTTTGATGAATGATTTAATTTTATGTTGTGGCACAAGTAAGAATGATTTAATTATGAGATGGGTGGGACCTATATCTCCCTCCAATGCATTGGGTAAAGATTTTTATCTCATGAGATAGACATGGCTAGAATGGTAAGTTAATCCGGTTCAGTGTCACAGGACTGGGACAAGGAGTGAACTCGATTCCGAAAGGGACTTTGTCCACTAAGATGTTCTTGGAAGCAATGCCTTGGATACTATGGAAATAATATCATGTTCTTAATGGTTTCCACAATTACATGTTTTATTAACATGCTATTTTGTCATGATTGATATTCCTGCATGACCTATGCCTTACGTATTGCCAAGATTTTTTTTCACACCTCAGGATTTGATGTTTAAACCTTATGATCATGTTTTGAAGTTCAAATGTATGTGGTTTGTTATATTTTCTCCATGATTACCCTTAATGGGAATTTGATCTCACCCTTTATATGTTTTCTTTTTCCAAGGATTTAAAGAATGGTTTTAGGTAAGAAAAAAGGAGAAGATCTTTATGGGAGATGTTGAAGATATTTCACCGCGATTAGAAGAATATTTTTTCGAGTTTCCAAATACACTAAACTATTACGTTACTTGTGTGTTTGCTTTTGTTATGTATAAATTATTTTGAAAAAGTAATGTAATGTCTATGTATATCAAGCTTTGGGTTTCTAAAATTGGTATCATAGGAAGGGTTTAGTTAACCTTTGGAAACTAGGATGCGAAAACTAGTGAGATCCCTAGAGATATTATTAAGGTATGTCTAGGGATGTCCCTAAGGATAAGCATAACTATAGGTTATAATCCTTGAATTATGGAAAAGATATTAGAATTAAACCTAAGATGTTAGATATTATAGGTACTCCCCTTTATTATGTTGTTTTTCTAGCATGATTTTTGCCTCTCACACTGTTCTTTTTGTGTTTTAGACAATGGCTGGAACCTGAATGAACCATGTTGATCAATGTAATGGACAATGCAATGATTGTCCTCCTGAACAACCAAATGTGACGGTATATGGAGTGAAAACTCATATTGCCATACTTACACAAGCTATGAATCATTTTGGACATCCAAATGAGCATAGAAGGGAAAAAGTTTCTTTTGAGTCCTTCATGAGGCAACGCCCACCTTCTTTCAGTGGGTCTTCTGATCCACTTGTTGCTGAACAATGGATCAGTACGATTGAAATGATATTTTCCATACATCGCTATTCGGAACATAAAAATTTCATTCTGGATATTTACCATTTAGAAGGTGAAGCAGATCAATGGTGGAATCTAATTAAGAATATGAGGCCCCGAGATGAAATTGAATCAATGGAATGGGATGAGTTCAAGAAATTATTTTTCAATAATTACTTCCCTTATATTGTTCGTACAAAGATGGAAAAGGACTTCCTTGAGCTTAACCAGAAGGATGATGAATCTGTTGGTATATACGAAGCGAATTTTACAAGGCTTTCAAGGTATGCATCAGGCTTTATCATCCAACCTAAAAGTAAAGATGAGTGATTCTTCAGTGGCTTAAAACCATGTCTTCGAAGGGCATTAGCTATTAGAGACTTCAGTAGCTATGAAGAAATTGTGCATTGTGATATCAAGGTATAAATGGAAGTTGGTGTAACATATCCATCTCATGGTTTTGACAAGAAACTAAAGATGGAGTTATAGGAGAATTCTCAAAATAATGGTGAAAAGAAGATAAATGTTTCTTTATTCTAAAAGTGTGGAAAGAAGAATGGTGGAGATTGTATTAAAGGGACTAGAAAATGTTTTAAGTGTGGAAAATAAAGTCATCAAGCAGTTGAGTGTCGAAGTAATGGAAAAAGGGTTTCTAATAATGTGAATAAATAAAATACTACAGAGAACGCACCGCAAACACTTCAATGCTTCAAGTGTAAGGAAATGGGGCATTATTCTAATCAATTCCCTAATCCAAGGGTTAATTATGATCAATGTGAGCAACCTCTTAAGGAAAAGGATAAAGGGAAGTCACATGCGATCACTATTATAAATGTTGAGTATAAAAACGATGTGGTGGAATGATTATGTGTTTATGTAAAGGGATTCCAAAATAATGTTGTGGAATCTCATTTATATTGTTGTGGAACATTGGAATATCTATGTAATGGTTTATTGTGGTTTTTGATAATTATATGGCATCGGTAACCATGAAAAGTGAATCAAATATTTTGGAAAGCAGATGATATGTGCATAATGATGGGATAAGGTGAAAATTAAATGTTTGATAGTATTCCTGAGCTCATGACTGATATAAGGACAAGGTTATATAATGGTTTGAGTATATATAATTTTTTGATTTTGGTATGTGGAAAGAGTTAAATTTTGACAGCATTCAGGTTTTCACTAAGGTTTAATGGGTATTAATTTTTCAAGAGAATACATGATGAAGGTATTCAAATGATTAGAGTATGACCAACAAGATATATGAGGGATAAATGATGATATTCATGTTCTTGTTATATGACCTTTTTAGTAATTGTTCTCTTTATACTATGAGTTTGGAATGTCATATTTTGGATAAGACTAATGATTGGAATGGATTATGTTGAAAATATGTTAGTATTGTTAATGGCTACAAATTTTTTCAATATTATTGTTAGAATGTTATAATAGTGTAGATTAAGAAAAGGGACAACCTGTAGAACGGGCGACAACCCGTCGCGTCCGACATGGTTGTGGGAATCGAACCCACAACCGAAATGAGACATGCATTTATCACCTACCACTGGCATATAGGAAGTCCCTAGTTAGTAGAAAAAAGTTTTTTTATTAACAGGTATGATAGATGAAGTATAAGTCCATTTTTGGAACAATATACGATTAATCTCACCATAAGATGGACTTATGTATATAAATTTTGCTAATCCTATTTTTGAGATAGATGGAATGACCTATCATTCTATTGAATGATTTACTAACACTTCAACTTGATTTCTTTAAGATATGAAGTGGAAATTGTTCAAGGCACGTGCAGCGGTAAGATTATACCAAAAAGTAAGAATTTATTTTAATTCAAAAATTCTTTAACTTTAGGGAAATGAACTTGAAAACCAAAAATGTTGTCCTACTGTCCTCATATCCGGTGTTTTATATGGTACCATAGATCATCACAAATTTATGGCATTGTGATTGTTGGATTTTTCATAGCCTTGTCAACTATCACTCTTCATCAGAAGTTGATGGTTATATTTCACTTCCATATCCATATTTCCACTTATGTTATTCGATGTGGAAACCCAGTGATGAGTTAATCTGGGTAACCGTTACATTTCATACATTACTTTTCAAAATTAAGTTTTAGTATTCCTTTTACGATGTGGGTTTCTACGAACGAAACTTTCAAGTAGTAAATGATTTATAACCCCGATGAATTTCAAGGGCGAAATTCATTTTAATGGAGGTATAATGTAACAACATGAGATTTTATGAAAAATATTCTTTTTAATTTCATTGATGTCTTGTGTTGTATGCTACTCCAAAAGGATCTTGCACTACACGCATCCCTGACTTGGCTTGCATTATATGCAATCACGACCTTCCAGGATAGCATATGTTGTACGCAATACCGAGTTTCACTAAACAACGATATTTTATATAAACTAGATATTATGAATAGTAATACCCACATTTGAAAATTTTATTTTTCAAAATGGACTTTATTTTTGGATTCAGAATAAGGAAATTAGCCTAGGGTGATTTTTTTGTAATTTTTTGAAAACTTTCAATTTTTGATGAATATTGAAAAAACTGGGTTACTTTTGAAAAACCAAATTTTTATTTAAATAATTATTTATTTTATTTAAATTTATTTTAGGTGAAAATTGATACATAATACCTATATAAGTTCAATGTAATTCATTAGAGTCATATTATAATAATTTTAGATATACAAAAATTTTATTGAACTTTCCATCGTCTTTTACCCACCTCCTATGAGAATTTAAAATTTTAAATAATAATTAATTTTACCACTTTTGTGAGTGGAATTTATAAAATCCGAGAGACACGGTTAATATCAAGGATTAAAATTTGGTTCAATAAGATAAGAATAATTTTTTTTGAATAGTAACTTTTTACTTTTATTTACCACGGTTAAAAGTAAATAGGGTAATTAAGGGTAAAAATGATATTATTATTACCCTAACACATGTCCTAATTCTATTTTATAAGTTTAATTCGACCAAAAACAACCTTAGGAATAACATATTACCCTTTAGGTCCACTTGTATTATATTAGGACATTTATTATTATTTTATTTAAAAAAGAGTTAAAATAGTTAAAATCAATATTTAATAACTAAACTTTTTTTAATATAGGGTTAAACATATGATAAATTCGATTATAAATATTAATTATAAAGCTAAAACTATTTCCTACCTAATGGTATTTTATTTATAAATTTTAGACATTAAATAATTTAATTTATTTATGACACAATGGTGATGAAGTAATTACCTAAATAATGAAATATTAAAATAATTGATATTATAAATACCCAAATAAATGTAATTTGAGACTTTTTATGAATTAAAATACTTTTTTAGGATAATATGACATGTTAGTATTGATTTAATTAACTTTTTCGAACTAATCATGTTGTAACGATTTTCACAAAAATCAAGTACCAAATAGTGTCAAAATTCACAAAAAATAGTTTTAAAAAAAATATTATATTATTAATTGTTATTTTATTCCTAAAAATATAAGTTTCATCCAAATGACTTATATGAAGATATATATATTAATAATGAACCACTTGGGGTTCATTTGTATTGTTATAGTATGTTTTTTAACCATATAGTGTAAGAAAACAAAAAGACACGGTAAAAGTTAAATTATTCAACTTAGAGTTAAATATAACTGATAAGGATAAAATTGTAACCAAAACTTTTCTATAACCTATTGGTTGAGATTATTTATACCCATACCAACCTTTTATTCAAAATAAATCAATTCGGATATATTAAAAACCTAATATGACTTTATTATAAAATAATATTTTATGTTTTTCCAAAGGTTCCCCTCTCCTCCCTTATAAAAAGGGAACCCCTTCCCTCTTCTCTTCACACCCTTTTGATCCTTTAATATCGTACAAACCCTGACAATTATTCTTCTCAACCTCTATAGTTATATCATAGATGTTATGGTCTTCTCAAAAGACCAACTCTAGTGCCATAAGAAAGAGTTTAAAGGAGGTGCGTCGAGGAAAAGGTAATCTCTTCTACTAACTTTTTCAAGTTTCTTTCTTCTTCTACATCCTCTTCTTTAGTTGTTTCATTTTGATGTAATAACATAATTATCAATTATACACTGATATTTTATTATAATTATGAAACAACCCCATTTCTCCTTCTATCCATCCTACAGAAAACAAAATCACCGCGCGTGCGTACGTACGGAATACCGTCTCCATTCCGTGGTGTAATCTGTTTTTCCACCACTACCTTACATGGATGGGTATAATGGTGTAAAGAATAACTATATATTATTATTATAAAATCATAATTATTCTATTACATTATATCATCCTCTTTAATTTCATTCAATAAATATGGTAATGACAGCATCGCTTGTGCGTACGTACGGATTACCGTCTCCACGACGCGATGAGATTCATTTTCCATGTTAACAATTCAAGAATGATTATAAAGTATATATTATAAGTAATCATCAAATATATGACATAAAAATTCTAATTTATTTATGTATATATATATTTTTAATCTAAATAATTCCATTCAAGTAAATAAGGAAAGGAAAACAATATTCATGCGTATGTAAGGTCTACCGTCTCCATGAACGGTGTATTTCATTTCATTCATCTATCTATTATATATATATATATATACTGAATATATATGATATATAAATCATGATTTAAATTCTGGAATTAATTAAATCATTATATAATTAATAATAATATCAATAACAACAAATTGAAACACATACGATAAATAAATCGATTTACCCAAAACGCTGCTTTAACATGGAATTTACAAAAGAACGGGTAATATAAAGTCATAAGTGAACCATATATGATATCATAACAAAGAATATGATTCTTTAATAAGTCAATTACATTATTTAAATAATTATACAGGAGTTTCGGATACATACGAAGAATATCTCACCTAAGGTAGGGGATAATTTTTCAATCTCATTTTTATCCGAGATTGCTTATTCGAAAGTATTTAATGGGGCTATATTTTTCATCCATTTCTATAAAAATGTTTTCATAAAGTTTTTAATATTCTTCCATGTATGTTTAAAGTCATTTTTACACATCTTGACTTTTACTTTGTGTTATGGAAGGAATCTTGTTTTTGTTTACCATGTGTAGTACTTTTTGACTTTCCGTTAAAAGTACGAGGAGAATGTTTTCATTAATTTATACGGCACGAATGGATTTTTACTGTTTTATAACGCCTTATTTTCATGAAGATTAATCTACAATATTTCATAACTATTTTCAACAAAATCTTTTTCTTTTAAAATTTCATGGAATATTGTGAAAAGAAAATGATTTTGAATAAGAAAGGATATTTTCCTCAAGAATTCATTTCAAGTGCTTTATCAAAACCATTTTCCATGAAAGTTGACATTATTTCATATTTGTATGTTTCAATTATAATGTATCTATGATTTACATGGTTTCAATTTTCTTATGATGAAATGATATCCAATTTTTTATGGATTATTATAACGACCCATACTTTACATACACGGTTATTACATCGAAATTGAAGAATACTTATTACAACATATAAAAAAACCATGAAAGGACCATATAGGTATAGTGTCTTTAGAAACTGGGATACATAAACAACTGGTTCATAAAGCATCTACATGGCCTCCCATTTATTTCATAATATCTAGAGTCCCTTTTGGAATATCTTACTTAATAACATTCTTCCTGGCCTGGGGGAAAGAAAATATACAAAACGGTGAGCTCAAATGCTCAGTAAGGGTAAAAAAACGAAAAATCAATCACATCATATTCATAAGAACATAACAATTTGGAAATATTACCCTGAAAAAGAGATCATAATTTCATAACATGGGATAAATCATGGTAGTGAAATGTAATCACAATAATCATAACATAAAACATGAATCTTTGTGGCATACACACATAATCATAGAGAATCATTTCTTATTAGTCAAGACTCATTTCCAAGATTATATTAGTTGACAAAGTCCATTTCTGAACCGAGTTCATTCCTCGTTTTAGTCCTGTTTCACTGAACCGGTTTAACCTGTCGTTCCAGCCATGTCTATCTCATGAGATATAAAATCTTTACCCAATGCATTGGAGGGAGATATAGGTCCCACCCATATCATAATGATACCATTCTTATGTGTGCCACAAAATCATAAACCATACATAGTAGCATAACCTATGTAATAAAAATGGGATTCTTAAACATCATGAAATCATAAAACAATTCATATAAGGTAAAGGAATTAATAAAAATAATTCCATCACAACATAATCAAATCAATGTAATAATAGGGATAGAAACAGAACCCTTTATTATCTTAGATGGAAAATAATTTTGATAAAACACTTGAACTCCATTCTTGAGGAAAATATCCATTCTACTTCAAAAACATTTTTCCTTTCTTAACATGTCATAAAATTCTAAAAAAATCGAAGTTGATTAAAAATAAACATTTAATCTTGTAAAGGAAGCTTCCTGGAAATAATTTTTTAAAAATCCATTCATGCCCTATAAGATAAAAAAACATTCTTCTCCTACTTTTGTCGGAAAAGTCAAAAAGTACATCGTACGAAAAAACGACAAAACATTCCTTTAATATCTTTTACTAAAAACTCGCTGAAGAGTAAAATTTGATTTAAACCATTTTAGGGGGATGTAAAAAATATTACATATCGAGGGAACATGGATGTGGATGATAAAATACACCCCAGTAAATATCAAATTATAAACAATCTCGGATAAAAATGAGATTGTGATATTTTCCCTTACCTTAGGTCTGATTTGCTTCATAAGTGTACGAACCCCCTGTATAATGATTTAAATAATGTTATTGACTTATTACAGAATCATACTTATTGTTATGATATCATATATGGTCATATTCTTAGCTTCTTATTAGTAATATTTCATTACTACTTGTTATTCGGCTGTTTATTACTTTTGGTTCTTATGCGTGTTTTGTTGAATAAATTATTATTATTATCTTTAGGTTATAGATACCTCATTTACATAATGGTATTAGTGTAATATATATCATATTCATTCATTCAATTCATTTATATAATCATTATGCAATGAAGACCCTGTAGAACGAGTCGCATCACATTGTGGAGACGGTATTCCGTACGTACGCACGAGCGATGATATCGTTTCCACGATCATGGAATTGTATTGGAGTGTATGTATAATATTTCAGAATCAATATCACCTTACAATAATCATATATATTTATTATTTACACCATTATACCCATCCAAGTAAGGTGGTGGGGGAAAATAGATTACACCACGGCGTGGAGACGGTATTCCGTACGTACGCACGCGCGGTGATTTCATTATCCGTAGGATGGATAGACGGTGAAATAGTGTTGTTTCATAATTATAATAAAATATCAGTATATGATTGATACATATGTTATTACTTCATAATGAAACAAATAAAGAATAAGAAGTGGAAGAAGAAATAAAGAAGAAAGAATCGGTAACGGACATTACCTCTTCTTTGATGCACCTCTTTGAGACCTCCTCTTAGGGCACTAAAATTGGTCTTTGAAGACGACCAGAACCTCTAAGATGTTTCTAGGGAAGTGTGGAAGTTAAATGGGAAGGGATTAGACGATCTTGGAGTCTCAAATTGGTGTGAGGAGGAGAGGGAGGAGGTTCCCTTTTATAAGGGAGGAAAGGGGTACCTTTGGAATAACTAAAAATATTATTTTATTATAAAGTCTAATTATGTTTTTAATATATCCAAATTCATATATTTCCAAGAAATGGTGGGAATGGGTCGAAATCATCTCATAAAATAAAATTTAGACAAGTTTAGGTCATTATATTATGCTTATCTTTTAGTTTTAACTCTTAGTTAATTAGATTGACATTTACCATGTCACATTGTATTTTTATATTTTATATTTAATAAACATACCATATACATCCAAGAGACCCAAAAGAGGTCCATTAATGATACACCTATCATGATATAAGTATTTTGGCCGAAACGTAGATTTTTCGGAATAAAATAACAATCAATAATATAATATTTGTTTTAAAAACTATTTTATGTCAATTTTGACACTATTTAGTAATTGATTTTTGTGAAAATAATAACATAATTATTAATTCTAAAAAAGTTAATTAAATCAATAATAAAATTTCATTATAACCTAGAAAATTAATGAAATTCCTAAAAAGTCTCAACTTACATTTATTTGGGTATTTATAACATCAATTATGTCAATATTTCATTAATAAAAAAAATAATGTATCATCTTTGTGTCATAAATAAATTAAATTATTTAATGTCTAAAAATTACAAATAAAATACCCTTATATAGGGAATTTTTTTATCTTTATAATGAATTTTTATAGTCTAATTTATCATATATATAACCCTATATTAAAAATTATTCAATTATTAAACATTGATTTTAACTATTTTAACCTTTCTTAAAATAAATTAATAATAATGGTCCTAATATAATCCAAGTGGGCCTAAATGGTAATATTTTAATTCTAAGGTTGTTTTTGGTCTAATTACACTTTTACAATAGAATTAGGACATGTTTTAGGGTAATAATAATATCATTTTTACCCTTAATTACCTTATTTACTTTTAACCGTGGTAAATAAAATTATAAAGTTACTATTCACCAAAAATTATTTTTATCTCATTGAACCACATTTTAATTACTGACATCAACCATGTCTCTCAGATTTTTGAAATTCCACTCATAGAAGTGGTAAAATTACGTTTTATGTAAATTGGAAAATTCTCCTAGGAGGTGGGTAAAAGACGGTGAAAAGTTCAATAAAATATTTATATATCTAAAATTATTATAAAATTACTCCAATGAATTACATTGAACTTATATAGGTATTATGTATCAATTTTGACCTAAAATAAATTTAAACTAAATAAATAATTATTTAAATAAAAATTCGTTTTTTAAATAGTAACCTAGTGTTTTCACTATTCATCAAAAATTGAAAGTTTTCAGAAAAATACCAAAATTTCAAAGTAGGCTAATTTCGATATTCCGAATCCAAAAATGAAGTCCATTTTGAAAAATAAAATTAAAAAAATTTCAAAAAGTGGATATTACTATTAATAACGGCTAGTTTTAATAATATTTTAATAGCATATCGTTGTTTAGTGAAACTCGGTATTGCATACGACGCAAGCTATCGAGGAAGGCCGCGGTTGATTGTAAAGCATGCCAAGCTAGTGTTGTGTGTAGTGAAGGATTCCTTTGATGATTTATATAACATAAAAACAAAATATTTCTCATAAAAGTCTCGGGTGTTACATTCTACCCCCCTTAAAATTAATTTTGCCCTCGAATTTCGTCACTTTGTAACAAAAAGATTAGGATACCTCTCCCTCATTATATCCTCAAGTTCCCATGTAGCTTCTTATAATTGGTGTTTCCTCCATAAAACTTTCACCAATTGAGTGGTCTTGTTTTGTAGCACTTTTTCGCTACGATCCAGAATCTCTATCGGCTATTCTTCATAAGAAAGATCTTGCTCCAGCGGTACAACTTCTGAGCTGAGTACATGTGAAGGATCAGGTATGTACTTTCTGAGGAGAGATACATTGAACACATTGTGAACTTGAGAGAGATTCGGTGGAAGTGCCAATTGGTAAGCTACCTTTCCAACATGATCCAGTATTTCGAAAGGACCGGTATATCTAGGGCTCAACTTCCCCTTCTTTCCAAATCTCATGACCCTCTTCTAGGGAGATATTCCTAAGAACACTTTATCACCCACTTCAAACTCTAGGTCTTTTCTTTCAGTTGTCATCATAACTTTTCTGTCTACTATGAGCTGCTCTTATGTGTTGTTGAATGGATCTGACCTTTTCTTCCATTTCATCAATGACATCAGGTCCTAATAGCTTTATTTCCACAACTTCAGCCCAGCAAGTTGGAGTCCTGCATTTATTTCCATAGAGAGCTTCATAAGGAGCCATCTAAATACAAGAGTGAAAGCTATTATTATAAGAAAATTCCACCAATGGTAGGTGTTGATCCCAACCACCTTTGAAATCTATAGAGCAAGCTCTCAACATATCTTCTAGAGTTTTAATTGTCCTCTCAGACTGATCATCTGTCTGAGGATGATAAGCAGTGCTGAAACTCAACTCTGTATCTAGAGTATGCTGAAGACTTCTCCAGAACATTGAGGTAAACCTCAGATCCCGATCAGATATAATAGAAAGTGGTACTCCATGCAATCTTACCACTTCCTTTACATATATCCTTGAAAGCTGATCCATGGAGAAATCCTCTCAAATAGAAATGAAGTGTGCACACTTTGTAAGACGATCAACTATGACCCAGATTTCATTATTGTCATTGGATGTTTTAGGGCGTCCGGTGACAAAGTCCATAGTGATGTTTTCCCATTTCCATTCGGGTATGGGTAATGGTTGTAACATCCCTTTAGACTTCTGTATGTCAGCTTTAACTTGCTGACAAACCAAGCATCGAGATACATATTCAGCAACATCTCTATTCATGCCATCCCACAAGAAGTACACTTTCAGGTCCCTATACATCTTCGTTCTTCTAGGATGAATAGAGAATGAAGAATTATGTGCCTCATCCAGCAGCTCCTTCTTTAATTCGTGGATGGGAGGAACACAAACCCGATTCCTGAACATTATTATCCCATCACAATCAAGGTTGAATTCAAGAACATTTCTCACCTTCTTTTGTAACTCTACATCTTCTTTCTGTGTCTCTTTAATCTTCACATGTATATATGGTTCAACATTCATTTGAGAAAGATAAGATTTTTCCCCTTCCATTATAATTCCAAGATCTATCCTTTGTAAATCCATAAATATTGGATCTTTTGTGTTCCTCATCATGGATAAAATGGCATGGTCTTGTCGACTTAATGCATCTGCCACCTTGTTTGATTTCCCAGGGTGGTAATGAATTGAGCAGTCGTACTCCTTAATCGGCTCCGACCATCTTCTTTGGCGCATATTCAGCTCCTTTTTTGTGAAAATATACTTTATATTTTTTTTATCAGTATAAATATCACACCTTTCTCCATAAAGATAATGCCTCCAAATCATTAATGCAAAGATTACCGCAGCAAACTGCAAATCATGAGTTGGGTAATTTTGCTCATTGATTTTCAACTGTCGTGAGGCATAAGCTATCACCATATCATTTTTCATATGAACACACCCCAATCCCTTCTTGGATGCATCACTGGTGATCACAAACCTTTCTCCACTACAAGGAAGTGTGAGTACAGGTGCACTGGATATCATTCTTTTCAACTCCTTGAAATTCTCTTCACATTCCTCCATCCACATGAACTAACTCCTTTTCGAGTCAACCTGGGGAGTGGATTAGATAATCGTGAAAAATATTTCAAAAAACATCGGTAATATCCAGCCAAACCATGAAAAAATCGGATCTCAGTTATTGTTGTTGGTCTTGACCATCTTTCGATAACCTCTGTTTTTGCTGGATCCACAGATATCCCATCTTTTGAGATTATGTGACCCAAAAATGCAAATTTTTGAAGCCAAAATTCACACTTGGTAAATTTGGCAAAAAGCTTATCTTTCTCAGGGTCTTCGATATAATTCTCAAGTGATCTTCATGTTCTTCCTTTCTCGTTGAATAGACAAGAATATCGTCTATAAAGATTACCACAAACTGATCAAGATAGTCTCTAAAGACTATATTCATCAGATCCATGAAGATAGCAGGGGCATTAGTAAGACCAAACGACATCACTATATATTCATAGTGTCCATACCTTCTACAGAAAGACATCTTTGGTATATCCTCCCTTTTGACCCTTAATTAATGATACCCTGAACGAAGATCAATCTTGGAAAAGTATTGATCTCCATGTAGTTGGTCAAATAAGTCATCAATGTGCGGGAGAGGAAATTTTTTCTTGATAGTGATCTTGTTATGTTCTCAATAATCAATGCAGAGTCTCATTGATCCATCATTCTTCTTAACAAACATAGCAAGTTCTCCCCAAGGTGACACACTAGGGAATATGAATCCTTTATCAAGATTCTCTTGGATTTTCTTCTTCAATTCCTGCATCTCAATTGGGACCATTCTATAAGGTGTCTTTGAAATAGTCAAAGCACCCAGTACGAGTTCTACAGAAAACTCAACTTCACGATTTGGTGGAAGACCTAGCAGTTCCTCCGGAAAGACATCATCAAACTCCCATACGACGGGCATATTCTTAATCGTGAGTTTCTCTCTATCCATTTGAGATAAAAACCCCTCATTTAGTGGAATCAAGACCCATAAGATGGAATAAATTTCCACTGGAAGGTTATGTTCATCCTTTCATTGATAAGCGATCATAGATTGATCTGGAATATGAAATGTGACTTCCCTTCTTTGGCAATTGATATGAGCTCCATATAAGGAAAGCCAATCCATTCCAAGAATCACTTCAAATTCCACTATAGGAAGGATCACAAGATTTGCAGGAAGTAATTTCCCACAAAATTTAATTGGGGAAGAATTATTAACTTTTGATGACACTGTTGTGCCATTAGGGGTTGTTACAGCTAACTCAACATCAAATTGTTGAGGTAATACGGTGATACTCTTAGAAAATTATTCATAAATAAAAGAGTGGGTGGATCCAAAATCAAATACAACATTTTCTACTTTAGAGTGGATGGTAAGTGTACCTTTCACCACATCATTATCGTACTCCACATCACTGATAGAAATTGCATGTGACTTTCCTTTGTCTTTAGCCTTAAGAGTTGGTTGACATCGATCATCATCAACAACCCTTGGAATTGGGAATTGATTGGCACAATTCCCCATTTCATTGCACTTGAAACATTGAAGTGTATTAGGTTTATTCTGTGTATCCATTCATTTGTTTTCATCATTAGACATCTTCTTCCCATAATTGCGGCATTCAAATGTCCTATGACCTTCCTTTCCACATTTGAAATATTTACTTGTACCTTTAAGACAACTCCCTCAATGTTTCTTTACACACATTGAGCATAAGGGAAAGCTCATCTTCTTTTTAGTGTACTCTTTTGATTTTCCTTTGAATTCCATTTTCCTCTTCTTATCAAACCCATATGACTGATGGGTTACTCCAATCTCCATCTCAACTTTGAGAGCACATCGAACGATTTCCTCGTAGCTATTGATGTCCTTTATGGCTATGGCCCTTCAAAGACTTGGTTTTAAGCCACTAAAGAATCGATCGTTCTTACTCTCAGGTTAGATAATAATAACAGAAGCGTACCTTGAAAGTATTGTAAAATTTTCTTCATAGGTACCAACAGATTCAACATCCTTTGGCTTCAGTTCAAGAAACTCCTTCTCCATCTTTGTTCGGAGAATACGATGGAAGTACTTATTGAAAACTAAGTTCTTGAACTCGTCCCATTCCATGGACTCAATTTCATCGCTTTGCCGCGTATTCTTAATAATATTCCACCATTGATCAGCATCTCCTTCCAAATGATACACTGCTAGGATGACTTTATCATGTTTAGAACATTGAAGAACTGAAAATATCTTTTCAGTAGTACTAATCCATTGTTCAGCAACTAATGGATCAGTAGACCCGCTGAATGAAGGTGGACGCTGCCTAATGAAGGATTCAACAGAATGTTGTTCCTTCCTTTGCTCGTTTGGAAGTCCAATATGATTCATAGCTTGAGAAAGTTGTGTGAGCATGGTTACAAGATTTTTCCTTCCATCTCCCATAATGTTTGGTTTCTCAGGGGGACAATCATTGCATTGCCCATCACATTCCACATTAACACAGTTCCTTCGGGTTCCAGCCATTGACTAAAACCAAGAAGAATAGTGTGAGCAACAATAATTATAATAGTAAAACCACATAATCAAGAATAAAATTTCACACTTAAGGTCTTATCCTAGGTTATTCATGGGCATTTCTAAAACACTAAGATTGTGTTCTATGCTTAGACTTATCCTTAGGGTTCTAACTAAGGCTTCCACATCCTAGTTTCCATAGGTTGACTATACCTTTCCTCTAATACCAAATATAACGACCCATACTTTACATACATGGTTATTACTTCAAAATTGAAGCATACTTATTACAACATATAACAAAACCATGAAAGGACTATATAGGTATAGTGTCTTTAGAAACTGGGAAACATAAACAACTGGTTCATTAAGCATCTACATTGCCTCCCATTTTTTCATCATATCTAGAGTCCCTTTTGGCGTATCCTACTTAATAACCTTCTTCCTGACCTGGGGGAAAGAAAACATACAAAAGGCTGAGCTCAAATTCTCAGTAAGGGTAAACAAAATAAAAATCAATCACATCATATTCATAAGGAGATAACAATTTGGAAATATTACCCTCCAAAAGAGATCATAATTTAATAACATGGGATAAATCATGGTAGTGAAATGTAATCACAATAATCATAACATAAAACATGAAGCTTTGTGTAATACACACATAATCATAGAGAATCATTTCTTATTAGTCAAGACTCATTGCCAAGACTATCTTAGTAGACAAAGTCCATTTCTGAACCGAGTTCATTCTTCATTTCAGTCCTGTTTCACTGAACCAGTTTAACTTGTCGTTCCAGCCATGTCAATCTCATGAGATATAAAATCTTTAACCAATTCATTGGAGGGAGATATATGTCCCACCCATCTCATAATGATACCATTCTTATGTGTGCCACAAAATCATAAACAATACATAATAGCATAACCCATGTAATAAAAATGGGATTCTTAAACATCATGAAATCATAAAACAATTCATATAAGATAAAGGAATTCATATAAATAATTCCATCACAAGATAATCAAATCAATGTAATAATAGTGATAGAAACAGAACCCTTTATTATCTTATATGGAAAATAATTTTAATAAAACACTTGAACTCCATTCTTGAGGAAAATATCCTTTCTACTTCAAAAACACTTTTCCATTCTTAACATGTCATACAATTCTAGACTAAAAGAAGCTGATTAAAAATAAAAATGCAAACTGGTAAAGGAAGATTCTTTTAAATAATGTTTTAAAAATCCATTCATGCCGTATAAGTTAAAAAAACATTCTTCTCTTACTTTTGTTGGAAAAGTCAAAAAGTACATCGTACGAAAAACGACAAAAGATTTCTTTCATATCTTTTACTAAAAACTCACTGAAGGGTAAAATTGGATTTAAACCATTGTAGGTGGATATAAAAAATATTACATATTGAGGTAACATGGATGTGGATGATAAAATACACCCCAGTAAATACAAAAGTATAAGCAGTCTCGGATGAAAATGAGATTCTGATATTTTCGCTTACCTTAGGTCCGATTTTCTTCGTAAGTGTCCGAACCTCCAGTATAATGATTTAAATGATGTTATTGACTTATTCCAGAATCATAATTATTGTTATGATATCATATATGGTCATGTTCTTAGCTTCTTATTAGTAATATTTCATTACTACTTGTTATTCGGGTGTTTATTACTTTTGGTTATTATGCGTGTTTTGTCGAATAAATTCTTATTCTCTTCTTTAGGTTATAGATACCTCATTTCCAGAATGGTATTAGTGTAATATATATCATATTCATTCATTCAATTCATTTATATAATCATTATTCAATGAAGATCGTGTAGAACGAGTCCCATCACATCGTGGAGACGATATTCCGTACGTACGCACGAGCGATGATATCGTTCCCATGATCGTGGAATTGTATTGGAGTGTATGTATACTATTTCAGAATCAATATCACTTTAAAATAATCATATACAGTTATTATTTACACCATTATACCCATCCAAGTAAGGTGGTGGGGGAAAATAGATTACACCACGGCGTGGAGACTGTATTCCGCACGTACGCACACGCGGTGATTTCATTTTCCGTAGGATGGATAGACAATGAAATAGGGTTTTTTCATAATTATAATAACATATCAGTATATGAGTGATACTGATGTTATTACTTCATAATGAAACAACTAATGAAGAAGAAGTGGAAGAATATATAAAGACAAAAGAATCAGTAACGGGCATTACGTCTTCTTTGAAGCGCCTCTTTGAGACATCCTCTTAGGGCAATAAATTGGTCATTGAAGAAGACTAGGACCTCTAGGATGTGTCTAGGGAAGTGAGTAAGTGAAATGGGCAGGGATTTTCCGATCATGAATGCTCAAATTGGTGTGAGTAGGAGAGGGAGGAGGTGCCCATTTATAAGAGAGGAGAGGGGAACCTTTGGAATAACTAATTATATTATTTTATTATAAAGTCAAATTAGGTTTTTAATAGATCCAAATTGAAATATTTCGAATCTAAGGTGGGAATGGGTCGCAATTATCTCATCCAATATAATTTAGGCAAGTTTAGGTTATTATATTAACCTTGTCTTTTTTGTTTTAACTCTTAGTTAATCAGATTGACATTTACCATGTCACTTTGTATTTTTATATTATATAGTTAATAAACATAAAATATACTTCCAAGTGACCCCCAAGTGGTCCATTAAGGATACAACTATCATGATATAAGTATCTTGGCCAAACCGTAGATTTTTAGGAATAAAATAACAATAAATAATATAATATTTTTTTAAAAAACTATTTTATGTCAATTTTGACATTATTTAGTAATTGATTTTTGTGAAAATCATAACATAATTATTAATTCGAATAAAGTTAATTAAATCAATACTATCATGTCATATTAACCTAGAAAATTAATGGAATTCATGAAAAGTCTCAAATTAAATTTATTTGGGTATTTATAACATCAATTAGGTCAATATTTCATTAATAAGATAATTACTACATCATATTTGTGTCATAAATAAATTAAATTATTTAACATCTAAAAATTAAAAATAAAATTCCATTATTTAGGAAATCGTTTTAACTTTCTAATTAATATTTATAGTCTAATTTATCATATGTATAACCATATTTTAAAAATTATTTACATATTAAACTATGATTTTAACTATTTTAACCCTTCTTTAAATAAATTATTAATAAAGGTCCTAATCTCATCCAAGTGGGCCTAAATGGTCATATATTGTTTATAAGGTTTTTTTGGTCAAATTACACTTATCGAATAGAATTAGGACATGTTTTAGGGTAATAATAATATCATTTTTACCCTTCATTACCCTATTTACTTTTAACCGTGGTAAATAAAAGTAAAAAGTTACTATTCACCAAAAATTATTTTTATCTCATTGAACAACATTTTACTTACTGACATCAACCGTGTCGCTCAGATTTTTGAAATTCCACTCACAGAAGTGGTAAAATTATGTTTTATGTAAATTTGCAAATTCTTCTAGGAGGTGGGTAAAAGACGGTGAAAAGTTCAATAAAATTTTTTTATATCTAAATTTATTATAAAATTACTCCAATGAATTACATTGAACTTATATAGGTATTATGTATCAATTTTGACCTAAAATAAATTTAAATAAAATAAATAATTATTTAAATAAAAATTCGTTTGTTAAATAGTAACCTAGTGTTTTCACTATTAATCAAAAATTGATTGTTTTCATAAAAATACGAAAATTTCACCCTAGGCTAATTTCGATATTCCGATTCCAAAACTTAAGTCCATTTTGAAAAATAAAATTTAAAAAATTTCAAAAAGTGGTTATTACTATTCATAATAGCTAGTTTTAATAATATTTTAATAGCATATCGTTGTTTAGTGAAACTCGGTATTGCGTACGACACAAGCTATCCAGGAGGGCCGTGGTTGTGTGTAAAGCATGCCAAGATAGTGTTGTGTGTAGTGAAAGATTCCTTTGATGATTTATATAACATAAAAACAAAATATTTCTCATAAAAGTCTCGGGTGTTACAATTATATTATGATTGGATGATGTTTATGAATCCCATTTTATTCTTTGGGTTATGATGAATGGTTTATTTTTATGTTGTGGAACATGTAATAATGATTTAATTATGAGATGGGTGAGACCTATATATCCCTCCAATGCATTGGGTAAAGATTTATATCTCATGAGATAGACATTGCTGGAATGGTAAGTTAATCCGGTTCAGTGTTACAGGACTGAACGAGGAGAGAACTCGATCCAGAATGGGACGTTGTCCACTAAGATGGTCTTGGAAGCAATGCCTTGGCTACTATGGAAATCATATCATGTGCTTAATGGTTTCCACAATTACATGTTTTATTCCCATTCTATTTTATCATGATTGATATTTCATTATGACCTATGCCTTACATGTAGCCACGATTTATTTCACACCTCAAGATTTTTATGTTTAAACATTATGTTCATGTTTTGAAGTTCAAATGTATATGGTTTGTTTAATTTTCTCCATTCTTTCCCTTACTGAGTATTTGAGCTCACCCTTTATATGTTTTCTTTTCCCCATGATTTAAAGAAAGGTTTTAGGTAAGAAAAAAAAGGGGAAGATCTTTATGGGAGATGTTCAATATCATTAACCATGATTAGAAGATTATTTTTTCAAGTTTCCAAATACACTTAAACATTACAGTCCTTGTGGGTTTGTTTTTGTTATGTATTAAGTATTCCACAAAAGTAATGTAATGTCCATGTGTTTCAAGCTTCGGGTCTCTAGATTCTTGGCATGGATTGTCATTTCTAGAGTACATAGCATGATCATGTTGACATGTTTGGAGGGAATCACATTGCATGGGATACATCTCCACATGGTTTTCCATTGATTGGTATACCTTCTTGGATGGATTCTCATGAATTGGGAAACATGTTCGAATGAAGTTGGAAGATGTGGGTGTCATGTCAATAGGTCATCTTAAGACCTAGGAGACATGTCTAGAGTAATTCTTAATGCATTTTTGGTATATCTAGAGGATGTACTAAGACTTTGGTGACATGTAATGATGATGTCTCATGATCTAGATAGGTCATACAAAGATGAGGATCGAAATGATGGTAATTAGTGTATCTGTCATCAAATAATTCTATCACCTTTTTTTGAACATTATTAAAAATATACCACAACATTAATAAAGAATTATCATGTTTAGATCATGATAGGCCATGTCAAGATTTGGATACCCATTCACATAATCTTGAAGGAATTCCAAAAGTCCTTGGTTATGATCTGTAAGATGATCATCCAAAACACATATTCATGCTTCCTGATACCTTAGGCCATTCCTTAAATTTTACATGGTGTAATCTTCTGGAGATCCCATGAAATTATGTTTTAATAAGTATTCTCTTCTATGATTTCATAGGTTTAGTCACCACCATCCCTATGTTTTGTTATTTGGGGGAGGATTTCATAGGACATAACCCCCTATTATACACTTACTTATGTAGCATGTATCTTGTAGATATTAGCTAGAGTCAGTGGAGTGAGAATCATATCATGTGTTTATTTTGATCCATCCATAGGTCATCCGCGTCCTACAATATATTTAGCTACAGAATGAATTGTCCATCATCACCATATTTACTGAATCCCTACTTATCAAATCCATTTATAATAGCGATTTTGGCATGTCAAATAGTCTTCTTAACATTAAGGCTTTATGTATAAATTTTTTAGAATTCAACATATGCGCAAAAAGTATCCAAATTAATCTACGAAGAAATTTCTTGGGTCCTTCATGGGATCAAGAATTTTTTTTAAATATAATCTCAAAAGCTTATGAAATTTTTCTGGGGACTCCCATGAGATCATGATAGATTTTCGAGGGACTCTGTGAGATTTGGGTGATATGAAAAGGGGAATTTTTCTGATCATTGTTGACCACACAAGGTGTATAAACCTATTTATTATGAAAATATTCATGTCTTTCTTTCACTAGAGGCTTCATCCTTTCCCCATTATATTATATTAATTATTTGACAAGCCTTTTAGACTTTTCCATTTGGGTTTCCATCATGTTGTTCCATGATTTGTAGAGGGACTCACAATGGCATGTGATAATTGTCTGGGGTAGTCATTATGTCAATTTATGATGCAATGTGTGATCAATTTTGGATCATGAAATTGTGTAAGAACATTATTATAGACAATATCTCATCATTTATATTAAAATAAAAGAGGATAATGTGACCAAATGTACATTTCTATAGACCATCTAATGATATAAAAAGATTCATCCAATCACAAAACTATGATCACACGATCAAAAGAATATGATTCTATCACATAATCATGGGGGGGTATACGAGCCATACCAGATAAGGTTACATGTCTCATATCCATATCCACTTGAATTATTGACAAAACTAATTCTTTGAGTTACATGTCTGAGGATATTTTCATAGACACATGTATAAGGGTTCGTACATGTAGTCTGATGTCCCCAATTATTGTATAGGATTCACTTCATCATGAATGAATGTCCATGGAATATAAATATTATGACACCCTAGTTCATAGAAAGGTATCGTGATACTAGGTTCATATGAATGAAGTAAATGAATCACCAAGGGTGAAAGGATTTCTATTTCAAGTCATCACATGAAACCCAAGCCTCATGAAGGTGTTTCATATCAGATGGTTCACATGAGGGTGTCACATGATGTTTAAATCATCAATTGATGGAATACAGGGGGACTAGAGATAGAGTGCTAGAAAAAATAACCTATCATTACCATGATACTCATTTATGGAATGCGTATTTTATTCACACAATGGTATCAAGTGCGGAAAGTAATGTTTCATGTTCACATGAATATAGAATTTGCGAGGTGTATAATTCTATAAGATTAATACAATTTAGTGAGTCTTGTGTTTTATTCTTGATTGGATTTCATGGTTAATAAAATAAATTTTGTAGTAATTGATCATATTTAACTATTGAGTTGTTTTCCACAATTCCACTCATAATATGGTATGATGTAATTAATCCTCCTTCACACGATGGTAGGATTTTGATATGATCATGCCTACATGTTTGAATGACATGTTATATGGTCTTATAGAGATTCAAATGATAGATCTTATCGTTACACAACCATTCAGATGATTGAATTATATGGTATCTCATCAAATTTCATGATAGTTTACGGGTTGCCGCAACCTCTCTCATTATGGGTTATGTGGTTTTAAAACCTTTCGTATGATGGATTACATGATGAACCATCTCTTCATGTGAGTACAATGAAAAAGTATGACATAACCATCTTCACCTATTCCTCATGGGGTCTTTTGAATCTTTTTTTCAAGTGAAACTATATCCCTCTACATTTAGAGTTAAATACACAACAAAATATCATTCTATCTTTGTTATTCATAGGAAATGTATTGTAATTACGTTTTTCATTCGACCAAGGTCTCATATTTGATAAGAAAAGTCTTTTATTCATTTCACCAACTTACTCATACATCTATATAAGGATTATATTATACATAAATATGACTTTTGTGAAAAAAAACTCTTATAATTTTCAAATTATTTATAGGCTTAAGTTGGAGTCATTTTAGTGAATTTGAATAAAATTTATTCATAGGTGATGGATGTCTAGCTTATTCAAAAAATAAAAAAAAATCATGGAATTGTGACTTCTTGTATTCCATATTATGCCCTTTATTTATCTAAAAATAAGGATCATTGAATAATGTACTATATACATAGTATTGTATATAACCCATGACATGTCAAATTGTATGTCAAAACACATATTCTATATTTTTCATATCATACTCATGGAGGTTCTATGTGAAAGCTCATATATCACACACTGTACATACACAGACACTTCATTATGAGATTCATACACCCAGTATAATATTTCATCATGTTATAGATAGCCTCACATAATATCCATCTACAAAATGGTTTTATCACAATATACACACATATTATGAATGTAGTATGCACTATTTTTAAGTGTTCATTGATGTTTTTTTTCATTAGTTAAATTTCTTGATCCTTTTTTCATAGTGAATAACCTAGAGTTCAATAATTTACTAGGCCAGATGGCAATATTTCCTCTCCACATGTGTGATAGATGAGTCAAATTAGATTGTTATTCTATCGATTGATGATGGATAGTGATAAAATGATCCATGAAACAAAGGTGTTAGAAATTACATGTCTCATAAATTGTATCTAACATGGAATTAATGAAAATTTTTTATCCCTATTGACTTCATAGAATACTATTCATGGAACGTTGTTTATTCAACAACATGTTCTTATTCACATACATATTTTCCTATAATTTTAGTCACAAACATGGCCTTGTATTCATGGTGTTACATTACATCATGTGATATAGATTCATACTGGAATATGACATCTAAACTAATTAATATGTAATACATATATAAAAATATAATCTCACCCATGAACCATCCTTGCGGAATCTTATGTCCACATGTTCACAAACTTCATATTCTCTTGTTCGAGTGATCCACATAATGGGATATATGTGTGATCTTATGATGTATCCCAAAACACAAAAAATTATCCATATGAACCCATGAGTTTTGTTTGGGAAATCTCATGCACTCAAGGTTCTGTTGTTTCATCATATCCATTCCCGGAACAATTGGAATGCTAAAACTCCAGTACCAAGATGTTGAATAATACTATGTGCGACATTGTTCATCGATCGAGTAAAATGATCCTAATCAAACTAAATGGACTATTACATTATTTTTTTTTATTTTATTTTTTTTATCATAATTAACATTTTTAAACACATAATAATTATTATAATTATAATAATAACCACAAATCTTTTTCAATTGTGTAAAAACTGTGTACACAAAAAGCATCATTTAAAAATGTCATTATGCATTATGATCATCCAATCACTCATCATATTTGTTAATTCATGGAAATGTTTTTGGAACATGTTTATTGGTGGATAAAAGTTTTTTTTACCATAGTAGCAGTTTGAAAAACATTTAAATCATCGTAATCAATTATTCTCCACCCATGGTGCAATTAACAAATTAAATTATAAAAAATTAGGAATTTTATAAAATTATTAATTCATAGATTGACCTAAATTCACCATTATAAACATTCCTAAACTTTAATTCTAGCGTTAAAGCATGTAAATAATATAACATTGATTTTTTATATTATTATTTCATTAGGATGATTGACACATGGGGTTCTTTGAACATTTCTAATAGGCCATGGAAAATGATGGCCAACAAGGACACAATAACCACTAGAAAATTATCCATAAATTTGGTAGTGATTACAAATTATTCTAATATATTTATATTCATTAAATTAGGCCTATAATACAAATTTTTTAATTTCTTTAAAAATTGATTTTTCATATGAATTCACCACTTTCATTAATTTGGTATGATCTTTCCAATTTATGTTTTCACCCTACTACTGTATGAATTCTATCACAATGATCAATAGAGGGGAATCATAATGTAAAACAAATTATTTACACATATTATTTTACATTACTTTAATCATTATTAATTTAATCATTACCATTTTTGGATATTTAGGGTTATTCAATACATAGATTATTTTTTCAAAAAGAGATAATAATCTCTATATATGAGTGATCGGTCTGTTTTAAAAAAATATAGTAGGGAATGTATATGGTTCATTGGGTTATGAAAAAATGATTATGGATTGCAGGTTTAGATACTTGGGAGTATGTGATGAATATTTGTTGGTTATCTATTTTGGGAAACATTGAGTATCATTTCCAATAAAGGATGTTGGGATATAAAGATATGAAGGTCACAAACTATCATTAGTGGCTTGAAATTGTGATTGATAATAGAATCATGATATCAAAATAAAGACATTAAAAGGTTATTAATTTTTTGGTGATGATTATAACTATACACTATGTAGTTAGAAAGAACACATTCCATGAAACACCCTATAAATAAATAAAAGGACATATTATTTTACTAATGTAAAGAATTTTTTAATTGATTTAAGCTCCTTGGTGATTGAGTTTTCTTTTTATGTACTTCCCAAAACACATGAAATATCAATTTTGTGTTTATATGGATTATAATACAGAAGGTATATAACATATCTTCTTGAAGGGATTATTCATAATGCCCAAACATCAAAATATCATTTCAACTAATAAGGAAGAGGCCCACATATTAGATATATTCACCATGTAACACATTAAACTAATATACCAAGAAAATTTTTGTACATTCTACATAAATAGATCACCAAAAACCAAGTTATAATGTAGTACACAGATTAACTAAAAATTATGTATTATATATCAAATACTTCATAATACAAGTATTATGATTTTCCAAAATTTTATGATTATAATACCCCAATAAATTTTATAATTTTTATCTATGAGTATCTTGTGTCAAGAATATATCATTGTGAACGTGTTGGTAAATTTTTTATAATAATTTTGCATAATATGTAAGGTTATTTATGTGGAATATTTTGTTTATATTAGTGTGAATAGATAAGTGTGTAGTTTATGTTCTCCATAATGTTCATAGGGCTTATAATTCATTAGAATAATTTTTACGATAAGAAAAAATGCCCCACATAAAAATTATGGATTCCTAATTCCCTAGTTACCCATGTGGAACTGGTCCTCTATTTTGGGAGTTAATAATCCCATATATATGTGTTTGGATGCGGAATGATCCTTAGTTTAAGGATGGTAACTTATTGATATAAGAAATATCATTTTAATGTCCCAATTCACCTATTTAGTTCTAAAGAGTTGATAATGGTATCTAGTTAGGATGTTTATATTCCTCAACTACTTTCATATCCTCAAGTATATTATCTATGAGGAGCCATAATTTCACTTCTGTATGAGGTATACTCTATTAATTCATAATTGGGTTCTTATGTATTTTTTTCCATTACCTTATTTAATTTCATAGTGATTTTGAAATGAACAGTCATTTTAATATTCCTTTTTATTATCCAGGAATCTTTCTAGGGTATATTTACAGTTTCAATAACACGGGTCTCATCAAGAGCACATGTATTTTCTAATGAGGATATTATAAATTCTAGAAGTAACCTAGTTAATCATTTTGCTGGTGGATTGTAGTTGTAGATAGAGGTGGGGGAAGTGGAAACTTCTAATTTTAGAGTAATATTTTTTAAATAACTTATTCACCCTATAATTTTAGGGAAGTATTTTCCATCGATATTATTAGTCACATATATTTTACTTTTTATTTTTGTCCAACATATAGAATATTTTAATGCAGATCATAAAAATTTCATGATGAATTACACAATTCAAGTAGATTCTAGTATTTGATTTTTATTTTTATGTATTAAATATAGATGTGTATCTTATACAAGTGGATTAGTATAAGGCATGAAATCATGTGTTATATTAATACTTTTATTACCAGGGCATTATAATACGGGACCTGGGATTGGGGTGGAACAGCCGTCTTCTTACAATGTAGGAGGTGTCCAAGATTTTTGGGTCCTAAAAGAGTGGTATATAGGAAGTTCATACATAGAGACTAATTTTGTATTTTTCTTTTTAGTTAATATTGGATTTGAATTTAGGTACATGGTATTAAATGGACTCTATATAAGATTTATGGCCCGATAACTCAAAATTAGAGTGTCAAACAAAATATTCCTTCATAGGGCCTTGAATAACCATGTTGTTTACTTGGGGGAATCTAGAATGTTTTTAGTGAATAAATAAATAGTACACATATCAAGTAATAATGAAATATAGATTTTCATATCCTACATGAGCTGTTTCGAAATATATTCTCTATTAACTATGGGGCATCTTGTTAAATTGAATGATTTCTCTACATGGATATTTAGATATGATCCCGAGGTAGGGTTGTGAGGTGAATTTTATGGTGAATTATTTTATTAAATTTATCAACTCAATTATGAGGATTCTATAGGGGGAGATGATCATGAATTTTTCCCCGTGATTTTAAAAAAAATCTTTAACCCATCTCATAGAAATAATTATCACTTTACACGGTCTATGTGGTCAATCCCATTCCTATTAAGGAACTAATTATTTATGTGAGACAAAAATGTTATTCACATAAATCAGAAGAACAATTTGATTTATAATGGTAGTGTTTAGTGTGAGTTTGAGGAAATATATAAATCTAGGATACTGATGACTAGATTTTTACAGTGTTTTTATTATTTAGTCATGTTATGATTCATACCAGCCAAATTATAGTGCTTATATATAGTCTTTTATATAGAGATATGAGTTGATGGTGTACCAAGATCATCTAAACACATTATTATGTAATATTACCTTTTTCATCATCCATCTACCACATCAATATTGATTATTACCAAGAGAGAATATGTTTTAGTCTTATAAATGTATTGTTTTCATTACATCATTGTTTAATTTTATCAACTAAGATTGATTTAACATTCAGAGATTTCATGATGTACTCTAGATAGGCACTCAATCTAATAGATATTTTTATGTGAATGTTTTATTTATTCACCCCTATTTAATGAAAATGATATAATTATAAAGACCCTACCTCTAACTATTTTTATATAGAGTCTTACTAGGAATGATCACACAATCACCTACATGTTATGGAAAAGAGAGCATTGAAATATTTGGCAGAGGCATTTTCATGGGAACTCATTGTGGATTTGATGATGAATAATGGTGTTATCTTTAATATGGACTTAATAACCTCATTACATGACTAGATAGACTGCTGACATTATCCAGTGATGTTTTCAATGTAGATATACCTTGTTTCACATTCTTGAAAGAATGTTACTATCTGTAGAGATAAGAATGGATTATGAACATGAAGATACAGTTGACCACTGAATAATTTAAATGTTTATCACTTTATATTTTATTTTTAGTAATCTTTCATCTTCATGTAATAGTTGATGATTTTGTGAAGCAATCCCTTTTGATGTAATAGGGAATACCATTTATAGTTAATTTCACAACATTATGATTTCTTAATCTAATATTTATTTAATATATATCGTGGCCTATACTATGGGCCCATATGAACTCAATGAACTAGTGGTACAATTAAATGACCGCATATAGAATATATTGATACGATCCTATGTGTCCCCTAGGAATATTTGGTGTTTTATCCATGAATACTAAAATTACATTGATGCTTTTTAATGAATAGCGCCAACTGAATCATGAGAAAAGAAATAATATTTAGCTCTTCTAAGGATTGATGAACTATTAAGATATTTAAAGTGATTAAAGTTAATCTCAATGTTCAATTTATGGTCCATCTATTACCATAATTTTTTTTCAAAATGAGGATATTCTAAAGATATTATTTGGATTCCACTATATTGTTTATGTGTTCCTAAAATTTCCCTTCAGTGTGAAAATATCTCGAACTTTCACAAGGACCTTAGGTTCCAAATATTTTATCCATTACAATAAAAATTCATATACATTGTTATATATTAAATCTACATATTTTCAATGTCAATGGATTATAATGAAGCGAATCTAGTAAATTTCATGGATTTACATAAGTGGTAATAATGGTAGAATATGATCTCAATGTGATAGTTCATGACATGGGAGGACTATATCACATGGAATAAATTTTAATAGGGATTAATATATACCAAATTTCTAAATATTGAGGGAGTTCAAGATTCCATAGAAAGCAATAAAATGTTGAATGTATAGTGAGTGTGACACCCCAGGTAAATAAACAATTTGACATCTTTATATTTATCCATACTTGTGAATCAAATATTAATATTACTTTAAAGGGGATGCAATGCTCGATGGCGTACCCAATACGCAACAACGAGTTTCTTGGGAATCTTACGTTGCACTCTAATAATAAAATAATATTATTTTAAATGGAAGTTAACATGTAGCCGTTGTATTGGCGGGAATGGATATAAATAACTAAAATATGATTATATATGTTTTTTAAATGTTTTTATATTTATCCAAAGGATCAAAATACGGAAAGAATTCAAATTTAGGCTTTTATACCCTAATTTTCACTAAAGGTTCACTTATCACCATCTGATGGCGAACTATCATTAAATATAGTTTTGATCACTCTTATACATTGTTTTGGACCAAATAAAACTCTTCTTTAGAATCGGGACATCAAATTTAACTTTGTGTAAATTTTTGGTATTTTTCCGATAAAGTTCATTTTTTTAATGAATAGTGTAAAATGTTGTATTTTAATTCAAAACTGCTTTTAATCTAATTTATTTATATGATTATATTATCATTTGAATTGTTTTTAAAGTGGAAGTAGAATATATTATTACCATTAAATCCAATAGTGGTCGTTGGAATTAATTTCACTTTGAAATCAGACTCAAACTAGTGTCAATATTTTGATACTTATTGCTTCATAAAAACACGCTATTTTCTTTGACAGCGGGAATTAATTATTAAATTAATTAATCTGACTTATATGTTTTGAATTTCGTAAAATAGACTTCATTTTTGAATTCGGAATATCAAATATAGCTTATGGTGAATTTTTGGGATTTTTCTGAAAAACTTCAATTTTTGATGAATAGTGAAACCACTAAGTGGTACTTATAAAAAACTGATTTTCCAGTTAAATGAAAATTTGCCATCATTGTGTTTTGATTTTAAAAAATCCGACATACATGGTTGTCATTAAGAAGTAAAATGTGGTTCAATGGGATAAAAATAATTTTTTGGTGAATAGTAACTTATTAAGTTTTTAATCGCGATTAGTGGTAATTAGTGTAGTTTAAGCTAAAAATAATGCTTTAATAAAATGAGATGAGCTTGAAAAATGTCCTAACCCTATTTTTTGTGTCATGGACGACCAAGACAACCCATGGGTCGATTTAGGGGACCCCATGGAGCCACTTGGTTGAGATAATGACTTTAATGCCTTTTTTTAAATAAATGTGAAAATGACACTAACATAAATTGTTTTACTAAAACAATTTTTAGAAGGGGTTATACTAATCATATTTTTGATTATAAATATTCATCATAAAGCTAAAAGGATTTTCTACATCATAGTATTTTTTTTTAATTTTTAGACTTTAAATAAATTAAATTATAAATGACATCATGATGATGCAGCGATGACTTCATTATTTAACGATTTAAATTAAATGGAAATATAATGTAATATCTAATATCTACACATGTACAAAACCTATTGGATGAGTGGATTTCGAAACCTTATCACCTTATCCTAGAATTATATCAATGTGGGACCCTTTAAATCTGAAACTCATTTTCAAATAATGTAATATTTCTTTACTTTCCAAAAGTACCCTTCCTCTCCTCTTATAAAAGGCCCCCACCTATACCTCATTTCACACACTACTCAAGCCTTTGGCTCGGTCATACCCTTCACATTTACTCTCTCCACATCCCTCTACTCATCCTAGAGGATTACCTTTGGGCATAATCCTTTCAAAGGAAGCCTTTAGGCTCAAATCAAAAGGAGTTAAAATTTCAAAGGTAATTCATTCTCTCTTGTTCATTTGTTTTATTTTGCTTCTCCAACCCTCTAAACTCTTTTTATTCATTTTTTTGTAACAAATCCAGTATCTTTAATATACTAGGATGTTGTTATAAGAAGGATTCGAGCTACACTTACACACACCTACATCTAATGGTTAATGAACATACGGTTTCCGTGGATGGCGAATTTCTGCCTCACGAAACGATGATTGTTCAACACTCATATAACACCTTCAAAGGTGGCCATTAAGGTGTCACTATATTTATATATGATATATAATATGTTTATGTTTTCCTTAATCTTCTGTATTTTTCATTTTTTTCATACCTTTATGGTTTCCATTATGGGTAAACACGATATCTTCATTTAAGGAAGTGCGGACTACCGCCCCCTTAAAGTGAGTTGATTCGTTAAATACCATATGTGGGACATATAAATGATGGAACAATGATATTATATATGATATTATACTGTAATTATAATATACCTTTATATCATTATGATTCCATTCTATAAAATACGAAATAGAAATGAAAGTAGCGTTCATGCGTACGTACAGCTTACCGTCTCCATGAACGGTGCATTTCATTTCTTACCTCTAAATGATTATGTAATATTATAAATGCATGCATGTATTGGATATATATGACATATATGATATCTACATCATGAATACCATTCTGGATATAATGGAGACATGAACAACATATAATTATAAAGGGCTTATTTTATACTCCAGTACCAATGATTGTTAAAACGACCGTTATTGACTTAAATAATTACATAGTGTTCATGACATGGTAATAAGTGATATAAAAGGAATAATGAACTTGAAAAAGGGTTCTTAAGAAAGTATAAATTAACTCAAGTTTATTATTTAGGACATTAATGAACGATCGAGTCATGTCGGACCCGAGTTAAGGGATCATACTCCTCTCATTCTTTTTAAGTACACTCTTTTATGTCATTCATTTTAAAGCTCATATTTATTGTTATTGGGATGTTATTTTATATTAATTTTACTGTAATATTTATGTTCATTTAATTAGAGACCCTATTCTCTCTCATCAATCCATTTTGGAAGTTTTGAGTGGTGCCGTTAGGCTGCCGAATTTTCATAAGAGATCTAACCCCTCTCTTTCTTTTAAAGTACTCTCCTTTATGTCACTTATTTTAAGCTCCTCTTTGTTATGTTGGGGGATGTTATTTTATATTCCTCTTTCTGTAAACATTATTTTTATGTGATGAGAGACCATATTTCCTCTCATCCATCCATTTTGGAAGTTTTAAGTGGCGCTGTTAGGCTGCCGAGTTTTCGTAAGTGATTTTTCATCTCACTTTTATTCCCGTGAGATTTATGCTACATTTGCCACAATTTCCTTTGAGTGGTTTATGTACTACCCACTATTACACTCTTTTTTTAATATAATTCCATTTATGGGTATTTACATATTCATTGTATGACACTTCTTCAATGGGGTGTACTTTTCGAAAGTTACCCAAGTCGGTAAGGGAGCCTTTCACCCTCCTCTTTTTAAAAGACTTCGTTTTTTATGTCTTTCAATTCACATACTACTATGTTGGGATATGTTCTTCTATATCCTGATTGATGTAAATTTTATTTCCAAGTGATGAGATTCCCTTTTTATCTCTCATCAATTCATTTTCTGAATTTTTGAAGTGACGCCGTTAGGCTGTCAAATTTTTGCAAGGGAACTTCTTAACCCAATTTCGATTTCTTTGGGTTCGGCATGCACTTATTGAATATGTCATCCTTTGAATATGTGTAAATGACCGTTGATTATTTTACACTTAATATCCACTTATATTTGGTGTATTCGTTTGTCACACATAATTATGTAATTGATTTATCCTTAAACCAAGGATACCATCTTTGTAAGAGACTTTGTCTCAATCTCCTTTCATTGAGGCATATTTCATTTTATACACAACTTTCTTTTATATGGTGTATAAAACCCTTTGACTTTTACTTTTATACAAAAGGAATCTTTTTCTACGAAGCGTTTTACAAAACGACAAAAAAGAATGTTTCTTTTAACGTACGCGGCGACAACGACCTTTTCCGCCGTCGCGAGTATTATTTGACTTTGACTTCCTCAACAAGCCATAATGTTTTTAAAATAAAATAAATACCATATACTTTTTTTTGTATTTCGGTATTGAAAATGTTTTTGATAAAGGATTATATTATGTCAATATATTTAAATGATATATTGTGATTGAAATGTGGAAATGTTATCATTCCATTATGTTGGTTTTATGTGTTATGATTTTATAATGGTACTTGGACATTATGACTTGTGGTGCCGTGAATACCAGGACGGGTGGTTATGTTATAACCTCCAATGCATTGGGTATGGAAGTTGGCCATATGGCTATTCCATTAAGTATGTATGGAAATTGGCCGTATGGCTATTCCATTAAGTGATATATGTGGGAGTCGACCATATGGTTATTCCACTTAAGTATGTTTATGTCCCAAGTTATCTTTATATATGTTATGTGTTCTTTATATGGGTTTTATGGTAATCCTTTGGTTACAAAAAGGTAAGTAATGATATTTTATTCAGTGAAGAGTTTTTACTACTTCATAAAGGTTAAAAGTATTACTTTGATAAAGTATACATGGTTTACTTTTTGTTTTGATAAACTAACAGTTTTTATTCTTTGTGTATCCCTTACTGAGTTTTTATGCTCCTCCCAAGTTTTTGAAATGTTTTTCACATGACTTAGCATGGAATAGGGTCAAGGATGGGATCAAGGGAAAGTCATTCTACCTAAAACATGAAACTAGACATGTTTCTTTTTAAGAGTTTTTATTTTATGGAAATTTAGTAGAAGAGACTACTTTGTAATCTTTTGAGATGTAATAGTTATGTCCTAATTCTCTAAAACTCTAAACCTAAAAAGATCCTCAATTTGAATTATTCATTTAATTCAATTTTAAGTAAGGTTTAAGTCTGGGGCCTTATAGTTGGTATCAAAGGTCGGTTTAGATAACTTTAGAGGTTAGGCTATTCTCTAAACATAAGTGACATTACCATAATGGTTTGGATTTCAGAAAGAGTCCTAGTTTTAGATAAAGTGAATGAGTAAGTGTATCTTAGTGTTTACCTTAATCATTAGTACATGATGGTTTTGTTGATATACTCACATTGACATTTTCTGTTTTTAGGGAATGTATGGATCTAGCAGGTACCAAAGAGACTATAGGTTTGAAAGAAACTGTGGTGGTTCTATGATTAAGATACTAGATAAAATGGGGGATTCAATGAGGAAACTCCTGGTTGTTCTAAACCAACTATCAAGGAGTCATGATCAACCACTTGAACCTTGGTATGATCTTTAATGCATCATGTACGAGGTGACCAATCCATGTGGAAGTTCAGGTAATAATTATAAAGGTAACCATTAGAGTTTATATGATCCTTACTTTTTAGGTAATTATGGGTTACTCTATGATATGATGGAAAATGAAAGGAATGAGATAAACTTGAGGTTAAAATATGTCATGATTATTCTTGAAGATTTTATCTCATTTTGGGGAATGTTTTAAGAGTTATATAGTTTTGGAAAAAGGACAACATGCAGACCGTGTGACAACCCATCGCGTCGGACAAAGCCGTGGGAATCGAACCCACAACCAATGTGTGATTGGTATTTATCGCCTACCACTGGATTACGTGAAGTCCCTGGTTAGTTTGACTGATTCTTTTTAGTTATAAGATTTTATGAATTAAGAGTAAGTTGATTTTGGGTTATTTATGAAAATGATTGACCTATCACGGAGGATATGTGATTAGGTTAATTACTTTTCAATACGAGACTTCAAGAGAAACTAATGTTGTTTGGAGATAAATGTTACGATTTAACTTGGAAGAATATGTGACTAAATCCTTTAAATGTTTGGGTTTCAATCTTAGATTGGTTTACTTTGAGGAATTTTATGGACAAATTGTTTATCAGATGGTCCTCGTTGAACTTTGGGTTTTGTTGGACAAATTTTGGAGATTAAGAATAGATTTCCTTTCTAATGGGTTATCCTTTTCTGGGTTATCTGGTCTTGTACTAATCTTTTGGGTTTTGGTTTTGGTTAAATTCTGAAGACATGGGATGTATATAGTTCTCTTTTTTTGGGTTAGGTATTTCTCTAGAAGTTGATTATAGTACTCTTAATGTGAACAAGTCTCCCTAAATACTCGTCTTTTGGAAAAAAATATGAGTTTGTGTAAGGAATCTAATAAAAGTTGAAAGTCAACATGATAAGTGATTATGTTTCCTTATGAATAAATTCCTCAATAAAAAGTAACTTAATACAAAAATGTTGTCTATTAACTTTTCCTACTGGGGAATCGAATACCGTTTAACCCATCACAAGTTTGTGATTTTCTCATTGTTAACTTTCTCCTAAACATGTTTTCTATCACTATCCATCAGAACATGACCCTATGTTTTCTCCTCCATGTCCATGTTTTCATACTTGGAATCCTAGTATGGGTTAACTCGGGTGACCTTTGTACTTATCTTTCTTTATTTTAAAGTGATTGTTTTACCGACTCTTGTTCCGATGTGGGACTTTCAAGGATGTTTCCAAGCCCAATTTTAAAATTGTGATGACGCAATTCCCAAAAGGGGGGAAGGATATAACACCCCAGGTAAATAAAGAATATGACATCTTTATATTTATCCATACTTGTGAATCAAATATTAATATTACTTTAAAGGGGATGCAATGCTCGATGGCGTACCCAATACGCAACAACGAGTTTCTTGGGAATCTTACGTTTGCACTCTAATGATAAAATAATATTATTTTAAATGGTAGTTAACATGTAGCCGTTGTATTGGCGGGAATGGATAGAAATAACTTAAATATGATTATATATGTTTTTTAAATGTTTTTACATTTATCCAAAGGCTCAAAATACGGAAAGAATTCAATTTTAGGCTTTTATACCTTAATTTTCACTAAAGGTTCACTTATCGCCTTCTGATGGCGAACTGTCATTAAATATAGTTTTGATCACTCTTATACATTCTTTTGGACCAAATAAAAATCTTCTTTAGAATCGGGACATCAAATTTTACTTTGTGTAATTTTTTGGTATTTTTCCGATAAAGTTCATTTTTTTAATGAATAGTGTAAAATGTTGTATTTTAATTCAAAACCTATTTTTAATCTAATTTATTTATATGATTAGATTATAATTTGAATTGTTTTTAAAGTGGAATTAGAATATATTTTTACCATTAAATCCAATAGTTGTCGTTGGAATTAATTTCACATTGAAATCAGACTCAAACTACTGTCAATCTTTTTATACTTATTGCTTCATAAAAACACGCTATTTGCTTTGACATCGGGAATTAATTATTAAATTAAATAATATGACTTATATGTTTTGAATTTTTTAAAATATACTTCATTTTTTAATTCGGAATATCAAATATAGCTTATGGTGAATTTTTGGGATTTTTCTGAAAAACTTCAATTTTTGATGAATAGTGAAACCACTAAGTGGTACATATAAAAAACTGATTTTCCATTTAAATGAAATTTTGCTATCATTGTGTTTTGATTTTCAAAAATCCGACATACATGGTGTTCATTAAGGAATAAAATTTGGTTCAATGGGATAAAAATATTTTTTTTGGTGAATAGTAACTTATTAAGTTTTTAATCGCGATTAGTGGTAATTAGTGTAGTTTAGGGAAAAAATAATGCTTTAATAAAATGAGATGAGCTTGACACATGTCCTAACCCTATTGGTTGTGTCATGGACGACCAAGAAAACCCATGGGTCGATTTAGGGGACCCCATGGATCCACTTGGGTGTGGTAATGACTTTAATGCCTTTTTTTAAATAAAGGTGAAAATGACACTAACATAAATTGTTTTACTAAAACAATTTTTATAAGGGGTTATACTAATCATATTTTTGATTATAAATATTCATTAGAAAGATAAAAAGATTTTCTACATCATAGTAGTTTTTTATAATTTTTAGACTTTATATAAATTAAATTATTTATGACATCATGATGATGCAGCGATGACTTCATTATTTAACGATTTAAATAAAATGGAAATATAATGTAATATATAATATCTAAACATGTACAAAACTTATTGGATGAGTGGATTTCTAAACCTTATCACCTTATCCTCGAATTATATCAATGTGGGACCCTTTAAATCCAAAACTCATTTTCAAATAAAGTAATATTTCTTTACTTTCCAAAAGTGCCCCTCCTCTCCTCTTATAAAAGGCCCCCACCTCTACCTCATTTCACACACTACTCAAGCCTTTGGCTCGGCCATACCCTGCCCATTTACTCTCTCCACATCCCTATCCTCATCCTAGAGGATTCCCTTTGGGAATAATCCTTTCAAAGGAATCCTTTAGGCTCAAATCGATAGGAGTTACACTTTTAATGGTAATTCATTCTCTCTTGTTCATTTGTTTTATTTTTCTTCTCCAACCCCCTAAACTCTTTTTATTAATTTATTTTCTAACAAATACAGTATCTTCAATATACTAGGATTTTTTTTAAGAAGGATTCTAGATACAATTACACACACCTACATCTAATGGATAATGAACATACGGTTTCTGTGGATGGAGAATTTCTGCCTCACGAAACGATGATTGTTCAACACTCATATAACACCTTAAAAGGTGGCAATTAAGGTGTAAATATATTTATATATGATATATAATATTTTTATGTTTTCCTTAATCTTCTGTATTTTTCATTTTGTTCATACCTTTATGGTTTCCATTATGGGTAAACGCGATATCTTTATTTAAGGAAGTGCGGACTACCGCCCCCTTAATGTGAGTTGATTCGTTAAATACCATATGTGAGACATATAAATGATGGAACTATGATATTATATATGATATTATACTGTAATTATAATATACCTTTATATCATTATGATTCCATTCTATAAAATACCAAATAGAAATGAAAGTAGCGTTCATGCGTACGTACGGCTTACCGTCTCCATGAACGGTGCATTTCATTTCTTACCTCTAAATGATTATGTAATATTATAAATGCATGAATGTACTGGATATATATGAAATATATGATATCTACATCATGAATACCATTCTGGATATAATGTCTACATGAACAACATATAATTATAAAGGGATTATTTTTGACACAAGTACCAATGATCGTTAAAATGACCGTTATTGAATTAAATAATTACATAGTGTTCATGACATGGTAATAAGTGATATAAAAGGAATAATGAACTTGAAAAAGGGTTCTTAAGAAAGTAGAAATTAACTCAAGTTTATTATTCAGGAAATTAAAGAACGATCGAGTCAAGTCGGACCCGAGGTAAGGGATCCTACTCCTCTCATTCTTTTTAAGTACACTCTTTTATGTCATTCATTTTAAAGCTCATCTTAATTGTTATTGGGATGTTATTTTATATTAATATTACTGTAATTTTTATGTTCATGTGATGAGAGACCCTATTCTCTCTAATCAATCCATTTTGGAAGTTTTTTGTGGCGCCGTTAGGCTGCCTAATTTTCATAAGAGATCTAACCCCTCTCTTTCTTTTAAAGTACTCTCCATTGTGTCACTTCTTTTAAGCTCCTCTTTGTTATGTTGGGGGATGTTCTTTTATATTACTCTTTATGTAAACATTATGTTGATGTTATGAGAGACCCTATTTCCTCTCATCAATCAGTTTTGGATGTTTTAAGTGGCGCTGTTAGGCTGCCGAGTTTTCGTAAGAGATTTTTCATCTCACTTTTATTCCCGTGAGATTTATGCTACATTTGCCACAATTTTCTTTGAGTGGTTTATGTACTGCCCACTATTACACTATTTTTTAATATAATTCCATTTATGGGTATTTACATATTCATTGTATGACACTTCTTCAATGGTGTGTACTTTTCGAAAGTTACCCAAGTCGGTAAGGGAACCATTCACCCTCCTCTTTTTCAAAGACTCCGTTTGTTATGTCTTTTAATTCACATACTACTATGTTGGGATATTTACTTCTATATCCTGATTGATGTAAATTTTATGTCCAAGTGATGAGATTCCCTTTTTATCTCTCATCAATTCATTTTCTGAATTTTTTAAGTGACGATGTTAGGCTGTCAAATTTTTGCAAGGGAACTTCTTAACCCAATTTCGATTTCTTTGGGTTCGTCATGTAGTTATTGAATATGTCATACTTTGAATATGTGTGAATGACCTTTGATTATTTTACACTTAATATCCACTTATATTTGGTGTATTCGTTTGTCACACATAATTATGTAATTGATTTATCCTTAAACCAAGGATACCGTCTTTGTAAGGGACTTCGTCTCAATCTCCTTTCATTGAGGCATATTTCATTTTATACACAACTTTCTTTTATACGGTGTATAAACCCCTTTTACTTTTACTTTTATACAAAAGTAATCTTTTTCTACGAAGCGTTTTACAAAATGACAAAAAGGAATGTTTCTTTTAACGCACGCAGCGACAACGACCTTTTCCGCCGTCGCGAGTATTATTTGACATTGGTTTCCTCAAAAAGCCATAATGTTTTTAAAATAAAATAAATACCATATACTTTTTTTGTATTTAGGTATTGAAAATGTTTTTGATAAAGGATTATATTATGTCAATATATTTAAATGTTATATTGTGATTGAAATGTTGAAATGTTATCATTCTTTTATGTTGGTTTTATGTGTTATGATTTTATAATGGTACTTGGACATTATGACGGGTGGTTCCGTGAATACCAAGACGGGTGGTTACGTTATAACCTCTAATGCATTGGGTATGGATGTCGGTCGTATGGCTATTCCAGTAAGTATGTATGGAAATTGGCCGTATGGCTATTCCATTAAGTGATATGTGTGGGAGTCGACCATATGGTTATTCCACTTAAGTATGTTTATGTCCCAAGTTACATTTATATATGTTATGTGTTCTTTATATGGGTTTTATGGTAATCCTTTGGTTACAAAAAGGTAAGTAATGATATTTTATTCTGTGAAGAGTTTTTACTACTTCATAAAGGTGAAAAGTATTACTTTGATAAAGTATACATGGTTTACTTTTTGTTTTGATAAACTAACAGTTTTTATTCTTTGTGTATCCCTTAATGAGTTTTTATGCTCATCCCAAGTTTTTGAAATGTTTTTCATAGGACTTAGCATGGAATAGGGTCAAGGATGGGATCCAGGGAAAGTCATGCTACCTAAAACATGAAACTAGACATGTTTATTTTTAAGAGTTTTTATTTTATGGAAATTTAGTAGAAGAGACTACTTTGTAATCTTTTGAGATGTAATAGTTATGTCCAAATTCTCTAAAACTCTAAACCTGAAAATATCCTCAATGTGAATTATTCATTTAATTCAATTTTAAGTAAGGTTTAAGGCTGGGGCCTTATAGTGAGTCCTTGGGATAGAAGGGTACTGATGTATGTTTGTGGTAGACATATCCTCAGATTCATTCCCAATGTATTCCCACACCCAAAAGCGTAATTCATTCATTTTTTATGGCCAATTATATATATTTTTGAGTTATTAAAGTAGATGATTTTCAATGTTATTATCTTGATGCTAAAAGGATCTTATTTGTGTGAATGGTATTATATGATTCCTTTGGAGTTGGTCATGGATGTGGGGATATACAAGGGGTTTTTGGATATTTCATATATGTCTTGAAAGATTCAACCACATGATTTTAAATATGATATTAATAATTTGGATTTGAAATAAGTAGTTTTCATCATGTGTAATAGGGCGAATGAATTTCTTCCATGATGACACATTGTCTATATATGTCATAATGTTTTCAGTAAATCATTATACGAAGATATAATAAATTTTAGTTGAGTACTTTCATAGATTTACATGATTATAGTTACATTAAGATTTCATAATATGTGTGAATGTGTACCATAATTTCTGATTCCCTTAGAATGATATATTTTTCCTTGTTGTTGAATGATGCATCAAAGAAGTAATCCATTTTTTCAATTTCCATAATATATTACGGGATCGAGAATATATATTATAGATGGCTAGGAACCATTATATTCATCAATGTGTGAGAGGATCCCATTCATGTTAAATTTATTAGGATTCTATTCATGACAAAATAACCACAATTTATGAATACATAGAATATTTTGAATGTATAGATCATATCATAGTCTTTTAATGAAAGATTTTTTTTGAGTTGCACTGTGTGAGGAGGTTATAATTTAATTATATTATTCACCCTTATAGATTCCTTGAATTATTAATAATTTCATAAACATTAGTTTTCTATTATAATGGTAGGTTTAAAGTAAATTATTTCAAATTTTATCTCATATAGCGACACATATGATTAGGTTAATATAGAGTACCTTGTCCTTTAAAATATATTCCACCCCATTTAAGTTTTATGATCAAGTGGAATAACATATTGATCAATTACACGATGATATCCCATGAACACTTTGATTTTATGATCCTATATGGGGGTTCATAGACTGACTAATCATGTATACCATGTTCGGTTCTATTTTAGAAAAATAAACGGTGTTCATCATGGAAATAATTAATGTGGGGAGATTATTTTTTTATATAGGATACCCTAAATGATTTTTTTTCATCCAAAAATAATTACTAATCTGTTTGTTTTAGAGGATCCTAAACATAACATTTGGGATTTTGATTTAGATGAGTATAATGTTCCACACATAGATTGATTACTAAATTGAGAAAAAAAGTTGACACAATAGTAAATAATTCTGGGTTTGTAAAACCGTTATTCACTCTAAAATATATCTATTCAAATAAAAATTATTTCCATAATTTCTGATATAGACAACACCAACATTAAATGATCCAAAATATACTATTGTTACATCACTATTACCACTTATTTACAATATTGATTGTTATGAATATGAATAACTATGATATAAAAAATTTATAGTCACATATGTACTAAATTAATTCATTTATCATCCATTCATTAGAAATAAAAAATTATTTTTTCTGAAAATGTTTTTTATCAGTGTAGTGTATTTTCATCTAAAGAAATTTTATTAATTATTTTCGGTGAACTATTTTAATGAAATTTATATATCACATAATGAATTAATTTTTTTAATGGTTAATTATTAATTTTATATAAGCATTGGTTAAGGACCAACCATGTTAAATTCTTAAAAATTCATTTTTCTAAATTTTAGTTTACATCATATTTTACTTATATTTAAAAAAATTTAAATTATAGAACATTTTTTAAATTCAATATTGAAAAACATATTCCATATTTGGAATCAAGTGTCAATAATTTGAGAAATATTCCCTTTTTATTTTTCATAAAAATGTGTAGTAAGCATGGTGAAATTTATCAGCTTTTTTATGGGTTAATCATGTTAATCAATATTAAAAAAAGTGATAAATCCATAATATTTCATCTAAATTTATATTATATGAATCCAATTCAATCATTATTATCATAGGTTAAAAAAGTAAATTTTTAACAGACATAGTTTCATGAAAATAACCTATATAATATTTAAGGAAATAAATGTTAATTTTTTTACTCTCTTAGTTTCAATTATCTCTTATGTTCTCACGTTGGGAAAAAAGAATGTAATGAAAAAAATATAAATTTTTATTATGTTAAAAGAATAATTATTATCATAATGGTGATTTATTTATAGTTATGAGTAATTAAATTATTACATAAAATTATTATACAGAACTAATACATTATTTTTTTAATCAAACAAAAAATTAAATAAATGATCTTAAAAATATGAATATTTATATAATATTAGAGAGTTATAATGGTCTATGAATTTTTTAGACACATATTACCAATTAGGGAAATTTCAATGTACTATATTTTAACTCCAACATTTTATTTACGTCATTGATGTCAAGTTAAATTAATAGTGTTAAAATGTACATTATAGTAATTTTATTAAAATATCATTATATTATATTTTCAAAAAAATATTCTTGAAAATGGAAAATGTGGATAAGATATGGAGAAAAATTTTATACATGGGATATTTATAAACCAATATTTCTCTTATATATAAAACTGTAACCCTTTATGTGTGATGAAATATATTATGGCGGTTATGTTTAAAATTGGATAACTAAGTTGTAAATAAAAATTATAAGGACTAAAATGAAAATAAAATGATAAAAAATTTAGTTTTTATGGTATTTTAACCACATCCAACATTATCATCAAATACCCACCCATTTGGAATCCTAATTATATAGATTAAATTAGATTTATTTTATTTTTTTGGAAATCCTTAAAATAAACCTTCCCTCAAATATTAAAAGACATCACTACATTATCTTCTTCTCATCAATTTAAGAATTCTAGCCCGATCGTACACTAAAAAATAGTCTTCACAATATTTATATCCACATTCCTGAGGTAATCTTATTAAAAAAGTATAAACCCTAGTATCCTTACGAATATATCTAAAAGTGTTTTTCAAATAAGATGTAATTTATTTAACCAATCAATTAATATTTTAATTAATAATTACATGCTATAAATCAATGTCCTTTCTCATAAAATAATGAATTCAATATTCTCAATATAAATATATGTTTTATTATTATAAAATCTCTCTTACCTACCATCATTTCCAACAATTATTATGTGATAGTATCACTAATGAATATGTACGACATACCATCTCTATATAGCGATACAATTCATTTTCCACCACCATATTACATGGATCAATATTCTGATGTATTTAATATTTAAATATGATACTTATGAAATTATTATACTTGTATAAATATAACATCCCACCTATCTACAAACCATCTAATACGTTGAAATACAATAACATCACTCTTTCGTACGTGTGGACTACCACCTCAACAAAGTGATGATAATTTTTTCATTTATGATTTACATAGATTGTAATAAGGATTGAAAAATGGAATATATATATTTTAAATGTATTTAATAATTATTCTTGAAATTTGATTTATTATTTTTTTTTTTATTCCACCCATTAGAAAATTATGAAAATGATCATGTATTTTTACAACCTACTATCTCCATGAACGAAGTGTTTTTTTATATATCTTACTTTTATAAAATATTATTAGTATTTATAAAATTAACATATATAACTTTTACATAATGAATAAAATTCAGAATATTATGTAATAATTATAAATATATGAGGAAGAGAAACACTGTAAAATATTATTGTGATGAAGGAAACAGTGGACCCAAGATTGAAATTATTTAGTTGGATATGATGTATAAAACATAGAAACCATTTGTTCAATTTTTCTTCCATATCAATGTTACTAAAAGTGTTTTAAATTTTTTTATTAGTTATATAATATTATTTTTAATATTTATATTTACCCATGATGGAAATTTTTTAGAATTTTTTAAATGAAATCATCTTATAATTTTCAAATGAAATACATTTGACTTTTTTCTAGAAGTTTGAAGAGAATGTTGTATTTTATCTTATATAGAATGAAAAAAATTCATGAAATCTTGAATGATTAGTACTGTAAATATTCCCTTATGTGTTTCTGATAATATTTTTATGGATAATAGCTTTCAAAATATTTACTGAATTTATAGACTTTTAATGTAAGTTTCAAACTAGAAATTGTATATTCACCCAAAATATGTTGATGATCTTGTAATGTTATTTATATTTATCAAAGAAAAAAAACCATTTAGTTAAAAATGTATTTGTATGTATATGATCGAATGGTACCATATTTATTATATAATTTTATGGTTTATGTTTACAATTATAGTATTTTTATTAAGCACTTTAATTTTTCTAAAATGTAATTCTTTTATAAAATGATAGTATTTTTATAAAACTTATCTTTTCTACATAGGGTATTCCATGATGAAATATTTATAGAAAACATTTATTTTTCATATTATATTATATGATTAATGTTTTTGGCTGGTGTGGAACACATATATATGATATAAAATATGTAATTCTTGGGAACATAAATATATAGTCCTTGAATTCATTGGTAAAAGTCTAACATATCATCATACAAATTGGGCTGGAATGGAGAGTGAACCCAATTTAATAAGGGATTATGTCTACATTGATAATATTTAGGGTGAATCATGAATAATATGGTGTTTTTTAGAGTAATACCAATACACTATGATATTATTCATAGTTATTGATGAAACACATAGAAATGATTTTCTATGTATATGTCTATGCCAAAGACTCATTTGTTGTGCCAATGTTATACTCTCATGGTTCATATTTTTTTATTTCATTATGATTAATGTATTATAAAATTCCAATATATATTCCATGAATCCTGATTATTATCCATGATATGTATGTTAGAGTTTTCATAAGTTATTCTCATGTTCATATACCCTTATTACAATGTAATTATCAAGATATCTTTAATATATCCCTTTTAAACCAATATTAGGAATATGATCTCAGAATTCCATATGTTTCATTTTCCGTAGGTTATAATGAAATGTAAAAAGTTTTATAAGTATGATAAGGGTCCTAGTTATAAATTATTTAGTTGGATATGATGCATAAAACATAGAAACCATTTGTTCATGCATCCATGTATACAATAATAAAAGACATATATGATTCTATTGTGTATTATTTTATATTTTATTGAGTATTCATTTTAGAATATATAATATCTATGTGTGAAAGGTTTAGTTCACTATAGTTGGTATTAGAGAATGTTTTAGTGAGTGTTAGGATGGTTGGAAGAAATAAGTTTACTGAGAACCATGGGGATAAGTTTATGTGCTATTTAATATCCTAATGTTTTGGTTAAATTCATTAATGAACTTGGATACCCCTATTATTTCATTGAATTATGAGAATATACATTGATGAAGGCATAATCTAATTGACTTTCCAAAGTTATTTGTATTCCCACTATGATTATTATTTCTCACATTGTGAAATTTATTTTTAGATGTTGGAAGAAACTCGGTGGATCATATTAAAGACGAATGAGATGGAAAATGAAAGTATTATCCTCCCAAGAAAAAAATATTATGGGGCCTAGAATGAAAAATATAATTTATATTCTCCCAAAATATTCTCAATTTATGAATCGTGCAAAACTTATGAATGAGAATCATCGGAAAAATGTTCAGTTGAGTCTATCATAAGGAAACACCCACCTTCTTTTAGTGGTTTTACTAATACACAGTTGTTGAGAAATAGAACAATATCACTAAAAATTAATTTTTCGTTCTATAGTGTTCATAACATTAATGAATGTAATTTTGGATATCTATTATTGGAAGTCGTAGTAGATCATTTGGGGACTCTTATCAAGTAAATGTGGAAATATGAAGAAACTAACTCTATGGTGTTGGATTAGTTTACAAAATCATTTTTAAATAAGAATTATTGTAATATTATTCAAAAAATAGGGATGAAATTCAATGAGCTAGATAATAAGAATGATTAATCATTTGTAATATATGTAAAAAAATTTACAAGACATTTAATCTATGATCCTAGTTGTATCATCAAACCTGAATGTATGTTTGATAGATTTCCCAGTGGAATTAAACCAAATCTATAAAGGGCGTTAAATATAAGGTATATTAGTAGTTATAAAAAAATATTATTATGTGTTTTCAAGGTGTAAATAAATATTTGAGTTAAATATATGTCCCATAGATTTTATAATCAATTTAATGATGGAATTAAAAGGAAATTATAAAATCATAGATATAAGAATATGTCCTTTCACTTACTCTCAGCGTTTTTAACAAAAAACTGTATAAATTATGTTAAGGGGGATCATAAATATATTAATTGTGGAAAGGAAGGCCAAAATTTAATTAAATTTTAATGTGATGGGAATAAGTTAGGTAATGATGAAAATATATAGAATACATTACATAATGAAACCCCATTACTAAAATGTTTCAAATTCAAGAAGCATGCGAATTTTGAAATCTAGTGCACAAATATAAATAATAAAGGACGATGATCATCATAAAAAACATCTTTATCAAATAGAAAATGATAAATCTCAAGAAATAACTATTTCTGTTGAGGGGTATGATAACTACATGGTGAAAGGTACATAGACATTCAAATCAAGAATAGATAGTATATTGTTTTACAATCGTTATTCCATCACATTTATATATGGTCAATAATATAATGGTATCAAAATTCAACCCCAACCATTAAGTGTTTAACTAGTAGTGAAAACCCCTAAAGTTATGATGATCACATATCATGTTTATGATTCATCTCTAGTAAATGTTTCAAGAAATTTTCTTCCAGTAAATATTGTTATTCTCCATCTAGTAGAATTTAATTTTATTTTGTGCTTGTATTGGATTTTTAAAAAAATCCCATATCAATAGTCAAGGAAGGGAATCCATGATTGATATTCTGAGCTGGACTATGAGTTTCTATCAATGAGATGACAAATATGAACAGTCAATGGAAATATCATCCATGATATGGGTATTGATTCCCATTAAAAATGGGTTTTTATCTCATATGGTTAGGGAAAATCAGAAAAATAATATTCTTATTTCCAAAGGAGTTGTTTGATGTATTACTAGAATAATTTAATGGGAATCCACCTTATAATAAATTTGACTTCCGAGTATAACTCATACCTTGTACTACACATATTCTAAACAATCCTTTTATAATGTCTCTAATTGAGTGTTCGTAATTGAAAAACAAACACTAGTAGAAAATTTATATGGGATTCATTATATATTTAAATAAAATTTGGCTGCACATATTATTTTTTTAATTAATAAATATGGATCTACACAACACTGTATTGATTATCTATAATTTTACAAGATCTTAATCAACTATAAGTATCATATTCCACGTATTGATGACTTGTTTGATCAAATATACAAGTCTAAATACTTATTCATGATTTAGTATTTTTCTAGATACTATTAATTGATGTTTCTGAAGTGAGAGTTACCTAGTATATTATTACTTTTTTTGCTTTAAAAATATGAAATTATAGTGATTCCACTTGGTATTTATAATTCCCCATCAAAGATTAATTATTTAATGAATATAGTCTTTAAAGATTACCTTGAATAGTTTTTAGTTGTATTTATATAAGATATTCATATATATTCAAATTGAAATTAAGAGAATTAATATCACCTTAAGAATGTGTTTCCGACTCTAAGGAAGGAGAAGAATAAAAAAAATTACCATGTGTGAATTTTGGATTCACAAATTTTCATTCCTAGTTTATATAACATCATGTGAGTGTGTATCATTAGATCCATTAAATAATAAAGCTATTTGATGTTAGAACAAACTATCCCCTATGACACAAATCCATATTATTATTATATTGAAAATAAATTATCTGTTCTTTGGGGGTTAATTTATCATGACTTCATAATGAATTCACCATGTTAAACTATAACAAGCTATGTTCCTTTTGAAATATGAATATGAAGAAAATTTTAATGATTTGAAGACATGGTTAGTTAGTTTACATTTTAATCATTAAAAAATATTTTAAAGGGTTTTCGATCTACATTTATTAATTAAAAATGGTTATGAAAAATTTTATCGTGTAGAACGATATGGTGATAGCTTATGCCTCATCAAAATAAAAGGAAAATGGGGAGAATTATCCATATCCTGAATTATAGTTAGATGTGGTAATTTTATCATTATTTATTTTGATAGATTATCATTACACGGGATGATGTGATATATATAATGACCATAATAATTTAAATTATATTTTAAAATATGAATATTTAAATGTGTACGAGAGTAAATGGTTGGATGTGATTAATGGTTATGGTATCTTTTTACATTACCATCATAGGAAGGTGAACAAGGAGGTAGATTAATTGATTCAAAAGGATTAATCTATATTATATATTTTGGATGGTCAGAAAATATATTTTAGTATTTGGAAATGAAGGATCATGAAAACTTCTGTTAAGGGGATAAGTATTATCTCCCCCAAGTAAGTGTTCATCTATATGTCAATGTGATTAATAATGTTCCATTGATGGAATATGTAGATTTATAGAAGAAGGTGAGAAATTTTAATAAAAATAACATTGATTGTGATTTAATGATATTTTTCATGAAAAATGTAATTTTTCCATTAATATCATATTTTGTGAATGAGTAGTTAGATAATTCTCACAATTCATAAATCTCCAGTAATACTAGATGTATGCAGATGTATATAGATATAAAAGTTAACTTATGGTTGGAAAACATAAAGGGATATACTGTTTTGTATGTATATCAGTGATTATTATCTATATATGCAAATAATGACATATAGCACCTAATTGGATTTTAAAAAAATTACCCGAACTAAAATGGATATATGAAAACTTCACCATGGATTTTTTCATTGGAATCTAGAAAAAATATATGTGAAATATTTTCATATCATTGTAGTCAAATTCTTTATGATTTTATCAAACATAATTTATATTATATAGGACATCTATACTTAAAATATTTCTAGAATATACATAAAATATTATTTATATTTTCATAGAAAACCTTATTCTATTATACCATATCTGGTTTCGAGGTCCATCATTATGATTTGGTGAAGAATTCAATATGATCTGGATATATAGATGATTTTTTATATTGTGTTTTATCCTCTGATATATGGTCAGTATAACAAACCCATTAAAAACATATAAGAAATGTTTATTTATTTTCCAATGGATTTAAATGGTTGTTGGGATCAACACCTTCATCTAGTTGAGTTAGCATAAAATTATTTCTTTTACTCAAGTATTCATTTGAATACTTATAAATCCATATATGGAAATATGTTTAGAACTCCAATGTGTTAAGATGATTTTAAAGAAATAAATCCACTTTCACCTCAGAAAAATAAATAAATTTTATATAACTTTATATCCATCCAATAGAACATAAAGGAAAGTTAGAGGCGATAAAAAAAATTTGACTAATAATTTTCACTATGATTGAGAATTGGATTTAAGTGAGAAATGATTTCTATAAATTTCACCACAAAATAAGTTAATGAGATTAAAAAAATTGGGAAATTTGTGAAATAGGTACATTAGACCTTTTTAGATTCTTGATTGACTATGGAAAATAACTTATCTCATAGATCCTCCACAAAAGAACTCTCTCACATTGATGATGTATTCTACATATCTCTCTTATGGATGTAAAAAATGAAGATTCCGAATATGTACAAAAAATATGGCTCATACAAATTTTGAATAATGATTATTATTATTAATAACTAGTAGATATATTTTATCGTAGAGATAATGTTCTAAATAACAAGACTAGTCGCATGGTGATTGTTATCTTGAGAAATTCAAAATTTCAAGAAAATACTTGGGGATAACAGGATGTGATGAAAAATATATATCATCCATTGATTACATTTAAATGAAACAATTTAAGGATTTTTTTAAATTTGTGTCGAATGTAATGCCCTAATATTGAAGGAAATATTTCTCTTTAAATAAATATTTATTAGATAGCTTGTGATATAGGAAACACTGATATGAAATGAATTATTGATTATAATCATTTTGTGATAGTTTCAATTGAACCGTCTGATTGATGGGTAACAATAATACTAAAAATGTTTTAAAAATTTATTGTAAATTATTTATAATGTAAATTCAATGGTTATAAATTTCATGGAAATATAAATAAAAATCATTTACAAATAAAAAATATATTTTCATCTGAAAATATTTTCTTTAATGATTTAATATATATTTATATTAATAAATTAAATAATTCACTATTGGTGAAATAGTTTACTGAAATTTATAAATCATATATTCAATTATATTTTTATCATCCATTTAATATTATTTTATAATTGTCAGATAAAAATAAAGAATATTTTTATTTGAAATGTATTTTTTAATAAATTGATATTCTTCACATTTTACATGATTTTTTTTGAAATTAATTTCTTCCAATTATAGAAATTAAAACATGAAAAATTGATTCCATATTTGGATTCATGTGGTTTATATTTTTTTAAAAGGCCCCTTTTATTTTAGGTCAAAATAAAACATAATTGTGGTTAAATTTATCATCTTTAAAAAAAGGGTAAATTGGGAAAATCTTGGTTACAACTGAGTGATAGGAAAATATTTTTTCAACTGAATTCATATTTTATAAGTTTATTTCTATGACCATCACATTATTCTTTAAACTTATTGTTTCAAGATATTTGTTTCTATGAAAATTAGAGTTATATGATTGAAGGTAAAGAAAGTTAAAAAATGTCACTCTCTTTGTTTAAAATATCTCTTATGTTTTTAAATAGGGAAATGATATAGTTATGAATGAATTTAAATGTCTATTTTATAAAATTAATTATCATAATTATTTAAATTTATTTATAAGTCTATGTGACTGAATAATTACCTTAAAATTTTGTACAATGCTTATACCGAATTTATTCATTTAATAGACAAATAAAATAATTGATCTATATAATATTTAATATAAAATAAGTTTAATGATTTATAGCATTAAAATATTTTTGTAGATAAATATAATGTATTACTGATGATTATGTGGTATATATTAGAATTCCAAATTTTATATTATGTATTTATTTCAAATTAAATTAATAGTATCAAAGTTCACATTAATGAAATTTAATAAAAATTATATATTATTTAATTATTTAATATAAATAAAAATCTCGAAATATGGAATGTTTTATATTATATGGTATAAAATATCATCTCTTTGACATTTTTTCACAATTAGATACTTTATAAATGAAAATAAAAACCTTTATGTTTGATGGAGATGTTATCGTGGTTATGGTTAATATTGGTAAAAATTTTGTTAATTAAAAATATAAGAATTTATGTGAAACCAAAAACTGTTAATTTTTTTGATGGAATTTAAATCCCATCAAACCATATCCTTAAATACTAAGCCATTTTAATGAATTTGTGTATATATATACATTATTATATTTTAATCCATTCAGAAATCCTAATATTGTCTCTCCCATAAATTATAATAGTGATCCCCTCCTTTCTCTAAATCACACCAATTTGATCCTTATAGATCAACTAAACCCTACCAATGTAATTTATAAACTTCTTTATCCACATTATATAGGTGTTTTAATCCCAAATTGCATCCATTGGATCATTAAGAGGATATCTAAAGGAGTTATTTTAAACAAAAGGTAATCATATTAACCAATAAATTTCAATTTTATTCGAACTTACCTACTATAAATATAATAAATTTAACATTAAATAATAAATTAGGATTCATAAACATAGTGTAACTTCATTATGATTATGAAATTACATTTATCCATCCTCTTTCAGCTCAAATGGGATGTGAAAGTATCACACATGTGTATGTACGACTTATCATCTCTATATAGTGATGCAATTCTTCTTCCAGTGCCATATTTCATTGATGGTCATTATTATGTGATTAATGTTTACATATGAAAATTATGAAATAATTATAATTTTTTAATTATAATTTCACACCTAACTTCTTATGTTCTCATCCATTGGACAACAATAATGTTTCTTGGGGGTTTGTGTGGACTACTACCTCCATGAAGAGTTTTGATTTGATTTTAATTTCTATATTAAATAGATTTTAATAAAAATAAACTCATTTAATATATATGATATAATAATTATTCCTTATTAATTATTCCTTATTTATCATTCTTTGATTCAACTTTTCAGTAAGTGATAATATCATTAATGTGTTTTTATGTCCTATTCTCTTTGAACTGTGCAATAAATGTTTCTATATATACATTGAAAAAATGATTAAAAATATTTATATAATTATTATATATGTATTTTATACATTGATTAAAAATTTGGTGTTTATTTAATGAGTATAGAAGTCCATGGACTAGAAATACATAATTGAAATTATCACAAGGAATGAAACATTTAACACCCAATAATAATGGTTTTAAAAAAAAAAATTAATTAAAGTGTGGTAAATTCTATAATAGAATAATATATGATAATATTTATATATTAATGACTATTTTATAGAATTATAATATATTTAAATTTATTATATAATAGTTTTTAGTGCTTTTAAATAATATCAAACTCATGGAAATGGTTTATTGTCCCAATTTATCTTCATCGGGACATATAATATGTCTATCACTGATAAATTTTTATATATTTTATACACTACCTTTTTAAATTTTATATCATTGTAATTTTTATTTTTAGGATATTTAATGTTTTATTTGAAGTTATTCTTTCATTGGTCTTACAATTCAAATATTACCAAATTAGTAAGGTTTTTATAGCAAAATATCATTCTTTATCATAATTTTATTTGATTTTTTTGCTAATGATGAAATTTTATGATCTAAATACCAATAAACTCATGAATTAATTCATTATTTATAATTTCTTATAATGGTGTTTCTAATCATCAAATACATTTACCATTAATTATAAATTTGGTTTTCAGGTTCATAATCAAATGGTATAATTTTTATTCATTATATGTGTGGTGTATGTTTATGATGGAATGTTATTTATGAAACACATTCCATTACCATGTGTTATGAAAAGTTGAAAAGATGAAAAGATGAAATATTTATGAATCCTATTTCTTTTTCACATGTTATGTCATAATAAATTCTTAATAAAACCTATTTGTATTTCATGCGATAAGATATAATCAATGTTTTATAATCCTATAGAGAACATATATTGGATTATCATTATGTTATGGGTGGGTTGGAAATATATTTCTCTCTAATATTTTGGGTATATATTGATATGTCTTGAGTTATATATAATTTAAATGGGGTGTGAGTGATTTTTTTTAAAGGAAAATTTCAAATATTATTTTCTTGCGTGTAAATATTGACTACTATTATGGTATTGGGAGTAAACCCAATCTACAATGATAATCTTGTAAGTGGAAGTTAAATACTATGTGAACTATTTTCTATTCTTATTTATATGCCATAAAATCATGTCTTCTGCCTATGTTATACTCATATGGCAAATGATATTTGATTTCATTATGATTTATGTGATATAAGATATTATTTAAAGCAGGACTTTGGGTTATAATAAATTATATACTCATTTTTTTAAGATTTTCGTACCATGTTATCAGAAAATTATACTCATTTTATTCAACATTATAGATGGATATCTTTATTATTTTCCCATTATGATCTTCTAAGATAACCCTTTATCATGTTTCTATTTCCCCATGTTATCAAGAAAGGTATTGTGTATGAATATTTGAAGAAGGGTTCTTGCTATGAATATTATAATGGGATATGATATAGTACCCTCATGAAGAAATTTATTTTGTATCCATGTTTCTAAAGATACCAAACCTATAAAATTATGGAATATATCATTATATTATATTTTTAATTTTCATCTAAATTGTTTTATTATATAAGTATGAAAATTATGAGTCTCTATAGAGATTGTGTGCTAGAATTTATCCCACTACGGGGGACAACATTCCATCAGTAGATTACACAAATAAGAACAATGAGTAACCTATTATTTGAATGTAATAATTCAATGAATTTTGTGATACCAAATATAATTTACCCATGTGATTGAATATTATGGATAGCCATCATTATTGGGGGGAAAATTTAGTAGGGGAAAGAAAATGTTCATGTGATGTATCAATATATGTGGACCACTTATATCTATTATAATTTATCCACATATGGAAGGATAACACTCCATTTATAAATTTCTACTAAAATAAAAAAGAATAGTCTATAATTGGAAATGTAAATTTCAATGAATTTTATTATAATTAATATATGATAACCTTATTTTGGAAAATTATAGGAGATTAATCATTTTTGTGACCATTTATACTATGGGAAATGAATGAAAATTTGTAAGAGACCTATTTGTAGATGAAGACCACTTCAATCTGTAAAAAATGCTACATAGAGTGATAGAATAATACATTTTATTTTTTTGGAAGAGGATAATGTTTCGAGAAGCTATATTTTAGGAAATTTTTTTAAACATTTGGAATTATGGGGATGATATCTGACTAGATTATTGATCCATTCATGATCTCTCACAAGGTGGTTAAGGATGGTAACTTTTTAAAAATTTCATTATAGTTATTTTTATTGGATGACATTATCTAATTGACACACCTAATGAGATAGACTAATTTCCCATGCCAATTCATTGAGTAGTTTCAGTTAGAAATAAATGGTGTAGATACCATTGAGTGGTATCCTTTGGTGATTAATGACTAGAAAATATAGACACATTGTAGGGGGGTTATTTAATTTTTTTATATTCATTTGGTGCATGGGAATCTCATGAATTTTTTTTCAAATGTGATTTTTAAAATATGGATATATAACCTCACCTATTAAAATAGGTTAATCATATATAGATTGATTGAAATATTTTTGGGGAAATGTGGTGATATTATTTTATATATATTTTCACATTTAATATATTTTAAATAATATTTTTCTGTTTGGCTATTTAATCATTTCATTGTTGTTTGTTTTTTTGGAAATGTTATTTTAATTAAATATTTTATTTATAGAATCTTTATCTATATCAGTGGGAAAAAATTGTTACCTCTAAGGTGATAATTATATAGGGATATTAGAACCAATAAAATATTTAAAATCACAGCTTTACATGAAAAGTGTAATACGAATAATTTTTTTTGGGTTCTATAGGGTAGTGAACTCATGAGATAAATTATTTTTAAACATTATTGGAATTAATATGTTATTTTATGAATAATTTAATACAACTCTTGAACCATATACACTTATATAAACCACCATCCTTCCACCATGGGGCTTGAGACCATAAACCCCATACTATGAGAGGGAATATGTTGATGGGGTCAATTAGTGGCTTGAGACAGAATGAACCACTAAAAATGATCAATGAGGAATCTAGAACCATGCTTGTCATGGGTTTTAAATTCATTATCACTTGATCTAATGTCGATATAGGGATCATTTATCTTTCCAATGCCCATCCTTCATGATATTAACAATGGAATGTATAATTAATTTTTTTTTTCTAAATTTCAAGAATCAAAAAATATATCTATTTCATTTTTTTTGGAATGAAATTATTAGTCTCTTTATTCCCATACATCTTGTTAAATTCTGCCCAGTTTATTATTAGTCTTGCATCCCAACATCGACTATATAATTCCTTATATTATTTTTCATTGATTTATCCCTCAGTGTTTTTTTCATTATCATCACATTCCTTTTCTTTAATCACCTATTAATCTAATCATAGTCAATCTTGACACATGATCAAAATTTAGGACCATTAGTTAATGAAAAATTTTAATAAATAATTATCATGGTAGAGATATGGTTCATTTATTTTTAATCAAAATATTTGGGAATTCATGTATTGTTCCATTGGAGGTAGTAAAGAATATAGTAATTATGATTTAGATAATTATATTATAAATAATTTTTAATCATGGATGACTATAAATAATCTATATGAGGACCCATAAATTGAGTGGTTGAGTGACCAGGTGACTGGATATAGATCCCAGTGGAGAGTGATTGAATGTAGGAATGAGTAACATGTCCTTGTGAAGAACATGACAATATAAATTTTAATTTATATAATGAGCTTCTTTATATGTCCCTATCTTTTGAACTAGGGTTTATATGGTTTATAAAAACCACATAGTGCTTGTTATTTAATTTCACACTATGTTATTTAGTTTCCATCATAATATATACATATATGTACAATGGATAGTTTTATGTCATGTTAAATATGACTTAGAAAATATGACTCAGAAAAAGATACATGACCAATGTTACTATATAGACCCCACTATATTTGTCTACAATGGCACACCTTGTAATCAAGGACTACAATAAATTTCTTGTTTGTAGTGGGTATCAATTTATACCATGGGGATTACATAATATATACCACGTTGAACATGACATATAGCCTGAGTGGGATGGAATCCTTTTATATTAATACAGTCCATGTACAATATCATTCTACCACACCGTGAAAAATATATTATAAGACATTTATGTTGAGTTCTACACTCTATATATTAATTTCGTATGTAGAATACTATAAATTAGTGTTTACAAATAATATACGCCATAGTTCATGTTATGTAACATTCCATCATAAGAAGAATATACCCATGATATATATGGGTATTTTTATATTTGAGTAGTCTATAATGATCATTTCCCCAACATATAAACTGATGGTTCACTTCACATCCATATAAGAGGTGGTAGGCTCGGTGATATGATGAAGTTGTTATTTTATTCAATGTTGGGATAACAATGAGGATGAAGTGTGTAAATCTGAGAATTCACATGGTTGGTACTCACATATAAGTGTTCTTATACTGATTATAGTATCCCACATAATACTTTTATTGTTTTCTACTCCCCAAATCATTTAAATTTCTGGTTTCACTGTCTTTAATGACAATACTCCCATGTATTAAAGCTCTAACAGGGCACAAGGTCCTCAACTAGCATGGGTTCATCGCTCAAATTGTAGGATTACTTTAGCGTGGTCTGGGTAACTCAATTATAATCTAGATATGAAAATTCGGGTTTTTGTTACACAATAATTATTATTTTAGAAACATAAAAACAATTCTATTACTATTATATGAGTTGTGGGAATTCTCATATTCTCTATGTTCTCACCCTTAAGGTATATCAAAGTTCATATATGTTTTATAGTCTATATTCTATAATATAATTTGTGATTTGAGTAAATTGACATTCATCTTATTTCATTATGGTGGTTTTATCATCATGTACATTATGTATATACTCACCCCACTATGGAAATCTTTACCCACACACGTGGATTGTTATGGATATAATATATAGTTTTGTGATAACCTCGTAAGATATGGTGTTAGTGGAGCATAAATGTACCAAGAGATGTGACTTGAAGATGATGATATTTTCAAAAGAAATATAATTCATGAGATATCATCACATATATATATTTATTAATTATTTATCTTTTTGATTATTGGGAGTGTGTTTATTAAATATTTTATAGAATATTTACAAAATGTAATGACCCAAAGTCTTATCAATTCAAATTTCCTTCTAATAATTATCTTATATAGTATAAATCACATAAAATCCGATATATATCTCAATTAAAGAATTTCATAAATTAATAATTAATTTAATAAGAAGTATTTCTAGAAGATAAGGAACCTATTCAAATGAAATAGTAACTAGGCCTTTGGAATAGTAATATGTCCCTTCTAAATGGTAAACTTTCCAATTGAATAGTAACATCACCAATTAATGTATAAATAAAATTGATGCATCTTATAAGTATAAATATGATATAACTTTATCATAGTATAAGTAAATTTATATTTTAAGAAATTACAAATTAGGTGTTGTTATTATTTTTATGTCATAAATATTTAATTACAATCTTAAGATTAATTTCATAATTTAAAATAAATTATATTTCCATAAAATTTATTACTAGATTAATATTTTTATATCTTATGATTTTAAGACAATTTTATAAGACCTTAATTAATTTTTCAATGTGTTATAAAACCAGTAATAATTTTAAAATTATGATTTTCTAATTGAATGATGATTTTTATTAAAAGTTAAATTTATCATGTTTAGAAAATTATTTTTATAAAATGGAGTTGATTTTTGAATTTTAAATGTCAAAAAATGGTTTGGGTGAAGTTTGGTATTTTTATGAAATAATTGATTTCTCGGGGAATAGTAAAATACAATAATTTATTAAAAAAATAAATGCCTGAATTATGAATTCATAGATGATGTAAGGATTATGTAAGATGAAAATATAAAACAGAAAATCTTTATTATATTATATTGTATGTTAAATCTCAAACTATTCATAGCCTTGATCCAAAATACTAATCTAATGATTAAAATAATGAGAAAACACTCCCCTCCTCCACTATAAATTCCACCCTCACCACCTCTTCTAATCACACCTATCAAGCCTCACGACATTCCAAATTATACTCAAATATCCTCTCAATAACGTACCCCATATTCAAGTGATCTTATATTAATCAAAAGGAAAAAACCATTTCTGTATGGAGGATCTCAAGGAGGCTAAATTCAAGAGGTAAATTCATCTTTACATTTCTTTTACTTTTTTTCAAGATCATTATTTTCTTATCATATCCTAAAAACCCATTTCCCATGTTGCATGAAAACATTATTATATTATATAATCTAAAATTTCATCGTGTTGATGGAATAAATATTCATCAAATCTCTTATCCTCTATTTTATTTTATGAATGATAACACCATCTAGGAGTTGTTGATTTAGCACATTTGTAACACCCCAAGGTTTTACAAATAAATTTACGGTAATGAATTCAAAACTGAGTATAAGAAAAACAAAAAATTTTATATTTATGTTAGATAGTTATAATGTGGTATTTAGATATACGTTTTCCTCTTTTGTGATTGAAATTTCAAAAAAACAAACACACATAGTTATAATCAGCAAGATATTTAGAGTCTGATGGGATCAACCTACATTTTTGTGAATATTAACTTAAACTTAGGAATAGAAACATAACCTTATGAATAGTAATATTACCAATGGAATATTAACCTCAACTAAGAAAGTATCAATAAAATTAATATTCCATCATTTCTGTTTTGTGTCCAGTTTTTTCTTAAAAATATTATGAATTTGATAAATTGACATTTCGTGTAAAAATTGTACATTTATGAGAGATTTAAATTATTATATCAATATAATTTTTTATTAATGTTTATTATAATTAAATATTATTATCATAACACTCTTCTTTAATTAAAAATGATAGAATAAATTTATTTTTTTAAAGTGTAAAAGTTTTTACTATGTATTTTACTATTTATTTTATACCTGCTCTTATTTTTAATAAAAAATTATTCTCGTATATAAAAATTTCAATTTTTATATTAAGAGAATTATTATTATAATATAAATATCATTTTTAAATTCAGAACATTGATTCTAGGTTACACTAAATTTTTGATAATTTTATAAAATGCTTTAGTATTTTGTGAATAGTAAATATACAGTATTGAGTATCCAGTATGTTTAATCGAATCACTATGACGTAATAATTAAAATAAATTATGGTCAACATTTTAAATTAAAATATGAAATTAGTTTTACCAATTGGAAAATTCCATTGGAACATACCATGGGAAAGCCAATGGTTTTCTATATAGCACCGCTGAGGTCTCCGTAGAAATTTATAAAACATTTCCTCACATTAGCTATAAATACCCACCCATTTATTCCATTAAATTCATTCTAAATTAATTATCCTAAAATATATGATAGTTTTACCTCCCTATAAGTCCTCGCAAGGTATCTTCAAGACCCAAAATCCACAACTATCACGTTTCAAGAGTTACTCTACAAGGTAAGGAAATCTACCACCCATCTCTTTTTCAAGAACTCTTTATATGTTATTCTATTTTAATTTCAAATGGATTATGTTGGGATATGTCAATTAATTTCCCACATAGATTACATATTATTTATAAATTATGAGAGACAAAATTTTATATCATCTACTTATTTTATGAATTTTTAACATCCATCGTTAGACTACCGAATTTTTCTAAGGGTTTCCTCATCTCACTTCTATTTGGGTGAGATATTTCTTATTCACAATAATTAGTTGAGTATGGTGTATGTATACGTCCCATTTAAGTATCATATCATGAATATATTTATTTTCATGGTATTCAATGTATCATTTTATGATTATAAATTTTAGGGCATATGATTTGGTTGATTACAATGTGGTAAAGATATTCTACCTGAACCTCCATTTTGATTTAGTTTACTCTTCTACTATACCTACCACAATGAAATTAAAATTTATTTATAAGGCCCCGGCCTTAAACATTACTTAATATTGAATTAAAATAATAATTCACATTGATTATTTTTTCAGGTTTAGAGTTTTAGAGAATTAGGACATAACTATTACATCTCAAAAGATTACAAAGTAGAAACTTCTACTAAGTTTCCATAAAATAAAAAATCGTAAAAAGAAACATGTCTAGTTCCATGTATTAGGTAGCATGACTTTCCATTGATCCCATCCTTGAACCTATTCCACATTAAGTCCTGTGAGAAACATTTCAAAAACTTTGGATGAGAATAAAAAGCTCAGTAAGGGATACACAATGAATGAAAACTGTTAGTTTTTCAAAACAACAAGTAAACCATGAATACTTTATCAAAGTAATACTTTTTACGTTTTCGAAGTAGTAAAAAATCTTCACTGAATAAAAGTTCATTACTTTCCCTTCTGTAACCAAAATATTACCATAAAACCCATATAAAGATCACATAACATATAAAGGTAACTTGGGACATAAACATTCTTAAGTGGAATAACCATAAGGTCGACTTCCACACATATCACTTAATGGAATAGCCATTCGGCCAACTTCCATACATACTTAATGGAATATCCATATGACCGAATTCCATACCCAATGCATTGAGGTTATAACGTAACCACCCATCCTGGTATTAACGGCACCACCCGTCATATGGTTTATCACGTAACAACCCGTAAAATGTCCAAGTACCATTATAAAATTATAACACATAAAACCAACATAACGGAATAATAACATTTCCCCATTTCAATCACAATATATCATTTAAATATATGGACATAATATAATCCTTTATTAAAACCATTTTCAAAACGAAAATACAAAAAAAAAAGTATATGGTATTTATTTTATTTTAATAACATTATGGCTTGTTGAGGAAGACAAAGATCAAATAATACTCGCGGCGGCGGAAAATGTCATTGTCACCGCGTACGTAAAAAGAAACATTCCATTTTGTCATTTACTAAAACTCTTTTTATAAAAAAGATTCCTTTTGAATAAACGTAAAAGTCAAAGGGGTTTATACACCATATAAAAGAAGGTTGTGTATAAAACAAAATATGCCTCAATGAATGGAGATTGAGACGAAGACCCTTACAAAGACGGTATCCTTGGTTTTAGGATAAATCAATTGCATAATTATGTTTGACAAACGAATACACAAAATATAAGTGGATATTAAGTGTAAAACAATCAGAGGTTATTGACACATATTCATAGAATTATATATTCAAGGAGTTCAAGTTTATCCCAAAGAATCAAATTTGGGTTAAGAAGTTCCCTTGCAAAAATTTGACAGCCTAACGGTGTCACTTCAAAATTCAGAAAAAGATTTGATGAGAGATAAAAAAGGGTATCTCACCACTTGGACATAAAAATTACATCAATAAGGATATATGATAACATATCCCAACATAAAAATATGTGCATTAAAAGACCCAACAAAAGATGTCTTTTAAAAAGAGGAGGGTGAAAGGTTCCCTTACCGACTTGGGTATCTTTCGAAACATACACCCCATGAAATAAGGACAATACATAATTGATTTAAATACTCAAAAATGAATTTATATTACACAAAGAGTAGAATAATGGGAAGTACATACACCACTCAATGGAAATTGTGGCAAATGTAGCATAAATCTCACATGATTAAAAGTGAGATGAAAAATCCCTTACGAAAACTCGGCAGCCTAACGACGCCACTTAATACTTCCAAAATGGATTGATGAGAGAAAATATGGTCTCTCATCATATTAACATAAAGTTTACAGAAAGAGGAATATAAAAGAACATCCCCCAACATAACTATGAGGATCTTAAAAGAAGTGACAAAAATGAGAGTACTTAAAAAGAAAGAGAGGGGTTAGATCTCTTACGAAAATTCGGCAGCCTAACAGCGCCACCCAAAACATTAAAAATGTTTTGATGAGAGAGAATAGGGTCTCTCATCATATGAACAATAAAAATTACAGTAAGAGTAATATAAAAGAACATCCCAATAACAAGAAAGATTAGCTTTAAAAGGAATGACATAAAAGAGCGTACTTAAAAAGAAAGAGAGGAGTAGGATCCCTTACCTCGGGTCCGACTTGACTCGATCATTCTTTAATCTCCTGAATAATAAACTTGAGTTAATTTATACTTCCTTAAGAACCTTTTTCAAGTTCATTATTCATTTTATATCACTTATTACCATGTCATAAGCATTATTTAATCATTTAAGTTAATAATGTTTGTTTTTTCGATATTTGTTTCTTAAGTCGAAAGTGGACTTCTTACAATTACATGTTGTTCGTATGGTCAAAGGTTCATTATATCCAGAATTGTATTCATTATTTAGATATCATATATATCATATATATCCAGTATATTCATGAATTTATAATATTACATAACATTTAGAGTTAAGAAATGAAATGCATCGTTCATGGAGACGGTAAGCCGTACGTACGCATGAACACTACTTCCATTTCTATATCATATTTAATGGAATTAAAACATAATTATTCATAATAGTATTTTAATTCTAGTATGGTATCATATATAATATCATTAATTATATCCTTTATACGTACCACATATGGTATTAACGAATCAAATCACTTTTTGGGGGCGGTAGTCTGCACTTCCTTAAATGAAGATATCGCGTTTACCCATAATGGAAACCATAAAGGAATGACACAAATGAAAAATACAGAAGATTAATTAAAACATAAATATATGAGATATCATATATATATATATTGTCATCTTAATGTCCACCTTTTAAGGTGTTAGATGAATGTTGAACAATCATCGTTTCGGGAGGCTGAAATTCGCCATCCACGAAAACAGTATGTTCATTAACCATTAGATGTAGGTGTGTGTAAGTGTATCTCTAATAATTCATATAAAAAAAATCCTAGTATATTTAAGATACTTTATTTGTTACAAATTAAATGAATAAAAAGAGTTTAGGGTGTTGGAGAAGCAAAATAAAATAAAAGGACTCAAGCGAAGACATTACCTTATAATCGGGTAACTTCCTTTGATTTGAGCTCAAAGGCTTCCTTGGAAAGGATTCTGCCCAAATTAAGGCTTCAAGGAGTTAGAGAGGGCTGTGGAGAGACAAAATGGGCAGGGGATGGCCGAGCCCAAGGATTTGGAAGTGTGGGTAAGGAGATAGAGGTGGGGGCCTTTTATAAGAGGAGAGGAGGGGCACTCTTGGAATGGTATAAAATGTAACTTTATTTTCAAATGAGTTTCGAATTTTAATGGTCCCACATTTATTTGTTTCGAGGATAAGGTGATAAGGGTTCGAACTCCACCCATCCAATAGGTTTTGGACATGTTTAAGTATTATATTTTACATTATCTTTCAATTTTATTTATATCGTTAAATAATAAGGTCATCGCTGCATCATCATGATGTCATAAATAATTTAATTTATTTAATGATTCAAAATTATAAAAAAATACTATGATGTAGGAAATATTTTTATATTTCCAATTAATATTTATAGTACAGAATATCATTTATTTAGATAAAATTAAAAACATTTTACTTAGGTGATACATTCTTTGTTACATTTAACATTATTTAAAAATAAGAAGATAAAAAGTCACTTTCTCACAAAAGTGATTCCATGGGTCCCCCAAGTTTGGCACAAGGCATCTCATGGTTGTCCCTTAGACAACCAGTAGCTTTAGGACACATTTTGTGGTCATTTTTTTTATTATTATGATATTATCTTATTATCTTTTACAACCCGATTACTCATTAATGAAGATAATTAAAGTCAATTACCGTCATTACTATTCATAATGTCCAAAAACAAAAGAGTCTTAATTACATAATTTGGACCTTCTTATTCCAAATATGTAATTCATTTTACCAAATTCCAAACACATAAATTGAAATAATTAATTTAAAAAAAACTTCCCGTTGTCAAAACAAATAGCGGGTTTTTAGAAACAATATTTATGAAATGTTTGGCACATGTTTATGCCTAATTCCAAAAGTGAAATTAATCCCAATGACCATTATTTAATTACATGGAAAAAATATATTCTAATTACACTTTAAAAAAAATTAAAAATATAATATAACCATATAATTAAATTATATGAAAATGAAGTTTTGATGTAAAATGCAGTATTTTTCACTATTCATTGAAAAATGAACATTGTCAGAAAAATACCAAAAATTAACCCAAGGTAAATTTCAATGTCCCAATAATAAATAATATGTTTATTTTGAAAAATAGATCTTATAAAATTGCCAAAAAGTGGATTTAAAAGGGGTTCTCCATTAAAAGTCAGTTAATCGACCTTTTAAAGAATATTAGAATGTTTACTATTAAACACTGGATTCATTTGCATTTTTAATTCTCTAACATTTATTATAAAGAGTAAAAATATTTGACAAAAATATATAATCATTTTTTAGTTAGTTCTGTTCATTCCCGCCATTACAATGGCTAGGCGATAACTACCATTTAATATAATATTATTAAATTATTAGAGTGCAACCTAAGATTCCCAAGAAACTTGTTGTTGTGTATTGGGTACGCCATCGAGCATAGCATCCCCTTTAAAGTAATATTAATATTTTATTCACAAATATGGATAAATATAAAGATTTCATATTCTTTATTTATCTGGGGTGTTACATCCTTCCCCCCTTTTGGGAATTGCGTCCTCGCAATTTTAAAATTGGGCTTGGAAACATCCTCGAAAGTCCCACATCGGAACAAGAGTCGGTAAAACAATCACTTTAAAATAAAGAAAGATAAGTACAAAGGTCACCCGAGTTAACCCATGCTAGGATTCGAGGTATGAAAATATGGACATGGCGGGAAAAAGGGTTATGTTCTGATGAAGAGTGATAGAAAACATGTTTAGGAGAAAGTTAACCACAAGAAAATCACAAACTTGTGATGGGTTAAATGGTATTCGATTCCCCAGTAGGAAAAGTTAACAGATACCATTTTTGTTTTATGTTATTCTTTATTGAGGAATTTATTCATAAGGAAACATAATCACTTATCATGTTGACTTTCAACTTTTATTAGTTTTGTCACGACCCGTCCTCGGGGCCCGTGCCGTGACTACCCCAAGCCCGCCTTCCCTAGGCCAGGGGCTGGCGACTAGCACCAAGGCGTAAAATCCCAGTAAACAGGGAAGGCATTGCCTTTATAAGTAACAACCACACAGAGTCAGCAAGCGGAAAGAAAAGTGCAGAAAGTAAAGGGGGCCGGAAATACAAGCCCAACTGTAAAGTACAACTGAAAAGAAAAACAGCAACTGAAGAAAAGATGGCGGCCTCGTGTCGTCCACTGGCAATCCCACCTGAAGGGTGGGTACAGATAGCCTCCAGGCTCCTCGGGTCCCACGTCCGCTCCGAGTACGTTCCGTCCAGTGGTCCACCTCCAGGTACCGTCCTGCTCCACGCCCCAACCGTGATCAGCGCTGTCCGTCGTCTGCAACCAACACAACAAGGTGCGGGCATAGCCCGTGCAGGGGTGAGTACAACTACTCAGTAAGGACCCCGAGACCCCCGAAGGTCTCCCGAAATCCACAAAGGATATAGCACAAAAGAAAGATGCAATCACGAAGTAACATCTGACTCGACTTAGGTATATGCCCATACATATACCTAAGTCCCCAATTCTAGCTCTGCTCACGAGCTCAAGAACAACTCAATCCACGAAGGAAAGCAAGACTCAAATCCACAAGGAGAGTAAACAGTAAATCCACAAAGGATAGTTCAACACAATCCACAAAGGAGAGTAAACAGTAAGATTCAGCTCAACCAGGTATACTTTTTCAGATGACGTCAAAGATGATCACTGATCCATCTAAGTCGTCGGACCCACGAAGGATCGATAGGTACTAACCCCCGCAGAAGACCCACACAGGATCGGGCTCACACAGAACCTGTAGGCAGTGGCTCACACAGAACCGGTAGGCAGTGGCTCACACAGAACCGGTAGTAGGACCCACATAGGATCGGGCACTGATCCGCGTAGGATCGCTGAGTGCAGTAGTCGACGCAGTCCACTGAGGATCTCTGCACAGTCGTCGCCGAAGTCCACGAAGGATCCCTGCTCTGCCGTCGTCGCAGTCCACGGAGGATCTCTGCTCTGCCGTCGTCGCAGTCCACGGAGGATCTCTGCTCTGCCGTCGTCGCAGTCCACGGAGGATCTCTGCTCTGCCGTCGTCGCAGTCCACGGAGGATCTCTGCTCTGCCGTCGTCGCAGTCCACGGAGGATCTCTGCTCTGTCGTCGAGGTCACAGCCAGCGCTAGGGTTCCCGCACGTAGCGAGCTCGTTTAGGAGGGTCCGCTCCACGAGCCGAGGGGCTGATACATCAACTGACACGTAGTCCGAAGTTGATGTATCCAAAAGTTCCGTATCGACAACAGGATCTCAACGCGACAGACGGCGCGTCAATCGGACGCCCGGTCTGAGAGTTATTGGCATTTTCGTCCCAGGGGCCCGGTTGGTTTTTAGGGCAAAACCAACCCGACCGTGCTCCGCCTGTATCCGATCCTCGGGCGGAGTATGCCAAAAGTTCCGTCTCACTTAGAGGAAACTACCACAGCTGACGGTACGTCGTTCGGACGTCCGTAGCCCAAGTTATGAGCGTTTCCGCTCCGAGGGCCCGGTTGGTTTCGTGTACGAACTAACCCAGCCGAACCCAAAGTCTTCCGAAACCTTGAGTATAATATACCGAAACGACCGTCTCGATCCAAGGATCGCGTAGCCGCTGACGGTTCGTCAAACGGAGGTCCCAGGCCCAAGATATGGGTGATGGACCGAAGAGGGCCCGAAATGGGGGTTCCGGGTCCGGGGCGACCCGGCCCGAACCCCCCCTGGGGTCGGCCGAACCGGGTCGGCCCAAACCGGCCCGAACCGGCTCGGCCGGGTCCGGTCCGGCCTGGGCGCGGCCCGGCCGACCGGACCGAGCCGGCTCGGCTTCGGCCGAGCGGCCGAAGGGGCTGCCGCCGCGGGTCAACCCCGCGGCTTTGAGGGAAACGCGGCCCCCGCGGGGGGCCGCCTGTCACGCGGACGCGGCCGGGCCGCCGCGTCCGTCCCGGTTCCGCGCGGCCGCGGAACCGGCCGCCGATGCCGCCGCGGCTTCAGCCGCGGCGGGCTTCCTCCATGGCGGCGCGCCGGGCGCCGCCGCCTCCGGTCGCCGGCGCCGCCGCGCCGGCGACCCGCGCCGCCGCCGCCTTCCGCGGGCCGCCGGAGATGCTCCGGTGGCCCGATTTCTTTCCCGTCTGCGCCGTTGCTCCTCCCGGGGGCCGATCTTCACTGCGGGATCGACGGATTGCCTCTGCCGCACGGTTTGTCGTCGTCCGCCATATCCGCACAACAAGGAGATCGGCGGAGGGTTGTCGGGTCTTGTTCGTTAGACCCGCAACCTCCGCGTTAGTCATAAATCACGGGAGGAATAATCAACAACAATTTTTAAATAGATTAAAATTGTCGGAGATCATTTTCTTCACTTAAAAAGAATAAGCACGGGGAAAAAGAATCACAATCAAATCCCTACCTTGATGATCGTCGAGCGCGGGCGTTCTTCGCGGAAGAGATCGTCGCGGAAGAGATCGATCGTCGCGTCGTCGCGGGAAGGTGTCGCGTCGTCGCGGAAACCGGCGTTGAGCCGGCGAGCTCAACAAATCAAGAACAACAGATTTAAATTATTAATATTTAAATCTGTGTTTCGTTTAAAACCAAAGAAAAGAACTTGAGAGGAAATCCGAAATCACTCACCTCGAATGGTCGGTGATCGGAGTTCGGAGATCGGAGATCGGAAGAACGTCTCGGGCGAAAGCGTCGTCGACTTCCGGGTTCGGCGTTCTTCGCGTTCTTCGCGTTCTTCGCGTAGAGGGTGGAGGAACGAAGATTCTCTCAAATCCTTTCCAAGGATTTTTATGTTGGTCTTATTTTATAAACATGCCAACACGAAACCGGTTAAGAAACGATCCATCAATTCGAAAGAAACGACCCATTTAAATAACGAAGAAACAGTCCATTTAATTCACGAAATAAACCGCCCAATTAAATGGTCTGTTAAGAATTAAAGAAAACGCGTCGGTTGACTTTTCAGTTACTTTGACGGGTTTTCGCGGGTACGTTACTTAGCGAAAGAAACGGCGGGGCTCGTGCGGGTCCCACCGCACAAATATCCTACCAAGGGGGTAGGATATTTCTGGATAGTATCCTATCCAGTTCAACTCAGTTCAAGCCGTCTTAAAGTGACTTCAAGTGGCTTCCAAGCAGCTTAAGTGAAATAAAATAAAGGTGTCGCACAAACTTTATTTTATTTCTGACTTAAAGCCGCAAAATTTAAAAACCACGTCTGAGCAAACGCAACTCCGGAAGAGGCGTTTCTAAGCAAATACCGGCGCTGCGATTTCATCGGTGCCCTCAGAATTCGATTCCGGGCACCGGTTCAAAAGATAGAAAACCCGCTCGTCCGTTCACTGAACGTACCCGAGCCAAACTTCGGAAATTGATTCCGGGCACACCGGGCCTCAGAATCAGGTGCCGTCTGAAGCTGCGCTCTTGTAAAATTTCAAAGAAAATTAAGAAAAAAAATTTCCTTGAAATTTGCGGGTCTTTACAAGTTTCCTTACAAAAACTCATATTTTCTCCAAAAGACGAGTATTTAGGAATAATTTTTCACATTAAGAGTATTATAATCAACTTCTAGAGAATCACCAAATCCACAAAAGAGAACTATATGCTTCCCATGTCTTTATACTTTAACAAAAACCAAAACCAAAAAGTTTATTACAAGATCAGATAATCTAGAAAAGGATAACCTTTTATAAAATGAAAATCTATCCTTAATCTCCAAAATTTGTCCAACAAAACCCAAAGTTCAACGAGGACCATTCGATAAACAATTTTTCCATAAAATTCTTCAAAGTAAACCAAACTAAGATTGAGACCCAAATATTTGAAGGATTTAGTCACATAGTCTTCCATGTTAAATCGTAACATTTATCTCCGAACAACATCAATTGCTCTTAAAGTCTCGTATTGAAAAGTAATTAACCTAATCACCTATCCTCCATGATAGGTTAATCATTTTCATAAATAACTCAAAATCAACTTACTCTTAATTCATAAAATCATCTAACAAAAAAGAATCAGTCAAACTAACCAGGGACTTCACGTAGTCCAGTTGTAGGCGATAAAACCAGTCACATTTTGGTTGTGGGTTCGATTCTCGCAGCTTTGTCCGACGTGACAGGTTGTCACATGGTCTGCGTGTTGTCCTTTTTCCAAAACTATATAGTTTTAAAAAATCCCCCAAAATGAGATAAAATCATCATAAACGATCATAACATATTTTAACCTAATTTTTATCTCATGCCTTTCATTTTCTAGCATAACATATAATAACCCATAATTACCTCAAAAGTAAGGATTATATAAACTCTAATGGTTACCTTTATAATTATTACCTGAACTTCCACATTGATTGGTCATCTCGTACATGATGAATTTCAGATCATACCAATGTTCAAGTGGTTGATCATGACTCCTTGATAGTTGGTTTAGAACAACCACGAGTTTCCTCATTGAATCCCTCATTTTATCTAGTATCCTAATATGAGAACCACCACAGTTTCCTTCAAACCTATTGTCTCTTTGGTGCCTGCAAGATCCATCCATTAACTAAAACAGAAATGTCAGTGTGAGTATATCAACAAAACCTTCATGTACTAATGAAGAAGATAAACACTAATATATACTTACTCGTTCACTTTATCTAAAACTAGGACTCTTTCTGAAATCCTAACCATTATGGTAATGTCACTTATGCTTAAAAAATACCCTATCCTCTAAAGTTATCTAAACCAACCTTTGATACCAACTATAAGGCCCCAGCCTTAAACCTTAATTAATATTGAATTAAAAGAATAATTCACATTGAGGATCTTTTCAGGTTTAGAGTTTTAAAGAATTAGGACATAACTATTACATCTCAAAATATTACAAAGTAGAAACTTCTACTAAGTTTCCATAAAATAAAAACTCTTAAAAAGAAACCTGTCTAGTTCCATGTTTTTGGTAGCATGACTTTCCATTAATCCCATCCTTGACCTTATTCCACGTTAAGTCCTGTGAAAAACATTTCAAAAACTTTGGATGAGCATAAAAAGCTCAGTAAGTGATACACAAAGAATGAAAACTGTTACTTTATTAAAACAACAATTAAACCATGTATACTTTATCAAAGTAATACTTTTCACCTTTTCAAAGTATTAAAAACTCTTCACTGAATAAAAGTTCATTACTTACCCTTCTGTAATCAAAAGATTACCATAAAACCCATATAAAGATCACATAACATATAAAGGTAACTTGGGACATAAACATACTTAAGTGGAATAACCATAAGGTCGACTTCCACACATATCACTTAACAGAATAGCCATTCGGCCAACTTCCATATATACTTAATGGAATAGCCATATGGCTGACTTCCATACCCAATGTATTGGAGGTTATAATGTAACCACTCGTCCTGGTAATCATGGCACCACTCGTCATATGGTTTATCACGTAACCACCCGTAAAATGTCCAAGTCCCATTATAAAATTATAACACATAAAACCAACATAAAGGAATGATAACATTTCCACATTTCAATCACAATATATCATTTAAATATATTGACATAATATAATCCTTTATCAGAACCATTTTCAATACCAAAATACAAAAAAAAAATTATATGGTATTTATTTTATTTTAAAAACATTATGGCTTGTTGAGGAAGCCAAAGATCAAATAATACTCGCGGTGGCGGAAAAGGTCGTTGTCACCACGTACATAAAAAGAAACATTCCTTTTTGTCATTTAGTAAAACGCTTCTTAGAAAACAGATTCCTTTTGAATAAACGTAAAAGTCAAAGGGGTTTATACACCATATAAAAGAAGGTTCTGTATAAAACAAAATATGCCTCAATGAATGGATATTGAGACGAAGACCCTTACAAAGACGATGTCCTTGGTTTAAGGATAAATCAGTTGCATAATTATGTGTGACAAACGAATAAACCAAATATAAGTGGATATTATGTGTAAAACCATCAGAGTTTATTCACACATATTCATAGAACGACATATTCAATGAGTACAAGTTTATCCCAAAGAATCAAATTTGGGTTAAGAAGTTCCCTTGCAAAAATTTGACAGTCTAACGGCATCACATAAAAATTCAGAAAAAGAGTTGATGAGAGATAAAAAAGGGTATCTCATCAATTGGACATACAAATTACATCAATAAGGATATAGGAGAACATATACCAACATAAAAATCTGTGAATTAAAAGACCCAGAAAATGGAGTCTTTTAAAAAGAGGAGGGTGAAAGGTTCCCTTACCGACTTGGGTATCTTTCGAAACATACACCCCATGAAAGAAAGACAATATATCATTGATGTAAATACTCATAAACGAAAGTATATTACAAAAAGAGTAGAATAATGGGAAGTACATACACCACTCAATGGAAATTGTGGCAAATGTAGCATAAATCTCACGGGAATAAAAGTGAGATGAAAAATTCCTTAGGAAAACTCAGCAGCCTAACGACGCCACTTAAAACTTTCAAAATGGATTGATGAGAGAAAATAGGGTCTCTAATAATATTAACATAAAGTTACAGAAAGAGGAATATAAAATAACATCCCACAACATAACAAAGAGGATCTTAAAATAAGTGACATAAAGGAGAGTACTTAAAAAAGAAAGAGAGAGGTTAGATCTCTTACGAAAATTCGGCAGCATAACGGCGCCACCCAAAACTTCCAAAATGGATTGATGAGAGAGAATAGGGTCTCTCATCATATGAACAATAAAAATTACAGTAATATTAATATAAAAGAACATCCCAATAACAAGAAAGATGAGCTTTAAAAGGAATGACATAAAAGAGCGTACTTAAAAAGAAAGAGAGGAGTAGGATCCCTTACCTCAGGTCCAACATGACTCGATCGTTCTTTAATATCCTGAATAATAAACTTGAGTCAATTTCTACTTCCTTAAGAACCTTTTTAAAGTTCATTATTACTTTTATATCACTTATTACGATGTCATAAACATTATGTAATCATTTAAGTTAATAATGTTTGTTTTGTCAATATTTGGTTCTTAAGTCGAAATTGGACTTCTTACAATTACATGTTGTTCTTGTGGTCAAAGGTTCATCATATCCAGAATTTTATCCATGATGTAGATATCATATATATCATATATATCCAGTATATTCATTCATTTATAATATTACATAACATTTAGAGTTCAGAAATGAAATGCACCGTTCATGGAGACGGTAAGCCGTACGTACGCATGAACATACTTCCATTTCTATTTCATATTTAATGGAATTAAAATATAATGATACATAATAGTATTTTAATTCCCGTATGGTATCATATATAATATCATTAAATATATCCTTTATACGTACCACATATGTTATTAACTAATCAAATCACTTTGAGGGGGCGGTAGTCTGCACTTCCTTAAATGAAGATATCGCGTTTACGCATAATGGAAACCATAAAGGTGTTCCATAAATGAAAAATACAGAAGCTTAAGTAAAACATAAACATATTAGATATCATATATAAATATAGTGTCATATTAATGGCCACCTTTGAAGGTGTTATAAGAATGTTGAACAATCATCGTTTCAGGAGGAAGAAATTCGCCTTCCACGGAAACAGTATGTTCTTTATGGAGGTAGAGGTGGGGGCCTTTTATAAGATGAGAGGAGGGGCACTCTTGGAAAGGTATAAAATTTAACTTTATTTTCAAATACCTTTCGGATTTTAATGGTCCCACATTGATGTGTTTCGAGGATAAGGTGATAAGTGTTCGAACTCCACCCATCCAATAGGTTTTGGACATGTGTAGGTCTTATATTTTACATTATCTTTCGATTTTATTTAAATCGTTAAATAATGAGGTCATCGCTGCATCATCATGATGTCATAAATAATTTAATTTATTTAATATCTAAAAATTATAAAAAAATACTATGATGTAGGAAATATTTTTAGCTTTCCAATGAATATTTATAGTCCAAAATATCATTTATCTAGACAAAATTAAAAATATTTTACTTAGGTGAAACATTCTTTGTTACATTTAACATTATTTAAAAATAAAAAGATAAAAAGTCACTTTCTCACAAAAGTAAATCCATGGGGCCCCCAAGTTTGGAACAAGGAATCCCATGGTCGGCCATGAGACAACCAGTAGCTTTAGGACACATTTTGTGGTCATTTATTATTATTATTTTATTATCTTATTATCTTTAACTACCCGATTACTCATTAATCAAGATAATTAAAGATAATTACCGTCGTTACTATTCATAATTGCCAAAAACAAAAGAGTCTTAATTACATAATTTGGACCTTCTGATTACAAATATGTAATTCATTTTACCACATTCCAAATACATAAATTTCAATAATTAATTTTAAAAAAACTTCTCGTTGTCAAAACAAATAGCGGGTTTTTTAGAAACAATATTTAAGAAAATTTTGGCACTTGTTTATGCCTAATTCCAAAAGTGAAATTAATCCCAATGAACATCATTGAATTACATGGTAAAACTATATTCTAATTAAACTTTAAAACAAATTAACAAGATAATATAACCATATAATTAAATTATATGAAAAAGCAGTTTTGATGTAAAATTCAGTATTTTTCACTATTCATTGAAAAATGAAGATTTTCAGAAAAATACTAAAAATTAACCCGAGGTAAATTTAAATGTCCCAATCATAAATAATATATTTATTTTGAAAAATAGAGCTTATTAAATTGTCAAAAAGTGTATTTAATAGGGGTTCGCCATTAAAAGTTTGTTAATTGACCTTTTAAAGAATATTAGAATGTTTACGCTTAAAAACTGGATTCATTTGCATTTTTAATCCTCTAACATTTATTGTAAAGAGTAAAAATATTTGACAAACATATATAATCATTTTGTAGTTAGTTATCTTCATTCCCACCATTACAACGGGTAGGCCTTAACTACCATTTAATATAATATTATTATATTATTAGAGTGCAACGTAAGATTTCCAAGAAACTCGTTGTTGCATATTGGGTACACCATCGAGCATAGCATCCCCTTTAAAGTAATATTAATATTTTATTCACAAATATGGATAAATATAAAGATGTCACATTCTTTATTTACCTGGGGTGTTACATTATTATTATGTACTCTTTATAAATTCTGTGTTAATTTTCTCTATATATATACCAAACATAATTATTCTTTATCTTATATGAAGTTACATGTTCTAAAAGGATCTTCCGAAAATTAATCCCAAAATACAAGCCCGATTAAAGGGAACTTCTAGAATTGTAACCTATGTTCCGGTACAATATATAATATGTTTTTAGTCACATTAATGTTTCCAAAAGAAATAATTTTGTTATAAAAAACTAAATTATTTCACTTCTGGTTTTATACAAATATTTTTCCTAAAATCTCTTCTGTTCAATGTAACAGAGTATTTATTTAAAGAATTACTCAATGGTTTTATAATAGTATTTTAATTTGTTTTGATAGTCTTGTTGATTTTTATGTATATTTGGGTCTAATATTTTATGATATCCTCTATAATATTTAATGGTTTATTATTAGTATGATTATGGATGTTCCTTAATGAATATATTTACCATATTACAACAAATGGTTAGTGTTTATGTTTGGGGAGTGTTATTTACATTTACTATGTTAGTTTCAATATGAATGTATATGTTACGTACGATTATAACCATTCATATGAGGAATTAATTGGAGTTAGTAATTGATGTTTGGGGACCACTATAGGCTCTCGATTCATTGGTAGATCACACGAGACATAAAAAATGGACTTGTCCAAGTCCTTATCCATTTTCAGATATGGTTTTGGTCGAGGCCTTAACCATTTTTAAATTTCCTGGATGAGGCCCTGATGGTATATTTCAGAATGTCTGACATTATAAATTTCCCTCGTTACAAAAATTGATATTCCATGAGGTTATTAGACTAGTGGAATACACATGATTTTGATTTAATATGTAATTATTTATTAATCCATTATTCATACCATATTATGTTAATTTTCATTTTTAGAGGCATGTTTTATTAGATATTCACCATCCCTAGTGTTTCTATTTTTGAAATATTCAACAGTATTTATTACCCTTACTGAACATTTGACCTCACCACTTTTTTATGTTTTATTTTTATAGGATGTGAAGATGTAAATTTTGAATGACTAGCGGGGGGTAACCTAGCAGTTATAGATGTTTTGAAAGAAAATTCTATATTTTATTTCATTTAATGTTATAATGTTGAACTTATTTATATATCTGGTTTTACAATACTACAAAACTAATTCATTCCTCTAGGATACTAATTTATTTTAATCTTGCCAATGTAATTAAATAGGTCATGAGCTCCGGGAAATTGGTGTCGGGTCTTTATAGGTGGTATCAAAGGAAGTTGATTAGAAAAAATAGAAACTAGATTTAGAAAACATATATTAGGGAAAAAATCCCTAAGATAGTATTTGTGGATAAACATAAAATAACATCCTTGAATTTGGGAAAATAGTACATTATGTGTATATTTTTAGAAAATACATCCTTGTATGGATACTAAAAGTGGATGTGGTTATGGATCTGATTTATATAAGAGTAACAACTCCAATAATGAGTTTTAGGCTTAACCTAGGGTATCCTAGTACATGAAAATTGGCCATAATGCATACCTGGTTGGAAACACCTGTGGGATATGCTTAGGAAAATTCATATTTTCATTACAAAACATTATGAAATAATTAAATGAAAAATTTTCATCAAAGAATCCCTGTTTATGATTATGATATTATCCTTGGATAGGATTTCAATCTTTGATAAGAATTTATCTAAGTTGATATTACACATTATGATTAATAACCTAATCTAATATATGAAATTTTTTAGAAATGGTGCCTAGTTTAAAGGATTTAAATCATTTGAACATGAATATACCTTGTAGGTATTCCCCTCCAATTCAAGATAATGATGTTGGCTTTGGTGCTGCGACTGGTTCTGAACAACTTATAACTATACAGGGATAATTGGCTCAGGTTATGAACAATAACTATACCCGTATGGAGCATCTAAGTCCGAAACATTGAGGACCTATGTTATATCACATTACAAGAAAATAGCCTCCATCATTCAATAGGATTACAAACCAATTTGTAGCGGAATAGTGGATATGTTCTTTAGAGAAAATATTTAACACTTGGGTATGTAATGAAATATTTAAGGTTTTCATACTAGTTTATAGTTTATCAGGATATTTTTATCAATGGAGGTCACTAAATAAAATGACAAAGAAGGAATAGAAGATTCAAAATATAGAATAGAGGTATTTTAAGGAAATATAATTGGAATAATACTTTCCTTGTGAATAACGAGTGGATATGGAAAGGCGGTTTCTAAATCTGAGGTAAAAAGAGGATTAGAATGTTTGAATTTACGAAGTTAACTTCACAAGGATACAATTTAATGATATTAACTACATACTTAATCCAAAGAGAAATATTGATGAAATATTTAATGTTTTAAAAACATTCCTACGAAGGGAACTAGTCTCCCAAATTTTCTAATGATACAAATATATTATTTCATGTGCTATCAAGGAAGAGAATTAATTCTCCATATATTATGAATTTAATGGAAAAAAAGAAAATATTATGGTGGATGATGATAGAATGCATAAAGGGATGAATAAAAATGGGAATTTTCCAACATGTGAAATGTGCTGAAGGAAACACCATGGTGCCTGCTTAAAAGGAATAGGAGGTGCTACAAGTGTGCATAGTAAGGCTATAATACTGATTATTGAAAGGGGTATAAGGAAGAAATCAATGATCAATGATATAATTTTAGGTATATGGGATCCTATTCTAATTATTGTCTAAATATTCGAAGAAACGTTCCTCAGAAAATACCAGAGGAGAAAGACCAAGCTTATGTGATCACAACTGCTGAAGTTGAAATTCTTAAAAATGTGGTGGAAGGTACTATAATCATTTCATCAAACATGGAGAATGGTTTATTTTATTTTGTAACTTTTCATTCCTTTATATCTTCCCAATTATCTCAAAAAATTAGATATTTACAATTCTCTTTAACAAGGGAGTTTTCTATCAAAACCCCAAATTAAAGTGTCATTACATAAAAGATGAGTTAGGAAGTCCCCATTATGACATATAAATATGATCTATCTGCTGATTTTATATTCAAAACTATGGTCAAATTTTAAATAATCATTATCATGGATTTTATTTCAAAATATATTGGGAAAATCTATTACAAGAATGAAATAAAAAATTTAGTGGAAGGTATAGAATCTATTATCGTTAGCGTAGAAATTACATCATCTGATTCTTGTCTAGATCCACTCCTTGTATCTCTATTTAATGAAACTGTTGGTGACGATGAGAACACAATATCAGTGGGTGGGAAAAGAAATATTCAAATTGAAAATGTGAATATTGTGAAAGAATATATTGATGTTTTTCTAGAGGATTTACCTGGACACCCTCGACAGTGGGAAGTTGAGTTCACTATTGATTAAATTCCTGGTTGAAGGCCTATATCAAATACTCTTTATATAATGTCCCCAGTAGAATTAGTAGAACTGAAGAATCAACTAGAGGAATTGAATGATAAAGGATTTATTCTCCTTAATGTTTCTCCATGAGGAGCCCCTATTGTTTTTGTTAAGAAGAAAGATAGATCTATGAGGTTGTGCATTGACTACAAGGAGATCACTGCTATTAAAATAATGAAAAAGTATCCCCTACCTCACATTGATGATTTAATTTTTCAAATTCACAAATCCCAATACTTTTCGATGGTTGAACATCAACCGAGATATCATCAGTTGCATGTGAGGAAGAAATATATTCCAAAGTCAACCTTTTGATCCAGGTATGGGGATTATGAGTTTATATTATTACCTTATAGACAGACTAATGCACCCTTGATTTTCATGGATATAATGAAAAGTGTTTTCATGTAATATCTTGATGAATTTTTTTTGATATTTATTCATGATATCATGTTATACTCTAAAAGCTACAAAGATTGTGAGAATCACATGAGCATTATTATGAAGATTCTTAGAAGAAACAAGTTAAATGGTATGTTTATCAACAATGAATTCATGCTTCAAAAAGTTTTGTTTATTCTCCATATTGTCTATAAGGATATAATCTTAGTAGATCCTATAAATAAAAAGGATGTTCAAGAATGGAAATCTCCAATAAACATAACTGAGGTATATATTTTTATTGGTTTAGTAGGTTATTATTAGTGTTTTGTTCAGAACATCGCTCGATTAAACATCCCATTAGCCAAGCTTACTCATAAGGGTGTTATGTTCATATAGATAAAATAATGTGACCAATGTTTTATAGAATTGAAGAGGATATTAGTGAATTATATGATCCAAGATCTACTATTGGGGAATGGTAGATTTGGGATCTATAGTGATACATAAAATGAATGACTTGGTTTTGTCGTAATGTATAATTATAGATTTACTACCTATGCATCATGGAAGTTGAAAATTTATGAACATAACTATCCAACTCACGATCTTGAGTTATCAGTTGTAATATTTTCTAATAAAATATTAATAAATTATCTCTATACTGAAATATGTGAGATATATACTGATCACAATAGCATAAAATTCATCTTCTCTAAAAAAGAACTGAACATGATGTAATGGAGATGGCTCGAGCTTCATGAGGATTACGATGTTCAATACACTACCACCCTGGAATGTAAAATAAGGTAGAAGACGCATTGAGTAAGAAGGACCATGGAGTTCTAAACAAAATGAGAATGAAAAAGGATTAAATGTACATGGATATGGCATTGATGGATATGGTAATCATTAAAGAAGGTGAAACATCAATACTTTTTCAATTTTATTCCAAACCATCTTTATGAGAAATGATTAAAAGTTCTTAGGCTGATGAGGAGAATCATAAAAAAAATGATGTAAATGATGGGATTTTGGAATAATTCATATGTAAATATAGAATTCTGATGGTTCGGAAGAGTCTTTGGGTCCCCAAAATACCCATGCTAAGAAAAGAGTTATTGGATGATGCCTATAGTTCAAATGTCTCTATACATCATGATAGCACTACGATGTATATAAATTTGAAGGAACATTTCATGTGGGATTTCATGAAGATGAAAATTGCAGATTATGAATGAATATGTTTAGTCTATCAATATATAAAGGATGGAAGACAACATACTAGAGGATTCATTAAACCTCTACATATTTTAACAATGAAATGGGATGAAATTACTATATATTTTGTCACTGGATTACAAAAAACACCAATAAATAATGATTCAATATGGGTAATTGTTGATCAACATATGAAATATGTATATTTCCTCTCTATAAGGGGGATATACCACTAGAGTGCCTTGAAAAACGCTAAATCAATGAAGTTGTAAGAATTCATGGAGTACTTATTTAAATAGTGTCTGATCCTGATACTTGATTTACAATGAAATCATGGAATGGTATTTAGAAATATATAGACATTGAGCTTCATTTGAGAAATTTCAATCACCCCTAAACTGATGTGCATTCATAAAGGACAATCAAATCCTTTGAGGACATGTTGAAAGTAGGATTGCTCGACATTCATGGTATGATGGATTAGTATTTAACCTTTGTGGAGTTTTCTTATAATAATAGTATCAATACCAATATTCAAATGGAACCATATGAAGCATTGTATGGAAAGAAATTTCATACACCAGCATGTTGGGATGAAGTGGGTGATCGGAAGATTGTGGGCCCAAATCTTATGGAGGAAACAATATTGAAGGTAAAAACAATTCAAATACATTTTACAGTATCTCAAAGCAGGAAAAAGAGCTCTACTAATAATCAAAGGATGGATTTGTAATTTGAATATGGGGATCACATTTTCTATACAATATCTCCTTGGAAGTGAGTTATAAGATTTGGAAAGAAAGGGATATTGATCCCAAGGTACATTGTACCTATTGAAATTATGGAGAGAATTGGAGCTTCGGTTTATCATTTGGAAATGTCATCTAGCCTTTCAAAGGCACATATTGTGTTCTGTGTCTCATTATTGAGAAAGTAAATGCCAGAACCAACACATGTCCTCAATTCTGAAACAATTTAATTGAAACCGACTTATCTTACTGTGAATAGAGTATCTATATTTTGGACACTAAAGGATAGGTATTTAGGAATCTGACGACTCAGATAGTAACATTACATTGTAAAAATCATAAAATTGAAGATGCAATGTGGGGCCCTGAGGAACTTATGATGAAGACCTACAAAAATCATTTTATGAGGTAATATTCTAGTAATTTCGTGGATGAGTTTTTTTAAGGGGGAAAGAATGTACCACCCCAAGGTTTTGAAAAAAAATTTATTATAATTTATTTATAATTGAGTCTATGTGGAAAAAACACTTTAATATTTATAGGATATAGCTATAACTCGGCCATTAGATATATTTTTTTTTACTTATGTGATTTGAATTTCAAAAAAATTACATACACAGTAGCGATCAAAAAGATATTTAGAATCTATAAGATAAAATTAATTTTTTAGTGAAAATTAACAAACCCTTATGAATAATAACTAACTCTTATGAATATTAATATGACCAATGGAATCGTAACCTCACCTATGAATGTATAAATAAAATTATTTTCCCAAAATTTCTATTTTTAGTATAGTTTTTTCATAAAAGTGTGAGGAATTTGATAAATTAATTATCTGGGAAAAAGTGTACATTTTAGGGAGATTTATTTTATTATATCAATATAATGTTTTATTAATGTCTATAATAATGAAATATTATTATTAAAACAGAATTATTTAATTACGAATGATAAAATAATTTTTTTGAAGTGTCGAAAATTTTACTATGCATTTTATGTCCACTATTTTTTTAATAAATAAGTATTATAATAGATAAAAGATTAGTTTTTTATATTTTGATAATTTTTATTATAAAATAAATTTCATTTTTCAAATCAGATCATTGAAATTAGGTCATTTTGAATGTATGAGAATTTTATAAAATACATTAGTTTTTCATGAATTGTAAATATACAGTTTTGAGTTTTAAGAATGTTTAATGACATAATAATGATATATTAATTAATATACAATTATTTTCAACTTGTTTATATTAAAATATGGCATGAGTTCCCAAGTTGACAAAACCATGTTAAAACACAATGGGCAAGCACATGGTTTTTCATATACAACTCCTCAGAAATTAATAAAATATTACATCACTTTAGATATAAATACCGACCCATTGATTTAATTACATTCATTAAAAATTCGTAATCATAGAATATATGGTAGTTATACAACCCTAGGAGTACTCCCAAGGTTTCCTAAATCCCCCAAGTCCCCATCCATCATGTTTTAGTAGTTACTCTACAGGATAAGGGAATCTACCTCCATTATCTTTTTAAAACACTCATTTTTTATGTTATTCATTTTTAATATCCATTATATTATGATTTTATAATGTCATTACATATCCCCCTTACCTTCCATATTATTTAAAAATTATGAGATACCATTTTTCTATCATCAACATATTTAATGAATTTTTAAGTGACATCATTAGGCTGTAGAATTATTGTAAGGGTTTCCTCATCTCACTTCCATTTTTGTGAGATATTATTTATTCACTACTATTAGTAGAGTATGGTGTATGTATAATGACCATTGATGTATCATATCATGAATAATTCAATTTTCATGGAATTAATTTTATCATTTTGTGATTATTAATTTGGGGTCATATGATTCGATTGATTACAAAGTGGTAAGGATTTTCTACCTAAACCTCCCTTTTAATTATGGTTACTATTATTCTCTACATACCATAATTAAATTATTATTTATTCTAATATACTACTCATAAAATCTATGTGAATATTATATATATTTATACCAACCAAAATCATGTTTTCTTTTATGGGGAGTTACATTTTCTAAAAGGATCTTTGAAAAATTCTTTACGAAATACAAGCCTTATTCTAGGGAACTTCAAGAATTAATTAGTGTGTTCATGTACACTATATAATATGTTTTTATCCACCATTATTTGTATAAAATAAATAATATTTTTTTGAAAAAAAATATTATTTCACTTCCATTTTTATATAATGATTTTTCAAAAATAACTATTCATTTCAAAGTAAGAGTTTTTTTTCAAGAATTACTCATTGATTTTATAAGAGTATTTTCATTTTTTAAATAGTATTGTTGATTATTAGGTATAACTAGGACTAATATTTTATGATATAACCTAACAAATTGAATGGTTTATGATTATTTTTACTCTTGATGTGCCATACTGAAACCATTCACCATATTACCCTCAATGGTTAGTGTTTATGTCTGGGGAATGTTATGTACATTTCATATGTTAGTTTAAATATGAATGTATATGTTATTTAATTTTATCCCCATTATTATTAGTAATTAATTATACTTATTATGTTTTGGGTGGGTCCCTATATAGTCCCTCGATGCATTATTAGTTCTAATGAGACGAAGCAGATAAAGACTTCCCCGAGGCCCTACCCATTTTCAGATATGGTTTTGGGCGAGGCCTTAATAAATATCAGATGTCTTGGTCAAGGAATTTATGGTATATTTTAGAATGTAAATCAATATGAATTTCCCTCATTATAAAAATTTGTAGTATATGAGGTTATTCTACCAGTATATTACCCTCTATTATGCTTTATTTTGGCATTATTTATTAAGCCCTTATTCCTACCATATTATGTTCATGTTAATTTTTAATGGAATGTATTTTCAATTATTCACCATGCCTAGTGTTTATGTTTATGATATCTACTACTATATTTATTACAATTATTGAGCATATTATCTCACCACTTTTTTATGTTAATTTTCCTAGGATGTGAAGGAATAAATTATGAATGACCTGTAGGAGTAACCTAGGAGTTACTGATGTTTTGAAAGGAATTTCTCTGTTGTATTTAATTTTAAATTGTAAGGATGAACATATGTATGTATCTAGTTTTGAAAAACTACATAAATAATTCCTTTATTTGGGATAAAATTACTTGTAAACATGCTAATGTAATGAAATAGGGCACCAGCTTTGGGCAACTGGGGTCGGGTCTTTACGACCTTAATAGAAACCTTTATTTCATCTTTAAATTACAGCTTCAATGATAGGCATGAATCCATTTTATGGTTAAACCAGATTATATTATATGTATCAAATCCTATTGAATGTTATGGAACAATTATATATACATATAATTAAATAATAGAACAAAACTACTCTGTTGTGAAAAAATGCTAAAATTATCCAAAACGATTTTCATAAACATTTATCTAATGATTCATCCTCACCAAAAATAAAAAATGATGTATATGATAATATAAAATTATGGATGTTCATAAATATAATATAAATTCAATTATATATATCTATTTAAATTTAACATGAACTTCCAAACTCTTATACAAGTAGGCTAGTCAATAAAAATAAGAAAATTAGCACTCCTGAACGATGATATTGAACACTATATCTAATTAATAATTTCATAAACAAACTTATTAAAATTATAATTATTAAATTAAATGCATAAATTTTTTTAATTATTAATTAATAAATTTAATCAGATTATTCATGAAATTAATATCATGTGTAGAATAATTTCCCACATAAGTTAATGGATTCTACCTGAGCCTCCATTATTCCATCGGGATACTCTTTCTATATTTTTACCCAAATGAAATTTTTTGTTATTTTTTTAAAATATTCTAAATTAGTTTTATATGTTCCAAAATCATCTATCACGATACATTCATCCTTATTTTTGGGGATATACAAGTTTTTAAAAGGTTCCCTAATCAATTATTCTCGATAAGAAAGACCGATTTAAGTGAACTTCTCGAATTCATAAAATGTTTCAAGTGAACTCTATAACTTTTTTAAGACACCATCATTTTTATAATATCAGTATTTTGATAATGAAAAAATATCATGTATAATTTTTGGTTTTATACAAATAAATAAACTTTTAAGGCTTAAAATAATATTTTATATATTCCTTAAACCACACTAAAATATTTTATTTCGAAAGTATCATAGAAACTTTTTTTATGTAAAACCACATCAGTTTGACATAAATTATCATTTTCAATGCCTATTTTCACTTTTGAATTTCCATTTATGTTTTTAGTCCATTATTTCGTGGACACGTATTTGATATTCTCATTTTTTATACATTATGACTTGATTATGATACCCATTATTTACATGCGTAACCCATATGTTTATTCTTCACGTGGAAATCATATTCATGAACATGCTGTGATGGGTGAACCCATATATAACTCAAATTCATTAGGTAATGTGATGTATCCAGAGACATCATGTATGTATAGAGAGTGAACCAGATTTCATTATGGGAATTTTCACACCATGTAATTTAGTCGTGGTAGTTATCCTTGACTCAGGTTTATGTCATGTTATTTGTTGTTTCTACATTCCTATGTTGCTTCGATTATATATTACCATGTCCTAAATGTTATTATACCTTATTTTTATTCTCTTTCCATGAATTTATGTATTTATTCCTTCCAAATAACATGATATGTTTTATTCCTATGATTATTCCCCTACTAGTCTTTTTAGCTCATCCAATTTGTTCATGTTATACCCAGGTTATCCAATATATATGTAAGGGATCAAAGTATATTAGGAGATCAAAATGAATGATAAATAAAGGCATGTTTTATTTAGTCCCATATTTTATGTTTTATGTACATAGTCTTCTAAATACACTAGACTTTATGATCTGTAGATTGTAACTTAATAGTTAATTATCATTAAAATCTTGTATTAATATGTGAAAAAATATAGGTTTTCTATAGTTTGTATTAGAGTATGTAGTAGTTATTTTAGGATATTAAAAATAGACCACATTAGTTAAAACATTAGGGATAATACTATGTCAAAGAAAAACAACCATAATTTTTTTAATTATAGAATAAGTTGTATATCAAGAAAATACATCTATGTCAATATAATATAGGAGGATGTGGTTTTGGCATATATGTACCTAGGTGTGACAACTCAGACACACTATTTGGAGCCTTACATAGGGTATCCATGGACATGAAAATGGGCCTCTCAACGCACTTGGTTTGACAATCAAAGGGGATACACTTTGGTAAAATCATTACAAACCATTATTAAGGGAACAAAAAATTCTGATAAGAGAACATATGTTAAGAAATGGATCACGGATAACCAAAATTGATAACTATAGAATCAAAATTTGTGATATAATTTTCCTTTACATGTTTATCCTTTTATATTTAATGTTTCATTTTTTTATTACTATATATTTATTAAAAGCCCTTACTTTCACTTATTTTCTTGATTAATAGTAGTAAATAGAATAACACATTCCAATAATCAATGTGATAGTAAATGTGATGACTTCTCTAATGATATTCCATAAATATCGGGATCATGTTCTCAAAATATTATGATAGTATGTGCTCATCTAGCTCAATTTATGAATAGTAAATTTTATCATGTTGAACAACCTCCTTCTCATAATTAAGATTAAGTAGTCATTGAATCCTTAATGAGAATAATTCCTCCCATTTTCAGTGGATCTTCCAATCCCCTATTGTAGACTTGTTGATTAACTCCACTGAAAATATAATCACTATCCTCTAGTTCCCAATAAGGTGTGAAATTTGTGTTGTAAGTTTATCATTTTGAAAGGGAAGCAGATGAGTGGTGGAAACCAAAAAACAACCCAATGTTCAAAGAGAAAATTGACTCAATGGAATGAGAATATTTAAATAAAAGACTTTTAGATATATAATTTCCCTAGACCATACATATCATGTAGAGAATGGAATTCTTTAGACTAAATCAAAGGGATAATGAGACTATCAGAGCGTATAAAGAAAACATAAGATGGCTTGCAAGATATGGCTATGGCATTGTCCTGAAAATTGAATGCAAGTTGGATAAATTCTTTAGAAGATGAAAGATGAGTATATAAAAATAATTGTTGATTAGATACTTTGACACCTATGAAGAGATTTTTTTGTTGTTCCCATAAGGTTTAAACTGAGAGAGGAGAACTCAGTAGTCCCCGGGTCCTAGTGAAAAAAGTGAAAAATGTATTTTAATATGGGTGATAAATCCTATGATGTAATGAAGTCATAATATCCCATGTTTCAACAGTGTGGGGCGAAGAATTATTGAAAATGCATAAAGGTATCCATAAGATTATTCTATGGTGGAATATAAGGTAACATGGATAATATCAGCTGAATGGATATGATGAATCCTACTAATGTGGTAGAAGAAAGGAAAATTCATATGAACACTCCGCTAGTCGTGTAGTGGTTCAACTGTAAGAAACATGGGAATTTTGAAAACCAATTCCCTAGGAAAAGGGTTGTGAGAAAAAATCATCAACAACATCTACGAAATAATGGAAGGGAATATGCTATCACTATTTTTGAGGGGGAGCCTGAAAATGATTTTGTAACATGTTTGGTGGTTATTCATTTAATAATAGTGACTGTAATATTTGATTATGGTTTTTGTAATTCTTTAATATCATACAAGTTTAGTAGAACTATTCAAAAACCACTACAAAATTTGGAGGTTGAGTTATCTGTGAGAATATAAAATGGGGAAATTATTTCATCCCAAGTTTGTAAATCCTCCATAGTATATGTTTGCAGACTGAACCTTCCAAAAAATCATTCCAAACTCCCTTTAGTTTATTTTGATGCTATATTGGTCATGGATTGACAATATTTATACAAATCCCACATGGACATTCATGAAAGGGAGACCACTCTTCATATCCTAAAGAATCATAAAATTTTATACAAGTGTAAGGAGGTGGATGAATATCAATTATAATCATCATCTTAAGTGTGGATATTGTATCCTAATGAGAAAGCATATCTTTCCAAAATGATTGAGATAATTGAGAGAATAATTCGCAAATAAATTCCCATCATGAGGGACTACACTAATGTATTCCCTAATGAGTTTCCTAGTATTACTAATGATCATGAGGATGAGTTATTAGTTGATCTTTTTGCAAGATCTCTACCTATATGAAAGAAAACATATAGAATGGCAAACTTTGAGCTAGATGAACTGAAGAAGTTGTTACAGAATAATATGGAAAAGGGTTTTATATGACTAATTCCTTCACTATGTGATGTGATAGTCCAATTCATCTATAATAAAGATGAATCAATGATCCTCTTCATTGATTATCATGAGATTAATAAAATCATGATAAATAATAAGTATCACATACCACAGATAGATGACTTGTTTGATTAGCTACATGGGGTCAATTATTTCACTAAGGTGGACCTTCAGTCGGAATATCACTAATTAAAGGTGAAGAAGATAGATATTCCAATGACTACATTTTGAATGAGGTATGGTCATGGTGAGTTCATAGTGATGCTCTTAGACTCACTAATTCTCTAAAAAATTTCATGAATTTAATGAATAGAGTCATAAGATATTAGCTAAAAAATTGTGTCAAACTTTATTGACAATATTCTGATATACTCTAATATAATGGAGGCACATGAGGATCATTTGAATACTATTCCAATGTCTTCAAGAAGATCATAACATTATGAAAAGTACAGTAAATGTGAGTTCTAGATGGAGGAAGTGTCATTATGAGGGAATGTAATCACCATCAAAGGGATATCATTGGACCCTTACAAGACAATTTTAATCAAAGTGTGGCCCAGGAAAACATCATTAATAGAGATATGCAGTTTCATTAGTCTAGCTAGCTATTACCAGAGATTTTTGAATAACTTATCATGATTTTATATCCCACTAACTAAAGTGACTTATAATGTACATAGGATTATCTTGACCAGTGAATGTGAAGACTGCTTCAAGGATTCTAAAAAAGAGGCTTATCACTACACTAGTTCTCACACTTCCAACAAGAAGGGAACTATTTTTTGTGTAAAATGACAGATCAATAAAGTATTAGACAATGTAATGATGAATAAATATAAATTCATATCCTACTCATCAATGATGTTTAAAATTCATGACAAAAAAATATGACACATGATTTGGAGTATGAAACTATGATCTTTGTGGTCAAAATATAGAAGAATTATCTCTATGGGGAGAAGTGTGAGATATATACTGATCAAAATATTCTCAAATATATATTCCAATAAAAAGATTTTAATATACTCCATAAAATAAGGTTAGATAACATCATGGTTTATGAATACTCAATCCACTACCATCCAGATAATGAAAACACGGTATTATATTCTCTAATTAGAAATGATCATGCATCTTTATCAATGATGAGAATTAATATGTATCAAAAAAATTTATAATTTCAAAGGATGAACATGGGAATAATTAAGGTAGTAACATTATAAATCCTTTATCAAATAATTTCACTACTGTCCCTCATGGAGAATATAATGGATGCTAAATAATTTGTTGTAGAAATTTAGAAGATGGTAGAAACCATTAAAAAATGGAAAATCCTCATATTTCAAAATGGATGGGGATGGAGTCATGAGAATTAGGTCACGACTATATATAAAATCCAATATAGAGATTATGAAGGAGCTTCTGAGTGACACACATAGTTCATCCTTTTCTACTCACACAGGGAGAACAATGATGTATCAGGATATATTGGAGAACTTTTGGTGGGATAATATGAAAAAGGACATCCTTGAATATATGTCAAAGTTCCTAGTATGTCACAAAGTGAAGTCTGAAAGACAACATTCTAAGCTTATGACGAAACCACTACTAATACCAACATGGAAGGTGGAGAAAATTACCATGGAATTTTTCTTGGGACTTCCAAATACATCCCGTGGATCAATTTTATATAGATGTTTATGGATTGTCTTACAAAGATGATTCACATTATGGAAATTTGAGAATATTTATCACTAGAATAAAATTCCACTAATATACATCAATGAAGTGGTAAGGCATCATGTGGTACCACTATCGATTATATTTGATTGAGATCCAAGACACACCTCGATGTTGTAGAAAAGTCTATAACAAGCTATAAGAACATAACTAATCTTCATTATAGCCTATAATTGTCAATCTAATGGCCAATCTATGTGAACTATTTTGAAACTAGAAGACATGTTGAGAGTGTGTTCTATGTAATTAAAAGGTGAATAAGATGAACATATACCTCTGGTTGAGTTATCATACAAAAATAGTTTTCACTCAAGAATCCAAATGTATCCATATGAAACCCTTAAAGGGAAAATAGGTAGAACATTAGAATGCTGGGATGAAAATGGTGAATGTAAGCTACTTGATCCTGAAATGGTCAACGAAATGGTGGAGAAGGTGAAAACCATTCCACAACAAATTAAGGTAGTCCAAAATTGACAAAATTTCTATGTAGACAATCACCAATGAAACCTTGATATTATTGTTAGAGACAAGATATTCCTCTACACAACTCTGTGTAAGAGAATCATGATATTTAGGATGAACAGAAAACACGTACCTGGTATATCATACCATTCAAGATTCAAGATCGTGTTGGAGATCTAGCCTATCGACTATTACTTCCACATACCATGTCTCATGTAATTGATGTATTCTAAAAATCTCTCTAAATTAAGTACACATGGGATACTTTACATGTACAAAAATTATAGGAGGTAAAAGTTGACAATGATATCGCATACGAGGAGCATTCTGTGAAGGTCATGGATTGTAGAGATAATGTTCCTTATAACAGTATTATATATACAATCTAAAACAAAATTTTGATGGAGGAATTTTATAAGGAGGGAAGAAAATAACAACCAAATGTTTTATAAATGTAAATTCCATTGAAATAATTTTTTTATAAAATAAATAATATAAAAATCACAAATATAACACAATAAGAAACATCATAATATTGAATAAATTCAATAAGATGTATTTATACAAGTTAAAGAACATATACTGCTGAAATTATAACATGACCTTTGGAATAGTAATATGGCCATCATGAATAGAAATCATGAAAACTGATTAATAACCTCATAAAAGAAAATATAAAAAAATTGAGGCATCTTATGAGTGATAATATGATTTAATTTTATCATAGTTTTGGTAAATAAATAATTTAAAATTTTTTTAATTAAGTGTAGGTAATTTTTGAAGTCATTAATATTTAATTAAAATTTTATGATTAATTTGATAATTTAAAATAAAATATATTTTTATAAAATTTATTGATAAATTAATATTTTTATGTCTTATAATTATAAGATAAATTTATGAGTCCTTAATTAAATTATCAATGTGTTATAAAACTGGTTAGAAATTTAAATTTTGTATTTTCCATGTAAATGAGGATTTTAATTAAAAATAAAATTTATCATAATTGGAATATAATTTTCATAATATAGAGTTTTTTTGAATTATACATGTATAAAATTAGTTAATGTAGTTGTTTTGGAATTTTTTTGAATTGTGTGATTTTTTGTTGAATAATCAAATTCAATAATTTATGATAAAATAAAAATACTTAAATTATTGGGTCATAGATGATGGAAGGATGTTTTAAGCTAAAAATATAGAAATTTACATCATTATATTAATATATTTTAATATAATGGTCAAGATAATCATAATATTGAGCCAAAATTATAAACTAATGGTAAAAATAATGAGAAAACACTCATATCTTCCACTATAAATACCACCCTCACGACCTATGCTCCTCATAAATATCATTATTTTTTACATTTCCAAATTCTACTCATATAACCTCCCCTGTACCTCACCCACATCCATGAGCTCATGAAATCTTCCAAAGGACTAATCCTTTTCCCTAAGGAGAATCTCAAGGAGTATAAATTCAAGTGGTAAACTCCTCTTTATGTTTTATTTTTTTCAAGATATATCTTTTATAATATTATCATACCATACCCATGTCCAAGTGGAATGTAAACTCTAGTATCTTAAATAGACTGAGTTTTTATCATGTTTATGGAATAATATTTCATTAAATTACTTTTCCTATCTCTTTTATTTTATGAATGAAAACCTCATCTGTTGGGTACTGAATTACAACATTCGTGGACGACATGATTTCATCTTTAAATTACACAGTAAGGAATGGTCATGAAACAATTTTTATGGTTGGAACATATTATATTATATGTATTACATGATATGTAAAGTTCTGAAACCATTATATATACATTATATTAAATAATAGAGTAAAACTAGTTCGTTATGATCGAAAAACTGCTAAAATGATCTTAGCCGATTATCTTTATCTTTTATCTAATGATTCATCCTCTCCCAAAATAAAAAAAATTATTTATATTAAAATTCATTATGTATGTACATTAATAACTTATAACTTCAATTTTATATGTCTATTTCAGTTTTATTTGAATATCCATACTCTAATACAACTGAACTAATCATGAATACTAAAAAAATGAGCACTTCCAAATAAAGAAATTGAACACTATAACACATTTAAAAAGGACATAAATGAACATAATAAAATTATAATAAATAAATTAAACATAAAAATTGTTTTTTATTTATTTATAAATCAATTTAATTTGATTATTCTGTACATTACGATTATGGGGAGAATTGTTTCAGATATAAGGTAAGAGAATTTACCTGAACCTCCATTATTCTTTCAGGTTACTCATTCTCTATTTTAACCCAAATGATATTATATTATATTTTTATGTAAGTATTATAATTTCTTTATATGTTATAAACTCCTTTTCATGATCTATTCTTGCATATTTTAGGGGATATACCTATTTTTAAAATGTTCCCTACTCATTTTTCCTGATAAGAAATACGAATTTAAGGGAACTTCTCAAATTCTTTCCTATTTTCAAGTGAAATATATAATCTACTTTAATCCACATATTTTTTTTATAAAATAAAGTTTCTTATGGTGTAAAACTATCATGTATCATTTGTTTTTTATTAAATAGTTATTTCTCTACCGTTTAAAATAATCTTTAATATTTTCTTTAAACCACAATAAACTATTATATTTATAAACAATCATAAACAATATTTTTACATAAATATGCTTCATTTTGACCTCACTTATCATGATATATGTCTATTTTACATTTTCAATATAAATTTTTATTTTTTAATCCATTCTTCTATGGGAATATTTATGATTTTCTCATTTTTATGCCTTATGAAATGATTATGATACCCATTTCATTCCATGGGTAGTTGTTATGTTTATTATTCATGTGGAACACACATTCATGATAATGTTATGATGGGTGTTACAAGATAGTTCTCCAATGTATTTGGTAATGTTTAGTCTCATGAGACGTCATGTATGGATATGGAGTTAATCTTATTTATTTATGGGACATTGTTCACCATGTTATTTAGTCTTGGAATATAGCCTTGACTCATGTTTATGTCATGTTATATGTTGTTTAAACATTCCTATGATTCCATTGTTATATGGTCTCATGTCAAACATGTTATTCATCCTTATTTTTATTCATTATCCATGCCTTTACATTATTATTTCATTCCATTTATCCCATATGCTATGTTTCATTCCTATTTTTATTCCTTCATAGGTATTTTTTGCTCATCACTTTTGTTCATGTTGTCCCTAGGATATCTTATGAATCTATAAGGGACAAAAGAAATTAAAGACCTCATAATGGATGATAAATATTGAAATTTTTAATTTCAAACCATGTTTTATATTTTTGTACCTAGTCTTCCATAAAAATAATACTTTATGAACATTGTATTCTAATTTGATAGTTAATTATGTTTAAAATCATATTTTAATATTTAAAAATAGGATAGCGAATCTATAATAAATATTTCTATTTTGATCACACATGATGTCACATTAATTATATATTTATGTATGCTGATTTTTCTTATTCTATAATATAATATTATGTGTGAGTTTTTTTGTATATAGGTGCATTACAATATGTCCTTCAATCATGTTTGATAAGCCTACATAGTGATATTCATCAACTAATGAACTTTTATAGTTATTCTTATCATTGTTCACATAGATTAAATCAACACAATAAGGGTAAAGCTATGATAGATCATGTAAATATCCTTCTCTATAATATCCCCCTTATAATTTCAATCTTTATTGTGAGTTTCTACCTATTTTTTGAAACAAATTTCATTCTGTTAGTGCATCAATATTTTTCATAGAATGATATATGATGGTTCATTATTTCTAGGTTTTAGTCACATTTCAATTCCGCATATATGTTAGTATATTAGTGATTTTTTTTATTTATTACGATAACATATATTTTGAAGAATAATTCCAGGTGGAAATCATTTTTTATGTTTGAGGTATGCGACCTTCATCATTATTTACAATTTTATAATTTATTAACCATTAAAATTTGATTTCTCTTATAACTTATTGTTTTTGAGATACTCATCAATTATAAAATAATATAGATTTATTTTAAATATATTTATGTGAACATCATAATATTAACAATATTTCATAAATATGTTACAAGGAATGCATTTTGAGACTATGTATGTTAATTATTGGAAATTAGAGATATATAATGGAATAGTTTAGAAAGATGAGCTTATCATTATAAAATGAATTTTAATGTATTCAAATGTAAGGATAAATTAAATTTCTGTTCTATTTTAAATAATCTACATTATTTTTGGTCCTATAAAAATAATAAAATTATTGTTTTAATTATATTTCACTATTATAAATCATTGGTTATAAAAACTAGATTATGGTTTTGGTTTTATGGTTGTTATTGATATTTTAAGACATGATAGTAGATATGTTATCGGATATAAATACAATAATAATCCTATGAATGTTTTTATATTATTCGATAAACTTGTTACATAGTATTGATAACATCATTATTATTTTATTTAACTAATTTAATGTTTAAATTAATATAATATTAAACATAATGTTGTTTATTTGTAAAATTGGTAATTTAAAACATGTAGAATGAAGAATATTTAATTGATATTATCAAAATGAAATTTCATTTTGACAACATTTATATGAGAACAACATATGTTTTTTGGGAATATTTTTCATTATTAGAAAATTAAAATGTGAACAAAATTATATTTTTTGATAAAGAGATAGTAGTTTGTATCTAGAGGTATATAATTTTTAAGATGTGTTTGAAATATTATATCTTAACATTAATATTTTAATTGATCATGATTCTATCTTAATCATAGAGGGAATTGGGTTGGTTTATTATATGTGGGTAAGATATTTTTTCTCCACGTCTTGATTATTTATTTTCATAGGCCTATAGTTACATTGAATAGAATGGTATTAGAAAGGGATTCATATAAAAATGTGTCTAGAAACTTGTTCTGAGGATGATGTTTTGTGTTTAGTTGAATATTTATAATTTTAAAAAAAATAATTGTATATTTTTTTAACACCTTATAATTTAATTTTAATATTTTTAGTGATTTGTATAAATAATTTAATTCCTCTAACAGTTTTATATATGATGAAGTTAATATTATTGGATATTTTTAATTGAGTGATTTCCACTTAAAATATATTTCTCATTCCCTTTACATAAAAACCAAATATTTGTAAAGGTTATATAAATTATATTTTTTTCAAACTTCATAGTGGTATTGATACCTAGTTTGACATTACATGATCAATTATAATGGTTTTACTATAAATTCTTAATATTATGTTGATATTGATTACAAAATACTTTTATTAACCATTAGTGTGATTATTATTTTTATGGATCTAAAAACTTACATAGATTAATTTTTTAATAATTTATAAATAATTTATTTTCTAAAATGATATCCTGGTAGTATTATGATTTTTATTATGTTAATCCACTATATGGTACCAAATATAGGGTAAATGACACCCCAAACTATAAGGGAAAGCCCTTGATTTTTTTTTCAAAATAGTGTGGTCAATTAATATAATTGATGTTGTGTAGTGATATTTAACAAAATAATGGTTATTAGGAGGAATGATTATATATATATATATATATATTATATCCTACATATAACTATATATTAAAAAATTATGAATAACGATTAAAGATGATATATTTATATGAATAATTCCATTACAATTTTAGAAGTAAAAAATTACAATCCAGTCAAATGAAAAGACATGAAATAAAATTTTGTATCATACAAATGATGTATTAATTACAATAAAATATTTAAATTGGGACCATATAATAAGTAATAATATAATAAAATAGAATATGTATTATAAAATGGTTGAAGCTTTGTGATTTCGGATACATTAAATCTTTTCCTCCATGAATGGGATCGTTCACAAAATATATTCAATACGGACATATGAATCCGTAATTTTATATTTTAATTTATATTAATTTTATTTAATTTTTATCCATTAAAATATTTATATATAGAAATATATTATTTATCTATTATTTATTACAATATAATTATAGTTTTAGATCAAATTTTCAAGTTATTGTTTCAGAGTAGAGTTATAGGTCTTCATTAAACCGTCATATGTCTATTACCACTTGAAGGTTCTTGAATCTTTGATAATAATTTAAATATTATTATAAATGTTTGAATGTTGTATGATGAATAATGTGTGTGAATTTCATAATAAGAATCACCTAACTCTCTCATTTCAGGTTCTTTTATAAACCATGAAGAGTAACATAATAGATGTGAACATAATAGATGTGATTAATTTTATATCTTCCATTCCAAGAACATATTTTTAGCATGAATTTATTAGTTTTTAATAATGGTGGAGTAAGGGAATATATTATGAGAATTTGATCCTCATTTACAATAAGAATAATTGAATATTTTAAAATATACATGAACAGATTAGAATCCTATACATCTAGATCATCTTGGTCACAAATATTTAATCCAACGATGTGTGGATGGAAAGATATTGTTTTGATTGTTCTTCCTTATGATATTGTAGGAATGATGAAAAATATCACGAAGGGAGTAAAATAAACTACGTGTCATTCATTTTCTCAATGAAATCACTTACTAGGAGATTTTTTTCTAGAAATGGATAACTCTCATCTCACATCAAACAAAGATGTCATCACACAAAGAATTAACCAATGCATTATTTCCATTACTGTTAGAGTTATAACTCTAAAAGGGGTAATAATTTGGATATATAATGAAAATAAAAATATAGTCAAAATAATATAGGGGCATAAATATTAGAAGACAACAGACATGGGGAATGGTTTTAATCACATTGTCTTCTCCAATGATGATTGAAAATGGAGGATATTGAGATTCAAATCAATTTTACATAAATAGCGATTCCTAAAAATATAAGTGTGGGATAAAATACTTGATTAATGAATCATTTGGAACACCCTCACAGATGGTTGGTTTGACATTTTCACACTCAAAAATCATTATTTGAACCTATATATCCTAGATTATATTCCTTCCTTGATTGGAAATCTAAAAATAATGAATAAAAAAAGAAAATTCACTATTATGGAATAATAATAAGGTGTTAATGGAGGATTAAATTGATAATAATTTCTTTTAAAGTGATTTTTATAACCAAAAGTGATGATAAATTGAACATGGAACATAAATATTAGTCAATGTCCATATTTTTAATCAATTTAATGCACTTGAGTCATGATTCCTATGAATGAAATAGGGATAAAATATTTATATTTTGTAAAGACAAAGACATTATGAATCATAATGATGGATAAATAAATTTAAAGATATGTTCTTGATACCCTTTCAATTTGATGACTATACCCATGAAAATTCTCTTTGACATTATTGATTAGGGATCTAGCTAACGGGGTAATTTCAGAATGGTCCGGGCTTACCCTGGAAAAAATCGGCATGCAGACCACTATTCATGTCGGGCCGGGTCGGCCCGAAAAACCTCATGAGGTGGCCCAAGCCCGACCTCGGGCTGACCCAATCCTTCGGGCCGAACATGAATTTTTCAGGTCAGGTCGGGTTCTTTTAAGTTGGGCCGTGGTGGGCTTTTATTATTTTAAAAATAATTTTTTATATATAAAAAATTTAAATATTTTTTGAACATTTATTTAAAATTATTTTTACTTTTATTTTTAAATGAATGTTATATATATTTTTTTAATGTTTAATAGGTTTTTTTTAAAGTTATTTTATTTTTTGTTAACATTTTACTGTGTGTGGATATGTTATTTTTTTTGTCTAAATAGCTTTACATATGTGAATCTATATATATTATGTGAAATATGTTAAAAAATTAACGAGGGGTTGGGGGATTCACAGTAGTGGGCGAGTTTAAAACATTATTATTTAAATATTTTTTATCTTATTTATAATATTTTTAAGAATTTCTGATTTTTTTATTTATCTATTTTTATTTAAAACATTTCTAACAATATTTTAAAACATTTTTTTATTTATCTTTAAATGATTAATTTAATCTTTTTTTAACGCATGATTTTTACATGTATTTTTTTAAAACATTTACCTTTTTTAAAAAATTTAATACAAAATGTTTTTTTAAGTGTCTCTTAAAAAAATTTTAAATGTTTGTTTTAAAAACATTTTTAAATTTTTTTTATTTAAACAATTTTTTAAAAAAAAATTTAAAACAATTTTTATAATTATTATTAAAAATTTAATTTAAAATTCTTTTTAATGCATGTTTTTACATGTATTTCGTTTAAAAATGTTTTCTGTGTACACATTTTTAATTAACATTTTACTATGGCTGGATATGTTATTTTTTTCAAAATAGATTTATATATGTGTGTAAATTTATATATATTAGGTGCAAATTGAAAAAAAAATAATGAGTAATTGGGGGATGTGCAGGAGTTGGTGGGTTTAAGGTGTTGTTATTTAATCATTTTTTTTCATTTTCTTAAATCATTTTTTACATTTATTTTTTTAAAATTTTAGGAAAAGTATTTTTAAGTGTGTGTTTAATTTAATACATTTTTTTAAAAAAATTATTTTTTAAACACGTTTTTTTACATGTATTTTTGTTAAGAGTTCAACATTTTTTTGTAAGAACGTTTATTTTTCTAATTTATTATCATTTTATAGTGGGATGATATGTTATTTTTCTTTGAAACAAATTTATATATGTGAATCTATAAATATTATATGCAAATAAATAATGAAAGTTTGGGGGTGTGCAGCGATGGGTGAGTTAATTTTTTTTCTAAATAGATTTAAATATGTATTTATAGTATATATAATATATGTAAGTTTCATTATATTTGAAAAATAATGACGTCGGGGTTGTGCGAACATCATTGGGTTAATAAATATTTTATTTGTTAATATATATATATATATATGAGAAAAGTGTAAAAAATAATTAGGGGTCTGGTTGGTGTGTCGTCATGTGTGGGTTAATTTTTTTAAATAGATTTATATATAATATATGAAAGTTGCAACATACATAAAAAAGTAATGAGGTGGGAGGTGTGAACCAACATCATTAGGTGAGTATGCTATTTTTTTATTAATATTCAATAAGTTATTATATATATAATACTAAATCATTGATAGATTTATGTATATAAAAATTATTAATAGCTTTGTTTATATATATATATTATATCATTTATATATATATATATTATTAATGGATTTTTAAAAGGCACATTTAATTGATATAAATATTATTAAAGGATTTGTTTATATATATGTTGTATCATATCATTGATATATATATTATTAATTGTTTTGTTTATATATATAAATACATATATATAATATACAAGAGACATTATATTTAAAAAAATTAATGTGGTTGGGGGGTGTGTGCGAACGACATTTGGTGAGTGTGTTAATATTTTTGTTAATATATAATAAGTTATTAAATATATATAATGCTAAATTATTGATATATATAATATGAGAAAATTGTAAAAATAATAATTAGGGGTTGTGGGGTGCACCGTAGTGAGTGGGCGAATTTTTTTTCTAAATAGATTTATATACATATATATATTATGTATAATATATGAAAGTTGTAACATACTTACAAAATTAATGAGGTTGGGGGACGTGCACGAACATCATTAGGTGTGTGTGTTAATTTTTTAAATAATATACTACAAGTTATTATATATACATAATATTAAATCATTTCTATGTATATATATTAATAGCTTTGTTTGTATATATATATTATATTAAATCATTTATATATTTATATGTATATTGTTGATGGATTCTTAAAAGTCACATTAATTGATATAAATTATTAATGTATTTGTTTATATATATACATATATATTTATATATCATTATATATACACACATACACAAACACACACACACACATTATAATTATTTATAATAATAGTTATATGTATATATATTATTTTTCATTAATATATAATGATATATATATTTATATATATAGTTGATATATATACATATATATACAGTATGGTGATAATATAACAAGCGCATCGCCTGAGCTAGTTGGTCCAGGCGCAGCCTTGGAAGCCTGAGGTAGGGGTATCAAATCTCCAAACATGCCGCTTCATGTTATATTTTGTTTCAGCAGGCTGGGCTTCGTACGAGCTAGCTGGGCGAGACTTTTCAGGTGGTCCTGGCTTGGACCGATGTGGGATTTGCAGAGCTGGGCCCCTCGGGATTTCGGGCCAGGCCTCTCGGGATTTTGGGTCGTGGGCCAAAATTACATCCCAATATCTAACCGCAAAATTCATTCACAAGCCCCTACTCACAAATATTTCACAACCCCTATTTGATGTTGTGGATGTGGGACTAGACCTCGACATTTGACCCAAAATTATATTTTTTTAGGTGGGGAATCACACTAATGATCTCCAAATACAACCTATTGACATCACTTAATCAGATAACTTATACCATGATGACAATCTGTAGAAGAGATTTCATTATGGAAGCCTCTTATTTCCTCTTATATTTGACAAAGATCTGACCTATATTTGGATATGGAAAACATAAAATTTTATACTATCAACCTTCGGCTACCTGAAGTGTCCCCATTGAGGAAGGCATAATATTTCTCTCATGATGAACCGCCCCCTTATGAATTGGTTCACAATAGTAATTACATAAACATAGAAAAATTGAGACCCTCTAAATATTTATACTCCCAATATTATATAGTTATTTATACATGATGACATATCATCTTCTATTCTAGATTCCACCACTAATATTATGCATTAAAAAATTATCTTCCTTTAACCAGATACTGCATTCATCCTAGAGGTTCCAAAAATGTTTATAATACATTGATATATGGACTTTTATGATATGAATGGGACAACTTTCGTTATTTTCTCCCCCCCAATCTACTGTGAGGAAGGAAACTAAGATCACATCAACTAAAATTCATCATTATAGCAACATGTTCAACCCCCTCCATGGTTTTTTATGGGTTAATGAAACTGAGGATATGACACCTCATTTAATAATATCAGATGAAACCATAATTCTTTATGATAAAATAAGAGGTGATGGATTAACCATATAAAGGAGAAATAAATTTGATAGAAAGAGAAGAAGGACAATCATGAGATAGATCAACATGGAGTGCTTCTATCAAGAGGAACATCTCTTAACCAATGAATCTATTACACTATAATTGTCAACAAATTGAGAATTATTTGATGAGTAAGACCCTTATACATTATCTTATGACATATAACACTATTCAATAGGGGAATTTGATTCAAAACAGTTATTAGTAAACTGGAATGACTTCATGTGGCCCCATTAGGTAGACTTTAGTCTCCTGGAACGTTTATAACATTGAGATGGATCATTTATTGGTCATCAAGAATGATTTCAATCAAATCACTGATTGGGAAAAATATATTAACACCAACACAAAAAAGATATATACATATATATAAATATCATTTTATATTCATTTCCATACCCACTCCCTCAATTTTTTTTTATCATTAACCTCTTATATCATGATAAAGGATCTTTGGAAAGATATATAAATGAAATATTATGTTAGAACCCACAAATGGAACAATATAGGGGACACCAATACATTATTTAGTCTTACAAGGAAAAGGGGATCATACAATAATAGAATTTACACCCATGATTTATCCTCTATAATTTATTATTTCAATTTCCCTGATTTTACTCTTGTTGGTGATGAATTCCAATAGATAAAACAAACAATTAATATAAGGATGTTTTTTACATGAGGTATATGAATAGCTATATGGGAGGACAATAGTCGTTCCCCTGGAATTTCTAGATTCACTATTCATAAAAACTAATCATATCATAACCCTAGTATAGTTGATGTCCAAAATCAGCTCACAATGACACCCCATTAATTTATATAAAATAATGTATTACTAGAAATTGAAGCATTTGGGGATGTGTTCTTAGAGTCATGGATGTTGTAATCCCTCAGCAGTCTGCTAAAAGTACTTGTTGTAATTGACAAAATATGAAAATATTCTTAAGATAGTTTATTAATAAATCATTATCCATCATTGATGATTATATGAGGTTTTTTAATTGATCATCCAAACCACTAAATTTGAAATTCGAACTAGGATTCTCCTTTTAGAAAGGAAGTCAAATCCCTCTCCATGATTTATGACTGTATTACTATCAAGAAGAGTCTAGTACAAAATATTCTGAATGTAAAATGGTTAATAGATTTTCATAGGTACTCTAAACTCTTACTCCCTCTATTAATCGATAAAATGGTAATGAGTGGAGATAATTCCATTATATTTACTCTTTATACCATTTAAACTCCCTTTGATTTTTTGATTTATTTTTTCAAATAACTTTTTTTGATATTTTTTTGTGAAACTCCATGTTTTTATTTAATTATCTATAAAATCTTGTTTACCTTGCATTATATGAATTATTTAGTGTAACATGAATTACACACATCAAAAAGTTTAAATGAAATGTGACATGCTATTTTAAATTAATACTTAATATGATACTTATCACATAGTCATTTGTATGGTGGGTACATATAGGATTAACTAAAATATGAATATATATGGTTTACACATGTAAAAATAATTATTTCCTTGATATCCTATTAATTAAAAACAAAAATAATAAAATATGAAAATAAAGGAAATATTTCCTATTTTTTACACAAATGTTTTATACCTCAATAAACTAAAAAATAATTTTTCTAAAATAATCTAGTAAAATTTACATATCATATATTCATTAAAATCTTTAATATTAATCTTATGCGTTTTCTAGACAAGATTTCAGAATAAAACCAATTTTATACATAAAAATTTTATTTTTGTAAAATTAGATAGTTTAAATTTTGAAAAATTATTTTAATTTCAAATTTTCTACTTTTAGATAATATATTTGATATAATGAAATAATTTTTTTAAATCATAAAATCAAAATAATCTTATGAATAATTTTTGATAATTTTCATAGAAGATATATTATTAGATGAATTTTTTTATCAAGATATGTTATTTACATTAAATATATTAAAACATTAAAATAATTTTATGATATTATTAAGGGTAACATTAATTCAGTTATATATCTATTAATACAATTTTAGCTACTATAGTAAATTTCATTTTTAATTTTTAAATAAAAAGTCTTTATACTTATGGATATTTTCAACTTGGAAAACAACTTTCTCATTTCATCTACATGTTTTATTTTAATTTATATTATACCACTAATGTTAGTAGAATTTGGAAAAATAAGTTTCATATTTTTGAGAAGAATAAATTAAATTATATATTAATATAAACTTAATTTTTTACCTAAATTAATAGTAAAATAGTAAAAATTGTTTACCATGATTAAAGTAAAAATGGGTTCACTGAGGGTTCAACTAAAAAGATAAGTATTAAGTATGACTAATTTTATTTCCAAACACAAATTTATGTCCATGTATAAAAATTATATCTTATTGGTAAGATAATGTAAAATATTAGATCCTTCTATTAAATGAAAAATGTGGGTACACCTTTTTATTTTAAAAAATTATATGTTTACCACTCACATCACTAATAAAAGGATGCCCCAACTTTTATACCATTCATGATGTTCCCTAAAGGATAAATATCAATGATATAGGGTTGAATCATGGATAACATTTTCAATTATAATGTAGTTTCATAATTTCCTATGAATCCATTTATAGTATCTGAAATCATATAAGAGTTACTATACACTAAAATATAAATATCATCATCAGCTTCTGTTTGTAACTAATAAATAGACAATGAAGAAAACAATATTTACAAGGATTAGTATAAAGACCTAATCCATTCCTTTTTGGATATCCCCCCCACCATTGGTTACATTAGTAATCTCTTTCTGGATTACAAAGGCACATGTATCCAACAGTTCTACAATCCATTAGTCAACATTTCTGCTATTGTTGACTGTACAACCCCAAAAATCATTTTAATATCCACTTTCGTCATATTTGGTTACACAGCCTAGGAAAAATCCTCTTCAAAAACTAGTAATACCCCTAGGTACATGATTCTTACTTCATATTTTCTCTTCCACTTTATAATGATCTACACATCCTTCAAATGTTATATATATATACATCACCTTTTTTAAATCAAAAATAAAGTTTAATAGTTATAATATGAATTTATTATTCATGAAACATCCTATAAATATTGGAAAAATATGAATATTCTAAATAAAAAAATTCAATAATTAATTTCTAGAGAAAAAAACTTAGAAATAATAGTATGATCAATATCATTCAAGTAAACATTATTTGATGGTTTACATATGATTGGTCACTATATGATTCTTCTTATACTCTTCTCTCTTTAGTTGAGTATAAAATCTATTGAAAATATACAATTTTATAACTGATAGATCTATGACCGATGGAACTCGCTCTCATGGAACTCGCTCATTTTTTATCAAAATAAAATTGGAAAAAAGTGTTTTGTATCTCAATCTATAGTAAAAATGTTAGACGATAGGTTTAACTCACATGTGAATTGTTAAATCATAGTAACAATGTACTGTTATCTCTGTTTCTAGTTCGTCCAAAATTTCAACTTTTTGGAATCTTATTTTTTTCCTGCTCACATAGATTTTTATATATTTGAATTTCATATCCATTTAAGCTTCATCTTGAACAACATAACTCTTCTAAATTTTTCTTGAATCCTTGTTATATTTCCACCTTACATAAATATTGTATTTTTTCTTTATTCTAATTCTGTTATTTTTATTATTATTCATATGGAAACATTTATTTTTAATCATGCCTTAGTATTAGTCTAAATAACATTCTTAAAAAAGTCAGTATGATGTATTTTCTAATGAGAATTGCATCTAATGGACATGATTTATCAAAACATAAAATATCATCAATTCTAAATATGATCTTTTTCCACTTGAACTAATTAAAAACAAAACTCATTCATCTATTAAAATTATATAAACAATATTTCTGATGGATTTTATACATCTGATGCATTAGTGTCAAAGATTTATCTAATAAACCTGTCTCAAATATTTTCTTATGAATCAGTGTCACCAATTCATAACTTTTACAATCAAAAACTCTGGTCCATCAGATAGTAATGGTGTAATTAGGGTAGTTGGATGTTATGTATCTGATGAAACTATGATTATGATGATTTATTATAGTGTCATAAAAACAACATTTATGTATATAATTATTCATCATCAGAGAATTATTTCTCTCTATGAAAAATGTTTCATCTAGTCCACAAACCATACAAAAAATCAATTTCATAAATTTTCAAACATTCCGTAACATATACATTTTATGATCTTTGTTCAGAAGACTTCAATTTTGGGGACATAAAAAAATTACACTATTCATTTTACCTTCAAAACTCAGATCAGATCATAAATTCTTCATGATGTTTTGGAACATGGAATATCATGAAATGATCATGATATTTTTTTCTAGAAAAAAATTTTAATTCATTCTATATCTGGAAAATAACACACCTTTAATTTTATTGTATATATGTAAGGAAATATTTATAATAAAAAAATTCAAAATAATATTTTATCATTTAACCTCGTCTATAACATCAAACATTCTAGATACAAATTTATTGAATAAAAACAAAACATTTACAACAAGAACATAATTTGGGCCTAACATTATCCCACTTTGTGTTTTTTTAATACCCACTAAAAATATTTAAATAAGTTCATCATCAATATGTATAAAAAAAAATTTCACTCAAATATTTTTGTAATTTTTTTACTTTCATATTTAACTCTACCCCTAATTGAAAAAACAATTAAAAGGTCACACTCATAAATTCTTAAAATTTATATATATATACCAAGAGTATCCCATGGGTTTTATAATAAAAACCCCATTACTAAACATATCTATGTTAGTGTGGGAGAAAATTATTTAGAAAACAAGAGTTTATAATCAAAGTCATGAATGTTGTTCAATATAAAAAATTTCATATAATAATTTTCACATGCTTCCTTGAAAATTAAAATCATTGGGGTAATCTGAGAAAAAACATATTAACTGAAAAGTGACCTACACCAATTCAAACAGACATATTGTTAAATTTTTTGGTGTATATTAACAAATTCATCCAAAATCATCCATAACATCATTACATTTTCTATAACAAAAGTAAGATACACAATACTCTACATCATATTTCCCCCCCTCATGGGTATCACTACATCATGGTTTACAAATTAAATGATGAAAAGTATTCTCGATTTAAAATATTTATAACACTCACCCATATTCCTAATTTCAACTACATAAATTCCATGTAAACGATTAAAATTAATCTTGAATGATGAGAATATATGGAAACATAATTGTTTCATAGTAGTAATATTTAGAATAAAAAACTTATCTTTTTAAATATGACTTCATATTTTTCATGGTTTTTTATGTGTTTTCTCTCATATTTTTAACCTTCTCTATTTCAGGAACTGATTTCTCTTCATCTATTTAATATTTATATGATAATTTCATCTATTCATAAATTTTCATAACATATTTTTAACGTGTTGGTTGAAATATATTCTCTATACTCTATTATTGGGATTGAAATATAGAGATATAACACTTAGTAACCTGATAATCATTCTCAAATATCTTTAACCTTCTCATAATCTTCAAAACACAATTTTTTGATGTTTTTTTTCAACATTGTTTACGTCATTAAAAGACATTTTCTTCCCCTTTAGTTCAGCTAATTTTTATAGTTATTCTAAATTTCTATATGAAAAATATTGTTTTGGGAAATATAAAATTAATTTTTTCTTTTATTTCTCATAATTTTTACTTTCCTCAACTTTCTTAATGTAAACATGTTTATTCTAGGTTTTATTTTTTTTTGTTAAGGATTCATTGTTAATTACCATTTGACATTCTAATTCTTGTTCTAAAAAATCCTTAGTAAAATTTTATCATCTTTAATTATCGTAACCCCATTTATAGATATATATATATTTCCTATTATACAAATGTTTTCAGAAAATGAATATCATATGTGTCTAAAAATTCTACAACACCAACAGTGACCTGTGAATCTTTATCATTTAGACTAAATTTAATACTGATCATAGATTTTTTGTTACTGTTTCATTATAAATGGTTTACTACTTCACTCATAGAGATAAAATCTTATATAATTCCACTATATCATGGAGGATGAATATTTATTAATTATATTCATTTTTAAACATATAGTGTTAGAAGAAGAATATGTCCCTTGTGATGGTTTAGGAAAAGAAACAACCATTTTCTGTGAACTTTTCGATACACAATCGGTTGATGTTTTACCTTTTACGTCAAATACATTAGTCTTGCCTTCTATTGTATTATTGAATTCACATTGTGTTGTAATTATCAATGATTGTTTTTCTAACCAATGTTATCCTTTATCATCTAATCTATCAATCAGAACATTTATCAACTTCTCATGTTTTTATATCTTCAATTGGGTTTTCTTACTTTTATGGAGAGCATTAGATTATATCATGTTGAGGATCTCATTTCAAGTTGATTTTTCTACATAACATTTTATTTTTATTTCAAGATACTCAATATTTATTCTTTGGAGTTCTAATCACACTAGGGTAAATTTTATATTTATGTAGCTGATCACTATTATGAAAACATATATCATTATCATCTATTTCAGACATCAATATTTCATTATCAATTATATTATTTATCCCAAGTCCTTTTTACAAAATTTATTTAGGATTACACTCAAGTGTTCTTCTTTATTCACAATTATTAACACTTAATTTGGATACACTTTCGTTCCAATATTGACAAAGTAATTTTACTTGTTGATAAGATTCATCATTGGATAAGGAATCATTATTAATTATTCTACTTAAAAATATTATCTTCTTCACATCATGTGAAAATTTATCTTTGTTATTCTTCCACTTTTGTTTTGAATACTTCGTATAATCTTAATTAGATTCATACTCTTCTTTTTTCATCCAAGAATAATATTTTGTAAAATTTCCTTTTCCTTTAGATTTATAGAACTTTACTGAATTTTTACCTTTCCCCATAAAATATATTAATTTTAATCTTTTAGAATGAGTAGAAATATTTTTTTTGAAATATTCTCTTCATTATCTTCTCCTGAAGTAATCAATTCTTATAGAACCCTTATATTTATATTATTTCACTTTAATAAGGATTTTATAGAAATTTATTCATTTTCCTTTTATTGAATAAATGATTTATTCTGAATCTATATTCCATCGGAAAATTTTGATGTTCATCCAATGAAAAATGTTCAAAATATTCCAACATTAAAACATTAGCATCAAATCTATCCTGGTTGTTTCTCATCTATTTTGTAAAAATAGTATAATATTCCATCTTCTCACTATAAACTCTTATGTTTATCACAACCTGTTTTATTAATATAAGTTCTTCTTAAATAAATTCATCCTCATACAATTTTATATATTAAAAACTACTCTCATAGATTTGTATCTGGGATTCATTAACATACTCATTTCCTTTATAGTAACTTAACAAATTATCATACATTTTTTTCACTATTGGATACCCCTTAATATTTATATCACCATTTTCTATAAGATTCATAAACATTCTATTTTGATATTTTCTATCATCTTCTAAACATATATTTTTTAACATCTATAATAAAAAATTAATTCATTGGATGAAATAAAAATATTTTTGTACCTCTAACTTCAACGTCGAGAGGTAGATGATAAGGTGGAATCTTATTCATCCATCTGTGATTTTGTTTCCTTAAAAAATAATAACATGATTTTTTTATATAATTCTTGTTCTCAATTCTCAAATTTTTTTGTTTTATAGGGAACATGGATCTGAAACCAACTAATTCTCCCTAAAGGATTGATTTCACTGAGTGAGAGGGGGGTTAGTTGGTGAACAAATTTTCTTTTATAATCAAGTTTCTAAAATACTTCTTAACAAACCTTTCTTAACCTATGAAAACTGGTCAATGTCTTAATCCACTCAAATATAAATCTCAAACTCACATTTAATATATCAAAAATTTAAATAAAAAGTGTCACTTATTATATGTAATGTAAGATACAATGACCTACCAATATCCATGATTAATATCCATATCAATAGGAATAACATTACTAACTTATTTTCAAAACACAATGGCACAAGTAGAAAAAATTTCATTAACCTAGTAGTCAACATTTATTCAATAATTTTTTATACTCCCAAAATATTCATTTCATATCCACATAATGTGTAGCTGGTTATATATCGTAGAAAATAATCTTCTTCAGTAATAGGATATACCCACTAGCTACAAGCTTCTTTCTTCTCCATTTATGATCCACTTTAAAATGTTCTTAGCTTCATCAAATTTTATGTTGTATAAACATAACATATGTTAAATCTTCAACAAAATAAAAAATTCAATTCATAAATTATTTATATTTAATCATATTCTTGAACTTATGAAAATATTAATATTCCTAATAAAACCATTCAATAATTGATATCAAGAAAAACATAGTTAGAAATAATAAATCTGATTAACCATACTCTAGTAACCTCAATCTTATAGTCTCTGTCAAATTAGTCCACTTCTAGTAATACTTATTCTCTTTCTACTTCAACTATGTTTAAACTAAATTGGAAAACCCCAATTTATTTCATCGATAGAGAACTATTTGGGTAAACATAATGTCATGGATCCTTCTATGATGGATCTCTATATTATATATCTAACTCCAATGGACTAAATCCAGTTATCTCATCGTGACACTGAATGAAAAATTTTATTGGGATAAAAAAGTATCAAAAAAATTTTAGTGGAAAACCTTTATGAACATGTGAAGAGTTCCATCATAATACGAATGTATTGTTACCTCTATTTATAGGTAGTGAACATTTTTATTTGTAGGAAACTAATTTCTTTTCCCACTCACTCATATTTTCATGTATTTGAATGTAATGGTCATTTGAAATTCATCTTTGACTATTTCAACTCCTTTCAATTATTATAGAATAATAATCATGCTTATTATTTATATAAATATTGTAACTTTTATTTAGTCCGATCATTCAAGGATATTTATTCTACATTTTGTGATTCCAATCAATCTCCTTTCATAATAATTAGTCTAAAAAACATTCTTGCAAATAGATAGTTTAATTTATTTTCTAATGATCTATGTGTTAGATGGAATTACATAATCCACACTTTCTAAAATCTTCACTTTAAGTACTGATCTTGTTCTTCTTGAACCAGTTAAAAGAAAAACCAAATCATTAGTATTCCTTGAATAAAAAAAATTGTCGATTCGATTTTATCTAACTAATGAGTAGTGTGAAACATTCATCCAATAAATCCAGATTAAATCATGTCTAACAAATTAGCATAACCAATTAGTGAATTTTACAATTAACAACACCACTCTTTATAATAGTCAATTTACTTTTAGATCATTCTTATATTATCAATCTGATGAAACAATGATTATGTGTAATTTTTTTGTTAAAGATAAAAAACAAATTATTTACCTCATTCTTCATAATAAAATAATTATTTCTCATTAATACTGATAGTTTATCTGATCATCAACCATTAAATGCATTGGTTTCAAAAAAATGAAAACATTCACCCAATTTTTTTATCTGATTCACTACATCCAATGGAATTCATTTTTTAGACATTATAAATTACTACATATGTATTCATTTCCAAACCTAATCTTGTATCATGACTTCTTCATGATGTTTGGGATCATGGAATATCAACAGAGAAAATATAAATTTTTATTCTATCTATAGTATAATCATTTACATATAAAAACACACTCTCCTCTATCTGATTGGATCGGGGTATTGAAATATTTTTCCAAAAAACAAATCTCTATCATAAAACCTTTTTATATTTTCTCCTCATCTACAGCATTAGACATTCTGTATATTGATCTATTGAAAAAATAAAAAATTTAAAACATCAACACAATTAGTTCATTACACATAAAACTACCAAAAACATTTTCTTCAGCTAATACATGAAAAAAATAACTCCCTTACATACATAATCCCATTATATAATTAATTTTTTGGTCAGAAATCCAACCTATGAGTCATTTCTGTGAAAAAAAAAATATGTTTTCTAAATAAGGGGTAATGTACCTTACCAAACATTTTATTTTATTTCTTCAACCAACTCTATTAATACATAATAAACCATCCGTACATAATACCCTCAGTATATTCCAGATACTCAAATTTTATTAGGTTAATAGTATTATCTAAATTAGTATCCTCTTCCTTTAAATGGGTTGTGAACTTATCTTTCTTGTGTAAAATGGTCTATCGCCTCCTGAACATATTTTATTCATTTTCCATCACCACCTATCAAAAATGGATAGAATGATCGGTTTGTTGTTTATATATGATATATATGTTTTTCCACAATAGAATCATGGTATCCCATGTTTATTTCATCCTTCCATTCTATGGTTATATAATAATAATGTTCATGTGAAAGACGGACATGAGGGGTGCCATGGAGAGAAAAAACCCGAATTGAAGGGAGTACAATGGACGAGGAGGCTTACCTTGAAAAATTAAAGGGAAATTTCGAAGAATTCAAGTGGAATTCATCGATCAAAGAGGGTGCCAGTAGGTAGTGTATTGAATGTAAATTAAAAGCCCCATGAGGGGTGTCACGTGTTCTAGATAAGGGTAAGGGGAGAGACCTCATTATATCTCTAAAATAAGAGTAAAATAATAATAATAACAATTACCATTATTACCATTATAATATTAATAATATTAATAATATTATTTTTATTATGAAAAAATTTATTTGTTTTTGACCCCACTTAATATATTTTAAATTTAATTTATATATTCTAATTTCTAAAAAAGCACATCCCTCTGTTCAATATCTTGAAATTAATATCTAAATATCAATTTGTAAAATGGATCTCCTAGTAATCGAAAAATTCAAATTTATTTGGTTTTTCATCTTATTCAAAAACATGGTTCGTTAAAAGTTATTGTCCACTAAGGGAATGAATGTTGTTTTTCAACTAGATGAAAAACCATTTAAATTTGAATTTTTTGTTTAATGGATGAGCCATTTTACATACTAATATTCCTATCATAATTACGTGATTTGGAACAATGTGATGTGTTTTTTAACAAACAAAAGTAATTAATTTAATATTAAATGAAAATAAATGTTGTGTAAGAATAAATAATGTTTTAATAAAAATATAAATATAAATATAATTATTATTATATTATTATATTTTCATATTTATTATTTTCATGTTTATTTAAGAGACCAAATGGGTCTCCCCATTCCCCTTACCTAGGGGGCTTGACACCCCTCATGGGGATCTCCTTGGCCGCGCGATGCACCACCTCTTGGCTCCCTCACCTATCGAGGATTTCAACCCAATTTCATCATGATTTCTCTTTGAGTGAACATGGTTTGCCTCCCCCTATATTATCCTTCCTTCGATTGGGAAACTTTCCCTTTCCCCATCACCTCTCATGTTCGTGTAAAACCCTTGGGTTTGGGGTTAACCGATTTTCATGATTTCTGGTGATGTGATGCTATGTGAAGGGTATCTCAGTAGACTATCTTCATTATTTGATATCTAATATCAAAGGTGAAGAATATTATTTTGATTTGGTTTTCCACTATTATTGATGGGTATGGTTATCCTCCGTCACTAATTTTTTCATTATTTTCATATTGGGATTTCATAATTATTGAGTTCCTTGTATTTTTTTCCATATATGTGTTAACCTCAACAGGACTGTTACAGCTTTCCTTCATCTATTCAAGAAAATTTGGCCACTCCATAAAGGATTGAACTCATATATATAAGTGTATATATATATATATTTATCTCTTCCATATACAAATTATTACATGGAGTGGGGAATATTCACATTTGAATAAGGTATATATATATATATGAATGTATGTGTGCAAGTGTGTAATAATGTTTTCCATTGAAAATATAGAATTCCAAAGTGTTCATCTTGGCTTGGTTTTCTCATGAGGTGGGTTCCCTTTCCTTTACCCTTTAAATTTAATAATTCTTTAACAACTTTTAAAAAGTAGTACTATTTTTTATTTTGATAAATTGAACTACAGATCAAAAATAAATTTATTAATTATGATAAATGTATTTTATAAACAAAGTCATGTTTTTATGATAAAACCCATGCAATGGAGGTGAATTATATTTTATAAAGAAAAAAAATTAGGCTTTTAGGATTTCTTTGATTATTTCATTAGTGTTTATTTATGTATTGAGGTTAATATTGATATATAGAATTTTAGGACATAGCCCCTAGAGGAATTATAAAATGAAGTATCCATTTTGAAATGGTTAAAAAACCAAGATATTGTCTATGTTCGTAGGCCATCTTATAAATTGATTAATTTGGAATCCATTATAAAATTGGTATCCCCATTTAGTTATTTTTTCTATTTTCCATGGTACCTTCTATATACCACCTGAACCTATTTAAAATAATTTATATATTATGTTTAATTAACCAATTTCATGTAATAATTATATTGGATTCTTCATTATTTCAACAAATCTATATGTGAATTTAATTAACGAAAATTATCTTTATGGTTTTCCTTCAATAGATTATTTAAATGAATTTTATTTAATTGAAATTATTTGAGTGGTATGGCCATGCCTCTAATTCTGATAAAATAATCATAGTTTATGCAAAATGATTCTATAATATGACCTGAATATATTCAAATACATCCTTCATGGTAGTTTAATGATTGAAAAGAATTTATTTGGGTGCTCTAAATATAATTGATTTTTCTATAATTTAATTATATTATGTATATGTGATATATTTTATCATGTCTTCACGTTGTGCCTAACTGGGTAAATTGTATAATCCCATTAAACAATAATATTTAATTCTAAACAACCATTGAATCCCTGGGGTCTATAGAGAAGGAGACTATGACTTGTGGCTACCCAATTGGTATTCCAATAATGGAATTTATTAAGACATGGACAGTTTGAAATTAAATCCTTAAAATAAATTTGGATAATTTTTTTATTTCTAGATTATAATTTAACCTTGAATAAGTAATTTTTTTTGATTTATTATGGAATAATTATATTGTCTAATATGTTAAATAAATATATTAATGTCCTTAGGTGTAAATAATTAATTAAACATGTTTTATATATTTATGATGAAAATAAGAAACCAAGATTAATGAAATTATGTGGTTTGACATATGGTGTTTCTTCTATAAATTGATCTTTTTGTGTTAGGATGACTAATAAGGTATGTTTGATACTAGAATTTTGACTTTTCAAGATTATCATGTTAGCTTATATAATATCAAACTGATTGATAACTGAGGGTTTGATATTGCTTTTCATGTTGTCTTTTTCTAGATATAACTCATGATTAATGTGTACTCTTGAGGGCACGGTGCATGTTCTTCTATACCTCCTAAGGAAAAATAACACATGTAATTGTTCCTCGAGAGTAGATTAAATGATTATATGGGATTTCTGAGGACTCATGATTATTTTTGATGTCCGGGGTCCTGGAGAACTAGTAATAAATGAATGAGATAAGAGTATATGATTATGTTGGATGCCTTAGGTCTTGATTATTTCATAGGCACACTATGCCTGAGGGTGATGTTATATTTTTTACTGAGGGAGATATTTTGTTTAGCCTGAGGGAAGAGGCCATAAGTTAATGGTATACTTAGAGTGATTCATTGTTGTAAGGTAAATATGCCACCTATTTAGGTTATATATCATGATGTAGGAGGATATACCTGTAGACATAGATACCTGATAGGGGTCCAATGTAGGTATTTCCACAAGGAGTCCCTTAGGAACCTTGGATGGTTGTTATTAATTTATTCAACAATGCTAGTTTGTATTTCTTCTTATACATGATCACTGCTTTACATTTTATAAAATTTATTGGATTGTGGTAGACACCATGTGTTTTAGCCTAATGATATTATTATATCACATACTTCTCAGGCGCCATTTGTAACCCAAGTATATATTCTTGCTGGAAGGTCATCAGATTCATCGCTTGTGTTGTGCTGTGTATATTGGTGCTAGAGGGAACATGACTACAATATTTCTCAGGATGCTTTAGGATTTGACAATTGGGGTTTTCTTTTCTTTTGTTAATTTTAAATTCATGTACCATTTATTAACACTTTAAATTTCATGTTTTGTTATACAGAATTTGAATTGGGAATTTTTTATTTATTTAAATATTATATTAGTCATCTGCTGATTGATGTTCTTTTATTTCTACTTTTTTATTTCATTATTATTTATAATCTAATAACCTGACGTGCTACTCAGATCCAGATGGTATAGTCTCCCCACCATTTTATCAATAAAACCATTATTCTAGTCAGAATCCTCTAGAATATGTGGAGGCGTGCAGGGGGACATGTGAACCACGGGATCGACCATTGTCTTAGTAGTTAGCCAGGTCAGGACATTACAATGAGGTGTGAGAGACATTGTCTATTTGATGATCCCATGAGGATGTTGGTCCCATATAAGGGGGTGATTATGGAGATCCCACATTTATTATGTAGGAGAAGAAATCACCCAGTTATATGGTTATATGGAATCCTCTACCATAATGAGGCCTTTTCTATGGGGATGCCCGAGAAATGGATTCCATAGAAAAAAACCATGTGGTCTAGGCCCAAAGAAGAAAATATCATTATTGTGGGATAGAATGGTCCATTAAAAGTTAAATTCCTTCCCAGTGTGCATAGACAGAAGGAAGGATTTGAAAAAAAATATTATGAGATATTTTTTTATTATATAATCAGTTTATGAGAGTTTTTTTCCAGACTATTATTCGAGATAATAGAAATGGGACCTGATATCTTGTTAGAACATGTGATTGATTTGGATCTAGTGAATGATGAATATTATTTCATGTATGAAGCCTATTTTAAAAATTGAATTTTATTACCATTAATTTTTATGAATTTATAGATTTATTATTTAAAATAGGGTACAACATGTTGGTTTTTATTTGTGTTTTATGACATATTATGTTATTGGGTCTTTTTTCATGGTTTTGATATTGGAATTTAAGCATCATATTTGGAATGAAATATTCCCATTTCATTCATATTATTATGAAATTAATAATACTAATGGATGTGGGATTATTTTTATAAGTTATTAATAATAATATATACAATGTTTTCCTATATAACATAAATGGATTTTTACTCTTCTGTACCACAATATATTTCTTCTGATGATTGGTCTTGTGGATATATGATGAGATTCTTGATGATGACTACAATTAAGTCCCATTAATAAGGGTTTCATATGAACCCTATTTGGTTGTTAAAGTCCAATGAGTCCTTATAAATTAACCCCCTATGTGTACTAAATATGACACTACTATAAATGAAATAACGTCAACAATTTATCATCCAATACAACCTATATTATTTGTTCCCATATTTCATGGTTATGGAATCCTATCTAACCAAACTCTCTTTCTATGGGATACTAAAACAAACTCATGGGGGTATGATTCATTTATATTTTTATATGGTTACAGAAGCGATTGTATTCATAGTGGTGGAGCATCCCGTTTGTAGGGGCCTTGAGAGGATCATGTCGAGATTAGGATTCTAAAGGGTGAATTATTATTTCTGGATTCTTGTTGGGAATTAGTTTCCTTATAAGAGGTTCCATGTAATGGGATACCAAAGAATAATATGTAACTATATAATGGGTGTGTTGGAAATTGAGATTTCATGTGACATTTAAAAGATAATAAAGAGTTTCTTTATTTCTTATATAACAGTGTGAGGTATGAATTATGGGTTAGGTGGTGGATATTATATTTTGTAAATTTTTCATAGGAAGTTAATGAACTAGGTACTATGGTTGATAATAGATATAAAAGAGGGAAACCTTACTAAGGATTATCTCATTCATTTGAGTTCCCTATAAATTGGGTTAATGTTTAAATGATTTAGGATATGAAGTAGTTCACATTAGGTATAAAAAAGTGTAATGTATAATCATGGTGATCCTTATATATAGTAAATTTTTATGTCATGGTTAAGATACATTAATTTAAAACTAGTTCAAATTATTGATTCAGTATATGGAATATGCATGAATATGGAATGGATTTTCATAAATTAAACTATGTGTGCAAGTTATTGGATATCAAGGTTTGGTTTTGAGGGTAGGACTTCTAGAGTCCCTCCACCAACTACTTCATTATTTGAATTTGGGATCTAAGTGAGAGTAATAGTAGATGTTCTTGGTTTTTCAAATAACACCGTGGTCATATGAGATCATGTGATAGGATATGAGCAAGGTTAAATTTATATTTTTAGATAGGACAATCGAGAGAGATTATGGATAGTTTAAATTTTCATGAGCATGGAGAATAATTGGTGAATAGTGGAATGAAAGTACATTTGATGGGATTTGAATCATGAGATCATTGGTTATTTGATGAAACAAGTTATTACAATAGCTTTTACCTATTGGTTTTAGCTGATATCTAGGTAGAACATTTTGGTTATGAATGATTCCATTGAGTTATGGATCATTGATGTGTTATATCTGGGCTATGGATTGACAGAGTTATTGAAAAGGTTTGAGGATAACCTCACAAGTTATTATAGCAAATTAAACATTATTTTGAACTGAATCTGACACTAGGTAATTTTTTGATTCTTGGGTTCACAAATAGACTAGTATTCTAAGGATGAGTGATATATATTTTGTATTAAAGAATTATTATTGTGTTCTTGTAGAGAAGTATAAGAAAATATATATGGTGTAGAATTCAACATAGTTGTTAGAGGATATGAAAATCATTTTAGATGGTAATCAATGTATTAAATGAATGAAATTTTAATGGGAAAATAATTATTGGTAATTGTTGTTTCTTTTTTGGAATTAGTTATGATCATGATGGTTTCATCTTTTCATTAAATGTGCTAATAGATATAACCTTAACCCTTGATGTAATTATCTATGTGTGTAGGGTTATGGGAATGATGTAAACTATCATTAGATGATATATGGGGAGTTGGATACCTATTGGTATGTGTATATTACTATATATGGTTCCCTAGACATAATAGATTTATGGTTCAAATTAGTTATTCAACAGAGCGAGTGAATTTGTATCAGGATCAATGATTTTTTAGTGTGATATGAGGGATATTTAGTTTGTGAATCATAAAAATATGATATAAACCATGTGGAGAATAATAATTATTGACCAAGATTAGGGGGTAGACTATGATTCATGAATAGATTTTAGGGTTGAATCTTGTGGTGAGATCTAGTGATCTTATCTATTACAATGAAATTGCATTAGTAATAATGTGATGTTTTAGACAATATCCAGGTCTTGTTATATTTGGTATAGTTGTGGCATTATGAGGTTTCTCTAGTATCATTTGTAGACATTTCATTTTATGTAGTCCCTTTGTATGGCTTGTGGATGAATACTTGATACAGTTTGGAATTGATCATCTGGAGTGGTTCTAAATCATAACATACTTTTTAAATAATGATTTGGTTTTGTGTGAAATAAATTACTTCAAGAATATTTTTTGACTACTAACATTGGGTTTTTATAGGATATCCATTTATTATAAAATACTATGGATCAAAATTATAAATGTTGAGATAAGGTTTTCAGTGGAGATCCTCATAATTTTAATAATAATTGACACATGAAACTACAGTTTCACAAGTTATAACATCATTAGTAAATGTTGTTTCAATGTTTTAGGGATGGAGATGAGTGGTTCATCATATTTTATACAATAATATGCCTCATGTGTGGATTTATATAGTATAATCTCATTCACTATTTTTCTATAGATTTTAGTGAACTAAGTGTGAACTGATAACCATTATGGGTTGGAATTTGGGGGGAATAAGTGTGTGACATCTCATGGATGGGATGTTGGGGGGAGGGGGATGTTATAAATCCCCTAACCCTTTCTGTATTTGAATTTCATAAGGAACATTAAATTTTAAATTAGTGTGAGGGTTTTTTTGGGAACAATGATTTATATTGGAATTTTAGTGTTGGTATATATCAATTAGAAATTTATGGAAATGGATTGACACAAGATTTGATGTATGTGGGCTTAGGTGAGTATCGGTGAAAGATGAGAAGGCATGAGAGATGATATTTAGCTTCTGTATCCATTTACACCATTAATCATGGGGTTTACACCATGAATATAGATTTGATAAGGGATGGATCTCTCTACTAGATTAATTTAGAGAATAAACTTATTGTTCACATATTAGATGGGTGTTGGGATTTCGTAATAGGGTTATTAGGGAAAGGAAATAGATTTTAGGATATAAAATGTTCTAGTTGATACCTTTAATGTTGATTAATATATTTTAATCTATTATAACCTCAATGAGGGAGTCCATTATTCAATGAGAAATAATCCATGTCATGAAACATTTCCACTAACAAGTTTTTATATTATTTATTTGTTTTTCCAATTTTTCTCCTCTAACCATTATAATGTATTTCACACTTTTCTCTCCCCTTAAATGTAATGCATAGTGATGGTTATAGTCCACATTCAGATTCCTTTCCAATATGATTAGGGTTATTTTTGGATGAAATTATTTGTGATATAGGTTAGTTTAGGATTCTATTTTACTTAATTATTGCATCTTGAAAAATTATTCTTTATTTCACTTCTCCATGTCTAGGATATTGTTTTGATTACATCAATGAATTGTGTAATTTTTGTTTTAATATGGTAATGTTTCTAATCATGTACAATTGGAATCTCTATATTTTATATTCCGTCTACCGAACAAAATTTTATTCGAGGCATGTTGAGTTATAATTTTATTAAATTTTTTGTCTAAAAATAAATTACATAGGATAATGTTTTTGTTTCTTATGTTTTTACATTTTAATTAGTTGATTTTAGATATTTTATATAAACATTCCAAAATAGTTTGGTCATAGTTTTAGTGTGATGAGTGTGAAAAATGAGTTTTCTTCTAATTTCCATATATTTTCTTTAAATTGACTAATTATTTATAATCATTTTCAATTAATTGTTCTATGGTAGTTTTTATGAGATATGAACTTAGGTAAATGGATTATGGCTAGTAGGACAAAGATAAGGCATTTAGGGGGTTTGTAAGAGATGTTAGGTTGTTAATTATTAACTATGATTCTACATCACTGTGGTACATGAACTTTATGAATTTATCATATGGTATTATACATGAATTATGTGGCTTGTGATATGTTATGCCTTATTACCGAGGGTTCCTGAGTTGTTAAATTATGTTAATTATTTAATTATTATTAAATCCAATTTTATGAAATGGGAAAATTATTATGTATATTATTGACCCTTATGAACTATCTTGATGTGTTAGACCTATGATGGTGGATTCCTTGTTTGTCTTCTATTCCATGAGATTCAAAATCCCCTTGAGGGGTGTAATTAGATAATGTAAACATAGGATTAATTGGTGATGATGAATTATTGTCCTCAAAGTAGATGGATTCAACATGATGAGAAATATTTTCATTTTTTTCCAATATAGAACTATGATTTTCACTAGATATATTTGGCTAGTTTATTTGACCAAGGGGCGAGTGTTCGTATCCCACTAATGTTTTATCATTGGGTGGTTATGTCCTTCTATCAGATATAATGATATGTATAGATTTTGGACCAATATATGACCTATACGGTGAGATGCACTATAAGACATATCATGAGACTGATTCCTAAGTGGCAAATCTTATGATGAAAATAATTCCATTATATAATTATGATGATGTTGAGATATTTTATTCCCTATAAGAGATGGATGATGAATTGATAGTTAGGAATGTGGTTAAAGAGACATATATAGTGCCTAGAATATGTTGTGTTATATGTACCACAAATGTTTCCAATGTAATGCATTAATCCCTAAAAGGTTACATATAAAATATGGGTAGTGATGATCTTTAGTAGCATCATAGAACCCAAAGTAATGATGTAAGCATATAGAGGTTGTGATGAAAATGTCATGAGATGGTTCTATTAGGATGAACTACCCATATAGTTGTATCAAGTTACTTGTTAATAGAATATCATTTTTCTAGGATTCATCTATTGACCATGATGACTTTATAATGCATTGGTAAATCTCATTGGATTTACCCATTTTTCCTATATGGTGACCATGTATTACCTCTTAGGGAATAGTGATAATTCATGATTACCATAGACTGTTCAAGATTATTCACTATGTCTAGATAACGACACATGATGAGTATGGTATGATATGGATTTCTTTTTTAGGCATCAGGAAGATACTAGAGGACTATTTATTACATTGGATTACCTTCTTGGGATCATATCAATGCATGATGACTTTGGATAATCAATGAATACCACAGATGGATGGAATTTTTTCCCCATACAATCAAACAACCATGATTAAATTCTAGAGATGTACTTGGATCTTGATTAATATTTATTTCATAGAATAAACTCCCATGACCATATTTATTGATTTCTACCAATATTAATCCCTTGGATGCATCCAAGTATCTGGTTTCTAGTCTTATTACTATTTGGATCTTATTATTGGTACTGGTTGTTATTGTCATGTTACATTCTCAAAGAAACCCTAACACCATTCAAACATGGTTTGCGTATATCTTGGGTATCATTAATAGAAGAATATGTTCAAAATTTTTGTCTTATTTATAAATAAAAAGTTTGTTATTTATTTTATAGTCATATCAAATGTGTTCACTGCATATAATAGTTATGTACGAGACTACAGTAGTGGTTCCACCTTGAGTTGTGCTCAAACCCATCTCTGGTGGCCTTGGAAGATGGGTACCTAAACAGAGTTGACTAATTTATGGTTCAAGTGGGTTAGAGGCACTGGATTGGATCATTCATATGGATAACTTGGTCTAGATTGGAGTTGGAATTAGGTGAGGAATATGGATATATAAGATAATAATATATATTTATTTGAGTCATCATTTCAATTTTCATATTTGGTCGGCCCAATGGGATGCTAGTGAGTCTACATAACTATATGATTATGAAATACATTTAATATTTTTGAAATAATATTAAATCCACCTAATCTGATTTCTATTATTATGGATGATGTTTAGTTTTTCATTAGTTATCATGAACTCTAATAAGGCAGTATAGTCTCCCCATGGTAAAACATAATACCCCTACTGCTAATTGAAATCCACAGGACCCTGCACTCCCCAGAAATGTTAAAATACCAGGAAGATAATGAGATAAGGAATATAATGATACTAAGGAATATGTTTGTGAAAATAAATAAATGTATATCATACACACAAATTTGATGTGTTTCCTTCTAATAAGAATATGTGGAACAATATAAAAGACAAGACCATCAAAAAATAATAATCATAATGAGTAAAAGAAACATGAATATGAATATAATTTCATACAATTGAAAAAAAAATAAAAATGAAACATTGGATATGAACGATGCATCCTTAACAAAAATATAAAAGATGAAAATGATCCAAAATAGCAAAATGAGCCAGCCCAATCACGCACCAGCTATGTTGAACATGAATATAATTGATATTGATGTTCAATGATCATAATCGGTTTACTTTGTGGGATTATCCATGGAGCATACAAATTAAAAATATAAAGCAATAATACAAAATCTGAATCAATTTAAAAGTGATAAAAACACTTTACTTAATAAGGTATGATAATTTACTCGTATTAACCTGAATCTCTCACCAAATGTTGTAGATAAGTAATTCAAAAAATCAATAATATTAGAAAATATGTGTGTACCCATTGAAAACATCCCCACTATTTTCATTCTCCACCAAAACGTTTAATATTTTAAAAAATCTATTTCTAATAAATAATCCTTCCTAAGACACCTACTAACATGTTACACATCAAGAACACTGTATATCACATCATAATTTCTTCAAAATCCATAGACACACACACACACACAAATATATATATATATATATTAATATATTAAATAACATGTGGCCACCACATCCCATACATCATTTAGTATATCTCAACCCATCACAAGCCCATCTCAATATACCTTTAATAATCCTTAGGATAATATATCCCAAGATAATGTGTTCGAAATAACCACATGACATCATAACCCTATACACACTTGTATGGGAAAATTAACCACTATGAATACTAGAATATAATTCTACCAATACACGAGTTTAGAGAAATAGGGTGTAGTTTTCCATCTTTTCCTCACCAACCTAGATAAAGGGGAAAATAACACCCCAGAGTCCAATGTGTGTTGGTTCCCCTAACGACATGGATGAGGTAGCATATGAAATTACATAACATCAGAATATATATATATATATGTAGGTATATATATATTTATATATATCATGAACACATTATGGGAAATTATATATCCTAACATTTAACTATATCTATCTCCTACCTGACACCAGACTAGAAATGAAAATAACTATATGTTATATAGGCACGCAAAAATTTCATGAATCATTCATTTAATTAATTTTTATATTTAATATTTCATATTACCTCACTATCAACCAATAAATTTCCCTCTTACCATAAACCATCCATTTCCTATAGTTCCTCAACAACTATCATAATCTCAACATCCAGTTAAGGCCCCAACCCCATGGGTTAAAAAAATTATCATTTCTTTTTATTCCACTATTCTACCTACTTTATGATTCATCGTAATATACCAAAAATGATGCATAAATAACGTAAAACTAGCAATATCAAGTAGTGTGAAAGGGAATGTTGAAACTAGAAACTCATCCACCTAAGAATAAATATAGATTCATAAAAATGTATAAAAAATGATTTTAATGTTCCACCCAATATGTAATCCTATAATCAATCTACTCCATTAGTCTTAGTACCATCATTGATACAATTATATATATATCATCATCCATACCAACAACACATGCATTAATTTTTACCAAAACAAAGGAATCTGTGTCTGTTCTAAAAATCCATTAACCATCAAAAAAACATCACATGGAATCTCAAGGATCCAAATATAAGGAAATAACTTAAGTTATCAAGAAAACACCAAATAATAAATAAGTCATAAATTACATAAATCTAAATAATTTATGAAGTATATGAAAATGATGTCTCTCGACCCCAAAATATATATTTTAACCAAAAATTAATTCTTTGAATTTTTTAATTATCTTATTCATTTTACATAGGTTACAAGAACATAAAACCTATGTAACAAACAATAAACAAATATATTATTCTTCAAATAAGATTTAAACAAATATTCCATTTAAATCAGTTATAGTAAGAATGATAAAAAATATACATTCCAATTTATTATATATCAAAAAATTATCCTAATCACATTAATTTGTGAATTAAAAACACAATAGATATGTTATACCATAAAATTATTTACATTTTACACACTCCCTAGAAAAAAAAGACGCAAACCATTATGAAAAAATCAACAAATGAAATCAATATAACTGAACACCAATAATTTATTTAAGCAAGATTAGTATTTGTTATGGTTAATTCAATGGCTAACCAATGAAATAAATCTTGATAACATCATGCTTTATATTAAAATAAAGAGAATCAATGAATCCACTGACATTATTTAGAAGAAAAATTTCTCTAGGAAAGAACATATGATCAAAAAATAACCACTTGTGAAGAAAACACCACCATTCTAAAGGAAAAATCACTAGAACCTGACATTCAAAATCCACTATTAAATATTTTGGGAACACATCCTCAAACATAAGAGTTTTACATAATGATAATACGAAAAAATAATGAAAGTAGAAAGAGGAGATAAATGTAGCATTAATCCAGATCACTCAATTATATATGAACCAATAAGTTATAATCATCAAAAGGTATGATGAAGATGGGTATATAGGGTGTAAAATTAGTGAAGTCTCACGAGGATTACAAGAAATTGGAAACACATAAGGTAATGCCCTCAGTATACAATATATTCATTCTGGACTCCACCATGAAATCGTGACCCCCCACCCAATATGATGTGGTGACATTGATCAAAGTTAGATCCAAATCCCCCAAACCCAAATACTCTAAATTCAAGTTTTTTAAAAGCGAATTAAATCCATTATGACTTTCATCGTGGCCTTTCCCATGACACGGTCTAAGTCATAATGGCTATATCACACCCAAATTCTTATTTTCATCATTTTTGGTTTATCTTTGCATTTTTTCCTCTTGATTATAGAGTGTTCAATATTTTTTTTTGAGGTGATCACATTTTTATTTTCTGTCACATGTTTTATTTTTCATTCATATCCATTTCATTGGTTAAATGATAGGATTTTGGGCTTGGCATCAAGTGTCTCATGGTTTTTTCATTAGGTGAGTATGCTATTTTTTTATTAATATTCAATAAGTTATTATATATATAATACTAAATCATTGATAGATTTATGTATATAAATATTATTAATAGCTTTGTTTATATATATATATATTATATCATTTATATATATATATATATTATTAATGGATTTTTAAAAGGCACATTTAATTGATATAAATATTATTAAAGGATTTGTTTATATATATGGTGTATCATATCATTGATATATATATTATTAATTGTTTTGTTTATATATATAAATACAAATATATAATATACAAGAGACATTATATTTAAAAAAATTAATGTGGTTGGGGGGTGTGTGCGAACGACATTTGGTGAGTGTGTTAATATTTTTGTTAATATATAATAAGTTATTAAATATATATAATGCTAAATTATTGATATATATAATATGAGAAAATTATAAACATAATAATTAGGGGTTGTGGGGTGCACCGTAGTGAGTGGGCGAATTTTTTTTCTAAATAGATTTATATACATATATATAGTATGTATAATATATGCAAGCTGTAACATACTTACAAAATTAATGAGGTTGGGGGACGTGCACGAACATCATTAGGTGAGTGTGTTAATTTTTTAAATAATATACTACAAGTTATTATATATAAATAATATTAAATCATTTCTATGTATATATATTAATAGCTTTGTTTGTATATATATATTATATTAAATAATTTATATATATATATGTATATTATTGATGGATTTTTAAAAGTCACATTAATTGATATAAATTATTAATGTATTTGTTTATATATATACATATATATTTATATATCGTTATATATACACACATACACAAACACACACACACACATTATATTTATATATAATAATAGTTATATGTATATATATTATTTTTCATTAATATATAATGATATATATATTTATATATATAGTTGATATATATACATATATATACAGTATGGTGATAATATAACAAGCGCATTGCCTGAGCTAGTTGGTCCAGGCGTAGCCTTGGAAGCCTGAGGTATGGGTATCAAATCTCCAAACATGCCGCTTCATGTTATATTTTGTTTCAGCAGGCTGGGCTTCGTACGAGCTAGCTGGGCGAGACTTTTCAGGTGGTCCTAGCTTGGACCGATGTGGGATTTGCAGAGCTGGGCCCCTCGGGATTTCGGGCTAGGCCTCTCGGGATTTTGGGTCGTGGGACAAAATTACATCCCAATATCTAACCCCAAAATTCATTCACAAGCCCCTACTCACAAATATTTCACAACCCCTATTTGATGTTGTGGATGTGGGACTAGACCTCGACATTTGACCCAAAATTATATTTTTTTAGGTGGGGAATCACACTAATGATCTCCAAATACAACCTATTGACATCACTTAATAAGATAACTTATACCATGATGAAAATCTGTAGAAGAGTTTTCATTATGGAAGCCTCTTATTTCCTCTTATATTTGACAAAGATCTGACCAATATTTGGATATGGAAAACATAAAATTTTATACTATCAACCTTCGGCAACCTGAAGTGTCCCCATTGAGGAAGGCATAATATTTCTCTCATGATGAACCGCCCCCTTATGAATTGGTTCACAATAGTAATTACATAAACATAGAAAAATTGAGACCCTCTAAATATTTATACTCCCAATATTATATAGTTATTTATACATGATGACATATCATCTTCTATTCTAGATTCCACCACTAATATTATGCATTAAAAAATTATCTTCCTTTAACCAGATACTGCATTCATCCTAGAGGTTCCAAAAAATTTTATAATTCATTGATATATGGACTTTTATGATATGAATGGGACAAGTTTCGTTATTTTCTCCCCCCCCCAATCTACTGTGAGGAAGGAAACTAATATCACATCAACTAAAATTCATCATTATAGCAACATGTTCAACCCCCTCCATGGTTTTTTATGGGTTAATGAAACTGAGGATATGACACCTCATTTAATAATATCAGATGAAACCATAATTCTTTATGATAAAATAAGAGGTGATGGATTAACCATATAAAGGGGAAATAAATATGATAGAAAGAGAATAAGGACAATCATGAGATAGATCAACATGGAGTGCTTCTATCAAGAGGAATATCTCTTAACCAATGAATCTATTACACTATAATTGTCAACAAATTGAGAATTATTTGATGAGTAAGACCCTTATACATTATCTTATGACATATAACACTATTCAATAGGGTAATTTGATTCAAAACAGTTATTAGTAAACTAGAATGACTTCATGTGGCCCCATTAGGTAGACTTTAGTCCCCTGGAATGTATATAACATTGAGATGGATCATTTATTGGTCATCAAGAATGATTTCAATCAAATCACTGATTGGGAAAAATATATTAACACCAACACAAAAAAGATATATACATATATATAAATATCATTTTATATTCATTTCCATACCCACTCCCTCAATTTTTTTATCATTAACCTCTTATATCATGATAAAGGATCTTTGGAAAGATATATAAATGAAATATTATGTTAGAACCCACAAATGGATCATTATAGGGGACACCAATAAATTATTTAGTCTTACAAGGAAAAGGGGATCATACAATAATGGAATTTACACCCATGATTTATCCTCTATAATATATTATTGCAATTTCCCTAATTTTACTCTTGTTGGTGATGAATTCCAATAGATAAAACAAACAATTAATATAAGGATGTTTTTTACATGAGCTATATGAATAGCTATATGGGAGGACAATAGTCGTTCCCCTGGAATTTCTAGATTCACTATTCATAAAAACTAATCATATCATAACCCTAGTATAGTTGATGTCCAAAATCAGCTCACAATGACACCCCATTAATTTATATAAAATAATGTATTACTAGAAATTAAAGCATTTGGGGATGTGGTCTTAGAGTCCTGGATGTTGTAATCCCTCAGCAGTCTGCTAAAAGTACTTTTTGTAATGGACAAAATATGAAAATATTATTAAGATAGTTTATTAATAAATCATTATCCATCATTGATGATTATATGAGGTTTTTTAATTGATCATCCAAACCACTAAATTTGAAATTCGAACTAGGATTCTCCTTTTAGAAAGGAAGTCAAATCCCTCTCCATGATTTATGACTGTATTACTATCAAGAAGAGTCTAGTACAAAATATTCTGAATGTAAAATGGTTAATAGAGGTTCATAGGTACTCTAAACTCTTACTCCCTCTATACATCGATAAAATGGTAATGAGTGGAGATAATTCCATTATATTTACTCTTTATACCATTTAAACTCCCTTTGATTTTTTGATTTATTTTTTCAAATAACTTTTTTTGATATTTTTTTGTGAAACTCCATGTTTTTATTTAATTATCTATAAATTCTTGTTTACCTTGCATTATATGAATTATTTAGTGTAACATGAATTACACACATCAACAAGTTTAAATGAAATGTGACATACTATTTTAAATTAATACATAATATGATACTTATCACATAGTCATTTGTATGGTGGGTACATATAGGATTAACTAAAATATGAATATATATGGTTTACACATGTAAAAATAATTATTTCCTTGATATCCTATTAATTAAAAACAAAAATAATAAAATATGAAAATAAAGGAAATATTTCCTATTTTTCACACAAATGTTTTATACCTCAATAAACTAAAAAATAATTTTTCTAAAATAATCTAGTAAAATTTACATATCATATATTCATTAAAATTTTTAATATTAATCTTATGCGTTTTCTATACAAGATTTCAGAATAAAACCAATTTTATACATAAAAATTTTATTTTTGTAAAATTAGATAGTTTAAATTTTGAAAAATTATTATAATTTCAATTTTTCTACTTTTAGATAATATATTTAATATAATGAAATAAATTTTTTAAATCATAAAATCAAAATAATCTTATGAATATTTTTTGATAATTTTCATAGAAGATAAATTATTAGATGAATTTTTTTATCAAGATATGTTATTTACATTAAATATATTAAAACATTAAAATAATTTTTTGATATTTTTAAGGGTAACATTAATTCAGTTATATATCTATTAATCCAATTTTAGCTACTATAGTAAATTTCATTTTTAATTTTTAAATAAAAAGTCTTTATACTTATGGATATTTTCAACTTGGAAAACAACTTTCTCATTTCATCTACATGTTTTATTTTAATTTATATTATACCACTAATGTTAGTAGAATTTGGAAAAATAAGTTTCATATTTTTGAGAAGAATAAATTAAATTATATAATAATATAAACTTAATTTTTTACCTAAATTAATAGTAAAATAGTAAAAATTGTTTACCATGATTAAAGTAAAAATGGGTTCACCGAGGGTTCAACTAAAAAGATAAGTATTAAGTATGACTAATTTAATTTCCAAACACAAATTTATGTCCATGTATAAAAATTATATCTTATTGGTAAGATAATGTAAAATATTAGATCCTTCTATTAAATGAAAAATGTGCGTACACATTTTTATTTTAAAAAATTATATGTTTACCACTCACTTCACTAATAAAAGGATGCCCCAACTTTTATACCATTCATGATGTTCCCTAAAGGATAAATATCAATGATATAGGGTTGAATCATGGATAACATTTTCAATTATAATGTAGTTTCATAATTTCCTATGAATCCATTTATAATATCTGAAATCATATAAGAGTTACTATACACTAAAATATAAATATCATCATCAACTTCTGTTTGTAACTAATAAATAGACAATGAAGAAAAAAATATTTACAAGGATTAGTATAAAGACCTAATCCATTCCTTTTTGGATATCCCCCCCACCATTGGTTACATTACTAATCTCTTTCTGGATTACAAAGGCACAAGTATCCAACAGTTCTACAACCCATTAGTCAACATTTCTGCTATTGTTGACTGTACAACCCCAAAAATCATTTTAATATCCACTTTCGTCATATTTGGTTACACAGCCTAGGAAAAATCCTCTTCAAAAACTAGTAATACCCCTAGGTACATGATTCTTACTTCATATTTTCTCTTCCACTTTATAATGATCTACACATCCTTCAAATGGTAGATATATATACATCACCTTTGTTAAATCAAAAATAAGTTTAATAGTTGTAATATGAATTTATTATTCATGAAACATCCTATAAATATTGGAAAAATATGAATATTCTAAATAAAAAAATTCAATAATTAATTTCTAGAGAAAAAAACTTAGAAATAATAGTATGATCAATATCATTCAAGTAAACATTATTTGATGGTTTACATATGATTGGTCACTATATGATTCTTCTTATACTCTTCTCTCTTTAGTTGAGTATAAAATCTATTGAAAATATACAATTTTATAACTGATAGATCTATGACCGATGGAACTCACTCTCATGGAGCTCGCTCATTTTTTATCAAAATAAAATTGGCAAAAAGTGTTTTGTATCTCAATCTATAGTAAAAATGTTAGACGATAGGTTTAACTCACATGTGAATTGTTAAATCATAGTAACAATGTACCGTTATCTCTGTTTCTAGTTCGTCCAAAATTTCAACTTTTTGGAATCTTATTTTTTTCCTGCTCACATAGATTTTTATATATTTGAATTTCATATCCATTTAAGCTTCATCTTGAACAACATAACTCTTCTAAATTTTTCTTGAATCCTTGTTATATTTCCACCTTACATAAATATTGTATTTTTTCTTTATTCTAATTCTGTTATTTTTATTATTATTCATATAGAAACATTTATTTTTAATCATGCCTTAGTATTAGTCTAAATAACATTCTTAAAAAAGTCAGTATGATTTATTTTCTAATGAGAATTGCATCTAATGGACATGATTTATCAAAACATAAAATATCATCAATTCTAAATATGATCTTTTTCCTCTTGAACTAATTAAAAACAAAACTCATTCATCTATTAAAATTATATAAAAAATATTTCTGATGGATTTTATACATCTGATGCATTAGTGTCAAAGATTTATCTAATAAACCTGTGTCAAATATTTTATTATGAATCAGTGTCACCAATTCATAACTTTTACAATCAAGAACTCTGGTCCATCAGATAGTAATGGTGTAGTTAGGGTAGTTTGATGTTATGTATCTGATGAAACTATGATTATGATGATTTATTATAGTGTCATAAAAACAAAATTTATGTATATAATTATTCATCATCAGAGAATTATTTCTCTCTATGAAAAATGTTTCATCTAGTCCACAAACCATACAAAAAATCAATTTCATAAATTTTCAAACATTCCATAACATATACATTTTATGATCTTTGTTCAGAAGACTTCAATTTTGGGGACATAAAAAAATTACACTATTCATTTTACCTTCAAAACTCAGATCAGATCATAAATTCTTCATGATGTTTTGGAACATGGAATATCATGAAATGATCATGATATTTTTTCTAGAAAACAATTTTAATTCATTCTATATCTGGAAAATAGCACACCTTTAATTTTATTGTATATATGTAAGGAAATATTTATAATAAAAAAATTCAAAATAATATTTTATCATTTAACATCGTCTAGAACATCAAACATTCTAGATACAAATTTATTGAATAAAAACAAAACATTTACAACAAGAACATAATTTGGGACTAACAATATCCCTCTTTCTGTTTTTTTAATACCCACTAAAAATATTTAAATAAGTTCATCATCAATATGTATAAAAAAAATTTCACTCAAATATTTTTGTAATTTTTTTACTTTAATATTTAACTCTACCCCTAATTGAAAAAACAATTAAAAGGTCACACTCATAAATGCTTAAAATTTATATATATATACCAAGAGTATCTCATGAGTTTTATAATAAAAAACCCATTACTAAACATATCTATGTTAGTGTGGGAGAAAATTATTTAGAAAACAAGAGTTTATAATCAATGTCATGAATGTTGTTCAGTATAAAAAATTTCATATAATAATTTTCACATGATTCCTTGAAAATTAAAATCATTGGGGTAATCTGAGAAAAAACATATTAACTGAAAAGTGACCTACACCAATTCAAACAGACATATTGTTAAATTTTTTGGTGTATATTAACAAATTCATCCAAAATCATCCATAACATCATTACATTTTCTATAACAAAAGTAAGATAGACAATACTCTACATCATATTTTCCCCCCTCATGGGTATCACTACATCATGGTTTACAAATTAAATGATGAAAAGTATTCTCGATTTAAAATATTTATAACACTCACCCATATTCCTAATTTCAACTACATAAATTCCATGTAAACGATTAAAATTAATCCTGAATGATGAGAATATATGGAAACATAATTGTTTCATAGTAGTAATATTTAGAACAAAAAAATTATCTTTTTAAATATGACTTCATATTTTTAATGGTTTTTTTATGTGTTTTCTCTCATATTTTTAACCTTCTCTAATTCAGGAACTGGTTTCTCTTCATCTATTTAATCTTTATATGATAATTTCATCTATTCCTAAATTTTCATAACATATTTGTAACATGTTGTTTGAAATATATTCTCTATACTCTATTATTGGGATTGAAATATAGAGATATAACATTTAGTAACATGATAATCATTCTCAAATATCTTTAACCTTCTCATAATCTTCAAAACACAATTTTTTGATGTTTTTTTTTCAACATTGTTTACGTCATTAAAAGACATTTTCTTCCCCTTTAGTTCAGCTAATTTTTATAGTTATTCTAAATTTCTATATGCAAAATATTGTTTTGGGAAATATAAAATTAATTTTTTCTTTTATTTTTCATAATTTTTACTTTCCTCAACTTTCTTAATGTAAACATGTTTATTCTAAGTTTTATTTTTTTTAAGGATTCATTGTTAATTACCATTTGACATTCCAATTCTTGTTCTAAAAAATCCTTAGTAAAATTTTATCATCTTTAATTATCATAACCCCATTTATAGATATATATATATTTCCTATTATACAAATGTTATCAGAAAATGAATATCATATGTGTCTAAAAATTCTACAACACCAACAGTGACCTGTGAATCTTTATCATTTAGACTAAATTTAATACTGATCATATATTTTTTGTTACTGTTTCATTATAAATGGTTTACTACTTCACTCATAGAGATAAAATCTTATATAATTCCACTATATCATGGAAGATGAATATTTATTAATTATATTCATTTTTAAACATATAGTGTTAGAAGAAGAATATGTCCCTTGTGATGGTTTAGGGAAAGAAACAACCATTTTCTATGAACTTTTCAATACACAATCGGTTGATGTTTTACCTTTTACGTCAAATACATTAGTCATGCCTTCTCTTGTATTATTGAATTCACATTGTGTTGTAATTATCAATGATTGTTTTTCTAACCAATATTATCCTTTATCATCTAATCTATCAATCAGAACACTTATCAACTTCTCATGTTTTTATATCTTCAATTGGGTTTTCTTACTTTTATGAAGAGCATTAGATTATATCATGTTGAGGATCTCATTTCAAGTTGATTTTTCTACATAACATTTTAGTTTTATTTCAAGATACTCAATATTTATTCTTTGGAGTTCTAATCACACTAGGGTTAATTTTATATTTATGTAGCTGATCACTATTATGAAAACTTATATCATTATCATCTATTTCAGACATCAATATTTCATTATCAATTATATTATTTATCCCAAGTCCTTTTTACAAAATTTATTTAGGATTACACTCAAGTGTTCTTCTTTATTCACAATTATTAACACTTAATTTGGATACACTTTCGTTCCAATATTGACAAAGGAATTTTACTTGTTGATAAGATTCATCATTGGATAAGGAATCATTATTAATTATTCTACTTAAAAATATTATCTTCTTCACATAATATGAAAATTTATCTTTGTTATTCTTCCACTTTTGTTTTGAATACTTCGTATAATCTTAATTAGATTCATAATCTTCTTTTTTCATCCAAGAATAATATTTTGTAAAATTTCAATTTCCTTTAGATTTATAGAACTTTACTGAATTTTTACCTTTCCCCATAAAATATCTTAATTTTAATCTTTTAGAATGAGTAGAAATATTTTTTTTGAAATATTTTCTTCATTATCTTCTCCTGAAGTAATCAATTCTTATAGAACCCTTATATTTATATTATTTCACTTTAATAAGGATTTTATGGAAATTTATTCATTTTCCTTTTATTGAATAAATGATTTATTCTGAATCTATATTCCATCGGAAAATTTTGATGTTCATCCAATGAAAAATGTTCAAAATATTCCAACATTAAAACATTAGCATCAAATCTATCCTGGTTATTTCTCATCTATTTTGTAAAAATAGTATAATATACCATCTTCTCACCATAAACTCTTATGTTTATCACAACCTCTTTTATTAATATAAGTTCTTCTTAAATAATTTCGTCCTCATACAATTTTATATATTAAAAACTACTCTCATAGATTTGTATCTGGGATTCATTAACATACTCATTTCCTTTATAGTAACTTAACAAATTATCATACATTTTTTTCACTATTGGATACCCCTTAATATTTATATCACCATTTTCTATAAGATTCATAAAAATTCTATTTTGATATTTTCTATCAGCTTCTAAACATATATTTTTTAACATCTATAATAACAAATTAATTCATTGGATGAAATAAAAATATTTTTGTACCTCTAACTTCAACGTCGAGAGGTAGATGATAAGGTGGCATCTTATTCATCCATCTGTGATTGTTTTTTCCTTAAAAAATAATAACATGATTTTTTTATATAATTTCTGTTCTCAATTCTCAAATTTTTATGTTTTATAGGGAACATGGATCTGAAACCAACTAATTCTCCCTAAAGGATTGATTTCACTGAGTGAGAGGGGGGTTAGTTGGTGAACAAATTTTCTTTTATAATCAAGTTTCTAAAATACTTCTTAACAAACCTTTCTTAACCTATGAAAACTGGTCAATGTCTTAATCCACTCAAATATAAATCTCAAACTCACATTTTATATATCAAAAATTTAAATAAAAAGTGTCACTTATTATATGTAATGTAAGATACAATGACCTACCAATATCCATGATTAATATCCATATCAATAGGAATAACATTACTAACTTATTTTCAAAACACAATGGCACAAGTAGAAAAAATTTCATTAACCTAGTAGTCAACATTTATTCAATAATTTTTTATACTCCCAAAATATTCATTTCATATCCACATAATGTGTAGCTGGTTATATATCGTAGAAAATAATCTTCTTCAGTAATAGGATATACCCACTAGCTACAAGCTTCATTCTTCTCCATTTATGATCCACTTTAAAATGTTCTTAGCTTCATCAAATTTTATGTTGTATAAACATAACATATGTTAAATCTTCAACAAAATAAAAAATTCAATTCATAAATTATTTATATTTAATCATATTCTTGAACTTATGAAAATCTTAATATTCCTAATAAAACCATTCAATAATTGATATCAAGAAAAACATAGTTAGAAATAATAAATCTGATTAACCATACTCTAGTAACCTCTATCTTATAGTCTCTGTCAAATTAGTCCACTTCTAGTAATACTTATTCTCTTTCTACTTCAACTATGTTTACACTAAATTGGAAAACCCCAATTTATTTCATCGATAGAGAACTATTTGGGTAAACATAATGTCATGGATCCTTCTATGATGGATCTCTATATTATATATCTAACTCCAATGGACTAAATCCAGTTATCTCATCGTGACACTGAATAAAAAATTTTATTGGGATAAAAAGGTATCAAAAAAATTTTAGTGGAAAACCATTATGAACATGTGAAGAGTTCCATCATAATATGAATGTATTTTTACCTCTATTTATAGGTAGTGAACATTTTTATTTGTAGGAAACTAATTTCTTTTCCCACTTACTCATATTTTCATGTATTTGAATTTAATGGTCATTTGAAATTCATCTTTGACTATTTCAACTCCTTTCAATTATTATAGAATAATAATCATGCTTATTATTTATATAAATATTGTAACTTGTATTTAGTCTGATCATTCAAGGATAATTATTCTACATTTTGTGATTCCAATCAATCTCCTTTCATAATAATTAGTCTAAATAACATTCCTGCAAATAGATAGTTTAATTTATTTTCTAATGATCTATGTGTTAGATGGAATTACATAATCCACACTTTCTAAAATCTTCACTTTAAGTACTGATCTTGTTCTTCTTGAACCAGTTAAATGAAAAACCAAATCATTAGTATTCCTTGAATAAAAAAAATTTTCAATTCGATTTTATCTAACTAATGAGTAGTGTGAAACATTCATCCAATAAATCCAGATTAAATCATGTCTAACAAATTAGCATAACCAATTAGTGAATTTTACAATTAACAACACCACTCTTTATAATAGTCAATTTACTTCTAGATCATTCTTATATTATCAATCTGATGAAACAATGATTATGTGTAATTTTTTAGTTAAAGATAAAAAACAAATTATTTACCTCATTCTTCATAATAAAATAATTATTTCTCTTTAATACTGATAGTTTATCTGATCATCATCCATTAAATGCATTGGTTTCAAAAAAATGAAAACATTCACCCATTTTTTTTATCTGATTCACTACATCCAATGGAATTCATTTTTTAGACATTATAAATTACTACATATGTATTCATTTCCAAACCTAATCTTGTATCATGACTTCTTCATGATGTTTGGGATCATGGAATATCAATAGAGAAAATATAAATTTTTATCCTATCTATAGTATAATCATTTACATATAAAAACACACTCTCCTCTATCTGATTGTATCGGGGTATCGAAATATTTTTCCAAAAAACAAATCTCTATCATAAAACCTTTTTATCTTTTCTCCTCATCTACAACATTAGACATTCTGTATATTGATCTATTGAAAAAATAAAAAATTTAAAACATCAACACAATTAGTTCATTACACATAAAACTACCAAAAACATTTTCTTCAGCTAATACATGAAAAAAATAACTCCCTTACATACATAATCCCATCATATAATTAATTTTTTGGTCAGAAATCCAACCTATGAGTCATTTCTGTGAAAACCAAAATATGTTTTCTAAATAAGGGGTAATGTAACTTACCAAACATTTTATTTTATTTCTTCAACCAACTCTATTAATACATAATAAACCATCCGTACATAATACCCTCAGTATATTCCAGATACTCAAATTTTATTAGGTTAATAGTGTAATCTAAATTAGTATCCTCTTCCTTTAAATGGGTTGTGAACTTATCATTCTTGTGTAAAATGGTCTATCGCCTCCTGAACATATTTTATTCATTTTCCATCACCACCTATCAAAAATGGATAGAATGATCGGTTTGTTGTTTATATATGATATATATGTTTTTCCACAATAGAATCATGGTATCCCATGTTAATTTCATCCTTCCATTCTATGGTTATATAATAATAATGTTCATGTGCAAGACGGACATGAGGGGTGCCATGGAGAGAAAAAACCCGAATTGAAGGGAGGACAATGGACGAGGAGTCTTACCTTGAAAAATTAAAGGGAAATTTCGAAGAAATCGAGTGGAATTCATCGATCAAAGAGGGTGCCAGTAGGTAGTGTATTGAATGTAAATTAAAAGCCCCATGAGGGGTGTCACGTGTTCTAGATAAGGGGAAGGGGAGAGACCTCATTATATCTCTAAAATAAGAGTAAAATAATAATAATAACAATTATCATTATTACCATTATAATATTAATAATATTAATAATATTATTTTTATTATGAAAAAATTTATTTGTTTTTGACCCCACTTAATATATTTTAATTTTAATTTATATATTCTAATTTCTAAAAAAGCACATCCCTCTGTTCAATATCTTGAAATTAATATCTAAATATCAATTTGTAAAATGGATCTCCTAGTAATCGAAAAATTCAAATTTATTTGGTTTTTCATCTTATTCAAAAACATGGTTCATTAAAAGTTATTGTCCACTAAGGGAATGAATGTTGTTTTTCAACTAGATGAAAAACCATTTAAATTTGAATTTTTTGTGTAATGGATGAGACATTTTACATACTAATATTCCTATCATAATTACATGATTTGGAATAATGTGATGTGTTTTTTAACAAACAAAAGTAATTAATTTAATATTAAATGAAAATAAATGTTGTGTAAGAATAAATAATGTTTTAATAAAAATATAAATATAAATATAATTATTATTATATTATTATATTTTCATATTTATTATTTTCATGTTTATTTAAGAGACCAAATGGGTCTCCCCATTCCCCTTACCTAGGGGGCTTGACACCCCTCCTGGGGATCTCCTTGGCCGCGCGATGCACCACCTCTTGGCTCCCTCACCTATCGAGGATTTCAACCCAATTTCATCATGATTTCTCTTTGACTGAACATGGTTTGCCTCCCCCTATATTATCCTTCCTTCTATTGGGAAAATATCCCTTTCCCCATCACCTCTCATGTTCGTGTAAAACCCTTGGGTTTGGGGTTAACCTATTTTCATGATTTATGGTGATGTGATGCTATGTGAAGGGTATCTCAGTAGACTGTCTTCATCATTTGATATCTAATATCAAAGGTGAAGAATATTATTTTGATTTGGTTTTCCACTATTATTTATGGGTATGATTATCCTCCGTCATTAATTTTTTCATTATTTTCATATTGGGATTTCATAATTTTTGAGTTCCTTGTATTTTTTTCCATATATGTGTTAACCTCAACAGGACTGTTACAGCTTTCCTTCATCTATTCAAGAAAATTTGGCCACTCCATAATGGATTGAACTCATATATATAAGTATATATATTTATATATTTATCTCTTCCACATACAAATTATTACATGGAGTGGGGAATATTCACATTTGAATAAGGTATATATATATATATGAATGTATGTGTGCAAGTGTGTAGTAACCTTTTCCATTGAAAATATAGAATTCCAAAGTGTTCATCTTGGCTTGGTTTTCTCATGAGGTTGGTTCCCTTTCCTTTACCCTTTAAATTTAATAATTCTTTAATAACTTTTAAAAAGTAGTACTATTTTTTATTTTGATAAATTGAACTACAGATCAAAAATAAATTTATTAATTATGATAAATGTATTTTATAAACAAAGTCATGTTTTTATGATAAAACCCATGCAATGGAGGTGAATTATATTTTATAAAGAAAAAAAATTAGGCTTTTAGGATTTCTTTGATCATTTCATTAGTGTTTATTTATGTATTGAGGTTAATATTGATATATAGAATTTTAGGACATAGCCCCTAAAGGAATTATAAAATGAAGTATCCATTTTGAAATGGTTAAAGAACCAAGATATTGTCTATGTTCGTAGGCCATCTTATAAATTGATTAATTTGGAATCCATTATAAAATTGGTATCCCCATTTAGTTATTTTTTCTATTTTCCATGGTACCTTCTATATACCACCTGAACCTATTTAAAATAATTTATATATTATGTTTAATTAACCAATTTCATGTAATAATTATATTGGATTCTTCATTATTTCAACAAATCTATATGTGAATTTAATTAACGAAAATTATCTTTATGGTTTTCCTTCAATAGATTCTTTAAATGAATTTTATTTAATTGAAATTATTTGAGTGGTATGGCCATGGCTCTAATTCTGATAAAATAATCATAGTTTATGAAAAATGATTCTATAATATGACTTGAATATATTCAAATACATCCTTCATGGTAGTTTAATGATTGAAAAGAATTTATTTGGGTGCTCTAAATATAATTGATTTTTCTATAATTTAATTCTATTATGTATATGTGATATATTTTATCATGTCTTCATGTTGTGCCTAACTGGGTAAATTGTATAATCCCATTAAACAATAATATTTAATTCTAAACAACCATTGAATCCAAGGGGTCTATAGAGAAGGAGACTATGACTTGTGGCTACCCAATTGGTATTCCAATAATGGAATTTATTAAGACATGGACAGTTTGAAATTAAATCCTTAAAATAAATTTGGATAATTTTTTTATTTCTAGATTATAATTTAACCTTGCATAAGTAATTTTTTTTCATTTATTATGGAATAATTATATTGTCTAATATGTTAAATAAATATATTAATGTCCTTAGGTGTAAATAATTAATTAAACATGTTTTATATATTTATGATGAAAAATAAGAAACCAAGATTAATGAAATTATGCGGTTTGACATATGGTGTTTCTTCTATAAATTGATCTTTTTGTGTTAGGATGACTAATAAGGTATGTTTGATACTAGAATTTTGACTTTTCAAGATTATCATGTTAGCTTATATAATATCAAACTGATTGATAACTGAGGGTTTGATATTTCTTTTCATGTTGTCTTTTTCTAGATATAACTCATGATTAATGTGGACTCTTGAGGGCACGGTGCATGTTCTTCTATACCTCCTAAGGAAAAATAACACATGTAATTGTTCCTCGAGAGTAGATTAAATGATTATATGGGATTTCTGAGGACTCATGATTATTTTTGATGTCCGGGGTCCTGGAGAACTAGTAATAAATGCATGAGATAAGAGTATATGATTATGTTGGATGCCTTAGGTCTTGATTATTTCATAGGCACACTATGCCTGAGGGTGATGTTATATTTTTTATTGAGGGAGATATTATGTTTAGCCTGAGGGAAGAGGCCATAAGTTAATGGTATACTTAGAGTGATTCATTGTTGTAAGGTAAATATGCCACCTATTTAGGTTATATATCATGATGTAGGAGGATATACCTGTAGACATAGATACCTGATAGGGGTCCAATGTAGGTATTTCCACAAGGAGTCCCTTAGGAACCTTGGATGGTTGTTCTTAATTTATTCAGCAATGCTAGTTTGTATTTCTTCTTATACATGATCACTGCTTTACATTTTATAAAATTTATTGGATTGTGGTAGACACCATGTGTTTTAGCCTAATAATCTTATTATATCACATACTTCTCAGGCGCCATTTGTAACCCAAGTATATATTCTTGCTGGAAGGTCATCAGATTCATTGCTTGTGTTGTGCTGTGTATATTGGTGCTAGAGGGAACATGACTACGATATTTCTCAGGATGCTTTAGGATTTGACAATTGGGGTTTTCTTTTCTTTTGTTATTTTTAAATTCATGTACCATTTATTAACACTTTAAATTTCATGTTTTGTTATACAGAATTTGAATTGGGAATTTTTTATTTATTTAAATATTATATTAGTCATCTGCTGATTGATGTTCTTTTATTTCTACTTTTTTATTTCATTATTATTTATAATCTAATAACCTGACGTGCTACTCAGATCCAGATGGTATAGTCTCCCCACCATTTTATCAATAAAACCATTATTCTAGTCAGAATCCTCTAGAATATGTGGAGGCGTGCAGGGGGACATGTGAACCACGGGATCGACCATTGTCTTAGTAGTTAGCCAGGTCAGGACATTACAATGAGGTGTGAGAGACATTGTCTATTTGATGATCCCATGAGGATGTTGGTCCCATATAAGGGGGTGATTATGGAGATCCCACATTTATTATGTAGGAGAAGAAATCACCCAGTTATATGGTTAGATGGAATCCTCTACCATAATGAGGCCTTTTCTATGGGGATGCCCGAGAAATGGATTCCATAGAAAAAAACCATGTGGTCTAGGCCCAAAGAAGAAAATATCATTATTGTGGGATAGAATGGTCCATTAAAAGTTAAATTCCTTCCCAGTGTGCATAGACAGAAGGAAGGATTTGAAAAAAAATATTATGAGATATTTTTTTATTATATAATCAGTTTATGAGAGTTTTTTTCCAGACTATTATTCGAGATAATAGAAATGGGACCTGATATCTTGTTAGAACATGTGATTGATTTGGATCTAGTGAATGATGAATATTATTTCATGTATGAAGCCTATTTTAAAATTTTAATTTTATTACCATTAATTTTTATGAATTTATAGATGTATTATTTAAAATAGGGTACAACATGTTGGTTTTTATTTGTGTTTTATGACATATTATGTTATTGGGTCTTTTTTCATGGTTTTGATATTGGAATCTAAGCATCATATTTGGAATGAAATATTCCCATTTCATTCATATTATTATGAAATTAATAATACTAATGGATGTGGGATTATTTTTATAAGTTATTAATAATAATATATACAATGTTTTCCTATATAACATAAATGGATTTTTACTCTTCTGTACCACAATATATTTCTTCTGATGATTGGTCTTGTGGATATATGATGAGATTCTTGATGATGATTACAATTAATTCCCATTAATAAGGGTTTCATATGAACCCTATTTGGTTGTTAAAGTCCAATGAGTCCTTATAAATTAACCCCCTATGTGTACTAAATATGACACTACTATAAATGAAATAACGTCAACAATTTAACATCCAATACAACCTATATTATTTGTTCCCATATTTCATGGTTATGGAATCCTATCTAACCAAACTCTCTTTCTATGGGATACTAAAACAAACTCATGGGGGGTATGATTCATTTATATTTTTATATGGTTACAGAAGAGATTGTATTCATAGTGGTGGAGCATCTCGTTTGTAGGGGCCTTGAGAGGATCATGTCGAGATTAGGATTCTAAAGGGTGAATTATTATTTCTGGATTCTTGTTTGGAATTAGTTTCCTTATAAGAGGTTCCATGTAATGGGATACCAAAGAATAATATGTAACTATATAATGGGTGTGTTGGAAATTGAGATTTCATGTGACATTTAAAAGATAATAGAGAGTTTCTTTATTTCTTATATAACAGTGTGAGGTATGAATTATGGGTTAGGTGGTGGATATTATATTTTGTAAATTTTTCATAGGAAGTTAATGAACTAGGTACAATGGTTGATAATAGATATAAAAGAGGGAATCCTTACTAAGGATTATCTCATTCATTTGAGTTCCCTATAAATTGGGTTAATGTTTAAATGATTTAGGATATGAAGTATTTCACATTAGGTATAAAAAAGTGTAATGTATAATCATGGTGATCCTTATATATAGTAAATTTTTATGTCATGGTTAAGATACTTTAATTTAAAACTAGTGCAAATTATTGATTCAGTATATGGAATATGCATGAATATGGAATGGATTTTCATAAATTAAAATATGAGTGCAAGTTATTAGATATCAAGGTTTGGTTTTGAGGGTAGGACTTCTAGAGTCCCTCCACCAACTACTTCATTATTTGAATTTGGGATCTAAGTGAGAGTAATAGTAGATGTTCTTGGTTTTTCAAATAACACCGTGGTCATATGAGATCATGTGATAGGATATGAGCAAGGTTAAATTTATATTTTTAGATAGGACAATCGAGAGAGATTATGGATAGTTTAAATTTTCATGAGCATGGAGAATAATTGGTGAATAGTGGAATGAAAGTACATTTGATGGGATTTGAATCATGATATCATTGGTTATTTGATGAAACAAGTTGTTACAATAGCTTTTACCTATTGGTTTTAGCTGATATCTAGGTAGAACATTTTGGTTATGAATGATTCCATTGAGTTATGGATCATTGATGTGTTATATGTGGGATATGGATTGACAGAGTAATTGAAAAGGTTTGAGGATAACTTCACAAGTTATTATAGCAAATTAAACATTTTTTTGAACTGAATCTGACACTAGGTAATTTTTTGATTCTTGGGTTCAAAAATAGACTAGTATTCTAAGGAAGAGTGATATATATTTTGTATTAAAGAATTATTATTGTGTTCTTGTAGAGAAGTATAAGAAAATATATATGGTGTAGAATTCAACATAGTTGTTAGAGGATATGAAAATCATTTTAGATGGTAATCAATGTATTACATGAATGAAATTCTAATGGGAAAATAATTATTGGTAATTGTTGTTTCTTTTTTGGAATTAGTTATGATCATGATGGTTTCATCTTTTCATTAAATGTGCTAATAGATATAACCTTAACCCTTGATGTAAACATCTATGTGTGTAGGGTTATGGGAATGATGTAAACTATCATTAGATGATATATGGGGAGTTGGATACCTATTGGTATGTGTATATTACTATATATGGTTCCCTAGACATAATAGATTTATGGTTCAAATTAGTTATTCAACAGAGCGGGTGAATTTGTATCAGGATCAATGATTTTTTAGTGTGATATGAGGGATATTTAGTTTGTGAATCATAAAAATATGATATAAACCATGTGTAGAATAATAATTATTGACCAAGATTAGGGGGTAGACTATGATTCATGAATAGATTTTAGGGTTGAATCTTTTGTTGAGATCTAGTGATCTTATCTATTACAATGAAATTGCATTAGTAATAATGTGATGTTTTAGACAATATCCAGGTCTTGTTATATTTGGTATAGTTGTGGCATTATGAGGTTTCTCTAGTATCATTTGTAGACATTTCATTTTATGTAGTCCCTTTGTATGGCTTGTGGATGAATACTTGATACAGTTTGGAATTGATCATCTGGAGTGGTTCTAAATCATAACATACTTTTTAAATAATGATTTGGTTTTGTGTGAAATAAATTACTTCAAGAATATTTTTTGACTACTAACATTGGGTTTTTATAGGATATCCATTTATTATAAAATACTATGGATCAAAATTATACATTTTGAGATGAGGTTTTCAGTGGAGATCCTCATAATTTTAATAATAATTGACACATGAAACTACAGTTTCACAAGTTATAACATCATTAGTAAATGTTTTTTCAATGTTTTAGGGATGGAGATGAGTGGTTCATCATATTTTATACAATAATATGCCTCATGTGTGGATTTATATAGTATAATCTCATTCACTATTTTTCTATAGATTTTAGTGAACTAAGTGTGAACTGATAACCATTATGGGTTGGAATTTGGGGGGAATAAGTGTGTGACATCTCATGGATGGGATGTTGGGGGAGGGGGATGTTATAAATCCCCTATCCCTTTCTGTATTTGAATTTCATAAGGAACATTAAATTTTAAATTAGTGTGAGGGTTTTTTTGGGAACTATGATTTATATTGGAATTTTAGTGTTGGTATATATCAATTCGAAATTTATGGAAATGGATTGACACAAGATTTGATGTATGTGGGCTTAGGTGAGTATCGGTGAAAGATGAGAAGGCATGAGAGATGATATTTAACTTCTGTATCCATTTACACCATTAATCATGGGGTTTACACCATGAATATAGATTTGATAAGGGATGGATCTCTCTACTAGATTAATTTAGAGAATAAACTTATTGTTCACATATTAGATGGGTGTTGGGATTTCGTAATAGGGTTATTAGGGAAAGGAAATAGATTTTAGGATATGAAATGTTCTAGTTGATACCTTTAATGTTGATTAATATATTTTAATCTATTATAACCTCATGGAGGGAGTCCATTATTCAATGAGAAATAATCCATGTCATGAAACATTTCCACTAACATGTTTTTATATTATTATTATTTTTTTCCAATTTTTCTCCTCTAACCATTATAATGTATTTCACCCTTTTCTCTCCCCATAAATGTAATGAATAGTGAGGGTTATAATCCACATTCAGATTCCTTTCCAATATGATTAGGGTTATTTTTGGATGAAATTATTTGTGATATAGGTTAGTTTAGGATTCTATTTTACTTAATTATTGCATCTTGAAAAATTATTCTTTATTTCACTTCTCCATGTCTAGGATATTGTTTTGATTACAGCAATGAATTGTGTAATTTTTGTTTTAATATGGTAATGTTTCTAATCATGTACAATTGGAATCTCTATATTTTATATTCCGTCTACCGAACAAAATTTTATTCAAGGCATGTTGAGTTATAATTTTATTAAATTTTATGTCAAAAAATAAATTACATAGGATGATGTTTTTGTTTCTTATGTTTTTACATTTTAATTAGTTGATTTTAGATATTTTTTATAAACATTCCAAAATAGTTTTGTCATAGTTTTAGTGTGATGAGTGTGAAAAATGAGATTTCTTCTAATTTCCATATATTTTCTTTAAATTGACTAATTATTTATAAACATTTTCAATTAATTGTTCTATGGTAGTTTTTATGAGATATGACCTTGGGTAAATGGATTATGGCTAGTAGGACAAAGATAAGGCATTTAGGGGGTTTGTAAGAGATGTTAGGTTGTTAATTATTAACTATGATTCTACATCACTGTGGTAAATGGACTTTATGAATTTATCATATGGTATTATACATGAATTATGTGGCTTGTGATATGTTATGCCTTATTACCGAGGGTTCCTGAGTTGTTAAATTATGTTAATTATTTAATTATTATTAAATCCAATTTTATGAAATGGGAAAATTATTATGTATATTATTGACCCTTATGAACTAGATTGATGTGTTAGACCTCTGATGGTGGATTCCTTGTTCGTCTTCTATTCCATGAGATTCAAAATCCCCTTGAGGGGTGTAATTAGATAATGTAAACATAAGATTAATTGGTGATGATGAATTATTGTCCTCAAAGTAGATGGATTCAACATGATGAGAAATATTTTCATTTTTTCCAATATAGAACTATGATTTTCACTAGATATATTTGGCTAGTTTATTTGACCAAGGGGCGAGTGTTCGTATCCCACTAATTTTTTATCATTGGGTGGTTATGTCCTTCTATCAGATATAATGATATGTATAGATTTTGGACCAATATATGACCTATACGGTGAGATGCACTATAAGACATATCATGAGACTGATTCCTAAGTGGCAATTCATATGATGAAAATAATTCTATTATATAATTATGACGATGTTGAGATATTTTATTCCCTATAAGAGATGGATGATGAATTGATAGTTAGGAATGTGGTTAAAGAGACATATATAGTGACTAGAATATGTTGTGTTATATGTACCACAAATGTTTCCAATGTAATGCATTAATCCCTAAAAGGTTACATATAAAATATGGGCAGTGATGATCTTTAGTAGCATCATAGAACCCAAAGTAATGATGTAAGCATATAGAGGTTGTGATGAAAATGTCATGAGATGGTTCTATTAGGATGAAATACCCATATAGTTGTATCAAGTTACTTGTTAATAGAATATCATTTTTCTAGGATTCATCTATTGACCATGGTGACTTTATAATGCATTGGTAAATCTCATTGGATTTACCCATTTTTCCTATATGGTGACCATGTATTACCTCTTAGGGATTAGTGATAATTCATGATTACCATAGACTGTTCAAGATTATTCACTATGTCTAGATGACGACACATGATGAGTATGGTATGATATGGATTTCTTTTTTAGGCATCAGGAAGATACTAGAGGACTATTTATTACATTGGATTACCTTCTTGGGATCATATCAATGCATGATGACTTTGGATAATCAATGAATACCACAGATGGATGGAATTTTTTCCCCATACAATCAAACAACCATGATTAAATTCTAGAGATGTACTTGGATCCTGATTAATATTTATTTCATAGAATAACCTCCCATGACCATATTTATTGATTTCTACCAATATTAGTCCCTTGGATGCATCCAAGTATCTGGTTTCTAGTCTTATTACTATTTGGATCTTAGTATTGGTACTGGTTGTTATAGTCATGTTACATTCTCAAAGAAACCCTAACACCATTCAAACTTGGTTTGCGTATATCTTGGGTATCATTAATAGAAGAATATGTTCAAATTTTTTGTCTTATTTATAAATATAAAGTTTGTTATTTATTTTATAGTCATATCAAATGTGTTCACTGCATATAATAGTTATGTACGAGACTACAGTAGTGGTTCCACCTTGATTTGTCCTCAAACCCATCTCTGGTGGCCTTGGAAGATGGGTACCTAAACAGAGTTGACTAATTTATGGTTCAAGTGGGTTAGAGGCACTAGATTGGATCATTCATATGGGCAACTTGGTCTATATTGGAGTTGGAATTATGTGAGGAATATGGATATATAAGATAATAATATATATTTATTTGATTCATCATTTCAATTTTCATATTTGGTCGGCCCAATGGGATGCTAGTGAGTCTACATAACTATATGATTATGAAATACATTTAATATTTTTGAAATAATATTAAATCCACCTAATCTGATTTCTATTATTATGGATGATGTTTAGTTTTTCATTAGTTATCATGAACTCTGATAAGGCAGTATAGTCTCCCCATGGTAAAACATAATACCCCTACTGCTAATTAAAATCCACAGGACCCTCCACTCCCCAGAAATGTTAAAATACCAGGAAGATAATGAGATAAGGAATATAATGATACTAAGGAATATGTTTGTGAAAATCAATAAATGTATATCATACACACAAATTTGATGTGTTTCCCTCTAATAAGAATATGTGGAACAATATAAAAGACAAGACCATCAAAAAATAATAATCATAATGAGTAAAAGAAACATGAATATGAATATAATTTCATACAATTGAAAAAAAAATAAAAATGAAACATTGGATATGAACGATGCATCCTTAACAAAAATATAAAAGATGAAAATGATCCAGAATAGCAAAATGAGCCAGCCCAATCACGCACCAGCTATGTTGAACATGAATATAATTGATATTGATGTTCAATGATCATAATCGGTTTACTTTGTGGGATTATCCATGGAGCATACAAATTAAAAATATAAAGCAATAATACAAAATCTGAATCAATTTAAAAGTGATAAAACACTTTACATAATAAGGTATGATAATTTACTCGTATTAACCTGAATATCTCACCAAATGTTGTAGATAAGTAATTCAAAAAATCAATAATATTAGAAAATATGTGTGTACCCATTGAAAACATTCCCACTATTTTCATTCTCCACCAAAACGTTTAATATTTTAAAAAATCTATTTCTAATAAATAATCCTTCCTAAGACACCTACTAACATGTTACACATCAAGAACACTGTATATCACATCATAATTTCTTCAAAATCCATAGACACACACACACACACAAATATATATATATATATATATATATTAATATATTAAATAACATGTGGCCACCACATCCCATACATCATTTAGTATACATCAACCCATCACAAGCCCATCTCAATATACCTTTAATAATCCTTAGGATAATATATCCCAAGATAATGTGTTTGAAATAACCACATGACATCATAACCCTATACACACTTGTATGGGAAAATTAACCACTATGAATACTAGAATATAATTCTACCAATACAAGAGTGTAGAGAAATAGGGTGTAGTTTTCCATCTTTTCCTCACCAACCTAGATAAAGGGGAAAATAACACCCCAGAGTCCAATGTGAGTTGGTTCCCCTAACGACATGGATGAGGTAGCATATGAAATTACATAACATCAGAATATATATATATATATGTAGGTATATATATATTTATATATATCATGAACACATTATGGGAAATTATATATCCTAACATTTAACTATATCTATCTCCTACCTGACACCAGACTAGAAATGAAAATAACTATATGTTATATAGGCACGCAAAAATTTCATGAATCATTCATTTAATTAATTTTTATATTAAATATTTCATATTACCTCACTATCAACCAATAAATTTCCCTCTTACCATAAACCATCCATTTTCTATAGTTCCTCAACAACTATCATAATCTCAACATCTAGTTAAGGCCCCAACCCCATGGGTTAAAAAAATTATCATTTCTTTTTATTCCACTATTCTACCTACTTTATGATTCATCGTAATATACAAAAAATGATGCATAAATAACGTAAAACTAGCAATATCATGTAGTGTGAAAGGGAATGTTGAAACTAGAAAATCATCCACCTAAGAATAAATATAGATTCATAAAAATGTATAAAAAGGATTTTAATGTTCCACCCAATATGTAATCCTATAATCAATATACTCCATTATTCTTAGTACCATCATTGATACAATTATATATATATCATCATCCATACCAAAAACACATGCATTAATTTTTACCAAAACAAAGGAATCCGTGTCTGTTCTAAAAATCCATTAACCGTCAAAAAAACATCACATGGAATCTCAAGGATCCAAATATAAGGAAATCAATTAAGTTATCAAGAAAACACCAAATAATAAATAAGTCATAAATTACATAAATCTAAAGAATTTATGAAGTATATGAAAATGATGTCTCTCAACCCCAAAATATATATTTTAACCAACAATTAATTCTTTGAATTTTTTAATTATTTTGTTCATTTTACATAGGTTACAAGAACATAAATCCTATGTAACAAACAATAAACAAATATATTATTCTTCAAATAAGATTCAAACAAATGTTCCATTTAAATCAGTTATAGTAAGAATGATAAAAAATATACATTCCAATTTATTATATATCAAAAAATTATCCTAATCACATTAATTTGTGAATTAAAAACACAATAGATATGTTATACCATAAAATTATTTACATTTTACACACTCCCTAGAAAAAAAAGACGCAAACCATTATGAAAAAATCAACTAATGAAATCAATATAACTGAACACCAATAATTTATTTAAGCAAGATTAGTATTTGTTATGGTTAATTCAATGGCTAACCAATGAAATAAATCTTGATAACATCATGATTTATATTAAAATAAAGAGAATCAATGAATCCACTGACATTATTTAGAAGAAATATTTCTCTAGGAAAGAACATATGATCAAAAAATAACCACTTGTGAAGAAAACACCACCATTCTAAAGGAAAAATCACTAGAACCTGACATTCAAAATCCACTATTAAATATTCTGGGAACACATCCTCAAACATAAGAGTTTTACATAATGATAATACGAAAAAATAATGAAAGTAGAATGAGGAGATAAATGTAGCATTAATCCAGATCACTCAATTATATATGAACCAATAAGTTATAATCATCAAAAGGTATGATGAAGATGGTTATATAGGGTGTAAAATTAGTGAAGTCTCATGAGGATTACAAGAAATTGGAAACACATAAGGTAATGCCCTCAGTATACAATATATTTATTCTGTACTCCACCATGAAATCGTGACCCCCCCCAATATGATGTGGTGACATTGATCAAAGTTAGATCCAAATCCCCCAAACCCAAATAATCTAAATTCAAGTTTTTTAAAAGCGAATTAAATCCATTATGACTTTCATCGTGGCCTTTCCCATGACACGGTCGAAGTCATAATGGCTATATCACACCCAAATTCTTATTTTCATCATTTTTGGTTTATCTTTGCATTTTTTCCTCTTGATTATAGAGTGTTCAATATTTTTTTTTGAGGTGATCACATTTTTATTTTTTGTCACATGTTTTATTTTTCATTCATATCCATTTCATTGGTTAAATGATAGGATTTTGGGCTTGGCATCAAGTGTCTCATGGTTTTTTCATTAGGTGAGTATGCTATTTTTTTATTAATATTCAATAAGTTATTATATATATAATACTAAATCATTGATAGATTTATGTATATAAATATTATTAATAGCTTTGTTTATATATATATATATTATATCATTTATATATATATATATATATATATATATATATTATTAATGGATTTTTAAAAGGCACATTTAATTGATATAAATATTATTAAAGGATTTGTTTATATATATGTTGTATCATATCATTGATATATATATTATTAACTGTTTTGTTTATATATATAAATACATATATATAATATACAAGAGACATTATATTTAAAAAAAATTAATGTGGTTGGGGGGTGTGTGCGAACGACATTTGGTGAGTGTGTTAATATTTTTGTTAATATATAATAAGTTATTAAATATATATAATGCTAAATTATTGATATATATAATATGAGAAAATTGTAAAAATAATAATTAGGGGTTGTGGGGTGCACCGTAGTGAGTGGGTGAATTTTTTTTCTAAATAGATTTATATACATATATATAGTATGTATAATATATGCAAGCTGTAACATACTTACAAAATTAATGAGGTTGGGGTATGTGCACGAACATCATTAGGTGAGTGTGTTAATTTTTTAAATAATATACTACAAGTTATTATATATACATAATATTAAATCATCTCTATGTATATATATTAATAGCTTTGTTTGTATATATATATTATATTAAATCATTTATATATATATATGTATATTATTGATGGATTTTTAAAAGTCACATTAATTGATATAAATTATTAATGTATTTGTTTATATATATATATATATTTATATATCGTTATATATACACACATACACAAACACAAACACACACATTATAATTATATATAATAATAGTTATATGTATATATATTATTTTTCATTAATATATAATGATATATATATTTATATATATAGTCGATATATATACATATATATACAGTATGGTGATAATATAACAAGTGCATCGCCTGAGCTAGTTGGTCCAGGCGTAGCCTTGGAAGCCTGAGGTAGGGGTATCAAATCTCCAAACATGCCGCTTCATGTTATATTTTGTTTCAGCAGGCTGGGCTTCGTACGAGCTAGCTGGGCGAGACTTTTCATGTGGTCCTGGATTGGACCGATGTGGGATTTGCAGAGCCGGGCCCCTCGGGATTTCGGGCCAGGCCACTCGGGATTTTGGGTCGTGGGCCAAAATTACATCCCAATATCTAACCCCAAAATTCATTCACAAGCCCCTACTCACAAATATTTCACAACCCCTATTTGATGTTGTGGATGTGGGACTAGACCTCGACATTTGACCCAAAATTATATTTTTTTAGGTGGGGAATCACACTAATGATCTCCAAATACAACCTATTGACATCACTTAATCAGATAACTTATACCATGATGACAATCTGTAGAAGAGTTTTCATTATGGAAGCCTCTTATTTCCTCTTCTATTTGACAAAGATCTGACCTATATTTGGATATGGAAAACATAAAATTTTATACTATCAACCTTCGGCTACCTGAAGTGTCCCCATTGAGGAAGGCATAATATTTCTCTCATGATGAACATGCCCCTTATGAATTGGTTCACAATAGTAATTACATAAACATAGAAAAATTGAGACCCTCTAAATATTTATACTCCCAATATTATATAGTTATTTATACATGATGACATATAATCTTCTATTCTAGATTCCACCACTAATATTATGCATTAAAAAATTATCTTCCAATAACCAGATACTGCATTCATCCTAGAGGTTCCAAAAATGTTTATAATTCATTGATATATGGACTTTTATGATATGAATGGGACAACATTCGTTATTTTCTCCCCCCCCCAATCTACTGTGAGGAAGGAAACTAAGATCACATCAACTAAAATTCATCATTATAGCAACATGTTCAACCCCCTCCATGGTTTTTTATGGGTTAATGAAACTGAGGATATGACACCTCATTTAATAATATCAGATGAAACCATAATTCTTTATGATAAAATAAGAGGTGATGGATTAACCATATAAAGGAGAAATAAATATGATAGAAAGAGAAGAAGAAAAATCATGAGACAGATCAACATGGAGTGCTTCTATCAAGAGGAACATCTCTTAACCAATGAATCTATTACACTATAATTGTCAACAAATTGAGAATTATTTGATGAGTAAGACCCTTATACATTATCTTATAACATATAACACTATTCAATAGGGGCATTTGATTCAAAACAGTTATTAGTAAACTGGAATGACTTCATGTGGCCCCATTAGGTAGACTTTAGTCTCCTGGAATGTATATAACATTGAGATGGATCATTTATTGGTCATCAAGAATGATTTCAATCAAATCACTGATTGGGAAAAATATATTAACACCAACACAAAAAAGATATATACATATATATAAATATCATTTTATATTCATTTCCATACCCACTCCCTCAATTTTTTTTATCATTAACCTCTTATATCATGATAAAGGATCTTTGGAAAGATATATAAATGAAATATTATGTTAGAACCCACAAATGGATCATTATAGGGGACACCAATACATTATTTAGTCTTACAAGGAAAAGGGGATCATACAATAATGGAATTTACACCCATGATTTATCCTCTATAATTTATTATTGCAATTTCCCTGATTTTACTCTTGTTGGTGATGAATTCCAATAGATAAAACAAACAATTAATATAAGGATGTTTTTTACATGAGGTATATGAATAGCTATATGGGAGGACAATAGTCGTTCCCCTGGAATTTCTAGATTCACTATTCATAAAAACTAATCATATCATAACCCTAGTATAGTTGATGTCCAAAATAAGCTCACAATGACACCCCATTAATTTATATAAAATAATGTATTACTAGAAATTAAAGCATTTGGGGATGTGGTCTTAGAGTCATGGATGTTGTAATCCCTCAGCAGTCTGCTAAAAGTACTTGTTGTAATGGACAAAATATGAAAATATTCTTAAGATAGTTTATTAATAAATCATTATCCATCATTGATGATTATATGAGGTTTTTTAATTGATCATCCAAACCACTAAATTTGAAATTCGAACTAGGATTCTCCTTTTAGAAAGGAAGTCAAATCCCTCTCCATGATTTATGACAGTATTACTATCAAGAAGAGTCTAGTACAAAATATTCTGAATGTAAAATGGTTAATAGAGGTTCATAGGTACTCTAAACTCTTACTCCCTCTATACATAGATAAAATGGTAATGAGTGGAGATAATTCCATTATATTTACTCTTTATACCATTTAAACACCCTTTGATTTTTTGATTTATTTTTTCAAATAACTTTTTTTGATATTTTTTTGTGAAACACCATGTTTTTATTTAATTATCTATAAATTCTTGTTTACCTTGCATTATATGAATTATTTAGTGTAACATGAATTACACACATCAACAAGTTTAAATGAAATGTGACATACTATTTTAAATTAATACTTAATATGATACTTATCACATAGTCATTTGTATGGTGGGTACATACAGGATTAACTAAAATATGAATATATATGGTTTACACATGTAAAAATAATTATTTCCTTGATATCCTATTAATTAAAAACAAAAATAATAAAATATGAAAATAAAGGAAATATTTCCTATTTTTTACACAAATGTTTTATACCTCAATAAACTAAAAAATAATTTTTCTAAAATAATCTAGTAAAATTTACATATCATATATTCATTAAAATTTTTAATATTAATCTTATGCGTTTTCTAGACAAGATTTCAGAATAAAACCAATTTTATACATACAAATTTTATTTTTGTAAAATTAGATAGTTTAAATTTTGAAAAATTATTTTAATTTCAATTTTTCTACTTTTAGATAATATATTTGATATAATGAAATAAATTTTTTAAATCATAAAATCAAAATAATCTTATGAATATTTTTTGATAATTTTCATAGAAGATAAATTATTAGATGAATTTTTTTATCAAGATATGTTATTTACATTAAATATATTAAAACATTAAAATACTTTTATGATAATTTTAAGGGTAACATTAATTCATTTATATATCTATTAATCCAATTTTAGCTACTATAGTAAATTTCATTTTTAATTTTTAAATAAAAAGTCTTTATACTTATGGATATTTTCAACTTGGAAAACAACTTTCTCATTTCATCTACATGTTTTATTTTAATTTATATTATACCACTAGTGTTAGTAGAATTTGGAAAAATAAGTTTCATATTTTTGAGAAGAATAAATTAAATTATATAATAATATAAACTTAATTTTTTACCTAAATTAATAGTAAAATAGTAAAAATTGTTTACCATGATTAAAGTAAAAATGGGTTCACCGAGGGTTCAACTAAAAAGATAAGTATTAAGTATGACTAATTTAATTTCCAAACACAAATTTATGTCCATGTATAAAAATTATATCTTATTGGTAAGATAATGTAAAATATTAGATCCTTCTATTAAATGAAAAATGTGCGTACACCTTTTTATTTTAAAAAATTATATGTTTACCACTCACTTCACTAATAAAAGGATGCCCCAACTTTTATACCATTCATGATGTTCCCTAAAGGATAAATATCAATGATATAGGGTTGAATCATGGATAACATTTTCAATTATAATGTAGTTTCATAATTTCCTATGAATCGATTTATAATATCTGAAATCATATAAGAGTTACTATACACTAAAATATAAATATCATCATCAGCTTCTGTTTGTAACTAATAAATAGACAATGAAGAAAAAAATATTTACAAGGATTAGTATAAAGACCTAATCCATTCCTTTTTGGATATCCCCCCCACCATTGTTTACATTACTAATCTCTTTCTGGATTACAAAGGCACAAGTATCCAACAGTTCTACAACCCATTAGTCAACATTTCTGCTATTGTTGACTGTACAACCCCAAAAATCATTTTAATATCCACTTTCGTCATATTTGGTTACACAGCCTAGGAAAAATCCTCTTCAAAAACTAGTAATACCCCTAGGTACATGATTCTTACTTCATATTTTCTCTTCCACTTTATAATGATCTACACATCCTTCAAATTATATATATATATACATCACCTTTGTTAAATCAAAAATAAGTTTAATAGTTGTAATATGAATTTATTATTCATGAAACATCCTATAAATATTGGAAAAATATGAATATTCTAAATAAAAAAATTCAATAATTAATTTCTAGAGAAAAAAACTTAGAAATAATAGTATGATCAATATCATTCAAGTAAACATTATTTGACGGTTTACATATGATTGGTAACTATATGATTCTTCTTATACTCTTCTCTCTTTAGTTGAGTATAAAATCTATTGAAAATATACAATTTTATAACTGATAGATCTATGACCGATGTAACTCACTCTCATGGAGCTCGCTCATTTTTTATCAAAATAAAATTGGAAAAAAGTGTTTTGTATCTCAATCTATAGTAAAAATGTTAGACGATAGGTTTAACTCACATGTGAATTGTTAAATCATAGTAACAATGTACCGTTATCTCTGTTTCTAGTTCGTCCAAAATTTCAACTTTTTGGAATCTTATTTTTTTCCTGCTCACCTAGATTTTTATATATTTGAATTTCATATCCATTTAAGCTTCATCTTGAACAACATAACTCTTCTAAATTTTTCTTGAATCCATGTTATATTTCCACCTTACATAAATATTGTATTTTTTCTTTATTCTAATTCTGTTATTTTTATTATTATTCATATGGAAACATTTATTTTTAATCATGCCTTAGTATTAGTCTAAATAACATTCTTAAAAAAGTCAGCATGATATATTTTCTAATGAGAATTGCATCTAATGGACATGATTTATCAAAACATAAAATATCATCAATTCTAAATATGATCTTTTTCCACTTGAACTAATTAAAAACAAAACTCATTCATCTATTAAAATTATATAAAAAATATTTCTGATGGATTTTATACATCTGATGCATTAGTGTCAAAGATTTATCTAATAAACCTGTGTCAAATATTTTCTTATGAATCAGTGTCACCAATTCATAACTTTTACAATCAAAAACTCTGGTCCATCAGATAGTAATGGTGTAGTTAGGGTAGTTTGATGTTATGTATCTGATGAAACTATGATTATGATGACTTATTATAGTGTCATAAAAACAACATTTATGTATATAATTATTCATCATCAGAGAATTATTTCTCTCTATGAAAAATGTTTCATCTAGTCCACAAACCATTCAAAAAATCAATTTCATAAATTTTCAAACATTCCGTAACATATACATTTTATGATCTTTGTTCAGAAGACTTCAATTTTGGGGACATAAAAAAATTACACTATTCATTTTACCTTCAAAACTCAGATCAGATCATAAATTCTTCATGATGTTTTGGAACATGGAATATCATGAAATGATCATGATATTTTTTTCTAGAAAACAATTTTAATTCATTCTATATCTGGAAAATATCACACCTTTAATTTTATTGTATATATGTAAGGAAATATTTATAATAAAAAAATTCAAAATAATATTTTATCATTTAACCTCGCCTAGAACATCAAACATTCTAGATACAAATTTATTGAATAAAAACAAAACATTTACAACAAGAACATAATTTGGGGCTAACAATATCCCACTTTGTGTTTTTTTAATACCCACTAAAAATATTTAAATAAGTTCATCATCAATATGTATAAAAAAAATTTCACTCAAATATTTTTGTAATTTTTTTACTTTCATATTTAACTCTACCCCTAATTGAAAAAACAATTAAAAGGTTACACTCATAAATGCTTAAAATTTATATATATATACCAAGAGTATCCCATGAGTTTTATAATAAAAAACCCATTACTAAACATATCTATGTTAGTGTGGGAGAAAATTATTTAGAAAACAAGAGTTTATAATCAAAGTCATGAATGTTGTTCAATATAAAAAATTTCATATAATAATTTTCACATGCTTCCTTGAAAATTAAAATCATTGGGGTAATCTGAGAAAAAACATATTAACTGAAAAGTGACCTACACCAATTCAAACAGACATATTGTTAAATTTTTTGGTGTATATTAACAAATTCATCCAAAATCATCCATAACATCATTACATTTTCTATAACAAAAGTAAGATACACAATACTCTACATCATATTTTCCCCCCTCATGGGTATCACTACATCATGGTTTACAAATTAAATGATGAAAAGTATTCTCGATTTAAAATATTTATAACACTCACCAATATTCCTAATTTCAACTACATAAATTCCATGTAAACGATTAAAATTAATCCTGAATAATGAGAATATATGGAAACATAATTGTTTCATAGTAGTAATATTTAGAATAAAAAACTTATCTTTTTTAATATGACTTCATATTTTTCATGGTTTTTTTATGTGTTTTCTCTCATATTTTTAACCATCTCTAATTCAGGAACTGACTTCTCTTCATCTATTTAATCTTTATATGATAATTTCATCTATTCCTAAATTTTCATAACATATTTGTAACATGTTGTTTGAAATATATTCTCTATACTCTATTATTGGGATTGAAATATAGAGATATAACACTTAGTAACATGATAATCATTCGCAAATATCTTTAACCTTCTCATAATCTTCAAAACACAATTTTTTGATGTTTTTTTTCAACATTGTTTACGTCATTAAAAGACATTTTCTTCCCCTTTAGTTCAGCTAATTTTTATAGGTATTCTAAATTTCTATATGCAAAATATTGTTTTGGGAAATATAAAATTAATTTTTTCTTTTATTTCTCATAATTTTTACTTTCCTCAACTTTCTTAATGTAAACATGTTTATTCTAGGTTTTATTTTTTTTGTTGTTAAGGATTCATTGTTAATTACCATTTGACATTCCAATTCTTGTTCTAAAAAATCCTTAGTAAAATTTTGTCATCTTTAATTATCGTAACCCCATTTATAGATATATATATATTTCCTATTATACAAATGTTATCTGAAAATGAATATCATATGTGTCTAAAAATTCTACAACACCAACAGTGACCTATGAATCATTATCATTTAGACTAAATTTAATACTGATCATAGATTTTTTGTTACTGTTTCATTATAAATGGTTTACTACTTCAATCATAGAGATAAAATCTTATATAATTCCACTATATCATGGAAGATGAATATTTATTAATTATATTCATTTTTAAACATATAGTGTTAGAAGAAGAATATGTCCCTTGTGATGGTTTAGGAAAAGAAACAACCATTTTCTGTGAACTTTTCAATACACAATCGGTTGATGTTTTACCTTTTACGTCAAATACATTAGTCATGACTTCTCTTGTATTATTGAATTCACATTGTGTTGTAATTATCAATGATTGTTTTTCTAACCAATATTATCCTTTATCATCTAATCTATCAATCAGAACATTTATCAACTTCTCATGTTTTTATATCTTCAATTGGGTTTTCTTACTTTTATGAAGAGCATTAGATTATATCATGTTGAGGATCTCATTTCAAGTTGATTTTTCTACATAACATTTTAGTTTTATTTCAAGATACTCAATATTTATTCTTTGGAGTTCTAATCACACTAGGGTAAATTTTATATTTATGTAGCTGATCACTATTATGAAAACTTATATCATTATCATCTATTTTAGACATCAATATTTCATTATCAATTATATTATTTATCCCAAGTCCTTTTTACAAAATTTATTTAGGATTACACTCAAGTGTTCTTCTTTATTCACAATTAATAACACTTAATTTGGATACACTTTTGTTCCAATATTGACAAAGGAATTTTACTTGTTGATAAGATTCATCATTGGATAAGGAATCATTATTAATTATTCTACTTAAAAATATTATCTTCTTCACATCATGTGAAAATTTATCTTTGTTATTCTTCCACTTTTGTTTTGAATACTTCGTATAATCTTAATTAGATTCATACTCTTCTTTTTTCATCCAAGAATAATATTTTGTAAAATTTCCTTTTCCTTTAGATTTATAGAACATTACTGAATTTTTACCTTTCCCCATAAAATATCTTAATTTTAATCTTTTAGAATGAGTAGAAATTTTTTTTTGAAATATTCTCTTCATTATCTTCTCCTGAAGTAATCAATTCTTATAGAACCCTTATATTTATATTATTTCACTTTAATACGGATTTTATGGAAATTTTTTCATTTTCCTTTTATTGAATAAATGATTTATTCTGAATGTATATTCCATCAGAAAATTTTGATGTTCATCCAATGAAAAATGTTCAAAATATTCCAACATTAAAACATTAGCATCAAATCTATCCTGGTTGTTTCTCATCTATTTTGTAAAAATATTATAATATCCCATCTTCTCACCATAAACTCTTATATTTATCACAACCTCTTTTATTAATATAAGTTCTTCTTAAAATATTTCGTCCTCATACAATTTTATATATTAAAAACTACTCTCATAGATTTGTATCTGGGATTCATTAACATACTCATTTCCTTTATAGTAACTTAACAAATTATCATACATTTTTTTCACTATTGGATACCCCTTAATATTTATATCACCATTTTCTATAAGATTCATAAAAATTCTATTTTGATATTTTCTATCAGCTTCTAAACATATATTTTTTAACATCTATAATAACAAATTAATTCATTGGATGAAATAAAAATATTTTTGTACCTCTGACTTCAACGTCGAGAGGTAGATGATAAGGTGGCATCTTATTCATCCATCTGTGATTGTTTTTCCTTACAAAATAATAACATGATTTTTTTATATAATTCTTGTTCTCAATTCTCAAATTTTTATGTTTTATAGGGAACATGGATCTGAAACCAACTAATTCTCCCTAAAGGATTGATTTCACTGAGTGAGAGGGGGGTTAGTTGGTGAACAAATTTTCTTTTATAATCAAGTTTCTAAAATACTTCTTAACAAACCTTTCTTAACCAATGAAAACTGGTCAATGTCTTAATCCACTCAAATATAAATCTCAAACTCACATTTTATATATCAAAAATTTAAATAAAAAGTGTCACTTATTATATGTAATGTAAGATACAATGACCTACCAATATCCATGATTAATATCCATATCAATAGGAATAACATTACTAACTTATTTTCAAAACACAATGGCACAATTAGAAAAAATTTCATTAACCTAGTAGTCAACATTTATTCAATAATTTTTTATACTCCCAAAATATTCATTTCATATCCACATAATGTGTAGCTGGTTATATATCGTAGAAAATAATCTTCTTCAGTAATAGGATATACCCACTAGCTACAAGCTTCTTTCTTCTCCATTTAGGATCCACTTTAAAATTTTCTTAGCTTCATCAAATTTTATGTTGTATAAACATAACATATGTTAAATCTTCAACAAAATAAAAAATTCAATTCATAAATTATTTATATTTAATCATATTCTTGAACTTATGAAAATCTTAATATTCCTAATAAAACCATTCAATAATTGATATCAAGAAAAACATAGTTAGAAATAATAAATCTGATTAACCATACTCTAGTAACCTCTATCTTATAGTATCTGTCAAATTAGTCCACTTCTAGTAATACTTATTCTCTTTCTACTTCAACTATGTTTAAACTAAATTGGAAAACCCCAATTTATTTCATCGATAGAGAACTATTTGGGTAAACATAATGTCATGGATCCTTCTATGATGGATCTCTATATTATATATCTAACTCCAGTGGACTAAATCCAGTTATCTCATCATGACACTGAATGAAAAAATTTATTGGGATAAAAAAGTATCAAAAAAATTTTAGTGGAAAACCTTTATGTACATGTGAAGAGTTCCATCATAATATGAATGTATTGTTACCTCTATTTATAGGTAGTGAACATTTTTATTTGTAGGAAACTAATTTCTTTTCCCACTCACTCATATTTTCATGTATTTGAATTTAATGGTCATTTGAAATTCATCTTTGACTATTTCAACTCCTTTCAATTATTATAGAATAATAATCATGCTTATTATTTATATAAATATTGTAACTTTTATTTAGTCCGATCATTCAAGGATAATTATTCTACATTTTGTGATTCCAATCAATCTCCTTTCATAATAATTAGTCTAAATAACATTCCTTCAAATAGATAGTTTAATTTATTTTCTAATGATCTATGTGTTAGATGGAATTACATAATCCACACTTTCTAAAATCTTCACTTTAAGTACTAATCTTGTTCTTCTTGAACCAGTTAAAAGAAAAACCAAATCATTAGTATTCCTTGAATAAAAAAAATTGTCGATTCGATTTTATATAACTAATGAGTAGTGTGAAACATTCATCCAATAAATCCAGATTAAATCATGTCTAACAAATTAGCATAACCAATTAGTGAATTTTACAATTAACAACACCAGTCTTTATAATAGTCAATTTACTTCTAGATCATTCTTATATTATCAATCTGATGAAACAATGATTATGTGTAATTTTTTAGTCAAAGATAAAAAACAAATTATTTACCTCATTCTTCATAATAAAATAATTATTTCTCTTTAATACTGATAGTTTATCTGATCATAAACCATTAAATGCATTGGTTTCAAAAAAATGAAAATATACACCCAATTTTTTTATCTGATTCACTACATCCAATGGAATTCATTTTTTAGACATTATAAATTACTACATATGTATTCATTTCCAAACCTAATCTTGTATCATGACTTCTTCATGATGTTTGGGATCATGGAATATCAACAGAGAAAATATAAATTTTTATCCTATCTATAGTATAATCATTTACATATAAAAACACACTCTCCTCTATCTGATTGGATCGGGGTATTGAAATATTTTTCCAAAAAACAAATCTCTATCATAAAACCTTTTTATCTTTTCTCCTCATCTACAGCATTAGACATTCTGTATATTGATCTATTGAAAAAATAAAAAATTTAAAACATCAACACAATTAGTTCATTACACATCAAACTACCAAAAACATTTTCTTTAGCTAATACATGAAAAAAATAACTCCCTTACATACATAATCCCTCATATAATTAATTTTTTGGTCAGAAATCCAACCTATGAGTCATTTCTGTGAAAACAAAAATATATTTTCTAAATAAGGGGTAATGTACCTTACCAAACATTTTATTTTATTTCTTCAACCAACTCTATTAATACATAATAAACCATCCGTACATAATACCCTCAGTATATTCCAGATACTAAAATTTTATTAGGTTAATAGTGTAATCTAAATTAGTATCCTCTTCCTTTAAATGGGTTGTGAACTTATCATTCTTGTGTAAAATGGTCTATCGCCTCCTGAACATATTTTATTCATTTTCCATCACCACCTATCAAAAATGGATAGAATGATCGGTTTGTTGTTTATATATGATATATATGTTTTTCCACAATAGAATCACGGTATCCCATGTTAATTTCATCCTTCCATTCTATGGTTATATAATAATAATGTTCATGTGCAAGACGGATATGAGGGGTGCCATGGAGAGAAAAAACCCGAATTGAAGGGAGGACAATGGACGAGGAGGCTTACCTTGAAAAATTAAAGGGAAATTTCGAAGAAATCGAGTGGAATTCATCGATCAAAGAGGGTGCCAGTAGGTAGTGTATTGAATGTAAATTAAAAGCCCCATGAGGGGTGTCACGTGTTCTAGATAAGGGGAAGGGGAGAGACCTCATTATATCTCTAAAATAAGAGTAAAATAATAATAATAGCAATTATCATTATTACCATTATAATATTAATAATATTAATAATATTATTTTTATTATGAAAAAATTTATTTGTTTTTGACCCCACTTAATATATTTTAATTTTAATTTATATATTCTAATTTCTAAAAAAGCACATCCCTCTGTTCAATATCTTGAAATTAATATCTAAATATCAATTTGTAAAATGGATCTCCTAGTAATTGAAAAATTCAAATTTATTTGGTTTTTCATCTTATTCAAAAACATGGTTCGTTGAAAGTTATTGTCCACTAAGGGAATGAATGTTGTTTTTCAACTAGATGAAAACCCATTTAAATTTGAATTTTTTGTTTAATGGATGATCCATTTTACATACTAATATTCCTATCATAATTACATGATTTGGAACAATGTGATGTGTTTTTTAACAAAGACAAGTAATTAATTTAATATTAAATGAAAATAAATGTTGTGTAAGAATAAATAATGTTTTAATAAAAATATAAATATAAATATAATTATTATTATATTATTATATTTTCATATTTATTATTTTCATGTTTATTTAAGAGACCAAATGGGTCTCCCCATTCCCCTTACCTAGGGGGCTTGACACCCCTCCTGGGGATCTCCTTGGCCGCGCGATGCACCACCTCTTGGCTCCCTCACCTATCGAGGATTTCAACCCAATTTCATCATGATTTCTCTTTGATTGAACATGGTTTGCCTCCCCCTATATTATCCTTCCTTCGATTGGGAAACATTCCCTTTCCCCATCACCTCTCATTTTCGTGTAAAACCCTTGGGTTTCTGGTTAACCGATTTTCATGATTTCTGGTGATGTGATGCTATGTGAAGGGTATCTCAGTAGACTGTCTTCGTCATTTGATATCTAATATCAAAGGTGAAGAATATTATTTTGATTTGGTTTTCCACTATTATTTATGGGTATGGTTATCCTCCGTCATTAATTTTTTCATTATTTTCATATTGGGATTTCATAATTTTTGAGTTCCTTGTATTTTTTTCCATATATGTGTTAACCTCAACAGGACTGTTACAGCTTTCCTTCATCTATTCAAGAAAATTTGGCCACTCCATAAAGTATTGAACTCATATATATAAGTATATATATATATATATATATATTTATCTCTTCCACATACAAATTATTACATGGAGTGGGGAATATTCACATTTGAATAAGGTATATATATATATATGAATGTATGTGTGCAAGTGTGTAGTAACCTTTTCCATTGAAAATATAGAATTCCAAAGTGTTCATCTTGGCTTGGTTTTTTCATGAGGTTGGTTCCCTTTCCTTTACCCTTTAAATTTAATAATTCTTTAACAACTTTTAAAAAGTAGTACTATTTTTTATTTTGATAAATTGAACTACAGATCAAAAATAAATTTATTAATTATGATAAATGTTTTTTATAAACAAAGTCATGTTTTTATGATAAAACCCATGCAATGGAGGTGAATTATATTTTATAAAGAAAAAAAATTAGGCTTTTAGGATTTCTTTGATTATTTCATTAGTGTTTATTTATGTATTGAGGTTAATATTTATATATAAAATTTTAGGACATAGCCCCTAGAGGAATTATAAAATGAAGTATCCATTTTGAAATGGTTAAAGAACCAAGATATTGTCTATGTTCGTAGGCCATCTTATAAATTGATTAATTTGGAATCCATTATAAAATTGGTATCCCCATTTAGTTATTTTTTCTATTTTCCATGGTACCTTCTATATACCACCTGAACCTATTTAAAATAATTTATATATTATGTTTAATTAACCAATTTCATGTAATAATTATATTGGATTCTTCATTATTTCAACAAATCTATATGTGAATTTAATTAACGAAAATTATCTTTATGGTTTTCCTTCAATAGATTCTTTAAATGAATTTTATTTAATTGAAATTATTTGAGTGGTATGGCCATGCCTCTAATTCTGATAAAATAATCATATTTTATGCAAAATGATTCTATAATATGACTTGAATATATTCAAATACATCCTTCATGGCAGTTTAATGATTGAAAAGAATTTATTTGGGTGCTCTAAATATAATTGATTTTTCTATAATTTAATTCTATTATGTATATGTGATATATTTTATCATGTCTTCACATTGTGCCTAACTGGGTAAATTGTATAATCCCATTAAACAATAATATTTAATTCTAAACAACCATTGAATCCCAGGGGTCTATAGAGAAGGAGACTATGACTTGTGGCTACCCAATTGGTATTCCAATAAGGGAATTTATTAAGACATGGACAGTTTGAAATTAAATCCTTAAAATAAATTTGGATAATTTTTTTATTTCTAGATTATAATTTAACCTTGCATAAGTAATTTTTTTTGATTTATTATGGAATAATTATATTGTCTAATATGTTAAATAAATATATTAATGTCCTTAGGTGTAAATAATTAATTAAACATGTTTTATATATTTATGATGAAAATAAGAAACCAAGATTAATGAAATTATGTGGTTTGACATATGGTGTTTCTTCTATAAATTGATCTTTTTGTGTTAGGATGACTAATAAGGTATGTTTGATACTAGAATTTTAACTTTTCAAGATTATCATGTTAGCTTATATAATATCAAACTGATTGATAACTGAGGGTTTGATATTGCTTTTCATGTTGTCTTTTTCTAGATATAACTCATGATTAATGTGGACTCTTGAGGGCACGGTGCATGTTCTTCTATACCTCCTAAGGAAAAATAACACATGTAATTGTTCCTCGAGAGTAGATTAAATGATTATATGGGATTTCTGAGGACTCATGATTATTTTTGATGTCCGGGGTCCTGGAGAACTAGTAATAAATGCATGAGATAAGAGTATATGATTATGTTGGATGCCTTAGGTCTTGATTATTTCATAGGCACACTATGCCTGAGGGTGATGTTATATTTTTTATTGAGGGAGATATTTTGTTTAGCCTGAGGGAAGAGGCCATAAGTTAATGGTATACTTAGAGTGATTCATTGTTGTAAGGTAAATATGCCACCTATTTAGGTTATATATCATGATGTAGGAGGATATACCTGTAGACATAGATACCTGATAGGGGTCCAATGTAGGTATTTCCACAAGGAGTCCCTTAGGAACCTTGGATGGTTGTTCTTAATTTATTCAACAATGCTAGTTTGTGTTTCTTCTTATACATGATCACTGCATTACATTTTATAAAATTTATTGGATTGTGGTAGACACCATGTGTTTTAGCCTAATGATATTATAATATCACATACTTCTCAGGCGCCATTTGTAACCCAAGTATATATTCTTGCTGGAAGGTCATCAGATTCATTGCTTGTGTTGTGCTGTGTATATTGGTGCTAGAGGGCACATGACTACGATATTTCTCAGGATGCTTTAGGATTTGACAATTGTGGTTTTCTTTTCTTTTGTTAATTTTAAATTCATGTACCATTTATTAACACTTTAAATTTCATGTTTTGTTATACAGAATTTGAATTGGGAATTTTTTATTTATTTAAATATTATATTAGTCTTCTGCTGATTGAAGTTCTTTTATTTCTACTTTTTTATTTTATTATTATTTATAATCTAATAACCTGACGTGCTACTCAGATCCAGAGGGTATAGTCTCCCCACCATTTTATCAATAAAACCATTATTCTAGTCAGAATCCTCTAGAATATGTTGAGGCGTGCAGGGGGACATATGAACCACGGGATCGACCATTGTCTTAGTAGTTAGCCAGGTCAGGACATTACAATGAGGTGTGAGAGACATTGTCTATTTGATGATCCCATGAGGATGTTGGTCCCATATAAGGGGATGATTATGGAGATCCCACATTTATTATGTAGGAGAAGAAATCACCCATTTATATGGTTAGATGGAATCCTCTACCATAATGAGGCATTTTCTATGGGGATGCCCGAGAAATGGATTCCATAGAAAAAAACCATGTGGTCTAGGCCCAAAGAAGAAAATATCATTATTGTGGGATATAATGGTCCATTAAAAGTTAAATTCCTTCCCAGTGTCCATAGACAGAAGGAAGGATTTGAAAAAAAAATATTATGAGATATTTTTTTATTATATAATCAGTTTATGAGAGTTTTTTTCCAGAATATTATTCGAGATAATAGAAATGGGACCTGATATCTTGTTAGAACATGTGATTGATTTGGATCTAGTGAATGATGAATATTATTTCATGTATGAAGCCTATTTTAAAAATTGAATTTTATTACCATTAATTTTTATGAATGTATAGATGTATTATTTAAAATAGGGTACAACATGTCGGTTTTTATTTGTGTTTTATGACTTATTATGTTATTGGGTCTTTTTTCATGGTTTTGATATTGGAATTTAAGCATCATATTTGGAATGAAATATTCCCATTTCATTCATATTATTATGAAATTAATAATACTAATGGATGTGGGATTATTTTTATAAGTTATTAATAATAATATATACAATGTTTTCCTATATAACATAAATGGATTTTTACTCTTCTGTACCACAATATATTTCTTCTGATGATTGGTCTTGTGGATATATGATGAGATTCTTGATGATGACTACAATTAAGTCCCATTAATAAGGGTTTCATATGAACCCTATTTGGTTGTTAAAGTCCAATGAGTCCTTATAAATTAACCCCATGTGTGTACTAAATATGACACTACTATAAATGAAATAACGTCAACAATTTAACATCCAATACAACCTATATTATTTGTTCCCATATTTCATAGTTATGGAATCCTATCTAACCAAACTCTCTTTCTATGGGATACTAAAACAAACTCATGGGGGTATGATTCATTTATATTTTTATATGGTTACAGAAGAGATTGTATTCATAGTGGTGGAGCATCTCGTTTGTAGGGGCCTTGAGAGGATCATGTCGAGATTAGGATTCTAAAGGGTGAATTATTGTATCTGGATTCTTGTTGGGAATTAGTTTCCTTATAAGAGGTTCCATGTAATGGGATACCAAAGAATAATATGTAACTATATAATGGGTGTGTTGGAAATTGAGATTGCATGTGACATTTAAAAGATAATAGAGAGTTTCTTTATTTCTTATATAACAGTGTGAGGTATGAATTATGGGTTAGGTGGTGGATGTTATATTTTGTAAATTTTTCATAGGAATTTAATGAACTAGGTACTATGGTTGATAATAGATATAAAAGAGGGAAACCTTACTAAGGATTATCTCATTCATTTGAGTTCCCTATAAATTTGGTTAATGTTTAAATGATTTAGGATATGAAGTAGTTCACATTAGGTATAAAAAAGTGTAATGTATAATCATGGTGATCCTTATATATAGTAAATTTTTATGTCATGGTTAAGATACTTTAATTTAAAACTAGTGCAAATTATTGATTCAGTATATGGAATATGCATGAATATGGAATGGATTTTCATAAATTAAGCTATGAGTGCATGTTATTGGATATCAAGGTTTGGTTTTGAGGGTAGGACTTCTAGAGTCCCTCCACCAACTACTTCATTATTTGAATTTGGGATCTAAGTGAGAGTAATAGTAGATGTTCTTGGTTTTTCAAATAACACCGTGGTCATATGAGATCATGTGATAGGATATGAGCAAGGTTAAATTTATATTTTTAGATAGGAAAATCGAGAGAGATTATGGATAGTTTAAATTTTCATGAGCATGGAGAATAATTGGTGAATAGTGGAATGAAAGTACATTTGATGGGATTTGAATCATGAGATCATTGGTTAATTGATGAAACAAGTTGTTACAATAGCTTTTACCTATTTGTTTTAGCTGATATCTAGGTAGAACATTTTGGTTATGAATGATTCCATTGAGTTATGGATCATTGATGTGTTATATGTGGGTTATGGATTGACAGAGTTATTGAAAAGGTTTGAGGATAACTTCACAAGTTATTATAGCAAATTAAACAATTTTTTGAACTGAATCTGACACTAGGTAATTTTTTGATTCTTGGGTTCACAAATAGACTATTATTCTAAGGATGAGTGATATATATTTTGTATTAAAGAATTATTATTATGTTCTTGTAGAGAAGTATAAGAAAATATATATGGTGTAGAATTCAACATAGTTGTTAGAGGATATGAAAATCATTTTAGATGGTAATCAATGTATTACATGAATGAAATTCTAATGGGAAAATAATTATTGGTAATTGTTGTTTCTTTTTTGGAATTAGTTATGATCATGATGGTTTCATCTTTTCATTAAATGTGCTAATAGATATAACCTTAACCCTTGATGTAAACATCTATGTGTGTAGGGTTATGGGAATGATGTAAACTATCATTAGATGATATATGGGGAGTTGGATACCTATTGTTATGTGTATATTACTATATATGGTTCCCTAGACATAATAGATTTATGGTTCAAATTAGTTATTCAACAGAGCGAGTGACTTTGTATCAGGATCAATGATTTTTTAGTGTGATATGAGGGATATTTAGTTTGTGAATCATAAAAATATGATATAAAACATGTGGAGAATAATAATTATTGACCAAGATTAGGGGGTAGACTATGATTCATGAATAGATTTTAGGGTTGAATCTTGTGGTGAGATCTAGTGATCTTATCTATTACAATGAAATTGCATTAGTAATAATGTGATGTTTTAGACAATATCCAGGGCTTGTTATATTTGGTATAGTTGTGGCATTATGAGGTTTCTCTAGTATCATTTGTAGACATTTCATTTTATGTAGTCCCTTTGTATGGCTGGTGGATGAATACTTGATACAGTTTGGAATTGATCATCTGGAGTGGTTCTAAATCATAACATACTTTTTAAATAATGATTTGGTTTTGTGTGAAATAAATTACTTCAAGAATATTTTTTGACTACTAACATTGGGTTTTTAAAGGATATCCATTTATTATAAAATACTATGGATCAAAATTATACATTTTGAGATGAGGTTTTCAGTGGAGATCCTCAAAATTTTAATAATAATTGACACATGAAACTACAGTTTCACAAGTTATAACATCATTAGTAAATGTTGTTTCAATGTTTTAGGGATGGAGATGAGTGGTTCATCATATTTTATACAATAATATGCCTCATGTGTGGATTTATATAGTATAATCTCATTCACTATTTTTCTATAGATTTTAGTGAACTAAGTGTGAACTGATAACCATTATGGGTTGGAATTTGGGGGGAATAAGTGTGTGACATCTCATGGATGGGATGTTGGGGGGAGGGGGATGTTATAAATCCCCTAACCCTTTCTGTATTTGAATTTCATAAGGAACATTAAATTTTAAATTAGTGTGAGGGTTTTTTTTGGGAACTATGATTTATATTGGAATTTTAGTGTTGGTATATATCAATTAGAAATTTATGGAAATGGATTGACACAAGATTTGATGTATGTGGGCTTATGTGAGTATCGGTGAAAGATGAGAAGGCATGAGAGATGATATTTAGCTTCTGTATCCATTTACACCATTAATCATGGGGTTTACACCATGAATATAGATTTGATAAGGGATGGATCTCTCTACTAGATTAATTTATAGAATAAACTTATTGTTCACATATTAGATGGGTGTTGGGATTTCGTAATAGGGTTATTAGGGAAAGGAAATAGATTTTAGGATATGAAATGTTCTAGTTGATACCTTTAATGTTGATTAATATATTTTGATCTATTATAACCTCATGGAGGGAGTCCATTATTCAATGAGAAATAATCCATGTCATGAAACATTTCCACTAACAAGTTTTTATATTATTTTTTTGTTTTTCCAATTTTTCTCCTCTAACCATTATAATGTATATCACACTTTTCTCTCCCCTTAAATGTAATGAATAGTGAGGGTTATAGTCCACATTCAGATTCCTTTCCAATATGATTAGGGTTATTTTTGGATGAAATTATTTGTGATATAGGTTAGTTTAGGATTCTATTTTACTTAATTATTGCATCTTGAAAAATTATTCTTTATTTCACTTCTCCATGTCTAGGATATTGTTTTGATTACAGCAATGAATTGTGTAATTTTTGTTTTAATATGGTAATGTTTCTAATCATGTACAATTGGAATCTCTATATTTTATATTCCTTCTACCGAACAAAATTTTATTCGAGGCATGTTGAGTTATAATTTTATTAAATTTTATGTCAAAAAATAAATTACATAGGATGATGTTTTTGTTTCTTATGTTTTTACATTTTAATTAGTTGATTTTAGATATTTTTTATAAACATTACAAAATAGTTTGGTCATAGTTTTAGTGTGATGAGTGTGAATAATGAGTTTTCTTCTAATTTCCATATATTTTCTTTGAATTGACTAATTATTTATAAACATTTTCAATTAATTGTTCAATGGTAGTTTTTATGAGATATGACCATGGGTAAATGGATTATGGCTAGTAGGACAAAGATAAGGCATTTAGGGGGTTTGTAAGAGATGTTAGGCTGTTAATTATTAACTATGATTCTACATCACTGTGGTACATGGACTTTATGAATTTATCATATGGTATTATACATGAATTATGTGGCTTGTGATATGTTATGACTTATTACCGAGGGTTCCAGAGTTGTTAAATTATGTTAATTATTTAATTATTATTAAATCCAATTTTATGAAATGGGAAAATTATTATGTATATTATTGACCCTTATGAACTAGCTTGATGTGTTAGACCTCTGATGGTGGATTCCTTGTTCATCTTCTATTCCATGAGATTCAAAATCCCCTTGAGGGGTGTAATTAGATAATGTAAACATAGGATTAATTGGTGATGATGAATTATTGTCCTCAAAGTAGATGGATTCAACATGATGAGAAATATTTTCATTTTTTTCCAATATAGAACTATGATTTTTACTAGATATATTTGGCTAGTTTATTTGACCAAGGGGCGAGTGTTTGTATCCCACTAATTTTTTATCATTGGGTGGTTATGTCCTTCTATCAGATATAATGATATGTATAGATTTTGGACCAATATATGACCTATACGGTGAGATTCATTATAAGACATATCATGAGACTGATTCCTAAGTGGAAATTCTTATGATGAAAATAATTCCATTATATAATTATGATGATGTTGAGATATTTTATTCCCTATAAGAGATGGATGATGAATTGATAGTTAGGAATGTGGTTAAAGAGACATATATAGTGCCTAGAATATGTTGTGTTATATGTACCACAAATTTTTCCAATGTAATGCATTAATCCCTAAAAGGTTTCATATAAAATATGGGTAGTGATGATCTTTAGTAGCATCATAGAACCCAAAGTAATGATGTAAGCATATAGAGGTTGTGATGAAAATGTCATGAGATGGTTCTATTAGGATGAAATACCCGTATAGTTGTATAAAGTTACTTGTTAATAGAATATCATTTTTCTAGGATTCATCTATTGACCATGATGACTTTATAATGCATTGGTAAATCTCATTGGATTTACCCATTTTTCTATATGGTGACCATGTATTACCTCTTAGGGATTAGTGATAATTCATGATTACCATAGACTGTTCAAGATTATTCACTATGTCTAGATGACGACACATGATGAGTATGGTATGATATGGATTTCTTTTTTAGGCATCAGGAAGATACTAGAGGACTATTTATTACATTGGATTACCTTCTTGGGATCATATCAATGCATGATGACTTTGGATAATCAATGAATATGACAGATGGATGGAATTTTTCCCCATACAATCAAACAACCATGATTAAATTCTAGAGATGTACTTGGATCCTGATTAATATTTATTTCATAGAAAAACCTCCCATGACCATATTTACTGATTTCTACCAATATTAATCCCTTGGATGCATCCAAGTATCTGGTTTCTAGTCTTATTACTATTTGGATCTTAGTATTGGTACTGGTTGTTATAGTCATATTACATTCTCAAAGAAACCCTAACACCATTCAAACTTGGTTTGCGTATATCTTGGGTATCATTAATAGAAGAATATGTTCAAATTTTTTGTCTTATTTATAAATATAAAGTTTGTTATTTATTTTATAGTCATATCAAATGTGTTCACTGCATATAATAGTTATGTACGAGACTACAGTAGTGGTTCCACCTTGAGTTGTGATCAAACCCATCTCTGGTGGCCTTGGAAGATGGGTACCTAAACAGAGTTGACTAATTTATGGTTCAAGTGGGTTAGAGGCACTGGATTGGATCATTCATATGGACAACTTGGTCTAGATTGGAGTTGGAATTAGGTGAGGAATATGGATATATAAGATAATAATATATATTTATTTGATTCATCATTTCAATTTTCATATTTGGTCGGCCCAATGGGATGCTAGTGAGTCTACATAACTATATGATTATGAAATACATTTAATATTTTTGAAATAATATTAAATCCACCTAATCTGATTTCTATTATTATGGATGATGTTTAGTTTTTCATTAGTTATCATGAACTCTGATAAGGCAGTATAGTCTCCCCATGGTAAAACATAATACCCCTACTGCTAATTGAAATCCACAGGACCCTCCACTCCCCAGAAATGTTAAAATACCAGGAAGATAATGAGATAAGGAATATAATGATACTAAGGAATATGTTTGTGAAAATCAATAAATGTATATCATACACACAAATTTGATGTGTTTCCCTCTAATAAGAATATGTGGAACAATATAAAAGACAAGACCATCAAAAAATAATAATCATAATGAGTAAAAGAAACATGAATATGAATATAATTTCATACAATTGAAAAAAAATAAAAATGAAACATTGGATATGAACGATGCATCCTTAACAAAAATATAAAATATGAAAATGATCCAAAATAGCAAAATGAGCCAGCCCAATCACGCACCAGCTATGTTGAACATGAATATAATTGATATTGATGTTCAATGATCATAATCGGTTTACTTTGAGGGATTATCCATGGAGCATAAAAATTAAAAATATAAAGCAATAATACAAAATCTGAATCAATTTAAAAGTGATAAAAACACTTTACTTAATAAGGTATGATAATTTACTCGTATTAACCTGAATCTCTCACCAAATGTTGTAGATAAGTAATTCAAAAAATCAATAATATTAGAAAATATGTGTGTACGCATTGAAAACATCCCCACTATTTTCATTCTCCACCAAAACGTTTAATATTTTAAAAAATCTATTTCTAATAAATAATCCTTCCTAAGACACCTACTAACATGTTACACGTCAAGAACACTGTATATCACATCATAATTTCTTCAAAATCCATAGACACACACACACACAAATATATATATATATATATATATATATTAATATATTAAATAACATGTGGCCACCACATCCCATACATCATTTAGTATATATCAACCCATCACAAGCCCATCTCAATATACCTTTAATAATCCTTAGGATAATATATCCCAAGATAATGTGTTTGAAATAACCACATGACATCATAACCCTATACACACTTGTATGGGAAAATTAACCACTATGAATACTAGAATATAATTCTACCAATACACGAGTGTAGAGAAATAGGGTTTAGTTTTCCATCTTTTCCTCACCAACCTAGATAATGGGGAAAATAACACCCCAGAGTCCAATGTGTGTTGGTTCCCCTAACGACATGGATGAGGTAGCATATGAAATTACATAACATCAGAATATATATATATATATGTAGGTATATATATATTTATATATATCATGAACACATTATGGTAAATTATATATCCTAAAATTTAACTATATCTATCTCCTACCTGACACAAGACTAGAAATGAAAATAACTATATGTTATATAGGCACGCAAAAATTTCATGAATCATTCATTTAATTAATTTTTATATTAAATATTTCATATTACCTCACTATCAACCAATAAATTTCCCTCTTACCATAAACCATCCATTTCCTATAGTTCCTCAACAACTATCATAATCTCAACATCCAGTTAAGGCCCCAACCCCATGGGTTAAAAAAATTATCATTTCTTTTTATTCCACTATTCTACCTACTTTATGATTCATCGTAATATACCAAAAATGATGCATAAATAATGTAAAACTATCAATATCATGTAGTGTGAAAGGGAATGTTGAAACTAGAAACTCATCCACCTAAGAATAAATATAGATTCATAAAAATGTATAAAAAATGATTTTAATGTTCCACCCAATATGTAATCCTATAATCAATCTACTCCATTAGTCTTAGTACCATCATTGATACAATTATATATATATATCATCATCCATACCAACAACACATGCATTAATTTTTACCAAAACAAAGGAATCTGTGTCTGTTCTAAAAATCCATTAACCGTCAAAAAAACATCACATGGAATCTCAAGGATCCAAATATAAGGAAATCACTTAAGTTATCAAGAAAACACCAAATAATAAATAAGTCATAAATTACATAAATCTAAAGAATTTATGAAGTATATGAAAATGATGTATCTCAACCCCAAAATATATATTTTAACCAACAATTAATTCTTTGAATTTTTTAATTATCTTATTCATTTTACATAGGTTAGAAGAACATAAAACCTATGTAACAAACAATAAAAAAATATATTATTCTTCAAATAAGATTCAAACAAATATTCCATTTAAATCAGTTATAGTAAGAATGATAAAAAATATACATTCCAATTTATTATATATCAAAAAATTATCCTAATCACATTAATTTGTGAATTAAAAACACAATAGATATGTTATACCATAAAATTATTTACATTTTACACACTCCCTAGAAAAAAAAGACGCAAACCATTATGAAAAAATCAACAAATGAAGTCAATATAACTGAACACCAATAATTTATTTAAGCAAGATTAGTATTTGTTATGGTGAATTCAATGGCTAACCAATGAAATAAATCTTGATAACATCATGCTTTATATTAAAATAAAGAGAATCAATGAATCCACTGACATTATTTAGAAGAAAAATTTATCTAGGAAAGAACATATGATCAAAAAATAACCACTTGTGAAGAAAACACCACCATCCTAAAGGAAAAATCACTAGAACCTAACATTCAAAATCCACTATTAAATATTCTGGGAACACATCCTCAAACATAAGAGTTTTACATAATGATAATACGAAAAAATAATGAAAGTAGAAAGAGGAGATAAATGTAGCATTAATCCAGATCACTCAATTATATATGAACCAATAAGTTATAATCATCAAAAGGTATGATGAAGATTGTTATATAGGGTGTAAAATTAGTGAAGTCTCATGAGGATTACAAGAAATTGGAAACACATAAGGTAATTCCCTCAGTATACAATATATTCATTCTGGACTCCACCATGAAATCGTGACCCCCCCCCCCCCAATATGATGTGGTGACATTGATCAAAGTTAGATCCAAATACCCCAAACCCAAATACTCTAAATTCAAGTTTTTTAAAAGCGAATTAAATCCATTATGACTTTCATCGTGGCCTTTCCCATGACACGGTCTAAGTCATAATGGCTATATCACACCCAAATTCTTATTTTCATCATTTTTGGTTTATCTTTGCATTTTTTCCTCTTGATTATAGAGTGTTCAATATTTTTTTTTGATGTGATCACATTTTTATTTTTTGTCACATGTTTTATTTTTCATTCATATCCATTTCATTGGTTAAATGATAGGATTTTGGGCTTGGCATCAAGTGTCTCATGGTTTTTTCATGGTTATAGGAAAACTTGTGACGTGCTCTAGGCTACTATTTGTGAATTCGATTTCCTCTATTCATGGGTTCATGACCCATATATGTCTATGAAAAATATGTTGAAAGCATACACATGGTTCTATCATTTTTGAAAGAACCATATAACATAGTTGGTGCACGGTTTAACAAACATTGTGGCCAAACCACGTGAGTTCCCAGGTTTTCCAGGGAGGGGTGCACCATTGGCACACAAGTTGGTTGGCCATTTAGCCTTACTGTGTGTAGTTCCAAGGTCATTAAAAATGTGAATTTTACTTTTTACCCACTCGATATTTTATCCCCAAAACATCTCAAGCCTTTCATCCATGGTTAGTGTGAACCAAAGGGAGATCTTTCATTGTTCTCTATTGATAATTCTACGTCCAAAGTGTAGATCTAAATTATGTCATTATGTTTGGAGGGTGTTTTATCAAGTTAATCTCCTATTATATTCTTCTTAAATCCCTTAATCCCTTTTCTCTTGTGTTTATCTTATCCCATGGTCTTTGGTATATAGTGTTAATGATACATTAGGTTTTTATTGTGTTTTTTATCAATGATCCAAGTGATTTTTATTGCATTCTCGGACCATTTAAATTTGGTTTAGGGTGTGCATTGTTCAAGCACATGTGGTTTTTGGCAGAATTCCCATTTCACTTGGATATTAAATTTCTAAATCATTGGATTATTTATTTTTTCTCTTTCCTTATATGTGAAATAGTTATGGGTGATCAATGTAATAATTTTTTATAAGAAATTAGGTGGTTTTCATATTTTTTTGAAGTAACTTCCAATGTTTGGTTATGTTATGTGCACCACATGTTTGAAAAAATGCATGGTTGGATATTGTGAGTGATTTTTAGTTTTTAATGAAATAGTTTTGTTTTGTAATCATATTTGTTGAATTTGGAATAAGGGTTTGGATTTATTAAATGGATTTCCATATGGTTGGGATATGAAAGCGGTGTATTTGTGGTTGCATGAAAATGTTTTTTCATATAAAATAGGTGTGTGGATAGTTTGGAATCATGATGATAGTGGGTTTTTTGTGAAAATGCGGTGTGGGTGTTTAAAAAAATTTCCAAAAGATTGGGAAATTTCAAATGGTTTCTTTACATCTTTTTTTAAATTATGGATTTGGTGCTTTGAAAATGTGTTGTTGAGGCCCATTTGGTGCTTTTTAAAATTCTTCTTTGGTTAGAAAACACACACTGGATAATAATATTTCATTATTTTTATTGAATATATTAGACTAATTCACTCTATAAACAATATGATCCATTAATTATGAATGGATGGGATGTCCTCTCTGTGTAATCCTTATTATCTATTTACTTTGATTAGATTGGGAGATCCTTGTTGTCGACTCCATTAAAATATATTGGTTTAAATGAAAGATATTGACCTTTGGGTGACTTGGGGTGATGATTGTGTGTGATTTTCTTATGTTTGATATATGTATATGTGTTGATATGTTACATGTATTAGTTGTATCACCCTATTTTGAAACATTAAATGGGAACCTAGAATAACAAGAAACATTTATGAGAACGATTTATTCACTAGATTACGATTTTCCCTAAGTAGTGAACCATATTAGGGGATATATTTTGTTTTTATTTCTACGGGATTGTCAACCTCAGTCAGAGTAGGTAGGGTATGTCAAATGTTTGGGTAGAATTGATGACATCAGGTGAGGGATTCCTTGAGGATGAGTCAAGATTCATACTACGTCTTGGATTATTCCATGAGCTCTTGGGTTCTCCCATGTCATTTAGCAGTTAGTTTTCCACAGAAGATGATTGAGATGACTGTATGTTGGTTACACTTGTGTAATGCCCCAAACATTCATTAATAGAACTTCCTCTTGATCTAATTAAATACCATATTATGTAAATTGGAAATATAACATATAATAATCTTTGGTTTATGATTTTGGGTTTCAAAATACCATTATGAATTGTTACCATCAGTAATATAACCGTTGAACATTGATCACATGATTAGTATAAATATAGGGTTTTAAAAAATCCAATTTAATTAGAAAAAGGAAGTGATGGCCTCATCCAGTAGACTTTCCTCTTACGAAGCCCATTTTTCAGAGCTCAGAAAGGAGGTGGAATCATTGGTCTTCTCTCTTTACCCAGCCCAATATGAGTTTCAACACGTTAATCTTGAACAAAATAGACTATAGGAGATGTGGAAGATGAAATAGACTACCACCCGAGCGATGTTTTCTAAGCCACCCCAAGGGTATTTCACCATCAAACACCTTACCATTAGGTCATATGTGGGTTTTATAAAGGATTAGGTAACAATACCTTAACATGATGATTATGTGCATTATTTTTGTATAGAATAAATAGTATACATTCATTTTATTATTGTGACTTTGTAAATAATTTTTAAAACACAAATAGTATTTTTTTAGTTAATATTCATTTAAAAAATCTATTTTGATGAACTAATGGATTTTATAATTAAATAATATTTTAATAAAATATTATTAATAAATTACTTTTTAAATATAAATTTTGATATATTTTAAATGAATACAATTGAAATTTTTATTACGGTTTGAACGTTTTTTTTGTCAAAACCCATGAATTTTCAATAAATGTTGGATTTTATTTTAAATGTAAAAATTCACATATTTAAAAAATTATTTAGATAAGATTAATATAATTTTTGGAATCAGTATTTCCAAATTACGCAATAGTTAATTATTCATAATTCTATTAGATTATCAATTTTTTTTGTTAAACTTTTAATATCGTTTAATTATAAATGTGTTTTATGACATTATAATGTCCCAATAGTAATGTAATAGAATACTATATAAATTATTTTGGGAAATTATTTGTTTTAGCATTAAAATAATGTGATTTAATGTTTGTTTTATTTATTTTACAATGCTTTAGTGGACCCTCCAAGAAATATAAAATATTTTATCTTTTTAAAATTATTTCCTTGAGAGTGAGACTCACCACCACATAAGAAAGAAAAATAATTTAACTTGTTAGTTCATTTTACTTATAAAATAATGTTCCCAATCACCTTTGGAAAAAACAATTGGTAGAATAATGGGTTGGTTTGTGTTTTTGATTAGTTTAAAGTGTGGTGTCTAAAACCGAAATAATAAAGAATCCCCCCCCCCCATTTACTGTATAAAACCATCAAATCTCCCAATTACTCTTCACTAAAATCCTTTGGAGCTCTAGGAACTTGAACCTCCTCTCTCTAGAATCCTCCAATGGCACCCCATGCTCCGAAGAAGCCTCTCTGAAGCCTCTGCCAAGCCATTGGGATCACACTTCCAAGTAAGGGATTCCATCCTTTCTCATTTAAAACAGGATTCTTAATATTGATTTCCCCTTTTGTTTACAATTATAAATGTTGGGGTATGATATCAAACATACCCTATACGTTCCACTTAATATTTTAATGATTATAAATCCCTTTATCTCTCATTGATGACTTCCATGTATACCCATTACCATGCTGACATTATGTAAGGAATTTCACTCATCTCATTTACATTGAATGTATTATTTTGTATCATGAATCTAAATTCCATTTAATATGTTAGAACACGTTTCCATATGACCCCCTTACATTCCATTTCATGTAAATATTAAGATACACCACTTTATCTCACATCAACCATTTTAAGGAATTCTTATGTCACTTCGTTATGCTGCCAAAATTGCACCATGAGTTTTAACGCCCAAGTCATTGTGTAGTGAAGACCATACCCATACCTCTATCAAGTGTATTCAACATTATTAACATTTACTTAATTGATTATATAGTTACATGTATAAATTATGCATTCCGGTATCATGGAAAAAATGATGATGTTGAATGATTTCATGTTGTATGATCCATGTCGCACACTTATGAAAGAAATTAAATTATTATAAAGGGTGCACCCTGATAGCGCTCCATTGCATTGGGTAAAGATTAGTATCATGATAAGTCATGTGAAATGATGTTTCACTCATGATAATTCATTTTCAATGATGGTTTACTCATTCTCCATGTGCAATGAGCCTTGGCTCATGGTAATACCATGTTAAGTGTTGTTGTCACATTTCCATGTTATGGTAATCATTCCATATCATTCTTTTATATTCATGTTTATTTTATGATCCATTAATATGCCTATTGACTAACATGTATTTTATTCTTCATGTTATTCCTTTTTTATTCCCTTACGTGGATTTAAAACACACCCATTACTTATACATGTCCCAAGGTTGTCCCATGAAATGCTAAGTATGAGGGAATGTAGTTGTCAATTAAAGGAATTTTTCAATAAAGATGTCATGTTTCATGTTTTAAGTGGTTATGTGATTTTATAATCCCCAAAGAAACTATAAATCTTTATATTCTATGTTGCATCAAGTGAATATTTTATGTAATAATTCATGGTTAAGTGTGTAATAAAAAGAAGGGTTTTAATAGTTGGTATCAGAGGATAGGTGTATTTATTTTTGGGATTATGATTAGAAAACCCTATTGAAGCCTTATAAATAAGAATAAGTATAAAAAATACCAAAATTATGGGTAGTATTGAGTATGTGATTTATCAAGAAAATCTATCTCTGTCTGGATAATAGCAGGTAGAGGCAGCTGTAGAGACCCGTAGCCTGACGTACATGGACATTACATTACATTTGAGGAATACATAGTACACAAAAAAAAAACACACACACAAGGATCGTAATAGTTTAGTGTCTTTGGAAACTCGGAACGTAATCTTCTAATCGTGGTGAAAGATCTTCAATATCTCCAATAAAGATCTTCCTTTTTTTTAACTAAAACATTTCTTTATATCCTGGGGAAAAGAAAACATAAAAGGGTGAGCTCAAATGCTCAGTAAGGGTAAACAAAAGAAATATCAATCACGTCATATTCATACGAACAAAACATTTTGGAAATCTTAACCTGCAAAAGAGATCATAATTTCATAACATGGAATAAATCATGGCAGTGAAATGTAATCACAATAATCATAACTTAAAACATGAAACTTTGTGGCATTCACACATAATCATAGAGAATCATTTCATATTAGTCAAGACTCATTGCCAAGACTATCTTAGTGGACAAAGTTCCTTTCTGAATCGAGTAACCCTCGTTTCAGTCCTGTTTCACTGAACCGGTATAACCTACCATTCCAGCCATGTCTATCTCATGAGATATAAAATCTTTACCCAATTCATTGGAGGGAGATATAGGTCCCACCCATCTTATAATGAATCCTTTCTTATGTGTGCCACATAATCATAAACCATACATCATAGCGAAACCCATGTAATAAAAATGGGATTCTTAAAAAACATGACATCATAAAACAATTCATATACGATAAAGGAATTCATAAAAATAATTCCATCACAACATAATCAAATCAATGTAATAATAGGTATTAAAACAGAACCCTTTATTATCTTAGATGGAAATTTTTTTTGATAAAACACTTGAACTCCATTCTTGAGGAAAATATCCTTTCTTCTTCAAAAACATTTTTCATTTCTTAAAATTTCATACAACTTTAAACTAAAAGAAGTTGATTAAAAATAAACTTTAAAACTTGTAAAGGAAGCTTCTTGGAAATAATGTTTTAAAAATCCATTCATGCCGTATAAGTTAAAAAACATTCTTCGTACTTTTGTCGGAAAAGTCAAAAAGTACCTCGTACGAAAAACGACAAAAGATTCCTTTCATATATTTTACAAAAAACTCATCGAAGGGTAAAATTGGATATAAATTATTGTAGAATGATGTAAATAATATTACATATTGAGGGAACATGGATGTGGATGATAAAATACACCCCAGTAAATACCAAAGTAAAAACAATCTCGGATAAAACTGAGATTGTGATATTTCCCTTACCTTAAGTCTGATTTGCTTCGTAAGTGTCCGAACCTCCTGTATAATGATTTAAATCATGTTATTGACTTATTCCAGAATCATATTCATTGTTATTATATCATATATGGTCCACTTATGCATTTATATTACCCGTTCTTTTGTAAATTCATGTTAAAGTAGCATCTTGGGTAAATCGTCTCATTTGTTGTTCGCGTTTTTAACTTGTAATTATTAATATGATTACTTGGATCATGATTACTTATATCCAGAATGTAAAACATGATTTATATATAATATATATTCAGAATATATATATATATAATATACCGATAAATGGAATGAAATACACCGTTCATGGAGACGGTAGTCCGTACGTATGCATGAACGCTGTTTTCGTTTCCTTATTGAATTGAATGGAATTAAGTAGATGACATACATATAAATATAAATGAATCAAGTATCATTATTATGTCATATATTTCATTAGTACTTATTATATATACTTTATAATCATTCATGAATGGTTAATCATTGAGAATGAATCTCATCACGTCGTGGAGACGGTAGTCCGTACGTACGCACGAGCGATGATATCTTTCGCATGGTCGTGGAATTATGTTGAAGTGTATGTATACTATTTCAGTATCAATATCAATTTATAATAATCATATATAGTTACACATTAAACCATTATACCCATCCAATTAAGGTGGTGGCGGAAAATAGATTACACCACGGCGTGGAGACGGTATTCCGTACGTACGCACGCGCGGTGATTTCCTTTTTCCGTAGGATGGATAGAAGGTTAATTAGAGTTGTTTCATATTTATAATAACATATCAGTATGTAAGTAATACTGATGTTATTACTTTATCATGAAACAACTAAAGAAGAAGAAGTTGAAGAAGAAAGAAATTGAAAAGATCGGTAATGGATATTACCTCTTCTTTGAAACTCCTCTTTGAATCCTTCACTTAGGGAACTAAGATTGGTATTTGAAGAAGACCAGAACCTCTCAGATTATTCTAGGGAATTGGAGAAGGGATTTTGGCAGGGGTTGGCCGAGATTGAGTGCTCAAATTGGTGTGAGGTGGAGGGGGAGGAGGTGTCCTTTTATAAGGGAGGAGAGGGGCACCTTAGGAATATCTCAAAATATTATTTTATATTAAAGTCAAAATCGGTTTATAATGGTTCCAAAGGGTCTTATTTCGAAGCTAAAGTGGGGATGGGTCGAAATCCTATCATCCAATAGGATTTAGACAAGTTTAGGTTTTTATTGTAACCTTATCAATTAGATTTAACTCTAAGTTAAATAATTTAACTTTTACCGTGTCTTTTTGTTTTCTTACACTATATGGTTAATACACTTACTATAACATGCCAAACGAACCCCAAATTGTTTATTATTAATATATATATCCTTATCTAAGTCATTTGGCCGAACCTTAGATTTTTAGGAATAAAATAACAATTAATAATATAATATTTGATTTAACAACTATTTTGTGTCAATTTTGACACTATTTGATATATGATTTTTTTTAAAGTCATAACAGAATTATATGTTCCAACATAGTTGATTAAATCAACACTAATATATCATAGTAACCTATAAAATTAGTGGAATTCATAAAAAGTCTCAAATTGCATTTATTTTGGTGTTTATAACATCAATTATGTCAATATTTCATCAATAAGATAATTACTGCATCATCCCTGTGTCATAAATAAATTAAATAATTTAATGTCTAAAAATTACAAATAAAATATCATTATGTAGGAAATCCTTTTATCTTTCTAATGAATATTTATAGTCGAATTTATCTTTTGTAAAACCCCATATTAAAAATGTTTTAGTAAATAAACTTTGATTTTAACTCTTTTAACCCTTCTTTAAATAAATTAATAATAAATGTCCTAATATAATCCAAGTGGGCCTAAATGGTCATATTTTATTCCTATGTTTGTTTTTGGTCGAATTACACTTATCCAATATAATTAGGACATGTGTTAGGGTAATAATAATATCATCTTTACCCTTAATTACCCTATTTACTTTTAACCGTGGTAAAAAAAAGTAAAAAGTTACTATTCACAAAAAATTATTTTCATCTCATTGAACCACATTTTAGTCCTTGATATTAACCGTGTCTCTCAGATTTTCGAAATTCCACTCACAGAAGCAGTAAAATTAAGTTTTATGAACAATTCAGTTTTTTTAACTACCACTTAGTGGTTTCACTATTCATCGAAAATTGAAAGTTTTCAGAAAAATACCAAAAATTAGGCCTAAGCTATATTTGATATTATGAACTCAAAAATGATTTCTATTTTACCAAATTCAAAACATATCAGTTGCATTAACTAATTTAAAAATTAATTCCCGTCGTCAAAACAAATAGCGTGTTTTTAAGAGATAATAACTATCAAAAGATTGAAACTTGTTTATAAGTGGTTTAAATGTGAAATTACATCCAATGACCATCATTGTATTAACTTGTAAAAATATATTCTAAATATACTTTAAAACCACTAAAATTAATAATTTATCACTATTAATTATTTCGATTGAAAAAGTTGTTTTTAATTAAAATTTAGTAATTTCCACTATTCATCAAAATATGAAAGTTATCCAAAAATTACCAAAATTTCACCCTAAGCTAATTTCGATATTCCAAATCCAAAAATGAAGTCCATTTTGAAAAATAAAATTTAAAAAATTTCAAAAAGTGGTTATTACTATTCATAATCGCTAGTTTTAATAATATTTTAATAGCATATCGTTGTTTAGTGAAACTCGGTATTGCGTACTACACACACTATCAAGGAAGGTCACGATTGCGTGTAATGGAAGGTAAGTCAAGGATGCGTGTTGTGCAAGCTCCTTTTGGTGTAGCGTACAACACAAGACATTATTGAAATTAAAAAGAATATTTTTCATAAAATCTCGGTGTGTTACATTCTACCCCCCTTAAAATGAATTTCACCCTCGAAATTCGTCGGGGTTATAAATGGTTTACTATTAGAAAGTTTCTTTAATCGAAACCCACATCGTAAAAAGGAATACCAAAACAAATCTTTAAAAACAAAAGTATAAAACGTAACGATTACCCAAATAAACTAATCACTGGGTTTCCACAATGTGAAATTATGGATATGGAAGAGAAATCTAACCATCATGTTCTGATGGAGAGTGGTACAGAACATGGCTATGGAAAAGCCAACAACCACAAATCCATAAATTTTTTATGATCTAAGGTACCATCTGATTCATCAGATATAAGATCACTAGGACAACATTTTTGGTTTTCAAGATCATTTCCCTAAAGTTGATGAAATTGGAATTAGAAGAAATACTTTCGTGATTTCGGTATAGTCTCACCGTTGGTCGTTCTTTGGACAATTTCCACTTCATCTCTTAAAGAAATGAAGTTGAATTTGTCATTCGTGATGTGTTAGCAGATCATGTAATAGAATTATGGGTCATTCCATCTGTGTCAAACAAAAGGTTTGAAAAGTTATAAGTTCATCTTATGGTTAGATTAATCGTATATGGTTCCAAAAATGAACGTATACTTCATATATCATAGCTCTTAATAAAATAAAACTAGTTTCTACTAAATAGGGACTTCCTGTAGGCCAGTGGTAGGCGATAAAGGCCAGTCGCATTTCGGTTGTGGGTTCAATTCTCACAGCCTTGTCCGACGCGATGGGCTGTCGCCCGTCCTGCAGGTTGTCCTTTTTCTAAAACTATATTACTATAACATCCCATCAATAATATCGAAAAAAAATCTATCCTTAAACAATACTAACTTATGTCCAACATAATCCATTCCAATCTTTAGGCTTACCCATAATACTGCAGTCCACTCTCATAATATAGTGAAAACAATTACCAGAGATTTAATACCATCGTTGATCCCCATATATCATAAGATATGTCTTGTTGGTCACATTCTAAACATTCAAAGTCCTTAATCATGTATTCTCTTGAATACCCATTGAACCTTAGTGAAAACATGAATGCTATAAAAAGTTAACTCTTTCCACATACCAAAATCCAAAAATTTTATATACTCAAACCATGATATAACCTTCTCCTTATATCATTCATGAGCTCATGAATACTATCAAACATTTAATTTCTCATTATCCCTTCATTATGCGCATATCATCTATATTCCAAAAATATCTGAATAACCTTTCATGGATACAGGTAACATTAATCAGACAACAGTGTAACAATCCTTACATGTCTCTTTATTCCATAGTACCATGAGATTACTTATACAACATTACACATGATAAACATGTAATCATTCCACTACATTCTTAAACCATTGACCGAGATTAAACAATTCTTTCATCTCACATATCATTTGTAGTCTCTTCATCATCATCCACATAAATACTTCCCATACGACCATACTGATTATCCTCATGAGACTTTCCCTTAGGGCATTGGTTTGCATAATGCCCGTACATTCCACATTTAAAACATTTAACCATTGTTGATGTCGTAGAAATACCATTATCCTCATCCATGTTGTTAACTGAACCTTTTCCTTTTCATTTACATGCTTTGTGTACTTCTTTTCCACACCCAAAGAATCTTCCAGTTCCTTTGAAACATTCTCCTTGATGCCTCTTCCCACATGATTTACATAGGGGAAATTGAACTTTCTTTCCTCTATGATCATCATGAAACTCCATCTTTCTCTTATTAGGCGAGTCATGAAACTTACCAAATTTTACTTTATTGATCATATTATGAGATTGCTGATTCGGCATAATAATGATGTTTGGACTTCCAAATCCCATTTCATTTGGTTGCTCATGAAGAATATCATTCCATTGTCCATCATATCCTCCATTATCGTGAATCATCTTGTTTCCAGCCATTTTCTAAAACCCAAAAAGAATAGTGTAAGAGGCAAAAATAATAATAAAGGGGGAGTAACTTCAATATCTAACATCTTTGGTTTAATCTAATATCGTTACCATAGTTCTAGGACTATATCCTATACGTATACTTATCCTTAGGGACATCCCTAGACATACCTTAGAAATGTCTCTAGGGATCTCACTAACGTTTTCGCATCCTAGTTTCCAAAGGTTGACTAAACCTTTCCTCTGATACCAACTGTAGAGACCCGTAGCCTGACGTACATGGACATTACATTACATTTGAGTAATACTTAGTACACAAAAAAACACACACACAAGGATCGTAATAGTTTAGTGTCTTTGGAAACTCGGAACGTAATCTTCTAATCGTGGTGAAAGATCTTCAATATCTCCCATAAAGATCTTCCTTTTTTTTTACCTAAAACATTTCTTTATATCCTGGGTAAAAGAAAACATAAAAGGGTGAGCTCAAATGCTCAGTAAGGGTAAACAAAAGAAATATCAATCACATCATATTCATAAGAACATAACATTTTGGAAATCTTAACCTGCAAAAGAGATCATAATTTCATAACATGGAATAAATCATGGCAGTGAAATGTAATCACAATAATCATAACTTAAAAGATGAAACTTTGTGGCATTCACACATAATCATAGAGAATCATTTCTTATTAGTCAAGACTCATTGCCAAGACTATCTTAGTGGACAAAGTCCCTTTCTGAATCGAGTAACCCTCGTTTCAGTCCTGTTTCACTGAACCGGTATAACCTACCATTCGAGCCATGTCTATCTCATGAGATATAAAATCTTTACCCAATGCATTAGAGGGAGATATAGGTCCCACCCATCTTATAATGAATCCTTTCTTATGTGTGCCACATAATCATAAACCATACATCATAGCGTAACCCATGTAATAAAAATGGGATTCTTAAACAACATGACATCATAAAACAATTCATATACAATAAAGGAATTCATAAAAATAATTCCATCACAACATAATCAAATCAATGTAATAATAGGTTTAAAAACAGAACCCTTTATTATCTTAGATGGAAATTTTTTTTTGATAAAACACTTGAACTCCATTCTTGAGGAAAATATCCTTTCTTCCTCAAAAACATTTTTCCTTTCTTAAAATTTCATACAACTTTAAACTAAAAGAAGTTGATTAGAAATAAACTTGAAAACTTGTAAAGGAATCTTCTTGGAAATAATGTTTTAAAAATCCATTCATTCCGTATAAGTTAAAAAACATTCTTCGTACTTTTGTCGGAAAAGTCAAAAAGTACCCCGTACGAAAAACGACAAAAGATTCCTTTCATATATTTTACAAAAAACTCATCGAAGGGTAAAATTGGATATAAATTATTGTAGAAGGATGTAAATAATATTAAATATTTAGGTAACATGGATGTGGATGATAAAATACACCCCAGTAAATATCAAAGTAAAAACAATCTCGGATAAAAATGAGATTGTGATATTTCCCTTACCTTAAGTCCGATTTGCTTCGTAAATGTCCGAACCTCCTGTATAATGATTTAAATAATGTTATTGACTTATTCCAGAATCATATTAATTGTTATTATATCATATATGGTCCACTTATGACTTTATATTACCCATTCTTTTGTAAATTCTTGTTAAAGTAGCATTTTGGGTAAAATCGTCTCATTTGTCGTTCGTGTTTTTAACTTGTAATTTTTAATATGATTACTTGGATCATGATTACTTATATCCAGAATGTAAAACATGATTTATATATAATATATATTCATAATATATATATATATATAATATACCGATAAATGGAATGAAATACACCGTTCATGGAGACGGTAGTCCGTACGTACGCATGAACGCTGTTTTCGTTTCCGTATTGAATTGAATGGAATTAATTAGATGACATAAATATAAATATAAATGAATCCAGTATCATTATTATGTCATATATTTCATTAGTACTTATTATATATACTTTATAATCATTCATGAATGGTTAATCATTGAGAATGAATCTCATCACGTCGTGGAGATGGTAGTCCGTACGTACGCACGAGCGATGATATCTTTCCCATGGTCGTGGAATTGTGTTGAAGTGTATGTATACTATTTCAGTATCAATATCATTTTATAATAATCATATATAGTTACAAATTAAACCATTATACCCATCCAATTAAGGTGGTGGCGGAAGATAGATTACACCACGGCGTGGAGACGGTATTCCGTACGTACGCACGCGCGGTGATTTCCTTTTTCTGTAGGATGGATAGAAGGTTAATTAGAGTTGTTTCATATTTATAATAACATATCAGTATGTATGTAATACTGATGTTATTACTTTATCATGAAACAACTAAAGAAGAAGAAGTTGAAGAAGAAAGAAATTGAAAAGATCGGTAATGGATATTACCTCTTCTTTGAAACGCCTCTTTGAATCCTTCACTTAGGGATCTAAGATTGGTATTTGAAGAAGACCAGAACCTCTAGGATTATTCTAGCGAAGTGGAGAAGGTATTTTGGCAGGGGTTGGCCGAGCTTGAGTGCTCAAATTGGTGTGAGGAGGAGGGGGAGGAGGTGTCCTTTTATAAGGGAGGAGAGGGGCACCTTAGGAATATCTCAAAATATTATTTTATATTAAAGTCAAAATCGGTTTATAATGGTTCCAAAGAGTCTTATTTCGAAGCTAAAGTGGGGATGGGTCGAAATCCTATCAACCAATAGGATTTAGACAAGTTTAGGTTATTATTTTAACCTTATCAATTAGATTTAACTCTAAGTTAAATAATTTAACTTTTACCGTGTCTTTTTGTTTTCTTACAATATATGGTTAATACACTTACTATAACATGCCAAACGAACCCCAAATTGTTTATTATTAATATATATATCCGTATCTAAGTCATTTGGCCGAACCTTAGATTTTTATGAATAAAATAACAATTAATAATATAATATTTGATTTAAAAACTATTTTGTGTCAATTTTGACACTATTTGATATATGATTTTTTTGAAAGTCATAACAGAATTATATGTTCGAACCAAGTTGATTAAATCAACACTAATATATCATAGTAACCTAGAAAATTAGTGGAATTCATAAAAAGTCTCATATTACATTTATTTTGGTGTTTATAACATCAATTATGTCAATATTTCATCAATAAGATAATTACAGCATCATCCTTGTGTCATAAATAACTTAAATTATTTAATGTCTAAAACTTACAAATAAAATATCATTATGTAGGAAATAATTTTATCTTTCTAATGAATATTTATAGTCTAATTTATCTTATGTCTAACCCCATATTAAAAATGTTTTGGTAAATAAACTTTGATTTTAACTCTTTTAACCATTCTTTAAATAAATTAATAATAAATGTCCTAATCTAATCCAAGTGGGCCTAAATGGTCATATTTTATTCCTATGGTTTTTTTGGTCGAATTACACTTATCCAATAGAATTAGGACATGTTTTAGGGTAATAATAATATCATCTTTACCCTTAATTACCCTATTTACTTTTAACCGTGGTAAAAAAAGTAAAAAGTTACTATTCACCAAAAATTATTTTCATCTCATTGAACCACATTTTAGTCCTTGATGTTAACCGTGTCTCTCGGATTTTCGAAATTCCACTCACAGAAGCGGTAAAATTAAGTTTTATGAACAATTCAGTTTTTTTAACTACCACTTAGTGGTTTCACTATTTATCGAAAATTGAAAGTTTTCAGAAAAATACCAAAAATTAGGCCTAAGCTATATTTGATATTATGAACTCAAAAATGATGTCTATTTTACCAAATTCAAAACATATCAGTTGGATTAACTAATTTAAAAATTAATTCCCGTCGTCAAAACAAATAGCGTGTTTTTAAGAGATAATAACTATCAAAAGATTGAAACTTGATTATAAGTGGTTTAAATGTGAAATTACATCCAATCACCATCATTGTATTAAATTGTAAAAATATATTCTAAATATACTTTAAATCCACTAAAATTAATAATTTATCACTATTAATTATTTCGATTGAAAAAGTTGTTTTTAATTAAAATTTAGTAATTTCCACTATTCATCAAAATATGAAAGTTATCCAAAAATTACCAAAATTTCACCCTAAGCTAATTTCGATATTCCAAATCCAAAAATGAATTTCATTTTGAAAAATAAAATTTACAAAATTTCAAAAAGTGGTTATTACTATTCATAATGGCTAGTTTTAATAATATTTTAATAGCATATCGTTGTTTAGTGAAACTCGGTATTGCGTACTACACACACTATCAAGGAAGGTCGCGATTGCGTGTAATGGAAGGTAAGTCAAGGATGCGTGTTGTGAAAGCTCCTTTTGGTGTAGCATACAACACAAGACATTAATGAAATTAAAAAGAATATTTTTCATAAAATCTCGGGGTGTTACAGCAGCTCTGGCACATATGTACCCAGGAGTGAAAACATCGACAAGGAGTTTCAGGCTTGACCCAAAGTATCCTAGTACATAACAAGGAACTATTGGAATTTGTTCTATTTGCAATGGACTATTTGCGACAGGATCCCATCGCAAATAAGATTTAGGGATTGGGTCCCATCGCAAATAGCTCATTATAGAAAACGACGTTGAAAATACCATTTTTTAAGATATGCCCAAAAAATTGCGATGAGGTAGTTCCCCATTGTAAATAACTCTATGATTATATGAATTATATATAAATAAAATTTTTATGATGGGCTCGTCAAAAATTCTATTTGTGATGGGACCTTGGTAACATCAAAAATAGTATTTCAAAATATATATTAAAACTATTTGTGATGGGATCCCGTCTCCATAGGCCACATCAAAAATAATAACAAAAATAAAAAGATATATATTTAAAAACATAATAATTAATGAAAAAGTACTATTAGTATTATTAAAATAATAAAAAAATAAAAAATATTAAAATTATCAATATTCTCATAAAAATACAGAAAATTCATAAAATATTATTATTAGTTAAATAAAAAAACATTCAAAAATATAATACTAAAAAAATAAATTTAATAAAATTATGAATAATGAAAAAATAATATTAATATTATTAAAATAATAAAAAAATCTTAGAATTATCAATATTCACAAAAAATTATAAAAAATCATAAAATATTATTATTAACATTTGTAAAATAAACAAAAATTAAAAAATATAATAGTAATAATAAATAATAAAATATTAAAAAATATAAAGTATTCAATATTCGCACCAATATAAAATAAATTAACTGAAAATAGTTTATATTAAATTAAATCATAAATTCAAATGTTTTTAACAAAAAAATCATTGGGGGTCATCTTTTGGAGGAGGTGGATGAGCTGTAAGAGATGGTGGTGGAAACTATATCCCTAAACTACGAGTCAAAAAATACATGTTCTCCATCTTCCTGTGTTGTTGCTGCTGCCATCGATGCCTCTCCTCATCGTTATGTTGCTGCTGCTACTGTTGATATATCTCTTCATGCTGCTTCTGCTAACTCTCTATAAGATCAGACTGAGTTCAAAACTGCTCCTGATACCGTGAGGCAGAAGATGATGCCTCTCTACGAGCTCCTCTCGAGATGGACGCCAATATTAATGTAGTACCATAATAAGTACCATGAGTCACATGAGAGCTGATTCAAACTACTCAGTCCATCTCAAAGCCATAATGAGTCGCATGTATCCATGCTGCCTCATCAAAATGGTGGGCGCTGTATTAATCAGTTGCCTCGTCTTGACTCACAGCCTGTGTCTGAAAGGTTGCAACCTCATATGACTCCTTCAATTCCAATTTGAAATTAAAATTGTGAAAAAATTGTTTTTAGTTAATTGTCAAACCGAAAAAAATAGTAACAACCAAAATTGGACGCTGGAGATCACCTCTAATCTCTCTAGTGGCTGGATCACAGAACATCCTCGGATAAACATTGTACTCAATAATATCGGGATGCTCGACTACCTATAAAAATATAAAATATATTGTTTATATTTAATGTTATATAAAATATTTAAAAAAGATACTTACCAGATGCTCTCTATGCGTACTGAATGTACGGCTACCAGCTCGATGCATCACCTCATGTCTCCCTAGGTTCTACCGACCCACTGAAGACCTCCTATGAAATCCACTACCCAAGAAATGTAAATACAATACATCCCAAATGTGAGATGAAATGTACTCTGGTCAGTGGGCTCTACACGACTCATCAAAATCTCTCACTCCTTCTTTCTTAATGGCTATCCTTCTCAAATTGATCAAAAACTAATGAAAAAATTCAAGTATAGATGCTTCCAATGCCTCGTGGATAGTATCACGCATGATATCATCGATGGGATAGAATAAAACCTAAAAATAATTTAAAATATCAAGTTATTAATAAAATAAATTTTAAATTAAATATTATTTATTTACGTACTAGATAATGATTGAACATGTCGAGCTGCACATTAAGGGGAATCTGTTCCCACGTGATCCATGGCTGAGAAAAATAATTGTACAACATATTTCCCCCCTTTCCAAAAACTACATTGCTCAAAACTATGAAAAAACCTTAAATAATCAAACAATTATTATATATATAAATAAATTACTAAAATCTAACTAAAATATATAGGTTGCCATACCTTCATGTGCATGGATCGAAGCAATGACATGGATTTCGCCTAGGGATAGTGTCAGGAATCATCAGTTACGTAAGACCGTGACACCTTCACATACCACTTGAACGGCCAGTAGGCTGAGGGTCAGATGATACCAAATCCCCCTCATCAAAAGGTATTTCATCCTCTTGTAACTCACGAAATAGATCAGGGTCCATCAAAAACACAAAATAATATTTGTTAGCAAATAGTTGAAAATAACTATTAAATATAGATATATATTATTTTTGATTATGACTAGCATTTAACTATGTCAATGTTCACCTTCATCATCATCTTCATATCTTACAATGTTAATGTCATTATATTCCTCTTCAGCGTCATCAATATCTATATGAGTTTCAGTTTCATCATCTCTTTCCATTTCAATTTCATTTGTAACATCATTTACATCTTGATCACCATCAACCCTTAATTGTGGGGTTTCATCAACGATATTCACGTCTCTATATGATAAAAATGGATTTTGAGTAGCCTCTTAAAAAATTTAATTTCCTTCCACTTCACCAGTACCACATTCAGTTTGAGTAAGCTGATTATCCTAAGATATCCTTTTTATTATGCTCCACCAATCTCTCATGTATCTTGAAGTGGCATTGTACATTGCGTAAAAAAATTGATGTGCCTGTTGATCCAGTAAAAATGGTTCATTTACTACAAGAAGACATTTATATTTAATATCGATGATTCCATGAGTCGGATGAACACACAAGCCTCACTCAGTATCCAACCACAAACATTTAAACATCGTTATGTAATTCTGCCGTAGATAACACAACTCAATAATTTCATCCAGAATTCCATAAAAGTCAATGATAGATTCTATGTAATGTGATCCTCTCAAAAATATTCCAGTGTTCATTGTTTTTTTTGATTCCCCATATGCACATGTTTGAAATTTAAAACTATCCACCACATATGCATTATAAGATTTAACCATTTTGGATGGTGGGTTACTCAATATACCTAGTCACAAATCAATTTTATCAGCATGTTAAGACACCTGAAAATTTGTAAAACAATTATCAATATAATAAATAGTAACCTGAATTGATATTAATCTATCAATAATTTATGTTACCAGTTTTTGAAAGCATTGAGAATTTTTTTTGTCTGCGTTCTTCAAGAGTAGATGCTTTAATTTTTGGAAGTTGTTTCTTGATATAATTATCATATAAACTACAAATAAAATAAGTATACATATTGTAACATAAATTATAGAATATGTGATAGAGGCACTCATAGTACAAATGATGTCATTTCTTAACATTTGAGAAGAACATATGTATGAGCTCTGTGATGTTCATCATCTGAAAGCCACCATTCCTGAACTCCAACAAACCCAAGATATGGCTGATTAAAAAATGGTAATTTATTTTCCATTTCATCATTAACATTTACCTCATTCTATCCCATACGGTTGTATTTTAAGGGATACTCATATTCAAAATAGTGAGAGAGAAAAATTCCTTTTACAAATATGCTTTAGTAACTGAGCCTTCAACTGATGCTTTGTTGCGTAATTTTTTCTCCAATTTTTACATGAATCTCTTGAATGGGTGCATCCATCGAAAATATATTGGACCTCCACATTTAGTTTCATGAGGAAAATGTAATATAAGATGTTCCATTTAGTAAAAGAAATATGGTAGAATGATTTTTTCCAATTTACATATAATTACAGCAACATCTACTTCTAGTTTTCTTAGCGCATCGTAGTCTGTTATCACTACAAAAATGTCTTCAAAAAAATATGATATGTCTGTTATCAAATCCAGTATCATATAATTAAACAAACCCATGAATACATTCGGCGTTTTCTTTCCATTATAACATGACAATCATGACTTTTTAATCCGGTAATATGAAAATTCATAACACATCTGCCCAAATTGGAAGCATAGCCATCGAGAAGTCTCAAATATAAAATCCACTGAAAAAATAATAAGTGACTCTCTTTGAACAGTTTATTAGATACTTCTGTATTTATTAACATATGTGATCTGACATTTTCAAATAGTTCATGTTCTGGTCGCCTGCAAATTTGGGAAAGATCTAGTCATTCTTTTATATTATCCTTGGTCTTACCTAGTGTATCCAAAAAATATATGAAATAAATTATCAAAATACTTTTTCTCAATATGCATGACATCCAACATGTGGTAGACCAAAAAATTAGACCAATATGAAAGATCCCAAAAATGATCTATTTAATCCAATAATGTTTTTTCCCAAGCGATAAATTTTATGTTGGTTTACTGTTGGCCCAAATGTGATGGGAGGTAATGAAAATAAAACTAATTTTAACTATTTACCTGAGATAAATTTTGGAGGTTCATCCCATAAAATTGTTCCTTTTATGAATTGAGATTTGTTCCTTCAAAAAGGATAATTAGTTGGATGAAATCTGTGATGAAAGTCAAAATAGAAGGGTTTTCTCCATTGACAATCATGAAGGCTTTGTTGTCTTTCACACAGTAAGGACATGATTTTAGACAATGTATACTCCAGCCAAATAACATCCCATATGCCAGAAAGTCACTAATCATCCAAATCAATGCATCTTTTAATATGAAATTTTCTTTCACAGAAACATCATATATACTAACACCATTACTCCACAATTCATTTAACTAATCAATCAATGGTTTCAAATAAACATCAATATTCTTTTCTAGATGTCCTGGGATTAATAAGGTCAAAATGATATAGGTATCCTTCATCAATATCCATGGAGGTAATTTTAGAGAGTTATAAAGACATGCCAACATGAATACTGACTACCATACAAACCAAATGGACATAAACCATCAGTATAAATACCTAATCGCACGTTTTGGGCTTCTAAAGCAAATGAAAGATGCAGATGGTAAAATATTATCCATAAATAACCATCAGATGGATGATTCAAGCATTTATTGGTTGAAATATTTTTTTTGTACCATGACATCATTGATGTAGTGTTTGATACATAAGTAAGCATTACAGCCATGTTGTAAGGGGAACATATCTCAACTTTTTTACAAGATTCGATACAGACTTCCCTAGTTGAGCATCTTTATACCTTTATTTTCCACATGTGGGAAAACTATCCAATGGCTCATTTTCACTAGAATATAAGATGAAATCATTTTAACATGAATTAATCTTCCGATAAATATGGCCCATATTTCTAACTAACCACTTTCTCTCATAGTAAATTGCCGCCAACACATTTCCTTGAGGAAATAGTGTTTTAACCAATGAAAATATTTGATCAAAACAGTTGTTTAACATTGCATTGGATGAATTAATAGCCATAAATTTTCCAACTGCTTCTAATTTTCTTATCAAACAACCAGGATATAATTCATCCTTAGCAGACCTCAATAACTTATAAAATTCGGATGGTGACATCTCATAAGTTAAATCGATATAATCCTGAGTTTCAGTTTGTTGAACAGATAGACCAGAAACATCATGTACTAAATTTTGAAACTGTGATGGATCCAGAATCATGTTATTAGTGTCTTATCTAGAACTGCGTTCACCGTATTGATACCAAAAAACATAATCTGGTTGAAAAACAAACCACCAGAGATGTCCTCCCACCTTGTCAAATGTGCCAAACGTTATCAGAGCATATTTTTTACAAGGATTATTAATTGTGCCTTCTAAATCATATTCTGGTTTGGATGATGCAAATGATAAAAATCTTCAACACCCTCAATATATATAATATTTAAACCAGAATCATTTGGATTTTAGAAATGATTAATCCAAGCATGACCATCTAATAATGACTGATATCTATTTTCTTTTTCTATATTTTTCTACAAAATATAAAATCATTACTATTTTTGAATAATTTGAAATTATAAAAACACTATCTAAAAAAAGAAGATAAATAATTACAACTACTTTTTAATAATTACCACTAATTTTGGACACACAATGTCAATTGGATTGACGACTACTCTTTTGTCTGAAAACTCATTTACTTGCAAATTTATCCCACAGATATCACAATTAAGAATATACTCGGTGGTACACATATTCATTATCATGAATACGAGAATGAATAAGCATACCTCTGAGGAGATTATTTATTGTGATTTTAGTGTGAGAAAGATGAATGTAAATGAGCTGTCAGAAAAATGAGCACCATTTTCATCGATGAATCATTTTCTTGCAACTATCACCGCCTGAAACATTATGAAAAATGTGGTCATATGAATACATATTCAAACTCATGCATATACGATTAAATATGCATACTTAGAAGCATAATTTTTATAATGTTTTGAGTTGGTGAATGTTGAAAGAAGAAGAGTCATTGAGCAAAATGAAAGATGTCAATCCACAAGAAATTTTTCTATGTTTTTACAAGTTATTACAATTTATTACAATTGATATTATTACTAATTATTACTAATTATTCCTATTTATTCATATATATTTCTATTTATTCATATATAATCCTTTTTATTCCAAATTATTCCAAATTATACCTAATTATTCCCAAGTATTCCTAATTATTCATATTTATTACTTTTTATTCCTATTTATTCCCAACAATTCCTAATTATTCTTAATTATTCTTAATTATTCCTAATTATTCTAATTTATTACTATTTATTCTTATTTATTCTTATTTATTTCTATTTATTCCTATTTATTCTTATTTATTCCTATTTATTCCTATTTATTTCTTTTTATTCCTAATTATTCTTAATTATTCCTAATTATTCGTAATTATTCCTAATTAATCATATTTATTCCCATTATTTCATATTTATTTTTATTTATTATTATTTATTCCTATTTATTCCTATTTATTCATAATTATTCTTAATTATTCCTAATTATTCTTAACTATTCCAAATTATTCCAAATTACTCCTAATTACCACAAATTATTCCTAATTATTCTTATTTATTCCTATTTATTCCTATTTATTCCTATTTATTCATATTTATTATTGTTTATTCCTATTAATTCATATTTATTCCTAATTATTCCTAATTATTCTTAATTATTCATCATTATTCCTCATTATTCCTCATTATTCCAAAGTATTTCTAATTATTCCTCACTATTCCTAATTATTCCTATGTATTCATATTTATTCGTAATTATTCCAAATTATTCCAAATTATTCTTAGTTATTCCTAATTATTCCTAATTATTCTTATTTATTCCTATTTATTCATATTTATTCTTACTTATTCTTATTTAATCATAATTATTCAAAATTATTCTGATGTATTCCAATTTATTCTAATTTATTCCAATTTATTTTTATTTATTCCACATTATTGATAATTATTGATAAATATTGCTAATTATTACTAACTATTTCTAATTATTTCTATTTATTGCTAATTATTGCTAATTATTTCTAATTGTTGCTAATCATTGCTAATTATTGCTAATTATTTCGATATTATTACGAATTATTTCTAATTTTTTTTAATTATTTCTAATTGTTGCTAATCATTCGTAATTATTGCTAATTATCCATAATTATTGATATTTATTCCTAATTATTGATATTTATTTGTAATTATTGTTATTTATTCACAATTAAAGCTATTTATTCCAAATTATTGTTATTTATTCCTATTTCTTTCTATTTATTCCTATTTATTATTAATTATTGAAAATTTTTATTAATTGTTACTAATTATTACTAATTATTACTAATTATTCCTATTTATTACTAATTATTCCAATTTATTACTACTTATTCATATTATTACTATTTATGCCTATTTATTTCTAATTATTCTTATTTATTGCAAATTATTGCTATTTATTTCTAATCATTACTATTTATTTATAATTATTGCTATTTATTGCTATTTACTGCTAATTATTCCTATTTATTTCAAATTATTCCTATTTATTGCTAATTATTCTTAATTATTTCTAATTATTACTAATTATTGCTAATTATTCCTATTTATAACTAATTATTCTTATTTATTAATAATTATTCCTATCTATTTCTATTTATTGCTATTTATTACTATTTATTAAGAATTATCCCTATTTATCACTAATTGTTGCTATTTATTACTATTTATTAGGAATTATTCCTATTTATTACTAATTATTCCTAATAATTACTAATTATTTCTATTTATAATAATTACTGCTAATTATTACTAATTATTGTTATTTATTATTAATTATTACTAATTATAACTAATTATTGCTAATTATTACTAATTATTGCTAATTATTACTAATTATTGCTAATTATTACTAATTATTTATAATTATTCCTAATTATTACTAATTATTACTAATTATTTCTAATTATTCCTAATTATTTCTAATTATTCCTAATTATTCATAATTTTTCCTAATTATTCATAATTATTACTAATTAGTACTATTTATTACTATTTATTCCTAATTATTCTTATTTATTACTAATTATTCCTAATTATTCCTAATTATTCCTATTTATTACTAATTATTCCAAATTATTCATAATTATTCCTATTTATTGGTAATTATTCTTATTTATTACTAATTATTTCTATTTATTACTAATTATTCCTAATTATTCTTACTTATTCCTATTTATTACTATTTATTTCTAATTATTTCTATTTATTTATAATTATTTCTATTTATTCCTATTTATTGTTATTTATTATTTATTGCTAATTATTACTATTTATTACTAATTATTCCTAATTATTACTAATTATTACTAATTATTTCTATTTCTTACTAATTATTCTAAATTATCACTAATTATTCATATTTATTACTAAATATCACTATTTATTACAAATAATTTCTATTTATTAGGAATTATTCTAATTTCATATTAATTATCAAAAATTAGTACTAATAATTTCAATTTATTATTACAAATAATTATTGATAACAAAACAATTTAAATCTAATTTTATTACAACTAATCAAAAATTATTAAAATTGACATGAAAAAAATGAAATAAATAATAAATTAAACAAAATATAAATACCTTTAAACTTGATCTCCTGTTGATGTAGACGTCTTCTCAACTTATTCGTGAAAAAAAACTAACTCACAAAAAATTTCACTCTAAAAATAGAGTTCTGAGAGATAGAGAGAGAGTGAGAATTGAGAGGAGGATATGAAAAAACAGATGGTGGTATATATAGGTTGGATTAGTGGCGACATGACTATTTGTGACGGGTAGTCCATTGCAAAGAGTATTTATTGTGACGAGACCCATCACAAAAACCTTCATCCGCATTAATTACAGTCGGCAGTTAAAGGAGTATTTTTGACGGGTCCCATTGCAAAAGGTACCTGCAGACACACTTATTGCGACAGGGGAACATCCCGTTGGAAAAACCTATATACCATCGTCGGGTATTTACGACGGGTCCCATTGGAAATACCCTCCGACTGACGCACTATTTGTGACAGGCGAATCCCCCCATCCCACATAACCTTCCAGCTGTTTTCCACACAAACCGCGCCAAACTTTTTTCCATGGGACCCCAAATCCTGTCACAAATACCCAATTATTTGGGGCAGGGAGAATATGCCATCGCAAATAATCTCTGGGATGGACTGTTTGCGACTGGATTAATTCCCATCGCAAATAGCCCGTCGCAAAATCTATTTTTCCTGTAGTGACGAGCCTTGCTTCACTCTTGGTTACGACACTCCTAGATGATATTCTTTGGTGAATTCATAGTCTTAGTATGAACCATTGTAAAAAGAATAAAAAAATCACCTAAGAATAAATGTTGGGATGTAGATCATGGATAACCTCGATTGAAGTCTATAGATTCACAAGTTAATGAAATACAAGTTATTTATAAGTCATACATTTTTTTCCTTGGATGACCCTTTATGTGTTACCCCTAAATTTCCTTTTATTCCAGCCAATAGCCCATAATAGAAGGACTCATGCTAACAACTGATGCAAAGATCAATTTAATGACTGTTCTAATGAGATGCCCAATCTAATGGAAGTGGGAATTGTGAAAATTTTCATGATACTCTCTCAGTTCACTCCAAATTCGAATAGAAACATGTGTCAAGAGGAACGTTCAACCCCCCCAAAGAAAGAACATGTTGCAATCGAGAGATTCATGAGACCAAGGCCTTCTACATTTAATAGATCATCTGATCCCTCAATTGTAGAATAATGAATCAATTCCATTGAAAATATCTTCTCCATCCATCAATGTTCCGAACATGAGAAGGTTTTACTTGATGCTTATCGTATGGAGGGTGAAGCTGATCAATGGTGTACATTGATAAAAAAATATGAATCCTGAGGAAAAGATTGAGGCGTTGAAATGAATGTATTTCCAGAAAATATTTTTCGACAAATATTTTCCTCACACCCTTCGATTTAAGATGGAAAGGGACTTACATACCCTCGAGAAACAAGATGATAAATCTATTAGAGTGTACGAGGCAAAATTCAAAAAGCTTGCACAAAACACCTCCGGCTTTTTCATTTTCCCTGAATTCAAGGTTTACCACTTCTTTGGTTGGATGAAACCTAGCCTACAGAATGCCCTCGAGATCTATGACTTCGAGAGCTATGAGGAAATTGTCTGATGTTTCATCAAAGTCAAAATTGAGATCGGAGAATCTTAGGGGTATCATGGGGATAAAAAGCATAATGTGGATTTCAATTCTATTGGTATGATGGATAAATCCCATGGTGCAAAGAAAATCGAGCACCCCACTTGCCAAAGGTCCAGAAAAAAGCACCCCCAAAATTTCCTTAAGGGGATGAGAAAATACTTTAGGTGTGAGAGAGAAGGGAACCTAGCTCTTAACTGCCGACAAGAAAATCCCGCGACTGCGAAAGAGAGTGGAATGCTCAGTTCAACACTTAACGCATTTTTCATTTCTTCAACTACAAATAACCAGGGAACCTTGAAAATCAGTTCCTTATGCCATGGGTTTTTGGTGGCAGCCAACAACCTCTAAGGTAGAAAGGGAGAGATTTTTCCATCACTACTACCAAAGTGTACCCTAACAACAAAGTGATGACATGTACGCTGGTTATTCATTCAATAATAGTGAACAAAAGTTTTTATTCTTGTTTTATGCATAATTTTTTATCCCAAAAGATTATAGAACAATTCAAACACCACCACAAATCATGCATGTAAATATTTATGTGAGTACATAAAATGGAAAAATCATTTCATCCCAGAAATATAACTCCTCCCATGTAATAATATGTGGATTAAACCTCCCATTGAACCTTTTCATACTCCCTCTGGTGGAATTTGATGCAATTCTCAGCATGGATAGGCTTTCCTTATAAAGAGCCAACATAAATCACAGTGAGAGGGAAATCACTCACCATATGGAAAATCGACCCCCAATTCAATACAATTGAAAAGTGGATGATGAATCTTGATTAGAACCATATTCTCAAGTGTGGATTTTACTTCCCTAGGAACAAACGTATCTGTCTCATATGTTTGAGTCTAAGGAAGAAACCATCCCTGAAAACATGCCTATTGTGATTGAATTTGCTGAAGTGTTTCCTGAGAATTTCCATGTCTATCTCCTAGAAGGGATGTTTAATTCTCAATTGACCTTATATCAAAGTTGTTTCCAATATCCAAGACTCCATATAGAATGGATATTGTGGAACTTGTGAAGCTGAAGAAACAACTATAGATGAATCTGAATAAAATTTTTATATGCCCATGTTCTTGAACATAGGGTTCACTAGTCCTCTTCATCAATAATAAGGATGGTACAATGCGCCTTTGCATTGATTATCATGAGCTCAAAAAAATCATGATAAAGAACAAGTATACCTTAAATTGTTGACATTTTCTATTCGCTACGTGGAGCATAATACTTCTCCAAGGTAGATTCCTGGTCGGGATATTACCAAGTAAGGGTGAAGAAGGTGGATATCCCCAAGGATACTTTTTGCACAAGGTATGGGCACTATGAATTCATAGTAATGCCTTTCGAAATCAGTAATGCTACATCAATATTCATGGACTTGATGAATAATGTCTTTAGATATTACCTCGAAAAAATTTGGTAGTCTTTATAGATGATATTATAATCTAGTCTAAAACCAAGGAGCATCATGAAGAGCATCTATGAAATGTACTATAGACCTTGAAAATGGAGAAGATCTATGAAAATTAAAGAAAGTGTGAGTTATGGTTGAAGGGGGTCTCATTCATGGTCCATATCAACCCATGCAATGGGATATTTGTAGATCCCTCAACGTCAGCTGCAATTGAGGGATGGACAAGGCCAATATCGGTAATGTATATCCATAGCTTCCTTAGGTTAACTGGATATTATCTCTGATTTGTGAGAAATTTATAGTGATTTTCTAACCCTCTTACCATGCTAACATGGAAGGGTGTAAAGTTTTTTTAGAGTAATGAATGCGAAGAGAACTTCAAGGAGTTTAAATTGAGGCCTATCATTGTGACTGTTCTCACATTACCCAAAGTGCAGATGTTTTTTGTGGTATTCAGTGATGCATCAAAGAAGGTCATGTGATATGTGCTGATGCAAAATGATAAAGTCATTGCCTAGGATTCAGGGTAATTTAATGTTCATGAGAAAAACTATCCAACACATGATCTGGATATGGCTGTATTGATATTTTCTTTTAAAATTTGGTGGCATTACCTATTTGGGTAGAAGTGTGAAATATATATAGATGACAAAAGCCTCAAGTATATATTCACACAGAAAGAGTTGAACATGAACCAATGAAGATGGTTAGAGCTAATCCAAGAATATGACTGCTCAATCCATTACCACCCTGGGAAAGCAATCATGGTAGAAGAAGCTATAATTATAAAGGATCCAATTATTCTATCATTGATGAGAATTAAAAAGGATCCAACATTCATAGATATGATGAAGATGGACATGGGAATCATAATGAAGGGAACACCAACAATTCATTCAAAAATGATTCCACAACCATCCCTTTTGGAAAGGCTAAAGGATGCTCAAAAGGATGATGTGGGAATTTAGAAGAAGGTGAAACTATTAGAAAAGGGATATCCATGGTGTTCAATGTCAACAAATAAAGAATCGTGAGATTTGGTTCATGATTATTTGTTCCATCGAATCTAGAGATAAAGAATGAACTTTTTGATGATCCACATAGTTCAAATTTCTCCATTCACCCATGAAACACAAAGATGTATTAAGATCTCTGAGAGCATTATTGGTAGTATAACATGATGAATAAGATCACTGAGTATACATCAAAGTGCCTGGTATGTCAGAAAGTAAAGGCTGAGTGGAATTTTTGTAATGGGATAATGCAACCATACCCATTCCAAAATGGAAATGAGAGAACATCACCATGGGCATTGTCACCAAAATTCTGAAGAAATCCGAAGGAATCAATTCTATCTGGGTTGTTGTGGATCGTCTTACAAAGATTTCACACTTCATTGAAATTTAGTAGGATTTCTCACTAGATCAAAAGGCATGTATATAAATCAGAGATATGGTAAGGATGAATTGAGTAACATTATCGATTGTATCTGATCGAGATCCAAGATTCAGATCTATGTTTTAGATGATTCTTTCAAATGATCTAAATACTAAGCTAAACTTTAGCACAACCTATAATTCTCAAATTGATGGTCAATCTGAGTGGACTATCTAAACTCACGAGGACATGTTGAGAGAATGCTCAATGGACTTCAGAGGGGGATGGGATCAACATATCTCTCTGGTTTAGTTCTCTTACAATAACAGTTTCCACTCAAGAATCCAAATGGCCCCTTATAAATCCCAGTACGGGAAGAGGTGCAGAACACCGACATTTTGGGATGAATTTGGTTAGAGAAAGCTCATAGGTCCGAAAATGGTTGATGAAATGGAGGAGAATGTTAAGACCATCCAACAGTGCATTAAAGCTTCTCATAGTCAACAAATGAGATATGCTGATAATTATTGTTGAGACCAAGAGTTTGATGTTGGAGACATGGTATTCTTACACATTTGAAAATGGAAGAGAGTTATGAGATTTGGTAAGAAGGGATATCATAGTCCAAGTAACATCAGCCCTTTGGAGATCCTTTATCGCATTGGACAGTTGGCATATCAACAAGAACTCCCACCGAACCTATCTCAAGAACATGATGTATTCTATGTATCACTCTTGAGAAAGTACATACCCAACCCTTCACATTTACTCAATCCAGAGGTGTTACCATTGGTGAATGACCTCTCCTATGAAGAGAAGCCAGTGAATATCATAGATTCTAGGAAAAAAGTTCTACAAAATAAGACAATTCCTCCTGATAAGGTGTTGTGGTGAAACCACATGTTTGAAGAAGAAACATGGGATTGGGAAAAAGTAATGAAGAAGAATTACCCCCATCTATTTTAGTGTGGGAAAAGGAAACATTGAGGGAGAAATTTCTTAATGAGGGAATACTGTAACGACCCAAACATTCATTAAAAGAAATTACCCTTAATCTAATTAAATGTATTATTATGTAAAATGGCTATATAATATATGCACTTCTTTGGTTTTATGATTTTGTATTTCAAAATACCATTACAAATTGTTAATGTTTCTAATATATCCATTTAACATTGAATAGAGATTACCTATACAAAGACCATTTTTTGGAGCTCAGAAAGGAGGTGGCATCATTGGGCTTCTCTCTTGACCAAGACCAAGACGAGTTTCAACAGGTTAAGCTCAAATGTCATAGTCTATGGAAGAATGTGGAAGATGATAGAGATTACCACCTGAGCGATGTTTTCAGAGCCACCCCTAGAGTATATCACCATTGAACACCTTACCCTTAGGTCATATGAAAGTTCTATAAAGAGTTATGTAACAAGAAAATATCACTATGATTTTGTGCAATCTTTTTCTATAGAATAAATAGTATACATTTATTTTATTATTGTTACTTTGTAAATATTTTTTAAAACATAAATAGTATTTTTTAGTGAATATTAAATTAATAAAGGTATTTTTATGAAATAATGGATTTTAGAATTAACCAATATTTTAATAAAATATTATTAATAAATTAATTTTTATGTATAAATGATCGTAACATTCTTATGAATACAATCAAAAAATTTATTAAGGTTTGGAAGTAGTTTTTGTCAAAACCTATGAATTTATGATAAATTTCAATCTTTTAAATGTAAAACATCACATATTTAGAAAATTATTTATATAAAATTAATATTACTTTTGGAATCAAGAGGTGAAAATTATAAAATGTTGATTTTTTCATAATTTTCTAAGATAGTCATTTTTTGTAAATATTAAATACTGTTTAATTATATAATGTGTTTTATGACATTGTAATGACCCAATAGTGATGTAATAAAATACTATAATCATTATATTATAAAAATATTTGTTTTGGCATTAAAATAATGTGATTTTATGTTTGTTTTATTTTTTTTACAAAGCTTAATTGGACCCTCCAAGACTTATAAAACTTTCTATCATTTTAAAATGATTTCATTGTGAGTGTCACTCACCTGTACATAATCAAGCCTAATATTTTAATAAGCTCAGACATTGGACATTAAAAATAATGTTTTCCACTACCCTTTGGAAAACACCATGAGAAAAAACCATTGGTGTGTATGTGGTTTTGATTAGTTTAATGTGTGGTGGCCAAAAACTAAATAATTAAGAATTCTCTCTCCATTCCTTTATAAACCCACTGAACTACCACTTCCTCTTCATTCAAAGCCTTTGGAGCTAGACCAAAATCTTATCTTTTCCCAATGGAATCCTCCCAAGGCACCCCAATCTCTCATTAATCCTCTCTCAAGTCTCTCTCATGCCTTTAGATTCACACTTCCAAGTATGGGATTCCATCGATTCTCATTTTATCCAAGTATCTTAATATTGTTAGGCCATTTTGTTTTCAATTATAACAATTGGGGTATGATTTATCACCTCCACTATACTATCCTTTTTATTTTTTATTGATGATAGACCCATTTCTCTCTCATCTATGCCCTCCATCTATAACTGTTACCATGCCAAAATTCCATAATGAATTTCTCAATTCTCATTTACATTGAAGCAATTATTTTGTATTATAAATATAAATTCCACTACATATGTTGGGAAATGTTTCTATACGATCCCATTACTATCCATATAATTTATATATTATGAGACACTCCTTTATCTCCCATCAATCGTTTTTATGAATTCTTATGTCACATCGTTATGCTGCCGAATGTGCACTACAATTTTCCAAGCCCAAGCCATTATATAGTGAATACCACGCCCATCCCTATATCAAGAGGATTCAGCTTTATGAACATTTACTTATTGATGATGTAGTTTCATGTATGAATTAGAAATTTCTTTATCAAGTAATAAATGATGATGTTGAATGATTCCATGTTGCATAATCTCTATGGCACACTTACGCATGAAATGAAATGATTAAGAAGGGTGCGCCCTAATAGTGCTCCAATAAATCAGGTAAAGATTAGTATCATGACATATCAAGTAAAATTAGGGATTAATCATGATACTTTTTGTGAAATTAGGGTTTACTCATGATCCATGTGCAATGACCCTTTGCTCATACAAATACCAGGTTAAGTGTTGTTGCCACATTTCCATGATATCAAAATCATGCAATATCTTCCCTTTATGTTCATTTTTCTTTTATTCTCTATTGATATGCCTATTGGCTAACATGTATTGTATTCTTCATGTTATTCCCTATTTACTACCTTACTAGGATTTATATCACACGCTTTTCTTATGAATGAGCTCAGTTTATCCCATGCAATGCAAAATATGAGGGAATTTAGTGGTCATGTAATAGAAATTTTCAATAAAGATGTTGTGTTTCATGTTTTAAGTAGTTATGTAATGTTTTTATGCCCCAAAGATAGTAGAACTCTCAATATTCTATGTTTTACCCTGTGAATATTTTATATAATAAATCATGTCTTAGTGTGTAATAAAAAGCAGGATTGTCATATCTTGCATGATTATTTCCATTTCCTATATTATGTGATCATATTTTAGTTATCTAGTATAGAATAGCTTATTTTTAAAAGTTACTAAATGTGTTTCAAAATATTATGGAAATTTTTTTGGAAAAGTTTACATCCCCCATTTTCCCAGTTGCTTTTAAATGAAATATCTGTATTGGCCCTCGAAAATGATAAGATATGCATCTGAGAAATTAATCATTATTTTGAATAGAAAAAGAAAAATGGACCGTGTTTTATACTAAAGTGATGACGTGTTTAAATACAGTTTTATATATTGTATTTCAAACAAGAAGTTGATATATCTTGTACTTAAATGAAGTGCATTGGGAATAGATTTGTTTTGGCATGCCTATTGAGTTTTAATACCCATGCATATTTTTATTTCCAATATTCATCTCATGATGTTGGTTTCTATATGGTATTAATCATTGTGAGAGATATTAGATTTTTTATCTGAGAGTTCCTGTTGGGGTCACATGGAAATGTTTCGTTCATCAGGTTTAGTTTGGGTTTTTTTTAGCTTTTTCTACACTCAAATTTTCAATAATTGATTGTCAATCATTTATTTTATTTATTTTTAGGATTATTTATTTATTTTCCAATATTTAGTTTATTTTTATTGGGAGATATAATACCCTTGGTTTGTCTACTGATTTTATATTAATAGTTTCTTTCAAGGGAGGATCGAGAATGCCTCCCAAGCCATTCCAAAGATTGAATGAGGTTTTCGGTTCAAGGATGACCTAGGTTCGTTCGGGAAAAAATGGTATTAGATTAGTTTGGTTCTTTAGAGGAACTTTCTTTTAGAGTGCTCCTTGTTATTTAGGATTTCAAGGTAGATGGATTATGACTGTCCAATAATTGGGTGTAGGTATAGGAAAGTGTCTGGCCAACACTTATTAGACTAAACCTTGAGTTTCCATGGGATGTCAGTTTGGCATGGCCTGTTTAGTTCCTTTGGGATGTTTTGTTCTTGAGAAATGAATTGAGTGTTGTAAAAATGGTCTCAGTGAGATATTTGGTCCTGGAAATCCATGTGGAGATATATATATGGTCAAGGAATACTCTCCATGATGGTGGTGTGATTGGAATGTGCATATCAACCATATGAGCACATCACCCATCAATACTAGTTTCCCCTTGTGAGTTTCTTTGAGTAACTTGTGATTTTGAAATTTTATTATATAACTATATTTTCTAATTGTGAAAGCTATATTTATTGTAGAAATTGTTTATTTTTGGGAAGATGGAAAATTAGTTATTAAATTTATTTTGAGAAGAGTCTGAGAACATGATTTTTATAAAATGGTTTTTTGGATTAAATGAGGATGTGATTACCGAGATTGAAAATTTATAATAAAAAACTTTGGACTATAGAAATTAGTTCTTTGGAAGTGGTATTATATTTTAAAATGGGATTTTTCAATTTTTTAAGTGGGAAGAAATGAATTTTAATTAAATTATTTTTTATAAAATCATATTTTTTGAGCTATAGAAAATGTTTTTAATGGGATGAGTTGGGTTTTGAATGGAAGTCATCAGAAATTTATTTTTGAATGGAATAAAATGGATTGGTGTTTGGAGTTTAAAATGTGTATTTTACTTGGTGGTTAGTTATCTTTCGAATAGTTTTCAGATTTTCTATATGTAATGTAAATCTAGAAGATGAAAACATGGATTGAATGTTATGTCTTGAAAAGTTGATAGGTTCTTTCTAACATTTGGTATTCTCATTTGTTCTCACAATCATGGATTTGTTTGATTAAGTGGTTGTTCTATGCTATGAGTGTATGAGTTCCCAGATATGAATGAGTTGATAGGATCCAAGGTTGTCTTGGGAATATAAATGTGTGAGACTCCATGGAATATGATTGGAGAGTGTTAATCCCATCAAGTTTGTATTTCTATTATAAAGTTTTTAAGAATAAAATTGGGGTTTTTTGAAAACCAATGCTTATGTAACATGGTTCCTTGTGATATAGTGAATTTATTATGATGTTCCTTTAGTTTGGAATATTATTTTCGATGAATTGGTTTTGAAATAATGGATATAGGGTTCATTAGAAAAATGTTTGGGGAAGCCTTTGAGATGGTTCCATTTTGTATTTTATTGTAGTGAGTTTTGGTCGATGGATTAGTTTTTATTGGGTTATTAGTATTATTTATTATATAGTGTATTTCACCAACTATATTCGATGGATATTTCTGGTTCATCTATGAGTGTTTTACTGGTAGTAGACCCTCTAGTGGATCAATATAATTAATTCTTCCTTGAGTTCCAAAAAAATGAATCATACACTATTTTATGGGAAAGTGTATCTTCTCAAAGACGAAGAGTGGATAAATAAAATTGAATTAATATCATCATCATTGAGATTATTGAGTCATTAATTGTAAATTTTTCTACATTTATGCTCAAAGGTCCTACAATAATATTGTGTAATATGGTCTCTCAGACTAATCTGTTAGAATATCATACTTTGGATTTCTTTGAGGCTTCATTCATCGAGAAATATTTCTTTGAGGAAGTGATAAAGATAAAGGGTATGTAGAGTTGATATATTCATTATGGAGATGGGTCAATTCTATAATACTTTTCTTATTTTTGGATTTTGTTCCATGCCTTTCATAGTAGTCTGTAAATGATTCTTTGAAGGCTCAACGTTTTGAAAGTGGGCTTCATCCTTATGTGTAGTTGAAGGTGACAATGTTCTGTCTAACAACATTCAATGAAATGGTAAGGAAATATATTTGTATTGAAGCTATTATAGAGGGAGTTATATATTTATAAAACCTTCCTCTTGAATTTGGTGGTTGTGATGTGAATCCCTAAAAGGATATGGGAAATAGACATGGAGTTCTTAGTACTAGTTGTGCAATGAGACAACCTAAGGATATTTCATCAGCTCTATCAATGCACAAAATTGAGGTCTGTCATCAATGTAGAAATCCATACCATAAGTATCCATTATATCCATGTAATCAAAATAACAAACATTATTATGGATTCCTAAGTCACTTTCAATAGTTTTATCAAGGTGTTTTCAAGTAGAAGCGTAAAAATATATCCACTCCATCGAAAAACATGACAACCCATTCGTAGAATTAGGGTGCAATTTTAGGCTGAGTTAAGGACCAATTTCTACGTAAATATTTTTTTTGTAATGGTTCTATTAAGTGGTGTACTATTGTGTTTCATTTACATTAAAATATAAATGTGTATTTTGTGAATTTTTGGAGAACCACTAATTTAAATGAATGTGTGTGCATATTCTAAAATACTATATTGGTGAAAGTGACTTGTTGGAGAAAAGTGGGAATCTTCGTGTGCCATGTTATTTTGGTCCAACATGGGGTGCCCGATGGATGCTCATGACACAAAAGGAAAGAGTAATAATTGGGGAGTATTTCCTCCTAACTATGGGACTAAATAATCATCAAGACATCAAGGCTCCAGCCATTGTTCCTAGGGTGAATTTGTTCACATAGTCATGAACTCTATAGGATTGTTGGGATCCATGGACGAACTCTTATTATTTCTTGTTGAGGTGTGGATAGTTTAAATTTCAATGGTATTGTTCCATTTTATATGTGCATCTCTATTTGGTTGAACATATGTGATTGGGACTAGTGGATCAGTTTTAGTTTTGGTTTATTCTCATCTCGAGATGGTAGAATTTTGTTGGGGATAGGAATTATGGTTTTTTATTTTCATTTGGTTTAGATTCTCTATCATTAGAGTCCCCTTATGGTGGGGGTTGTCAGACTATGTGGGGAGTTCATAGATTGATTGGTTTCAGTCAGTTTTGATCTATTCTAAATCCAAGGGAGACCCATCATAGATCTTATTATGGTTTGATATGTATTTGGTCGATGATTGTTTGTTTTAGATGGAGGGTAGTCTACTATAGACTCATGTATTGATAATCTAGTTTAGGTTGTTCTATGGTCCGGAATATGGGTTGTTTTATTAGAAGTAATCTAATTTATAATTTTCCCTTTTGGGGGGAATCATTTGTGTTTTGAAGAAAAGACAAAAATTTTGTCTACATTTGGGTTATGCAGGGTGTAGCATAATATTTCCATCATTTCATGGGAAGTGGTTTTAGTTTTTTTGTTTCATCGAGTAAGAGGTGGGATCTTTGTTTGGTGGTGGTTGTGGTATTTGTAGCTTCAAGTCTTGTATGATGACGTTATGAAATTCTATTACGTTTCATTGATCAAATAAAAATGTAAGGCTTTTTATGGGATGAAAGATTTATAGTGGGTAGAATTGTCACACCTATATTTTTATTTACATCATTTTTCTGATTTATCATTGGATTTTTGTTTACCTATCAATTATCAAGGGTTCTAGATTTTATTTTTATGGTCAACATTTTTTTTATTTTTGGTCTTGCGTTTGATATTCTGTTCCTGTAGTAGTTTTTGGTGAAAAGGTTGGATTTTGGTCTTGATTGTATGTGGAACACAGTTATATGAAATCATGTGACATGCTCTTGGACATCGTGTGATCATTATGTTGCCTATAGTCTGTGGAATACAACCCACACATGGTTCTAAAAATTGTGAAAAATTCATTTTCATTGTCCAAAAATTTTGGAATGAACCCTATCACATAGTTGGTGAATGCAATACCTAACCTTGTGAAAAAACCATGTGAGTTCCCATGTTTCCAAGTGAGGGTTCCATAGTTGCATCACTGTTTGGGAAACCATGTGGCCTAACCATGTAAAATCCCCATGTTATCAAATATGTTAAGTATCCTTTCTACCCTATCGAGATTTTATCTCTAAACATATCCAACCTTGCTTCCTTGGTTAGTGCGACCCAAAGGGTTCTCTTACCTTATTCTAAAATCATACTCCTTCCACCCAAGTGTATATATAATGGATTATATCATGTTTTGAGGGTGGTTTCTCAAGGTAATATATACCTATGATTTTATTCTTCCACCGTATTCAATTTTCTCTTTAGATTGTCTACACCATTGGTCTTTTGTATATTTGGTTTAGGGGTTTTTATTATAATAATGGTATTTGTGTTGCCATGGTTTCTTGAGGTTAGTCTTTCTTTCTTTTACCATTTCCAGATGGTTTTGGGTGTGTGTTGATGATAAACATGTGGGTTGTGGTTGGATTCCATTTTTTGTTCCCTATAAATGTATGAATCATTGGTTTCGTGCTTTTCAAACCTTCATAGATGTTAAATTGTTTTGTGTGATATTTTTAATTATTTTTTGATATGAAATGAGGCGGTTTTCATAAAATTTTACGTAAACATCATTGTTTTGTTAATTATTTCACACCATCTATATGAAAAAATTATTGGATGGATTTTGTGGTTGAATTTTGATTTTTAAATACAAAATTAGGTTTCATAAATGTATTAGTGGAATTTGAAATGATGGTTGGAATTTATTTAATATATTTTTAAATGGTTTTGACTTGAATGTAGTGTGTGTTTGGCTCCTTGAAAATGGTTTTCATGTAATAATGGTGTGTGGCTAGTTTGGCATCTTGATGAAAGTGGTTTGGTGAGAATATTTGGTATGAGTGTTTAAATAGAACATCCTAAATGATTTTGAAATGAAATATGGTGTGTTTTATCCTTATTAGAAAGATGGTAGTGGTTATTTGAAAAAGGGTTCTTGAGGTCCATTTGGCACTTTGTGAAATTGTTTTTTTTAAAAAAAATTTATTTGGGTAATTATTTTGATTTTTTTATATCAAATAGATTGGATTTCCTTGTTGTGGAATCATTGTGATCTATTTATGTGTAATGGATATGAAGTCCTCACAGTGTAATCCTCGTGATCCATTTACATTGAGTATAATGGTATATCCTTGGTGAAGACTATTTGATATCTATATATTTTAAGGCAAGAGTCTGATCCCTGGGTGACTCGGGGTGATTCATGCGTGTGATACTCGTGTGTGTGATATATGTATATGTGTATATTTTTGGAATGTATCGATTGTATCACACCATTTTTACTATTAACATGGGATCATTTCATATCTAGATAATTTTATGAGTTTGGTTTCTCTGTAAGAATTGGATTTGGCTCTGGCTAGTGCCTGATAGTAGGGGATATATATTGTTTTTGTTACTATGGAATAGTTACCCTTGGTCAAACCTTGTATAATAAGATTGAGCATGTGGGTTGAATTGATGTCATACAATGAGGAATGTATTAATGATTCATTACGATGTAAAATATTTTATGGATTATATCACGAGATCCTAGGTTCTCCCATGTCCTTCGATACTTATTTTTCATCATAAGATTATTGATATGCTTATTTATTAGTTAATCTTGCATACTTATATCCATTTACATTATTATGTGATCATTATTGTGTTCACCTGTGTAGTTTATCTTCTTTGTAAAAGTGACGAAATGGTTTTAGGAGGTTTATTGAAAATGTATTTGGAATCATTTTACACCCCATTTCCCCCCATTGTTGAAATGAATCCTTTATCATGCTCCTAAAAATTGGTAATGTCTACGTCTTAGAAAATAATCTATATTTTTAATGGAAAAAGGGAAATAGTCCATGATTGTTTTAGTGAAAATGTATGAAAATATTTATTTTATATATTTTATTTCAATGTTGAAATTTATATATATATTACTTAATGTATGTTCATTGTGAATAGATTTTTTTTGTGCATGCATGTTGAGTATTAATAATCACACCTATTGTACATTCTTGTTTTTATCTTGTTGTGTACAATTCAACAAGGTTGCAATCACCATGATAAATGGTTGGTTATATAATTCTAGTGTAACTATCGGGGTCACATGGATATGTTGTGGTGTTCAGGTTTAGTTTGGGTAATGTTGTTTTGTTTTTAGTACATTCATATTTTGTACGAATGAAGTCCAATTATTTTATTCTATTTATTATTTGGGTGCTCTATTTTTTCCACTATTAAGTATATTTATATTTGATGAAATCATTCCATTGGTTTCTCTTTTGATGCCCTAGCACTAATTTCCATCATAGGAGGAGAGATGTTTCTGATAGGGCCTTTCCATGGATTGACGCAGGTGACCAGTTTGGGGTTGACCCAAGTTGGTTTCTGAGAGGCTCCCTTGAAATTTTCCACATCAATCCAAAATGACATCTTTCAAGAATCATGTTGTTTCAACCTCACCACACACATTTCTATATAATTTGATCACCTACTCATTTTTTTTAATATGGAGAGATCACTATTTACCACATATAGTCCCACAACCACCTAGGGGATTTACACACTACACATGATACATAAGAAGATTTTTAAAATAAAAAAACTTTAAAATTAATTCCCATGTTGTTTCATTCAACATAGAAAAATCCACCACCATATGACCAAAAACAAAGTACTCCACACCCAAAATTATCAGCGCCAGTCCCTCCATTAGGGGGCTAATGTCCCTTGTAATGGTTAAATATCACTCCAAGACTCAGAAAAGTTTCCAAATTCCACCTCTTCTCTATAATATCTTGAAAAATAATAAGTAATGTTAATTATGGGATACTTTTCCCTCACAAAAATACTATTTTTTGGTTGGTGGTGCTTGAGGTATCATTGGTGACTCCCACAATACAATAAAGACTCAATGGCTGTATAATAGGGGGCATGATGTTCCCCCATTTTTGGTGTTGATTAATAAAAAATACATCATTCCTCGAGGTAGTAATAAGACTATAACATGGAATATATTTTCAAGACCTAATGGTATGGATTGACGTAAATAATACTTTGGAGAAAATATAATATAATTTTGGTACACAAATGTTAGAAATATCATTATATTATAATTTTTATAATATATTTAGATGAGGTGTAATAATAATTAAATTTGAATGAAATATACTAATACAATATCCTCTTCCATTTTCCCACCATTATATGACTCTATAAGACTTCATATATTAGTAGTTTTGGGGAATAATAACTTCTATGAAATAAGAATTAGATTCAGGGAAGTTTTTTGAGAATCTGGGTTGTTCTAGGATGTATTAGTTATGATAAGAAGAGTGGTGGTGATTGTAAATATAAAAACGATTATAAATTATTTTATATTTAAACATGATAGGAATTAATCTAAATGTCGAAACACATGGTTTATGAGAATAATTTTTTTAGAAATATAATTTTTAAACATAAATTGAATTTACTTTTATTATATGCTAAAGAAAAATTAGTAAATGGGTATTGGTATTGTGTGAGTGTGAATATATATATTATCAACTCAATTCTTCAAATTCATTATTGAAAAAAAAAATTGTTTAGTTTATGATGATAATAAGAAAGAATAATTATAAAAAATAAAATCATTCAAAACAAGTCATTTAAATGCAACATTTTATAAATCTTAAATTATAACAGTGATGTCTTACTTGTATTTCATTTCATTGTAAATATATATTAAATAAAACCACTTATTATATTTTTTAAAATATCATTTTATAATAATAAAAAATAATGTGAACCTATATTTCATTATTAATTACATATTAATGTCAATTTTACTTCAACATTCAAAATAACTAAAGAGAATAAAAAATCATCAATGTGTAATAAATTAAATAGAGACTATCATGGGTGGTTATTTAGTTAACATAGATCTTATAGATATTTTCATGTATATAAACTTCAATTGTTGGTGATTTCCCCCAAACATTACTTGTTGAAGATCTACATGGGCTTAGTCTTTCTAATATCCCAAAAAAGGTATATACATACTATGATCATAAAAAAGATCAAAAAAATGAAGACACATTTTGTTTCAATCCATTTATTGGATTTATATAGAGATTTCAGAATTTTTCAAATATTATTCATAAAATCCAATTAAATTTTGTATATTTCATTGTTAATTTTAGTTTTTTTGTATGATATATTCTATTCAACATAGGATTTCTATAGGGTATGGAATTTTAAAATCATTGGGTGGTACATTCTACAAAGTAAATAAATTATGTCCCCCATATATAAATTTTTCTCAAAAATAAAAATAGATTAATACATTTAAAAATATATTCCTGAATCATGATATAACAATGTATTAAAATCCTTCATACTGGTTCATAAAGTGCTTATGAATCATACCACAAATTTCTCTATGAAATATAAACTAGATTTGTTGTTAGTATTTTTTTTATATATAATGATCAAGTCGAAACATAATGAACGTAATTTAGGGATGATTCCCCTTAGGGAATCTAATATTGATATTTAATCAAATTGTTTATATCAAGGCATTAATTCCATTTATAAAAACCACATACCCATTATTTTTCTAATTATATGATGTTTTCCTATATTAATATTTTACATTTTTTATTCAACTAATGAAATGTAGTATAAATTTATAGTAACTATTTTATAAAGATCATTTAAATTATTTATAAAAAAATAATGAAAACCTATGATCCCAAAATCCTGTTTACCCTTTAATCATAAAAAACACAAAAATATCATATCAACTTATATTCACAATATTAAAATATATTCATAGTGGAAAATATTATTTTCACAAAATAAAATAAAATCATTGACATAAAGTGATATACCGTACCTATAGTCTATTAATGCTACTTTCATTTATTATTCATAAAACCCAATGATTAATTCTATAATATCACTAATCACTTTAATATATGATCACATATAACATAAAAATGGTTATATAAGACTTTAAAATTATAAAAATCCATAAACAAATTTACCATTTATGTTATCCCTAACTATTAAATTAATATCCACTAATATAATCATATCCTATAATGTTATCTGAACCCTGATTTTATACAAAAAAATTATTCTTTTGACCCACACCACGTAATCTGGGGAAATGTTTTTTCAGTAAATATTGTATTTGAAACCAACAAAAGTGTTCTAAACATATACTCTTAAAATTTCATTTTCAAGAAGAAATATTTATTCATATTCAAACTCGTTTAATTTTAGGTTTACACTTTTTTACAGTTAGTTAATACCTTTAGAACAAAAAAACTATATCATTCCCATCTAATGAGAGTTTTTCCACTATTACAAGGATTATTTATATTGCATTTAGCCTTTCTCTTATCCCATAAAATTATGTAAAGAAGATATGAATTTCGACATAAAATACATAATGTTATTCTTCCTAACCTTGGGAATACTAAAACTAATAATAATGACCATAATTGATCATTAAATGGTACTGTACTAGAAGATATACTATGGAAAAAACAGGGAATGAATAATATCTAAATAATAAATAATTAATATCGAATTACATGTGATGGAAAATGTGAGCTTGAAATATGTAAATGGATACAATAAAAATTAATATAAACATAGAGAGTATAATAACTATTATCAGAGTGATTGAATCAAAACTTCTAAACATTATAAATATACCATAAAGGGCACATTCTAAGAAATCATATATAAAAGGATATAGATTACACTAAATACCCTAGCTTGGTTTTCTCATGAGACCCACTGAATTATCAAAGGTCTATATAATTTTTAGATCCATCAATCACAAATTTTTTATGGTGAAATTATTATATTATATCATGAAAAAATAAAATAATATATGAATAATATTCCTTAGTTATAAAAAAATATTTGTATTGAAAATCATGTATCTAAATTTTTAATATTTCCATAGTTATTAAATGAAAAATATTTCACTTTAAGCCTAATTAAAACTGAAACAATAAATTTAATTTTTTATATGTTTATATCAATACCATTACAAAAAAATTTAAATATTGAAGATGATATATAATATATCCAAAATTTAAATTAATAAGGACATAAATGATGGAAAAAATAAAAGGGAGTGATGTGTAGGGTTAAATAACATAACCCTTTCGATAAAATTGATGAATATTCTTTGAATTCATATGATTCATATATATTTTAATACATTAAACATTAAAAATAATGTTATAGTTCATTTATTTTATTAGTATTATATTAAATAACAATTAAAAATAAACACTCCTAAAGAGTTTAAAATAAAAATATAAAAAAAACTATTATGTTGTATTTAAATGTTCATTTCAAGTGTTTAAAATAACACATTAAAACCATTGTTTTGAATGATTACAAAAAAATTAAATTAAAGACATAAATGGTTTTGAAAATAATATATTTTTAGTTGATGATAAAAATAATCATAATTAGAGTGAATTCACATTATTTAGTCATGAAAATATTATAATGTATTGAAAAACAATCACAGAATAATGGGAGTAATATTTTCATTAAAATTTAATCATGGATTGAAATATCAATTACGATGAATATTTATGAAATTAGGAAACATATTCACATATATTATTTAGAAAAATCATTATTTTCATAGTTCGGTAACGAATATAAAAAATGGACTATACATGAAATTTTAAAACAGAGTCCCTTTAAAACATCTATAAACAAGGTATAAATTTATTGAAAAGAACCACATTAAAAATTTCATATATAAATATGAGAATTACTGAAAAAATATAATGAATGTGGACATGTGGGAAAATAATTCATGACTATAATTGAAGAATTATTATTGAGTCCACATATACTCATCTGTCTGTTTGATTAATGAATAAAAAATATGTAAAATTTAAAGATTACTTGTAAACCATTGAATATAAATGTTTGATACAATATAATATAATTATATGGTTGAAGAAACCATAATTAATGGTTCATGTTAAAGAATCATGGTTTTAACGAAATGAATGTTAATTATTGTAATGACAACCTTTATATATGAGGTATTCTTGGAATTAAGTAATCTTGAAAGGGTAGATAATGAATGATAGTAAATGAAAAATTATTTAATATATATGAGGTGAATCAGAAAGTATAAAAACCATATAAAATAACAAAATTTAATAGTAAGAAACATGTGTCATGGAATTAAAATTGACGCAAAGAACACATCACTTATATACTGACTTTGAAGGTATGCGAATCTTACTGATTGAATAAAAAAATTAAGTATTATATATAATTATTTATAAAAGTTTCTGTTAAATTTTATTTTTTTACTTCTATTTATAATCACATATGTTTCATATATTGTATAACATTATATCATATCATCCACATGGACATGGTGGATCAATTCTTCTAAAACGTCTCTACCATGTCAATCATCGTCAAATGTGTTGTAAAATAGTATAATAATCCTTATATTTTTAGGTGTCATTTTAATTGTCATTATAGCAGAAAAAAACATTATATTAAAATTGGATTTTGAATATATATTAAAATTTTGAAATGTGTCTCGCTATGCTTCCTTTACAGAGTTAACAAAATATAATGACCATTTATTTTGAATATTATTAATAGAATAAATAATTTATACATCATAAAACATTATACTATAATAAATGTAAAAAATATTCTTTAAAAATAATATTATATCTATAACTATAAGGGAGATATGAATACCAAAATACATTTTTCATGAAGGTGAAAAATTTTCCGTAACACAGGCGAAAGTTTCATTTTATTTTAGATGGGATAGAGGAATATAAGGGTAGTATAATCAATATAATAAAAATTCAATGTATTAATGATATATATTTATAACATTCTTGTAGAGTGGATATAATATATTTGAATGAGGTGGAATATGACAGAATCATGAAAGAACTTTGTGAAAAAAATTACAAATTCAATTGGTATCCTCCTTTAGAAAATTTTGTAAGCCTCCATAGAAATAGATTTGTGGGATTCCTGAACCACTAAAAAATTGGAATGAGGTCATGGGTTCTATTTTTAGGGGATTTTAGCAATTATTATTGATGTTTTAGAACATTTTTTTGGTTAATGGGTCATTTCTAGGTGAGAGGGGTTGTGTTTTTTTAATATAAATTTTATAATATTAATGGAGTTATATTATTTAAGAAAATTAAATGATATTTTTTGTAACACCCCAAGCTTCCACGGTACGCTTCTCTTTCAATAATGCAATAGCTTGCATTGTATGCAAGTTCGAGATTCTAACACACCGCGACCAATCAAAGTAGCTGTTATGAATAGTAATACCCACTTTTTGAAATTTTATAAATTTTATTATTCAAATTGGAATTCATTTTTGGATTCGAAATATCAAAATTATCCTAAGTTGATTTTTTTGTTTTTTCTGAGCAATTTCAATTTTATACGAGTAGTGTAAAATACTAAACATTAATTAATAAAAAAATTTAATCAAAAAAATTTATAGTGATAAATCATATTATTTAGTGGTTTTAATGAATAATTATAATATATTTTTACCATTTTATCCAAGGGTTCTTGTTATAATTAATTTCACATTGAAATAGGACATAAACAATTGTCAATCTTTTGATTGATATTGTTTCTTAAAAACGCGCTATTTGTTTTGACAATATGAATTAATAATAAAATTAATTAATTCAACTTATAGGTTTGTAATTTTTTTAAAATAGACATCATTTTTTAATTCGGAATATCAATTCTAGATTAGGGTGAATTTTTGGTATTGTTCTGAAAATCATCAATTTTTTATGAATACTGAAACCACTAATTGGTAGTTAAAAAACTGATTTTTTGTTTAAATGAAACTTTACCACTTCTATGAATTCAATTTCAAATATTTTACATATATGGTTGTCATTGTTACGTAAAATTTGGTTCAATGGGATGAAAATAATTTTTGGTGAATAGTAACTTTTTAGTTTTATTAACCACGATTAGACGTAATTTGGGTAATTTAAGGTAAAAATGATATTATAAGAATATAAAAATATATTGAAACATGTCTTAATCTTATTGGATGAGTCATGTCCGACCAAGAAAAACCATGGGACAATTTTTGGGAACCCATGGAGCCACTTGTGTAAGATAATGACATTAATACCTTTTTGAAAAAGTAAAAATAAAATTGTCACAAACATGTGTTGTTTTACTAAAAAAATTATTACATGGGGATATATAAGATAAATGTTCGACTATAAATATTCATTGGAAATATAAAAATATTTTCTACATCATGATATTTTTTTATAATTTTATACATTAAATAAATTAAATTTTTTATGACACCATGATATTGCAGCGATTACCTCATTAATTAACGATTTAAATAAAATGAAATGATAATGTAAAATATAAGACATAAAATAGTCAAAAACCTATTGGATGAGTAGATTTATATCCCTTATCACCTTATCCTTGAAATATATAATTTTGGGTCCTTTAAAATACGAAATTCATTATATAATAAATTAACATTTCTTGACTTTCCAAAAGAGCCCCTCCTCTCCTCTTATAAAAGGCCCCCACTTCTACCACTTTATTCACACAATCAAAGAAATTTGGCTTGGCCAACCTCTACCCAAATACTCTCTCATCATTCCTCTCTTACTCTTAAAAGCCTCATTTTGGGCAGAAGTATTCCCAAGGAAGCCTTCGGCTCAAATCAAAAAGAGTTACCCGGTTTTAAGGTAATGTCTTCTCTTATGTTCTTTTGTTTTATTTTTCTTTTCCAACCCCTTAAAATCATTTTATTCCTTTATTTTGTAACAAAACCAGTATATTCAATATAATAGGATGATTTTATGAAAAATATTTTATTTACACTTACACACACCTTCGTCTAATGGTTAAAGAACATACGGTTTCCGTGGGTGGTGAATTACTGCCTCACGAAATGATGATTGTTCAATCTTCTTTTAACACCTTTCAAGGTAGCCATTAATATGTCACTATATTTATTTATGATATATATTATGTTTATGTTTTTCTTCTGCTTCTGTATTTTTCATTTATGGCATACCTTTATGATTTCCATTATGGGTAAACATGATAATTTCATGTTTGGAAATGCGGACTACAACCCCCTCAAAGTGATTTGAATCGTTAATGCCATATGTGGGACCTGTAAAGGATGGAGTGAATGATATTATATATGATATTATACTGGAATTATAATATACCTTTATATCATTTTGTTTTCATTCAATTAACTATGAAATAGAAATTAAAGTAGCGTTCATGCGTACGTACGGATTACCATCTCCATGAACGGTGCATTTCACTTCTTACCTCTAAATGTTTTGTAATATTATAAATGCATATATATACTGGATATATATGATATATATGATATCTAAATCATTAATATAATTCTGGATATAATGGATATTTTACCACATGAACAACTTGTAATTATAAGAAGTTTATTTTTGACTCAAGTACCAAAGGTCGACAAAATGACTATTATTAACTTAAATAATTACATAATTTTCATAACATGGTAATAAGTGATATAAAAGGGATAATGAACGTGAAAAATGTTCTTTATCAAGTAGATATTAACTCTAGTTTATTATTCTGGAGATTAAAGAACGATCGAGTCAAGTCGGACACGAGGTAAGGTACTTCGTCTTAATCTCCATTCATTGAGGCATATTTTGTTTTATACACAACATTCCTTTATAAGATGTATAAAACCCTTTGACATTTACTTTTATTCAAAAGGAATCTTTTTATATGAAGCGTTTTTACTAAATCACAATAGAATTGTTTTTTCTATCCTATTCGGTGACAATGACTTCTCCGCCGCCGTGACCATTATTTGAGTTTCGGCTTCCTTGATAAGCCTTAACTTTTTTTAAATGAAAAATAAATACTAAATTTTAATTTTCCATTATTTTGATATTGAAAATGGTTTTTATAATGTTTTTATTATATAAATGTGTTTAATTGATATCTTGTGATTGCAATGTGGAAATTTTATGTTTCCTTTATTAATGTTTTATGTGATACGATTATGTTATGGTTTATGATATGTTTAAACCTGTTCATATGAGGATTGCATTGGACTTAATAAGTGATAGCTGGAGCCCTCTATAGCTCCTCTATGCATCGGTATGTCTCATGAGACAAAATAGTGTCCTGGCATGAGGCCTTGACAAAATCTTATTTGTATCCTCGGTACGAGGCCTTGGCTACATGGTTATGATAGTCTGGCATTATGCATTCCATCATTATGAAAGTGGTTATTGATATTGCATGTAGTTATTCAACCAATAGAATATCCATGTGAATAATTAAATGGCATTATCTCGTTTTAATTTTTCCATATTATACTAAATTTCATGTTTAAAAGGCTTTTGTTTTTTCATTAAATGTTTATGTTTATTTATGAATGTTTCCGTTGTATTATTATCCTTACTGAGCATCTGATATCACCCCTTTCAATGTTTTATTTTCCCAGGATGTGAAGAAATTTTATATGACTGACCTACAGGGATATTCTGAAGGGGAAAGAGTGTGGACATAGGAGACTATGTTATTTTGGTTTTTCACTTTATGATGTAATTTAAGACTTATGAATGTATCTAGTGTTTCCAAAGCTACTAAACTAATCGGTCTTTCTAGACTTGATCTTTTGTGATCATGCCAATGTTACATAATAATGAACCGACTCTGGGTAACTGGGGCCGGGGAGTTACAGTTGGTATCAGAGGCAGTTTAGTACTAACCTTGTAATCTATATTTAGAAAAACTTTGATTAGGGCACATATCCCTAAGATAGACTTTGAGAATTAGTATAGAATAACTTCCTAGAATTATGGTATTATAGATATTTTTTTAGTTTTCCAAGAAATACATCCCTGTCTGGATACGAGCAGGTATCGGTGGCTCTCGCACATATGTACCTAGGGGTAAAACCCAAAAACAATGCTTTGAGCTAGACTAGAATGGGAACTAGTGCATAACAACATGCCTTGCTGCACTATTGGTTACAACACTCCCAGGGGATATTCTTAAGATAATTCTCCTTTTCTTTACAAACCATTATGACGGTTTTATGTGTATATACCTCCTCAAAGATTTTTTTTATGATTATGGATTATATGCATAAATAGTTCAATTTACGTTAAGTGTTTTACAAGTATGGAATTATGTATTTTGATTCATAAACTAATCTAGTTTATGAAATTGTTTAGAAATGGCACCTAGTGGAAGGAATGAAAACCATATCAATGCATTCACTACATGTAGGGATTTCCCTCCTTCTCAAGATAATTATAGTGGAGCTGGTGATACAACTAGTGCTGATCAACTTATCACCATACTAGGACAACTCACTTAGGTTATGAATAATAAACTCAGTCGTATGGATCACCCTAATCCGAAAAGTGGAGGATCAATGTTAGACTGCTTCATTAGGCAACAACCACCAACATTCCATGGGAGTACAAATCCCTTAGTAGCTGAGCAATGGATAAATTCCCTAGAGAAAATATTTCAGGCTTTGGGGGAATAATGAAAGGGAAAAGGTTATCATGGCAGTTTAACACCTCAATGGAGATGTTGATCAATGTTGATCATTGATTTAAAACAAAAAGGAAGATGATGAAGTATCAAATATGGAATGGAGGGCGTTCAAAGATCTTTTCTTAGAAAAATACTATCCTCGTGACCATCAAGAAGATATAGGAAGGAAATTTCTAAGTCTGAGACAAAAAGAAGATGAGAATGTCACAAAGTTTGAGTCTAACTTTACAAGGTTAGCAAGGCATGCTACATATTATATACATAACCAAAGAAGTAAGATTGATCATTTCTTTGATGGGTTAAAACAATTTATTCGTCGAGATTTAGTATCACAATATTTCTCAACGTACGAAGATATAGTCTTCTATTCTATGAAGATAGAAAAGGAATTATCTAAATCTTATGTCAATAATGTAATGCAATAGACGAAGAAAAAGGTAGAACAAGAGATAGATAAAATGAAAAAAAGGGAAAGAATGATTTTCCATTAGGTGATAATTGTGGGAAGAATCACCTCAGTACTTGCCTAAAAGGATTGGGAGTTTGTTATAAATGTGGAGAAAAAGGTCACTAGGCTCATGATTGAAAGTGAAAGAAAGAGGCTATCAATGTTGAATGCTACAATTTTAGAGAAATGGGGAATTATCCAAATGAATTTCTTAAGAGTTTTGGAAACATACCTCAGAAAAGAACAAGGGATCAGGACCAATCTAATGTTGTTACAATAGATGATGTTGAATAATTATTGTATTTGTGGTTTGGACTCAAGAACAATATTATTGTTATAAGAATAATGTGATATATATAAGGATTTTACTGCAGTACTTGTTGTTTTCATTAAGTTTTTAATATGATGAAGGTAATCATATTTTTAGTATGTGACAATAAGAGAAACTATACATTGTTTGGTGAATCTGATGTTACAATTGATTTTGGAATTTAGAGTCCTTTTAGAGAGAGTATGGACAGAGGTATTTTGGATTAATATAAAGGTTGGGATGGATTAAGTTTAACAATGGATAGTATTGTTTAAGGCTAAAAAATTTCTTGAAAATTATTTTTGTAATATTATAATACTATAGTTTTAGGAAAAATACAACATGCAGGTCGGGGGATAACACATCGCTTCGGACAAAGATGCAGGAATCGAACCCACAAACATAATGTGATATGCCTTTATTACCTACCACTAGCCTACAGAAAGACCCTGGTTATTACAAAATAGTTTTCCTAATCTAAATGGTATGTGTTAATATTTGGACCCTTTTACGATTAGGATAAATATAATATTTTTAAGTTTTATTATCTTTTTGAGTGAAAGATGAGTTTGTGGTAGAAATTAGTTGAAGGTTGAAACTCTACTTTTCATGTATATATATATATATATATATATATTATTCTATGAAGAAATTAATTCTTAAACATTAGGGCATGGATATTAAAACAAAAATGTGTTATCCTAATACCTTATGTTTTGTTGAACTAATGATATTTTCATCATAGATTGATGACTTTCAGGCCCTCAATTTTACACTTGGTTGTTATTGATGACCTCAATCAATCCCTATAAATATTTAATTTTTTCACCTAATTATGTGTCTATAATTTCCACCAATTTTCTACTATTCGAAACCCTAATTTGGTGGTGACTTTCTCATTTCAATTTCCCTCTTATAAAGACTAAATTTTATTAGCCCTATTTCCGATATCAGTTTTCCACAAAGGTATTTTCTATTTTCCACCTTTTATTTTTGAAGAATAGTTTAAAATTGAGAGGATGCAATTTATTGAAGGAGGGGTGAATGTAACACCTCAAGCTTCCATGGTACGCTTCTCTTTCAATAATGCAATAGCTTGAATTGTATGCATGTTCGAGATTCTAACACACCGCGACCAGTCAAAGTAGCCGTTATGAATAGTAATACCCACTTTCTGAAATTTTATAAATTTTATTATTCAAATTGGAGTTCATTTTTGGATTCGGAATATTGAAATTATCCTAAGTTGAATTTTTTGTTTTTTTCTGAGAACTTCCAATTTTTTATGAATACATTAAAATACTAAACATTAATTAATAACAAATTTTTTAATCAAAATAATTTATAGTGATAAATAATATTATTTATTGGTTTTAAAGTATAATTAGAATATTTTTTATCATTTTATCCAATGGTGCTCTATAAAATTAATTTCACATTGAAATTAGACATAAACAATTGTCAATCTTTTGATTGATATTATTTCTTAAAAACACACATTTTGTTTTGACAATGGGAATTAATTATAAAATTAATTAATGTAACTTATATGTTTGGAATTTCATAAAATAGAAATAATTTTTGAATTCGGAATATCAATTATAAGTTAGGGTGAATTATTTGTATCATTCTGAAAAACTTTAATTTTTGATGAACAGTGAAACCACTAATTGGTAGTTAAAAAACTGATTTTTTCGTTTAAATGAAACTTTCTCAAATCTATGAATTGAATTTTGAAAATCCGACATACATGGTTGTCAATATTAAGTACAATGTGGTTCAATGGGATGAAAATAATTTTTGGTGAATAGTAACATTTGAGTTTTATTAACCGTGATTAGAGGTAATTAGGGTAATTTAAGGTAAAATGATATTATAAGAACATAAAAATATATTGACACATGTCCTACTCTTATTGTATGAGTCATGTCCGACCAAGAAAAACCATGGGACGATTTTTGGGACCCCATGTAGCCACTTGTGTAAGATAATGACATTAATACCTTTTATTTAAAGTAAAAATAAAATTGTCACAAACATGTGTTGTTTTACTAAAACAATTATTACATGGGGTTATATAAGTTAACGTTTCGACTATAAATATTCATTGGAAATATAGAAATATTTCCTACATCATGATATTTTTTATAATTTTTAGACATTAAATAAATTGATTTTTATGACACCATGATGATGCAATGATTAACTCATTAATTAACGATTTAAATAAAATGAAAAGATAATTTAAAATATAAGACATACACTTGTCAAAAACTTATTGTATGAGTATATTTCAAACCCTTATCACCTTATCCTCGTAATATATAATTGGGGTTCCTCTAAAATCTGAAACTAATTATATAATAAAGTAACATTTCTTGACTTTCCAAAAGAGCCTCTCCTCTCCTCTTATAAAAGGCCCCCACTTCTACCACCTTATTCACACCATCAAATCCATTTGGCTCGGCCAAACTCTTCCCAAATACTCTCTCAACTTCCCTATCTTACTCTTAGAAGCCTCACTTTGTGCATAAGTCTTCCCAAGGAATCCTTTGGCTCAAATCAAAAAGAGATACCTGATTTTAAGGTAATGTCTTCTCTTATGTTCTTTTGTTTTATTTTGCTTCTCCAAACCCTTAAACTCTTTTTATTCCATTGTTTTGTAACAAAAACAGTTTCTTAAATATACTAGGATGTTTTTATGAGATGGATTTGATTTACACTTACACATACCTTTGCCTAATGGTTAAAGAACATACTGTTTCCGTGGGTGGTGATTTACTGCCTCACGAAACGATGATTGTTCAATCTTCTTTTAACACCTTTCATGGTGGGCATTAATATGTCACTATATTTATTTATGATATATATTATTTTTATGTTTTCCTTATGATTATTTAATTTTCATTTATGGAAAACCTTTATGATTTTCATTATGGGTAAACGCGATAATTTCATTTTAGGAAGTGCAGACTACCGCCCCCTCAAAGTGATATGAATCGTTAATGCCATTTGTGGGACGTGTAAAGGATGGAGTGAATGATATTATATATTATATTATACTGAAATTATAATATACCTTTATATAATTATGTTTTCATTCCATGAAATACTAAATATAAATGAAAGTAGCGTTTATGCGTACGTACGGCTTACCGTCTCCATGAACGGTGCATTTCATTTCGTAACACTAAATGTTATGTAATATTATAAATTCATATATATACTATATATATATGATATATATGATATCTAAATAATGAATATAATTCTGGATATAATGGATATTTTACCACATGATCAACTTGTAATTATAAGATGTTTATTTTCAAATCAAGTACCAATGATCGACAAAACAACCGTTATTAACTTAAATAATTACATAATTTTCATAACATGGTAATAAGTGATTGAAAAGGGATAATGAACACGAAAAAGGTTCTTAAGCAAGTAGATAATAACTCTAGTTTATTATTCAGGAGATTAAAGAACGATCGAGTCAAGTCGGACACGAGGTAAGGGACATTGTCTCAATCTAGTTTCATTGAGGCATATTTTGTTTTATACACAACTTTACTTTATACGATGTATAATCACCTTTGACTTATACTTTTATTCAAAAGGAATATATTTATACGAATCGTTTTTACTAAACCACAAAAGGAATGTTTTTTATAACCTATGCGGCAATAACGACTTCTCCGCTGCCTTGACCATTATTTGAGTTTCAGCTTCATCGAGAAGCCATAACTTTTTTTAAATGAAAAATAAATACCAAGTTTAAATTTTCTTTTATTTTGGTATTGAAAATGGTTTTGATAACTTTTTTATTATATCAATGTGTTGTACTGATATCTTGTGATTAAAATGTTTAAATGTTATGTTTCCTTTATGCATGTTTTATGTGATACGATTATGATATAGATTATGATATGTTTAAACCTATTCATATGAGGATGCATTAAAACTATTAAGTGATGGTTGGAGCCCGATATAGCTCCTCAATGCATCGGTAGGTCTCATGAGACAAACTAGTGTCTTGAAACGACGCCTTGACAAAATCTTATTTGTAGTCTTGGCATGAGGCCTTGGCTATGTGGTTATGATAGTCTAGAATTATGCATTCCATCATTATGAAAGTGGTTACTGATATTGCATGTGATTATTCGACCAGTAAAATATCCATGTGAATAATTAAATGGCATTATCTCATTTTTCTTCTGCCATATTATGCTACAGTTCATGTTTAAAAGGATTTTTTTGCCTGAAATGTTTATGTTTATTTATGAAAGTTTCCGCTGTATTGTTATCCTTTCTGAGAATCTGAGCACACCCCTTTCTATGTTTTATTTTCCCAGGATGTGATGAAACATTTTATGACTGACCTACATGGATATTCTAAAGGGGATAGGAGTATGTACTATAGAGACTAGTTTATTGTGGGTTTTCACATTATGATTTAATGTAAGACTTATGAATGTATCTAGTGTTTCCAAGGCTACTAAACTAATAGGTCTTTCAAGACTTGATCATTTGTGATCATGCCAATGTTACATAATAATGCACCGACTCTGGGTAACTGGGGTCGGGGTGTTAATTTTTTTTAACTAGTGACGAAATTTTTTCAAATAGTATATAAATACTCCATACACCCATTTATATTTGAGTTTTTTTATATATGGTTTACTTATATATTTATTTAACATTATACCTCATTTTATACATTATCAAGGTGTCTAATATAAACCATTATAATGTATTTATTTGAGAAAAAATGTAATTGAAATTATTATTAATCTTTTAAACCATATTCAAAAATTTGTATTCAATTTTATTTTTTTCAATTTTTACTAATAATTTAAATTAATTAAAATATTCTAATTCATATCATTGAAAAACATCTCTCAAACAGTATTTTTAAGAATAATGTGAGTTTATTAATATTATTTTCCCAGTAAATTTATGTAAATGATTTATAATTATTGTTTATATATATAATATCAATAAATATAAATAAATTATTTATTAAAATGTGATTAAAATAATTTATTAGGATAAAAATATATAATACAGATAAAAATAAAAATATTTGAAAAATAATATTTCTAAATATAAAAAAAATTTATCAATATTTTAAAAAATAGATTACATTTTTTTGAAATTAATGGACACATTTTTATTGTTGAATTTGTTTTAATTTTAATTTCATAACAATTTTTAAAAATAATAAACAATTATAACATATATTTAGTTAATAATTATATGATTATACCATCATAACATCAATATGAAAAATCCCTATAGAATTCTATATAATATATTAACATATGATAAGTAATGATGGACATCACTAGTTCCATTTCCACTAACATAGGTCTTATAGTGACTTCTGTAATAATTAAAATCTTAAATTGAAAATATCCCCCAAGCCATGATTTTTTATGCACATATTTGGAATAATCTATGTAAAATACTAGAGATGATACTACCGTTTCAAGAACTGAAAAATTAACAACGTAAATAATATTTATACTACAAGATTATATTTCACTTCCTTTATTTCAGTATTTCATATTGTGAAAAATTAATAATATACCCAATAACATAATGACTATATTAAAATTATCATATTAATTAATTTTAAGGTTATTGTATTTACCAATTCATTTTTTTCTCAATGCATCATATAAAACAAGTTATTTAAAATATGTTTTCATTTCAAGGATAAATTATACTATAATCTTAAAATGAAAAAATCTGGAACCCTAAAAAAACCTAAAAATTTCAATAAATTATACTAACACAAAACCCAAATATTTGACCATGAGGGTATTAGTATTTTTTTGAAAAGACCCAACTAAGAGATTCTTGTGGGAGTGTGTATAGGGATGAATGAAAAGCTAAAATGGATTTTCTACACATTATAATCAATTTAAGTAAAATGTGGAAGAATTTTTAATAAAGGGGGAATAATAATGAGGTCTATATATCGTTCCAATGATATGAGTGATGTGAATGGTGGTGGATTGGTGATCTAGAAACCTATAAATTAATGATTAAAAAAAATATAAAATTAGGGAAACTTAAAAAAAGTTTATATAATCTCCTAATATGAGCTTGACCATAATGATAAAATACCCAATTCCTAAACAATAAATATATTACTTAGGTCATATCATATTGTGGCCCTTCCCATTCAAATTAAATTACAATTATTTATTAAATATTAAAATATATTTATATAGAAATATATAAATCAAGTATCCTTTACATTATATTTTTTTTCTTCATGATGGATTACTCATAATAAAATTTGGAGAGGTTATTTAAGGATACATCCAACCCATATTAGGATCAATATTATCAATAAAGAATATATTATAATTTCATCATCTTCGAAGACATATGTGTACAATTTTTAAAACATCACATTCATTGTATATATAAAAACATGTCTGTGAGTTTGTGTGTGTCATGGATATGTATATTTAGATGATATTTAAATATGATAAGGTTTATATGTAAGGTAATATATATTAGGTGGAGAATATAAGGTTGATTTCCTTCTATACATTGAATATGAAACTATGGATTCAATGATTTGTGTTTATTTGTGTACATGGATTTTATAAGTAATCTGTGACTGAGTATATGTAGTTATTAATGTGATTAAGTTATACTATTGTTAATATTGGGATATTCATGTGATAGTGACATCATGATTTAATCCATTGGTGTGTGAGGGTTACTTTTATATTAGATAAATTTTTGGGAAACCTCATTATAATTATTATTTTGATTTTAGGTAACTTTATTTTTATATTATATTTAGTGAAGTAAATTTTTTGAAGTTTCATATTTTATGAGATGTAATTGATAATGAGTTAGTTGTTTATCATATTTATAAATTCATATAAAATCTTCATTAATATTTTCTCAAGGGGGATGTACGTGTTTCCTATTATGTATACATGGATTCTCATCCCTCTCAGTGAATATTGAATATTTAAATACATATTTAATGAAGAGAATGAATGAGCTAGATCGTATGATCTTAGATATCTTTATCGATGTTTGTATTACCACTATAAATGTTTTAATTTGGATAAGTTTACTTAAACATACCATGACATAAATATGGAATTATTGTTGAGTATATATTCTTGTGATGGAGTTAAATGGTGGTTGATTATTTTTATCTAGTTAATATATGTGTATATCACCCCACTTGTGTATTTTAATAAGTACAATGTTAGTTTCAAAACCATGTACTATTCTAGGTAGGATTCAATCATCATAATTATTTTGTTTTAATCACTTAATGGTTTTTGGTTGAATTGGGTCATGATATATAGAACCCTTGAATTTATACTAGTGGTTCTTAAAATGTTATACTAGAGCCCATTATCCAACAAATCTAGTGGGATTAAATTGTTACCATAAAATTAGATATGCTGAAAATGTTTATTTTAGGATCCCTCATAAGAGTGCTGGTTATAATCTATATTTCATACAAGAATCTTATATTTGCGACACTAAATTATATTATATTGCTTGTAAAATATGATATATGTGGCTTTGTAATAATGATATATCAGATATTATGGTTCATGTTAAATAATGTGATGATATGGAATAGAGTTAGTCACTCAAGGAAATGTTTGGATGTGATGGGTCCAATTACTTATTATTAAGAGATTAGTTGCATTAGGATCCTTGAAAGGGTTCTTTGATATCAAATACGTAAGACGTTCATTCTTAGTAACAAGGTCAGTGAGATATTTAATACTAATTCTTCCAATTTCATTATTTATATAAAATATATATCCTCTACTTATTTGGATGATTAATTTATTTTTCATTTTTTGAGAATACAATACCAATATGAAGGGAGGATTATATCTAGAGATTAAAAAATATTTCATAGTTATTAGTGGATTTAAAAAACTTTTATATATTTATATTTATTATATGTAATCAAATAATATCTCTATTGGAATAAATAATTTAAAAGGGTTTTACTAAAAAAATTCTTTTTACGGGGGAAATTGGAATAATTATGAAATTTTTTGTATATTAATATAGTGTTTTAAAATAATCAAAGTGATAGACTATATGAAATTTTATATATATTGTGAAAAAATACTGTTTTTATTCTATTATTTGTATAAGAATACTTAGATATAGGATATTTGATATAATAAAAGGATAGTACATGGAATGTAATTTAAAAATCTTTGTTGTGTACATTAATAAGAAACATGACTGGTTAGCCTGGGTATATAATCTTATTCACTATGTTGATAATTATACAATTTTTTTATACATTATGATAGATTAAAGTGGAGAGAATTATGCATCAAAAAATTTACGTCAAAGATAAATATGGATGAAATTGGATAACTAACTAAAGGCTCATAAATTTCAACACACATCATAAAAGACGAACCTCAAATACATGTATCAAAAATGGTCTAATAGAATATTGAATATGGATTAAATTTTTTTATATTCCACAAAATTTATTTTTCAAATAAAGAGAGTTCTTGGATATTAATTTTGATCATATTGTTGATGGGTTTGAGTATCTTAACACTACCTTGGTTATTTATATAAACTATTATTAATAAAAAAATTATTTGGATAACATGGGTATACGTTTTTAAAACATTTCCCATTATTTAATAAAATAATAAAGGTGGGTGGATTAACAATCATACTATGAACATTTTCCCTTTTAATGTTTCTTTTTTTAATGTTTTTTAAATTTTAGAGAAACTCTACAAAAAAAGGATTTCATGTGTTATTGAAAGGGAAATGGAATTTTTTGGGAATCATTTTAATATTAACTTTGAAAAAATGTTGAAATTATTTTTATAGTATTATGGTATAATTAAATTCCGAATTATGTAGTGTCACATAGGTGTATAACATGTTCTTAATTCCAATAAAATATATTTTTAGTTTAGTTGATAAATATCTTTTTATTGTTGAAAATTTTCCTCTATAAAAGATCATTGTATTGAAAAATAAGTGGAATAATTTATTTATGACAGACAATGAAAAATTTAAGATAGAAAAGTTTTTTCATAATAATATAATGATTCCTCTTAGTGCATCATTTCATTACTCAGCATGGTAATGTGACCTATAAATATGGTATAGAACCATTTTTTCCTAAGAAGGATGTTTGTATTTTTTCATGTTATATAGAATAATGGATATTTTGAAAGGGAGTTTTTTTAATCGATGAATGGCAATATCTATATACTTCCTATATATTTTAATGACGGAATTTATATTTATGTTACACTAATGAATCTCTATAATACATATTTAGATGATTGATATTTAAAGAATGTTTCTGGATTTCCTCAGAGAGTTCAAATAGTCTAATTTAATGATTATTTAATACTTTTATGATGGTAATTACTTCAATTTACTTGTTTGAGGGATACAATTTAAGGTTTTTATAAAGGGAGAACAAATTTCTATATGTGGAAGAGTCTGATGAATATGATTTATCAGTTTTATTTTATGTGTTTTATGGTTTAATGAATCACATTATTTCATATTCATGAATTTATTTAATTAAAATACATCATTTTTGATATTTGGTGAATTTGTGTGATTGGATAGAATAAAAGAGAATTGTAGAATTTATGGACTATGTAAAGAATCTACATTATATGTATTTCATGGGGATAAGACATGTATTTTTTTGATACATGACTTAGCTATCCCAAGGTCATGGCATGGTTACCTCTCAATTTATTACATGAAATATGGAAAACATTATATAAGTCATCATGTCCGTATATAATGGTACATTTTTTGGGAATTTGAATATTTCAACAGATGATTAGTCTATTTAGAGAATTATGATTCAAAATCAGGTTTTAAGTGTATAAATAATGTCATGGATGTGTTTTAAACATGATTGTAAACTCATGATCCATCATGTGAGTTTGTAGGTGCCTCAAAAGAGTCTAGGTTGCTTCTCCAACCAAAGAAAGACAAGATCCACCAGTATGCCAATGCTATTTTTAATGGCTTGGGAAAATTAATTTCTTCTCTTCCATTATTATAAAGGGTATCTTCTAATAATAAATCTCAATTCTATCACAATTTATAGGATATGTACACCCTTTTCAACCATCAACCATGTTTTGGGATGTAATTTTAGTTCATTATTGTATTGACTGGAGATGGATATTTTCTTATACTGACATATTCTTATCTCTTCATACCCTAATTTCTATTTATTTTTATTTTTCTGCAGCTTAAATTTTCCTTACTGATTCCAATATATCATGGTGGAATATTTTGATTCCTAAGGGACCTTCACAAATCGTAGTGTGAGGGAATCTTGAAATCGTATTTTCACCATGTTTCTTTTCAAATCATCATTTTATGGATCCATTTGTTTTTTCACAGGTAATTTTAATTAATATATTTTAGTTTCCATTTAATATAGATTTGGATCTTGTGTATTTTCTTTGGAATATATACAATGATGTGAGTGGGTCCATCATGGTTTCATGGGATTTATTTATAATGTTTCATAATGACTCCCTGAGTTTTTTCTAAATACTCAATATCATAATTGAATTAATTAGTTAAGAATGTTATAATTAATTAATTATTCAAGTTTAAATTTACATAGGATCTTACGATGTTGATATTGAATTGGTTGAGATTGGAAATGTTTGGACGAGCTATGAAGGGTTTTGGTAACTATTTATGGCCCCTATAAGATTTTGTAATTCTATGTATGATGGGGAAGGTACATGTAATTGAACTAATAAATTTATTATTTTTATGATACTTGTGGTGTGTAGAAATTATAAACGAGTCATTGAAATATTTAATTATGTTGTTTTATTTAAATTTGGTTCATAGATTAAGATGCAAAAAGATCGAGTTCATTTTTGAACCTGGGTATAAGATAGTTTTTCTTAGATAACAATGCTCGTATTCTTAACATTGAGTAGTTATTTTTTGAGTATCATTATAGAACCCAATCTAGTGATTATGATTGATGAGGTTATAATGATGAGATTGGGAATGGATATCTAGATAGCCCTTGTGAAAATGATTTTTATATTTATGTTTGTTGTTTATGAAATGGGAATTAGCTTCATGATTGTGAATTATCCATATAGACTCACATTATTGTATTTTACTAAGATGCTTGGGTTAACCTTTTGTCATGGAAGAGGCCCTAAGATTCTTAGGGTATTAAGATCATGTTTAAAAGTATTTGGGGGGTGGATTATTATCTCTTATAGTATCTAGAGATATGTATGATGCTATATTGGATATCTAGAGGTGATTCCTAGGATCCAATACCATGTTTATGTTATTGAACACATACAGAAACGTTTGGGATGGTAGGGATAACCATTATCTATTAATTCCATTTCCAATATTCATGTTTCATATTCAAATAAAGATAAATGTAGACTACTATGAATTCCCATGATGACTACTATTTTTGTAACACCTCAGGTAAATAAAGAATATGACATTTTCATATTTATCCATATTTGTGAATAAAATACTAATATTACTTTAAAGGGGACGCTATGCATGATGGCGTACCCAATACACAACAATGAGTTTCTTAGGAATCTTGCATTGCACTCTAATAATAAAATAAAATTATTTTAAAAGGTAGTTAACGCCTAGCCGTTGTGATGGAGGGAATGAACAGAACTAACTAAAAAATAATTATATATGTTTTTCAAATATTTTAACTCTTTACAATAAATGTTATAGGATTAAAAGTGAGAATAAATCCAATTTTAAGCGTAAACATTCCAATATTCTTTAAAAGGTCGATTAACCGCCTTTTAATGGAGAACCCCTTTTAAATCCACTTTTTGAAAAATTTATAAGATCTATTTTTCAAAATAAACATATTATTTATGATTGGGACATTGAAATTTACCTACGGTTAATTTTTTGTATTTTTCTGACAATGTTCATTTTTCAATGAATAGTGGAAAATACTGCATTTTACATCAAAACTGCTTTTTCATATAATTTAATTATATTGTTATATTATCTTTTTAATTTGTTTTAAAGTGTAATTAGAATATATTTTTACCATGTAATTCAATGATGGTCATTGGGATTAATTTCACTTTGGAATTAGGTATAAACAAGTGCCAGACTTTTCATAAATATTGTTTCTAAAAAAACCTGCTATTTGTTTTGACAACGGGAAGTTTTTTTAAAATTAATTATTGAAATTTATGTGTTTGGAATTTGGGAAAATGGATTACATATTTGGAATCAGAAGTTACAAATTATTTAATTAAGACTCTTTTGTTTTTGGACATTATGAATAGTAACGATGGTAATTATCTTTAATTATCTTTATTAATGAGTAATCGGGTAGTTAAAGATAATAAGATAAAATAATAATAATAAAAAATGACCACAAAATGTGTCCTAAGGCTACTGGTTGTCTCATGGCCGACCATGGGATTCCTTGTGCCAAACTTGGGGGCCCCATGGAATCACTTTTGTGAGAAAGTAACTTTTTATCTTTTTATTTTTAAAGAATGTTAAATGTATCAAAGAATGTATCACCTAAGTAAAATATTTGTAATTTTGTCTACAAAAATGATATTTTGGACTATAAATATTCATTAGAAAAATAAAAATATTTCCTACATCATAGTATTTTTTAAAATTTTTAGAGATTAAATAAATTCAATTATTTATGACATGATGATGATGCAGCGATGACCTCATTATTTAGAGATTTAAATAAAATGGAATGATAATGAAAAATCTAAGACCTACACATGTCCAAAACCTATTGGATGGGTGGATTTCGAACCCTTATCACCTTATCCTAGAAAAACATCAATGTGGGACCATTAAAATCTGAAACTCATTTGAAAATAAAGTTACATTTTATACCTTTCCAAGAGTGCCCCTCCTCTCCTCTTATAAAAGGCCCCCACCCCTACCTCCTTACCCACACATCCAATGCCTTTGGCTCGGCCAAAACCTGCCCATTTGGTCTCTCCACATCCCTATCTAACTCCTTGAAGCCTAAAATTGGGCATAAGTCTTCCCAAGGAATCCTTTGAGCTCAAACCAAAGGGAGTTACCCGATTTTAAGGAGATTAAAGAACGATCGAGTCAAGTCGGACCCGAGGTAAGGGATCCTACACCTCTCTTTCTTTTTAAGTACACTATTTTATGTCATTCCTTTTAAAGATCATATTTCTTCTTATTGGGATATTCTTTTATATTACTCTTACTGTAATTTTTATGTTCATATGATGAGAGACCCTATTCTCTCTCATCAATCCATTTTGGATGTTTTGAGTGGCGCCGTTAGGCTGCCGAATTTTTCGTAAGAGATCCAACCACTCTCTTTCTTTTTAATTACTCTCCTTTATGTCACTTCTTTAAAGATACTCCTTTTCATGTTGGGGGATGTTATTTTATATTTCTATTTCTGTAAACTTTATGTTAATATGATGAGAGACCCTATTTCCTCTCATCAATCCATTTTGGAAGTCTTATGTGGCGCCGTTAGGCTGCCGAGTTTTTGTAAGGGATTTTTCATCTCACTTTTATTCCCGTGAGATTTATGATAAATTTTCCACAATTTCCTTTGAGTGGTTTATGTACTACCCATTATTTTACTCATTGTGTAATATAATTTCATTTATGAGTATTTACATTAATGTTGTATTGTCCTTATTTCACGGGGTGCATGTCTCGAAAGATACCCATGTCGGTGAGGGAACCTTTCACCCTCCTCTTTTTAAAAGACTTCTTTTGGTATGTCTTTTAATTCACATACTATTATGTTGGGATATGTTCTTATATATCCTTATTGATGTAAATTTTATGACCAAGTGATGAGATACCCTTTTTATCTCTCATCAACTCTTTTTCTGAATTTTGAAGTGACGCAGTTAGGCTGTCATATTTTTGCAAGGGAACTTCTTAACCTAATTTTGATTCATTGGGTTAAACTTCTACTCCTTGAATATGTCGTTATATGATTATGTGTGAATGTCCTCTGATTGTATTACACTTAATACCCACTTATAGTTCGTGTATTCGTTTGTCACACATAATTATGTATTTGATTTATCCTTAATCCAAAGATACCGTCTTTGTAAGGGACTTCGTCTCAATCTCCTTTAATTGAGGCATATTTCATTTTATACACATCTTTCTTTTATACGGTGTATAAACCACTTTGACTTTTACTTTTATACAAAAGGAAACTTTTTCTACGAAGCATTTTACAAAACGACAAAAAGGAATGTTTCTTTTAACATACGCGGTGACAACGACCTTTTCCGCCGCCGCGAGTATTATTTGGTCTATGGCTTCCTGAACAAGCCTAATGTTTTTTTAAATGAAATAAATACCATATACTCTTTTATGTATTTTGGAATTGAAAATGGTTGTTTTATAATGGATTTGTTATGTTAATATATTTAAGTGATATATTGTGATCAAAGTGTGGAAATGTTTTCTTTCCATTATATTTGTTTTATGTCTTATGATTGTTATAATGGTACTTAGACATTTGACTGGTGGTTACGTGATAAACCATATGATTGGTGGTGCCGTGAATACCAGGACGGGTGGTTATGTTATAACCTCCAATGCATTGGGTATGGAAGTCAGCTGTATGGCTATTCCATTAAGTATGTATGGAAGTTGGCCGTATGGGTATTCCATTAAGTGTTATGTGTGGAAGTCGACCATATGGTTATTCCACTTAAGTATGTTTATGTCCCAAGATACCTTTATATGTTATGTGTTCTTTATATGGGTTTTATGGTAATCCTTTGTCTACAAAAGGGTATGTAATGATATTTTATTCAGTGAAGAGTTTTTACTACTTCATGAAGGTGAAGGTATTACTTTGATAAAGTATACATGGTTTACTTGATGTTTGAAAAACTAATAGTTTTCATTCTTTGTGTATCCCTTACTGAGATTTTTATACTCACCCCAAGTTTTTTTGAAATGTTTTTCACATGACATAATGTGGAATAGGTTCAAGGATGGATTCAAGGGAAAGTCAAGCTATATAAAACATGGAACTAGACATGTTTCTTTTTAAGAGTTTTTTTATTCTATGGAAACCTAGTAGAAGTGTCTACTTTGTAACCTTTTGAGATGTAACGGTTATGTCCTAATTCTCTAAAACTCTAAACCTGAAAAGATCCTCAATGTGAATTATTAATTTAATTCAATATTAAGATATGTTTAAGGCCGGTGCCTTATAGTTGGTATCAAAGGTCGGTTTAGATAACTTTAGAGGTTAGGGAATTCTTTAAGCATAAGTGACATTACCATAATGGTTAGGATTTCAGAAAGAGTCCCAGTTTTAGATAAAGTGAATGACTAAGTATATCTTAGTGTTTACCTTCCTCATTAGTACATGATGGTTTTGTTGATATACTCCCAATGACATTTCTGTTTTTAGTGAATGGATGGATCTAGCTGGCACTAAAGAGACAACAGGTTTGAAGGAAACTATGGTGGTTCTCTGATTAAGATACTAGATAAAATGGGGGAATCAATGAGGAAACTCATGGTTGTTCTAAACCAAGTTTCAAGGAGTAATGATCAACCACTTGAACCTTGGTATGATCTGTAATGCATCATGTATGAGAAGACCAATCAATGTGGAAGTTCAGGTAATAATTATAAAGGTAACCATTAGAGTTTATATGATGCTTACTTTTGAGGTAATTATGGGTTATTATATGTTATGATGGAAAATGAAAGGCATGAGATAAACATGAGGTTAAAATATGTTATGATCATTTTGGAAGATTTTATCTCGTTTTGGGGAATGTTTTAAGAATTATATAGTTTTGGAAAAAGGACAACACGCAGACCGTGTGACAACCCGTCGCGTCAGACAAAGCTGCGAGAATTGAACCCACAACCAAAGTGTGAATGGTATTTATCGCCTACCACTAGACTACGTGAAGTCCCTGGTTAGTTTGACGGATTCCTTTTAGTTAGATGATTTTATGAATTAAGAGTAAGTTTATTTTGGGTTATATATGGAAATTTATTAACCTATCATGGAGGATATGTGGTTAGGTTAATTACATTTCAATACGAGACATTTAGAGAAACTGATGTTGTTTGGAGATAAATGTTACGATTTAACATGGAAGAATATGTGACCAAATCCTTCAAATATTTGGGTTTCAATCTTATTTTGGTTTACTTTGAAGAATTTTATGGACAAATTGTTTATCAAATGGTCCTCGTTGAACTTTGGGTTTTGTTGGACAAATTTTAGAGATTAAGAATATATTTTCTTTTTATAAAGGGTTATCCTTTTCGGCATTATCTGATCATGTACTAACCTTTTTAGTTTTGGTTTTGGTTAAGTTCTAAAGACATGGGAAATATATAGTTCTCTTTTTTGGATTAGGTTATTCTCTAGAAGATGATTATAGTACTCTTAATGTGAAAAAGTCTTCCTAAATACTCATCATTTGGGGAAAGTATGAGTTTGTGTAATAAATTTAGTAAAAGTTGAAAGTCAACATGACAAGTAAGTGTGTTTCCTTAAGATCAAAAATGAATTCCTTAATAAAAAGTAACATAAAACAAAAATGTTGTCTATTAACTTTTCCTACCGGGGAATCGAATACCGTTTAACCCATCACAAGTTTGTGATTTTCTTGTGGTTAACTTTCTCCTAAACATGTTTTCTATCACTCTCCATCAGAACATGACCCTATGTTTTCTCCTCCATGTCCATGTTTTTCTACATGGAATCCTAGTATGGGTTAACTCGGGTGACCTTTGTACTTATCTTTCTTTATTTTAAAGTGATTGTTTTACCGACTCTTGTTTCGATGTGGGACGTTCAAGGATGTTTCCAAGATCAATTTTAAAATTGCGAGGACGCAATTCCCAAAAAGGGGGGAAGGATGTAACACCCCAGGTAAATAAAGAATATGAAATTTTCATATTTATCCATATTTGTGAATAAAATATTAATATTACTTTAAAAGGGACGCTATGCATGATGGCATACCCAATACGCAACAATGAGTTTCTTGGGAATCTTCCATTGCACTCTAATAATAAAATAACATTATTTTAAATGGTAGTTAACGCCTAGCCGTTGTGATGGCGGGAATGAACAGAAATAACTAAAAAATGATTATATATGTTTGTAAAATATGTTTACTCTTTACAATAAATGTTATAGGATTAAAATTGCGAATAAATCCAATTTTAAGCGTAAACATTCCAATATTCTTTAAAAGGTCGATTAAACGCCTTTTAATGGCGAACCTATTTTAAATCCGCTTTTTGACAAATTTATAATCTCTATTTTTCAAAATAAACATATTATTTATGATTGGGACATTGAAATTTACCTAGTGTTAATTTTTTGTATTTTTCTGACAATGTTCATTTTACAATAAATAGTGAAAAATAATGCATTTTACATCAAAACTGCTTTTTCATATAATTTAATTATATGTTTATATTATATTTTTAATTTGTTTTAAAGTGTAATTAGAATATATTTTTACCATGTAATTCAATGATGGTCATTGGGATTAATTTCACTTTTAAATTAGGCATAAACAAGTGCCAAACTTTTCATAAATATTGTTTCTAAAAAACCCGCTATTTGTTTTCACAACAGGAAGTTTTTTTAAAATTAATTATTGGAATTTATGTGTTTTGAATTTGGTAAAATGGATTACATATTTGGAATCAGAAGTTATAAATTATTTAAATAAGACTCTTTTGTTTTTGGAAATTATGAATAGTAACAACAGTAATTATCTTTAATTATCTTGATTAATGAGTAATCGGGTAGTTAAAGATAATAAGATAAAATCATAATAATAAAAACTGACCACAAAATGTGTCCTAAGGATACTGGTTGTCTCATGGCCGACCATGGTATGCCTTGGTCCAAACTTGGGGGCCCCATGGAATAACCTTTGTGAGAAAGTGACTTTTTATCGATTTATTTTTAAAGAATGTTAAATGTAACAAAGAATGTATCACCTAAGTAAAATATTTTTAATTTTGTCTACATAAAAAATATTTTGGACTATAAATATTCATTAGAAATCTAAAAATATTTTATACATCATAGAATTTTTTTTATAATTTTTAAACATTAAATAAAATTAAATTATTTATGACATCATGATGATGCAGCGATGACCTCATTATTTAACGATTTAAATAAAATGGAAAGATAATGTAAAATCTAAGACCTACACATGTCCAAAACCTGTTGGATGGGTGGATTTCGAACCCTTATCACCTTATCCTCGAAACACATCAATGTGGGACCATTAAAATCCGAAACTCATTTGAAAATAAAGTTACATTTTCTACCTTTCCAAGAGTGCCCCTCCTCTCCTCTTATAAAAGGCCCCCACCCCTACCTCCTTACCCACACATCCAAAGCCTTTGGCTCGGACAGACCCTACTTATTTGGTCTCTCCACATACCTATCTAACTCCTTGAAGCCTCAAATGGGGCATAAGTCTTCCCAAGGAATCCTTTGAGCTCAAACCAAAGGGAGTTACCCGATTTTAAGGAGATTAAAGAACGATCGAGTCAAGTCGGACCCAAAGTAAGGGATCATACACCTCTCTTTCTTTTTAAGTACACTCTTTTATGTCATTCCTTTTAAAGATAATCTTTCTTGTTATTGGGATATTCTTTTATATTACTCTTACTGTAATTTTTATGTTCATATGATTAGAGACCCTATTCTATCTCATCAATCCATTTTGGAAGTTTTGAGTGGCGCCGTTAGGCTGCCGAATTTTTCGTAAGAGATCCAACCTCTCTGTTTCTTTTTAAGTACTCTCCTTTATGTAACATATTTTAAGCTCCTCTTTTTTATGTTGGGGGATTTTATTTCATATTCCTCTTTCTGTAAACTTTATGTTAATATGATGAGAGACCCTATTTCCTCTCATCAATCCATTTTGGAAGTCTTAAGTGGCGCCGTTAGGCTGCCGAGTTTTCGTGAGGGATTTTTCATCTAACTTTTATTACCTTGAGATTTATGCTACATTTGCCACAATTTCCTTTGAGTGGTGTATGTACTTCCCATTATATTACTCATTGTGTAATATACTTTCATTTATATGTATTTACATCAATGTTGTATTGTCCTTCTTTCACAGGGGGCATGTCTCGAAAGATACCCATGTCGGTGAGGGAACCTTTGATCCTAGTCTTTTTAAAAGACTTCTTTTGTTATGTATTTTAATTCACAAAATATTATGTTGGGATATGTTCTTATATATCCTTATAGATGTAAATTTTATGACCAAGTGATGAGATGCCCTTTTTATCTCTCATCAACTCTTTTTCTGAATTTTGAAGTGACGCTGTTAGGCTCTCGAATTTTTGCAAGAGAACTTCTTAACCCAATTTTGATTCTTTGGGGTAAACTTGTACTCCTTGAATATGTCGTTCTATGATTATGTGTAAATGTCCCCTGATTGTATTACACTTAATACCCACTTATAGTTCGTGTATTCGTTTGTCACACATAATTATGTAATTGATTTATCCTTAATCTAAGGATAACATCTTTGTAAGGGACTTCGTCTCAATCTCCTTTCATTGAGGCATATTTCATTTTATACACAACTTTCTTTTATACGGTGTATAAACCCCTTTGACTTTTACTTTTATACAAGAGGAATCTTTTTCTATGAAGCATTTTACAAAACGACAAAAAGGAATGTTTCTTTTAATGTATGCGGTGACAACGACCTTTTCCACCACCGTGAGTATTATTTGGTCTTTGGATTCCTGAACAAGCCGTAATGTTTTTTTAATGAAATAAATACCATATACTCTTTTATGAATTTTGGTATTGAAAATGGTTTTTTTATAATGGATTTGTTATGTCAATATATTTAAGTGATATATTGTGATCAATGTGTGGAAATGTTTTCTTTCCATTATATTTCTTTTATGTCTTATGATTTTAATAATGGTACTTGGACATTTGATGGGTGGTTACGTGATAAACCATATGACAGGTGGTGCCGTGAATACCAGGACGGGTTGTTACGTTATAACCTCCAATGCATTTGGTATGGAAGTCGGCCGTATGGCTATTCCATTAAGTATGTATGGAAGTTGTCCGTATGGCTATTCCATTAAGTGACATGTGTGGAAGTTGACCGTATGGTTATTCCACTTAAGTATGTTTATGTCCCAAGTTACCTTTATATGTTATGTGTTCTTTATATGGGTTTTATGGTAATCCTTTGGTTACAAAAGGGAAGTAATGATATTTTATTCAGTGAATAGTTTTTACTACTTCATGAAGGTGAAGGTATTACTTTGATAAAGTATACATGGTTTACATGATTTTTGAAAAACTAATAGTTTTCATTCTTTTTGTATCCCTTACTGATCTTTTTATTCTCACCCCAAGTTTTTTTGAAATGTTTTTTACAGGACATAATGTGTAATAGGGTCAAAGATGGGATCAAGGGAAAGTCATGCTATATAAAACATGGGACTAGACATGTTTCTTTTTAAGATATTTTTTTATTCTATGGAAACTAAGTAGAAGTTTCTACTTTGTAACCTTTTGAGATGTAACAGTTATGTCCAAATTCTCTAAAACTATAAACCTGAAAAGATCCTCAATGTGAATTATTCATTTAATTCAATATTAAGATATGTTTACGGTCAGGGCCTTATAATTTTAATATTGGTATATGATACAAAGAGGGAATATATCCCTGACAATGGATTTTTCATCCCAATGGTGATGGTTGTATCCCCATGATTAAAGTGTATGATACCCCCAGGAGAAAGTTGATGTATCCTAGATTTTTTGACTAAGGTTTTGAGATATATTGGATTCCCATGATATTTTTTTATGTGATACAGAGAGGGTATTCAACATTATTTACCAGGTATTTTAGAAGTTAGTCATGCATGGTCATATAGGATTTCCATGGACCCTCCTTAGAATCAGATATTGACATTAAATTATGATTTCCTTGGAACTTCCAAGGGGTTCATCCAAATGAATTAAGATTTTTGGATTTATATAAATTCCAATTATTCTACTAATAATCAATGGAGGTTTGATCATGGGATCTATGGGGTGTTTATAATGGTTCCCATGAATTAATGATCACATAGAAAGACATTATGATGATAAAAGTTGTATGCATGGTTGATCAGTGTCATGAACACATAGATTGATGATAATATTGGTAACATCCCAACTATATGAGTATTATAATGGGGAATTAGTGATACTATATAGGTGTGGTCATTGTGAAGTGTGTAGAGACATTGCATCACTGAGCTAATGTAGATATAGAGATTGTTTATTTTATTTATATGACTATGTCCTACATTTTATTTATTTTCATTTTTGATAATTTGACATGGAAACGAAACAAAATATCCTGGTTAGTATGAGACTGGGTTATTATTGTCCTACTTAGATCCATACCCACACCCTAATGAGAATGCCATTGTACAAGGATACCCATTTTGAGTACATATATTAATTCATGAACTTGTTATATTGATTCCTATGATGATGTGATTGGGATGGACAACTTAGATGATGTTGATGATCATGAAGAGGAGATGATAAATTTAGTTATAGATCCTAGAATATATTTTATCCTTTTGATGTATTTAGGACCATACTATTGGGTGGTAAGTTGTTAATGTTTAGTATGTATGTTTAGGATTTTTTTCATTTCATTCACAAACAGTCTAAATTTCATTTATTTCTTCTAAAATTTATTTTATTCTTAGTATATGTAATATGATATTGTTGATTTTTTGAAATTAAATTAAAAATTAAAAAAGTCATATAGGGGGTATAAACTGCCCATGATAAATTCTATGACAATAAAAACTATTCAGAAACATGTTTCATTCTTGAAGGTACATCGATGGACCCACGAAATGAAAGACTTGTTATTATACAAATAGTGAACAAGGGAACAATGTTAAAATATTGGTTTTAGGATCAATTTTCATATGTATTATTTATTAGGGATTTGATTATCATGGAAATTGTAATGTTTCAGTGCATTCAATGGAATATATTCTAGTGAATTATGAACACCATTCCATGTAGGAGTTCAAATTACCATGGGTATGGGTTTTAGGTTCATGTATTGTGATTCTACATATGAAATTATATTAACATCATTTGTAACATATAGGGTTTGGAATATATGGTTAATGATTTGTTGGATTTTTTATCTTTAATCATTTTCAAAATACAAATTCTAAATTTTAGGTAATGTCTATTTAAGGAAAGATGTGTCTTATACATCATCTCAGTCAAATTGGATCCACAATATATATGCATATTAGTGTTATTATTTTTTAAAATAGATGATGATTGTCTGTTTAAAGTGTTAATTAATTCTCATATGATGTTTTATTATATAATTACATGGAGGAATTTTAAATCCCATGGTCCAATATGAATATATATTTTATTATAGTGATAGTTATTATAGAACCTATGTACAAAAATGTGGTACAGTCTCTTTAGTATGGTGTATGTTGAGGAACGAAGGGGTCATGATAAGAATTTGATGACGTGGAGACAAATTCCATCCATGATACTTTTATAAAGGTTGAATTACACAGGGAAATAGTAACAACCTATATACTATTTTCCTTTATATCATTAATGGTATTATTCTTATCCTAGAATGTTGTCATTATATTTATTGATATAGATCATTTTGGGCAATTTTTTTATGAAAATGATGTGGATATATTCTATAGGATTTGTATGATGGGAAGATGATTATATATGATGGGTTCCCTATGTTCAGTTATTTAATGTGTCAGTAGCAACATATATATTTATTTTCCATATAGATTGTAATGAAACTCTTCTTAACTAAACCATTTGGTAGTGGTTTGATGGATACAAATGATCACAGGGAGATGCTAAATCAATGTGTGTATTAATATTTTTACACTATTTTTGTTTATTTCATATTGTAATAAAAACTTATTTTAAATTTTTTAATATAGATAAAAGTCGAATACGTTCTAACTAAACCATGTGATAGTGGTCCCCTAACTGCAATCATGCTAGACAACGTGGCGTTGGATTGTCCGTTAATTGACATTATTGAGCGTGAGGTCTTATGTTTGGATGCCCAGTGAGAATTGGTGCCTTGGTAGGTTTTATATATGGAATGTGATATATTAATGTTTTGGGACCATTGAGTTGGAATCAGTATGTGAGATTTATTGGGATATGTAAAGAGCATGAGATATTTCCCATGAGTTGATTCTAGTGAGACATGACTTATGATCTCTTTGGTAATAAGAAGATTCCTTTATTTATTAATTATTTTTTAGTAATTCATAACATTACATTTTGATAATGGGAAACCATGAAAGTTTTTTTCAAAGTTTTATAGTATTTTTGAGGAGTAAATCACAAGTATTTTCTTATATTTCATATCAATGCATGTGAAGTTTGAAAAAGTTTATGGAATGTCATGATGAAACTATAATTTTCTTATTGATTTTAACTCATTTACTAGTGGTTAATAAAATCTACTAGGTTTGGTATGAGCATGGTTAAATTCTCAAGGTTTGGTTATGATTCTTGGTGGCATCGAATCATGTGCTAGAAAAAAATGATATTCTATTCCAATGAGATTGATGATTTGGGTTTGGTGATGTGAAACTCATGAGAGAATGAGAATGGTTTTCAGAATTTTAGTTTTAATGGTACATATTCATGATTATTTAGATGAGATTGAGGTAGCACGCCATTGAAATGTGTGACCTCGTTTATCTTTTAATTAAAGGCCATGTTATGTAAAATGGATGAAGAGTTTTGATCATAGTTTCATGCATAGTTGATCAAGGATTTATGGAAATACGGAATGCCCCTTTATAGTCAAAGATACATTAGAAATGTATCAAGTGTGGTGACAGGGTCGATATACGTGTGGATGAAGGATTGTTTTTCCTAGGATGAATGAAGTGTGGCTCAAGAGGAGTGACATGAATTTGGCGATGAAAATTGTGATCGTACCTGGAAGGGAGTGGTATAAATAAAGATAAAAAAGAGTTATTCCACCATCAACTAACAAAATAAGATATGGTTGTTATGGTAATCTCCATGATTTTCAATATAATTTTTTTAAAAGAATCATATGAGAATTATTTGAGATCAGTTGATAAGGCGGCCCATGATTCTGAGTCCCAATGATCCCAAAATATATGTTTGAACTATTTTTATGTTTATTAAATATTCTATGAATTCTCTAGATTTTTATGTTTTAAATGATTTCTCATATTTTGAAACTTGAGGGCACCATTGTGTTCAGAGCAGCGGGTTTTTTATGTTGTACCTAACCTTGATCAGCGTCTGCCGAATTGAGGAAATATTTTTTGGAAATTTTAAAGAAGAATAAAAATAGACATAAAATGTTTTTTTTTAATTTTATTAAAATGATTATTGATGACACATCAATGTAGCAACACAACGACAAGGTAGTTGTTTCATTTCTCAAAGGAAATAGTGTGGCAACACTGCAAAGCAGTGAAATGAAGAGGCTGAAATAGGTTTCTTTATTTAATAGCTTGGAAAGGATATGATATCAGATTCAAAATTTCAGGAGGATTGGTAAAAAAGATTGACAAAATGATGGAAAATCCTCTTGTCGACAAATGATTAAATATGGAGGATCAATGATCGGATTCAGAAAACATGTCAACATATTGATGAACAACGAGGGATGGAATCACACTTCTTCAATGATCGATCCAATCGTTGATGTAGGGGGTTTATTTCCGTGTGATTTTCATTCCCAATTCATGACTCCAATGATGAATGTGGATCATCCCATGAATATGTTGATCCGCGGTTCGATCATTTATGTGGGATGGTTAGAAGTTAGGGATTAACGTGAGAGTTATATATTTTTTATTTTTAATCTGTTCTTGGTGATCCTACTAACAATAATGAATTTGTGCCAACATGAACAATGGCTGGGATCCATTCTAAAGGGATTTATTGGTGCATTTCTTACCCCCATTCTTGTGTTCTTCATCGACAAACCCCCATGGTTGCGTTAGGCATAGTCGGGTAGTTATTAAAGAGACAGGATCCCTGAAGCATTGACAAGATGATATTGAACCCATAACATTGATGATGATGACCCAACAATTACAAGGGATTTCTATGTTTTAATAAAGAGTACACCATAGTGACGGTGTCGGCCCGAGGAAGGGGAGCCACCGGAAGTGGTGTCGGTGGTGGTGCAACCACCTACCTGCAGTGGCCGCCAGCTCGATGGCCTGTGGTTCATATCCCCACAACAACCGTCATGGGGTGGCAGATTGGAGCCTCTAACAGGAGGCCAACGGGGGGGGGGGGGGCTCAGTGGATGCAACTAGGGGCTATAGTCTTGCTAGACCAGGGGTGGTCAAGTGGTAGGCCAGCACACCAAATGTTGTGGCCACCCTGTGTTGATGGGGAGTGGATGTGGTAGCCATTGTGTCCTAGTTAGACGAACACGTCCACTTCATTGGACCAGGATAGATCTGACAGACTGGACTGGTAGTGGGATAGGATAGCAGCTAGCAAGAACTAGTGGTTCGGGTCGACCCAGCAGGCTAGGTCAGACCCGGAGGGTTGGGTACAGTGGGACCCAGGTCAGGTGTGGTCGGGCCTCCCAGGTAAGGCCTACCCCAAACCCCACTGACCTCTTTTTACATAAACCCCCATAACTATCAAACTATGTGTTTGTTGGACGAGTCATTTGTGACATTCAAACCCTCTTAATGAGGAGGTATTTTTGAGATAATCCAAGCGAGTTTACATGGATTTTGGCATATAGCCTATTGTCTTGTGTAGTTGGTGCTCTGAGAAAATGTGTTCTTAGGATGGAATCTTGTGGTTGGATGAGATCTAGAAGCTGTGTATCTTACCAAGATTGTGTGTCTTACCTAGAATGTGTGTCTTACCTCTACTATGTGACTCGCCTAAAATATATGTCTTACCTATAAGTCATATCTTACATTGACAGTGTGTATTACATAGACTATGATGGTACTCCCCTCTCAGAATAGGGGTGGGCCCTCTAGTCTTGTTCTACACACCATGTCTTACCGAAACTCCATGTGTTACCTACACTCTTTGTGTTACTACTTAAGGGTACCGTGGATTCTTATAACCATCATGTTTACATACCATAGACCTATACTTGGTGTGAGATGACTTTATTCACTCTTTTGAATTTACATCTTATAGGATAGACTTTGTGTACAAATTAGGTAGTCTAAAGCGTGTATTTCATAGTGATTCTTTTGTGGTATTCTTTGTGTGATTTATTTTTTATATTTTTCTTAGTGATTCAATTGGTGTTTGGGGTCCCTACCGAGTATTGTTTCAAATACACAGGCACGGGATTTAGTCTCATGTGTCATGTCTTGTGAAGAATATAATATAATTTGACGGAGTCCTTGGTGGACCGAATATAGGGGTCCTTTAGGGTGACCCGACAGACAAGGTATGCCTCAACGTCATTCAGATAGCTTAGTGTATCTACCCTCCAAGTAGGGGTTTCTGCAGATGAGATCCAGGATATTGTAATTTTCTTTTTTGGTTTGGATTTTATTTTTTTCCCTTGACATTCAATTTTGAAACTTACTCTATGTGGAATTTTTGTGGTTTGCGTCCATGTTTACTTAGTGTTTTCCGTTTTATCTTTTTCTTGGAGACAGTTACATATGTATAGGTACTGGGTAAATTGCAACCACATGTGGGATATGCATACTCAGCACTAGTCACTATCCCCAGGCCTATGTGTGGTGTGATTTTGGTAGTCATGGCACGAGTCCCAAGGAACGGGTCATAACAGAGTGGTATCAGAGGGTGGTCAGTTTTAATTCAGATTTGGAGAATCAATGTTAAGTCTTTCAAGATTGGATTTAAATACAGGGAACCTAGTTTTGGTTCGGAGGACAATGAATCAATTGACTACGACATTGAATTTGACATTACAACATGGTACATGAAAAATATAGTTGCAGAGTAAATCAATGGTTCATGAATCACATTGTAATTGAGTGTGTTCTCGTGTACTTCTTGAGATAGATTCATCTCACCATGTGTACTCTATTGACCATGGTATATCATGTATTGTCTCAGGGTATATCTATAAACAACAACGAGGATTCCATTGTGTGGCCATGATGATAGTCCACTGATTAGTGATGTCTTGGTGTAGGGATCATTGTGAGAGATAGCTTTTCCAAGTGGTGTAACAATAATACAACCACGCAGAGAGTATCAGTTCCTACCAGCACTATTGGTAGAGGATGTTTGTGGGTTTAGTGCATTTTATCAGATCCAGAGGTAGTGAACTCATAGGTTATAAGGTTATATGGATCCTCAAGTAGTTGAGGAATGGTCAGAGGCGGTGACACGAGTCTTCTTCTCAGTGAGGACACCTCCCGAATAGATGGTAGTCCTAGCTGTGAACCTTCATCAAGTATTAGAAGGGAGATGGTGGATAATAATGACTCAGACACATGAGGAGGTGACACTCTCTTTATCAGACATCGATTTCTTCTTTAGGTAGTATTTATTTCTAGTAATGTTACACTATATGCATATACATGAGCTATAGCACGTGCATAAGGTTAGCCATTCTATAGTAGAGTACACGACAATATTCACAGATCATTCTCACTACTCTATAGATATGGTGGGGGAAATTATATTTTAGGGATCGTACCTTCGAGTACAGATTACACCGAGATATAAGGGAATCAATGATATCCCTTATAATACTTATTCATACTGGGGTGCTAGAGCGATAACTATTGTTAAACATATTTCTTGCAAAGTTGTCACCAGCAATGGGAGCTACTGTAGGGTAATAGGTAGTGGATTATTCAATAATGGGTAGCCAATAACTGATGTACAAGTCCAAGATAACCGTAATGTCTAGGGGAAAATCCCAGGACTTGGGATCAGTGGTACGAGGCTCCCAAGGTTGAGCAAGTAAGTCGAAGGTCATATTATTCTACTCATACATCAGTCAGGGGTATCTTGCTAGAGATTGTCCAATCATATGTATAACCGACTAGGAAACAATCAATGGATCACTAAGGAAATACTGTAGGTAGGAACAAGGATGTCTTCCCAATAGATAATGTGGAAGTGGAGTGGGACGAGTGGTAAGAGATGAATAGAGGTTCTATGCACTGCAACCTCCACCCCCAGATGGTCCACCCCGAGCATATGTCGATTGTTGATAGGGGTGAGGCCAGATCTAGGAAATTGAGGATTATGATATCAATAATAATTGGATGATTAGAGGTATGATCTATGAATTTCCACCCTATCTTTGGATTTGATAAATAGAGGTTCTAGTCACACTTTTCTCACTATGACCCTTGTTCAAGACACGAATGTTCCAATGGAACTGTTGAATAAATCCCTATGCATAGAGAATCATACGAGAGAAGATTTTATGATCTCACGTTGGTGCCAATAATGTTACCTTACTCTTGGGGGTGAGAGATTTGGTTGGGATATCTTGGTGGCAGCGTCAAACCCTTACGATTGAATTATTGGTATGGGTTGTTTAACTACATTTCATATTCAGATTGACTATGTTAGGCACATAGTGCGGTGTGACTGCAGATATGGGAACATGTTTTCCTTTATCTGTGAGAGGGAAACTGGAGTAGTGTTGGATGGAATCACACGTAGGAAGGTGTAACTGGTAACATATCAGTTTGATAGAATGAACCTCAGTGTAGTGGACTATATTATTCCTCAGTTTCCTACGGTGGTGGAAAAGTATGACCACGTCTTTCTGGAAAATTTTATAGGACTAACTCCCCATAGAGAGGTAGACTTCTATATTTTACTGTACCTTCGGAAAACACCAATATCCCCAATGGCATATTATATTCCCCTAGTAGAGCTTCATGAATTGAGGGTGCAGCTAGAGGACTTGTGGAGGAAGCGCTTCAGGAGACCCAATGTTTCACCATGAGTATCCCCAGTTTAGTTTTCCAAGAATCTAGACATGATTTTGATGTTATTATTAGACTTTTGGTGCTGGAACCATTTGAACATGAATAATAAGTATCCACTTCCTAGGATTTATGACATCTTCAATCATTTTAAGGGAGCGAGATTGTTGTCGAATATATACCACAGATCAAGCTATCATAAACCTTGGGTTCAAGATGAGGGAATCTCGAAGATGGCTTTCAGATTTCTCTATTACCCTATGAGTATACAATGATTCTTTTTAGCATTGCGAATTCCATAGATGTTTTCATGGGACTCATGGATAGGATATTCCAGCCCAACGTAGACTAGTATATAGAGGTCATTAATTATGAAATCCTTTTGTACTCGATGTCTGAGGAGGACCACATAATATACATGAGGATGATTCTAGACATACTATGAGATAATTATCTTTATTTGATGCTCTTAAATTGTTAGTTCTTCATTTGAGATGTTCACTTTCTCTGACACAACATTTTGAAGGCTAGAGTTGTAGTAGATCCTGTAATGATAGAGGCAGTCCAGGCTTGGGTGCCACCCAAGAATGTTACCAAGGTGTGGAGTTTCCCTGGGCTGGCTGGGTACTGTCGGAGGATCGTACTTGACTATTAAATAGTAGAATCATCAATTAAATCTTTATCATTAAAGGATAAACCCGTTGTGTGGATGGATAAGTGACATGAGAGCTTTCATAAATCAGGGAAAAGTTTGATGAGTTATCCAATCCTAATATTTCTAGAGTTTTGTGTCGAGTACATGGTGTTCTGTGACGCATCTGGAACCAAGCGTGGTTGTTTCCTGATGATGGGTAAAGAAGTGATTGATTACAGTTCATAGTTATTGAGACCATGTGAGTAGAACTGGGATACCTATGATATAGAGATGGAAGAAGTAGTGTTCACATTGAAGATGTGGAGACATTGCCATATGGGTGAGCAATTTATCATCTAAGCAGACCAAAAAAATTCTCAGGTAGATCTTTTCTTACAAGTATCTGAACTTGAGATAATTCCATTGAATAGAGTTGATCCAGGACTATGATTTCGACATAGTCTATACTCCTGTGAAGAGGAATGTGGTGGGAGATTCTCGCAGCAAGAGATTGAGTTCACAACTACTGAACAAGGCCCCATAGCAGCTGTCTTCACTTTTGTTTTCCTTCTAGATGGAGATAAAGTATCTTATCTTCAGTAGATAGTGGTTACCCCTACACTCTTATAGATATTCAGGGAGGCACAGCTCAGATACATTGGAGGTGAAACAACACATGATCAAATGTTCACTTTGAATGACATTGATGAATATTCAAAAGGTGGGAGGCACGTCATGACTTTTAGAGGACACAAAGTTATACCAATGACATTATGGAAGGAGATGTTGAGGGTTTTTAATACTTCCCCATTAGCGGTACATCTTGGTGATAGTTCGACTCCATGGAGTCCCATCTACTATAGTATGAGATCATGATGCACACTTTACATCCCAATTGTGGAAGGGATTGCAAGAGGAATTTGCGACTCAGCTGCGGTTGAGCACATATTTCCACCTGTAGATAGATGAATAGAGAGAAGACCTGAATGGTCTTAGAGGAAATTATACATGATTTCATCCTTGATTTTTTCCACTATTGGGAGGATCACCTAACCTTGGTGGAGTTTGCATTCAACAATATCTACCAATCCACCATCGGCATGGCACCGTTCAAGGCCTTGTATGGAATACCCTACATGTGGCCACCTTATCGGACTGACCTCGAAGAGTCAACACTCATGGGTCCGGATTTAGGGAATGCCACTACAAAGAAGTTGAAGGTCATTAAAGAGTGTTTGAAAACAACACAAAGTCATCATAAGTCCTATGCTAATAGATGATAGATACCCTTGATGTTTGACGAGGGAGACCATGTGTTCATTCAGGTCTCTCATTGATATGGGATACATATATTTGTCCAGGGAAATTAGTTATCTCTTAGGTTTATTGGACCATTTACGATACTACATAGAGTAAGTGAGGTGGAGTACCTCTTGAATATACCTCAGTAGATAGAGAAGGAGAATGATGTCTTCCCCATATCCCAGATGATGAGATACATAAACATCCCATCTCACGTCATTGACTGGTATGATCCAGACGATGACCACAGGGAAAAATTCACACAACATCAAGTAGAGATTGAGGATCAAAGGGAGATGATCCTTGGTGGATGGTCGATTCCTTTGGTGTGCGTTCAGTGGAAGTATGAGAATATCCTAGAGAGAACATGGGAGTAGGAGGTTCCGATTCCTTCTTAGTATCCACATTTCTTTGTTAAGCCATTTTTTGGATTTTGGTGATGTAAACCTTTATGGTGGGGATAATATAATGTTCCAGATTTTCTATTTAAATTTTTTATTTAAAAATTAATTGTTAATTTTTTGAGACCAATCAGTGTGGTGGAATGTAATTCTATAGCCCGGGGTTCCCAGAATAAATTTTTGACATATTCTTATGTTTTTTAAAAATAACGAATTTTCTCAGTTTTTGTATCTTTTAAATGAGTGCTCAAATTTAGAATCTGAGGGCACTATTGTGTTAAGAGCAGTGGGTTTCCCTTCGGCTGGACATAACCTCGACCATTGCGAGTAGACTGTGGAAAATATTTTTCAAACATTTTATAGAAGAATAAAAATAAACATAAATAATTTATTTTATTTTTCTTTTAATGTTTCTGGATGAAGAATCATTGTTACGACACAACGACAAGGAAACTATTTCCTTTTATAAAAGAAACAATGTGGTGATGCAGAAACACTGTGAAATAATGAAACTGAAACACGATTCTTCATTTAATAGATTGAAAAATATAGGATATAATATTCATCATCCCTATAGGATCAAGAAAAAATGAAGGAAAAAGAATTTTAAAATCCTCTCATTTAAGAATGATGAACTAGGGCGAATCAACGATCAGATTCAGAGCATGCATCAACGGAATGATGAACGACAAGCATATGCTCACACATGGTCAAAGGTTGATTCAATCCTTGAGATATGAGGTTTATTTATATGTTATTTTATTTCCTCATTCTTATATCCATTGATAAACATCGACATACCCATGAATAGGTTGATCATTTATATTGGATGGTTACAAATGAGGGATTAATGTGGGAGTTAAATCATTTTGATTTATAATCAATTCTTCATGATCCCAATAACAATAAAAAATTAGGGATGACAAGGACAAAGGATTGGATCCAATCTCAATTGTGTTCATGGTGCCTTTTGAATCTCCATCCTTGCGTTATTAGCCGATGGACCACTTTGGTCACATTGGGATTTCCTAGGAGGTTCCAAATGCGACTGGACCCTGAGAGGGATGAAAAGACAATATTGAAACCACGGTGGTGAAGAAGGAGACATAGGGATAAAATAAATGTTTTCTTGGTTAACAACATATTCCACCACACTAAAGGTGGCATCCCACCGAAGGGGAGCCACCGACAGACGTGACGGTGTTGTAGCCACACAGTAGCAGCGCCCACAAGCTCGGCGGCTGGAGGTGGAGATCCCTATGGAAATCGCCATGGGGCGATAGACAAAAGTCTCTAATGGGAGGACAAAAAACGGGCCCTGACAGACATGGCAGGGGTATGTGGGTCAGCTGGACCCTGCAACAAACACTGTGGGGTCGTCATGTGGTATACCACTCCATCAAACACAGGGGGCCACATCAAGTGGAAAGGGAGAAGACACGGCAACAGCTACGTCTTGGTTATAAAAACTGGACATTTTCCCCAAACTCTTCTAGGGGCCAATGAATTTGGCTGATGGTGGGTCGGGTCCATTAGTAGAAGGCTGGACCCAGTGGGCCAGGTTGACCCGGTAGGTCAGGTCGGGTCAGGCAGGACCCAAACCAAACCAGACCCTTTTTACTTAAATGTCCAAACCTCTCAAACCATTTGTCTGTTTGATGAGCCGTTTGCGGACCTATGACCCCAGAAACAAGGTGGTACTTTTGACATACTATACGTGTGTCTCCATGGAAGTTGGAATATGACATATTTTCTCTAGTAGTAGGTACTCCTGGAAGGAGCGTACTAAGGACAGAATCCTTTGGCAAGTTGCAACCTAGAATCGATGAATTTTACCTATGTGTCTTAACTAGACTATGTGTCATACCTATACTGATATGGTACTCCATTTTCCCACTAGGGTGAGGGTCCTCTAGTCTTTATCTAAAATCTATGTGTTACTGACCCTCTGTTTGTTACCTACACTTCGTGTGTTACTACTGGAGGGTACTATGGATTCTTGCAACCATCTTGTTAAAATACCATAGACCTATACATGGTGTGATCTTGTCCTAGTGACTCTATTAATTTTACTTCTTAGTGGAAACATGTTTTGTACCTATTTGGTAGTCTAATGAGTGTATTTTTTAGTGATTCCATTGTGTTATTATATGTGTGATTTCTTTGTGGAATATTTGTTAGTGAAACCATTATAGTTTGGGGGACTTATTGAGTATTGTTTTACTACCACCTACAAAGGCTTCTACCACACGTTTCGTGTCTTGTGCGGTCGATCAGTAGATTTGACATTGTCCTTGGTAGACCATAGAAAATGGTTCTTCAAGGTGACCCGACAAACCTAGTACGCCTTAACAACATTCAGACTGCTTATTGTACCTACCCTTCATGTATGGTTGTTCACAGATGAGATCTAGAAGATTGTACTTTTCCTTTTTAGTTGGGATTATATTCTAGACCCTTTTCTTTCAATTTTGTACCTTACTCAGAGTGGGATTCCTTAGTGGTTTGAATGCATGTTCAGTTAATGTTTTCAGTATATGATTTTTCTTAAATATGGGTGCATGTATATTGGTACTAGGTAGAATGATTTCCACTTGTGGTATATGCCTAAATGGCACTAGTCACCAGCCCCTGAGTATTGGGAGGTGGGTTTGGGGTAGTCACAGCACGAGTCTGGGGGACTGGTCCTAACAGTCATGAAAGGGATCTTTTTTATACTATTCATGTAATTTCCATGGAGCTTGGACATAGTAGAAACTAATTATATGATGACACACACAAGTTATATCGTTTGTATACTCTAGTAATTTTTCTAGTAATTGATGGGGTGTGGGAAACATTGATCAAGAATTAGCTCAATATTGTGAAGAAACGATTGATCTTATGGTGTTGAGTGGGATATTGGTCATGGGTGTGTAACTCCTAAGATTAAAGGGTGAGGACTACTGATACTTATCAATTTAAAATCATTATGGTATTAAAATACCATAAGGAAATTAATTTTATTCTTGATTTACTTCTATAAGTAATTTCATATTAGAGAATATATGTGATGGTAGAAAAAGAATGTGTATCTGTGTTATCCTTAGGATGAAATTTAAAGGGATTAACAGATTCTTGTATATGATATAAATTAGTTATTGTATAGAGACGCAACAAAATTTGATTTTGGTTGATGTTCTAGTTGATAAAATTATCTAAAACACATGAATGGGCTTTTATTAGAACGATTCGATGATCACTAGATGAATTTGGCCTTACTATAATTCTGATAGTTTAATTTTTCAATGAATTGAAAGGTGGATAAAATCATTTTCAATATGGAACGACTAGATTAGTTTGATTTATTTTTGTGTGTGAAATAAGATAGGGTGATATGGAAATCCAATAGGCTAGATTGTTTTTAATATTATGGTTTGTACCATTATTTTGTTATGGATTGTAGAAAAATATTGGATACTTATGCTCTAATGAATAAAAGATGGAAAATGCATTATTTTTGAATTTTTATAATGCAGATAGGCACTAGAGTAAAACCAGTTATTTCATGTATTTTTTAGTGCGGTACGATGTAAGTCATTCTAAGAATGTAGATGAAACCTTTTTATTGAGATACAATTGGAAATTTCAATGTTATAATTGAAAGATAATATTAATTATACTTAGTTGAACAAATTATATAGTGTTTTGTGCATTTATATCCATGAATAATTGAATTAAGACACATCAGGTGTCCCAGAATAGATTGGTGAAGTTGGGAATTATCCTAATAGTATGATGATTATTGTAGGTGGTAACCCTGTTTTTGATGAGTTGGCTTTTATTTTGTAAGAGGTTGTGATTTAGTATTTTTTTCATTATAGTTTGATATTGGAAATAGCTTGTTTTGGATAAATCGATGACCTGAGTATGTCCAAATCATTCTCAAATGCTCGATGTGGATTTTTGAAGATCAGAAGTTGTTTGGTGATGAATATTTACAGATTCTTATCTATAATCCAGGGAATAATACAAATATGAATTCGATATTCCAATTGGTGGTTGGGTTGTGTTGTGAACTAGTATATGGAGTCATGTTATGAGAGTTTGAAATACTTCTAAGAGGCATTTTAGAAATTTTTAGAGGATTAGAAGTCATCCATAGGTCTCAATGGTTCCTCAGTAAGGGATATGTGGATACTTTATCCAATGTTGTAGTATTGTCACCAGATAGATGTTGGATTTCAAGAGTTGAGGTAGCCACTACGTTGATTCACATATGGTACAATAATCTCAAACTTTTTGAAAATTATATTTGAATGGGGGATAATTTCAATCTACCACCGCTTGTGTTTGTATGAGGGAAACAATATCTGCTCTCTCATTTATCTCAAAGAAAAAGGGGTCTATAACCCCCTTTCCACTATTATTTCCAAATTATTGGGTGGGGTGTTTGGGAATTTTCTTGGATATTTTATGGCTAACACTACTTATAGTGATATCATCTTTTCTCATATACTAATTTATTTTCTAAATTTCATTTTTCCATATTACATTTTCCATAAAGATTCCATCCGAGCATGTTGGAATCAACCAAATCTTGAGTATCATCCCTACATCCTAGGATGAGGAACTATTGAAAGTATATTTTCACTTAGTTTATGGATTATTTATAAAGGTATAATTTCTATACCAATTATCATATTTTTTATAGAAAATTAAATAAAATTCACATTTCTTATTGATTTGGTTTTTTGGGATTTATTCAAACGTACATATGGAGTTGTGATAATGACCCTCAAGGATCTGTTGGACATGGTCATAGTGTGAAACGATTACATGCTGATTTTTTACTAAATAGAAAATGATTTAATTATATAAATTAATTATAAATATTAAAAAATAAATTTTAGGTGTTAAGTATGTATTTAGAGCTCTAGATTTTGAGAAACACAAGGTGGACCATGGGAGAAGCTATATTTTCATTGGTGTATTATTCTGAACATTTTATGATTTAGGAAATCTTCTTTTTAGGTATGTTTCCATTATAAATACACTATGGAATTTATTATTGTCTATGTATTAAAGTCCCTTCCACTTAGGGAATTGACATATTTAATTAAATTTGATAACATAAATTTGATTTGATTGTTAATATGTATAATGTTCCAATCATCAGACAACCTTCGGTACTAATTGTTTTTCCATAGACATTTATAGTGGAGTCCTTCAAAATGGCTTAGTATTATACTAGGTTGATAGACCATGGGATTGGATGATGGGTTGGGTGACAAGATTGAGATTGTGGGACCATGATGACTGATATGGGTCATGGAGTATATCATTGATTACTTCCTATGTGGAAGTGATTATGTAGTTGTCTAAGTTATTCAAACATATTATTGATTTCATGGTACATGATGTACTTATAGAAATAGGTGTTGACTAAAGACACATGAAGATATTGGGTACTCTTTAGGGTGTGCGTATAGTGTATCATGACTTATAGGTAATGAGTGTGTAACAATCCATACCAAAAATCCTCCATAACCAATATTGAGTTGAGCATGAAACTCCATGGAATCCTGAAATAGTTTAGGGTCGGGTGATTAGGACTGAGTGGGCATATCACAAAGATGATAGGAATAATCCTATATTATTTGTACAAATGTAGACATCTCATACACATGTGTAATAATGAATAGATAAGAAACAGATAATATAAATGTATGTCTAAAAACTAATCTCACATTAGAGAAAAGAATGTTTATAGAAATGTATAAGAACAAAAAAATCCTACCATCACTATAAATATTTTTCTACATGATAATAAAAAAGGGGATTATAATCATACAGAATGTTTTAGAACCATCTATGGTATTCCTTGCACTAATAAAGTCAAACTTATCCTGTTCTACCAAGAAATATTTTGAATTTTATTTAATTTTCATAAGATATTATAGATACAGGTAGATCCCATACATGAGTGACTATATACTTGTCATGTATGACACCACTAAATTCTTCAAAACTATGAATCAGAGAGGAAGTTGTTAATAAATCACCAATAATAGGAATAGAAAAGATACCTACATATGATAAAATGAATAATATATGTCTCATGTTGTGTTATTTTCTCATATAAATCATATGGATTATTCTCAAGACTCAAATTTATAATTCATTGGAGATAACTAACTCATCAGTTCTCTCTATGATAATGGAACTCATAAAATGTGATGCTATAATTTGGTATCCCTGTGATGAAGTATGAAGAATATATGATGGATCATCTGAGATAATCAATCTTTCAAAATACACATCATCAAAACATGATAGATTCAATACAAAAATAGGGGATCACACCCAAGGACTTTGGAGAATAAATAACTCTATCTGATATTACCCACTATGAAGTGCAAGAAATACCTATAATATCATTAGTTTGATACGTGTATCTACATGGGAAGAAGTGAATGAGGATCACACCCCTAGAAACAAATAGGGATACCATATTTTATATATAAATAACCCACAAAAGGGATCTCTATTCGTTTGCTCAGTACACGAAGCATCAATATTCCCTCTTGGTGATGGGACACGGGTAAACATCCACACTAATTATAGAACTGGGTTGAGGGGAATAAGAAATAAAACCTATCTTAGAGAAAGTACATGGTGTGTTCCATTAGGGTAAATGTCATTTCTCACGTTTTATGGAACAATCCATGTTGAATTGTCTCACATGACATGTTATCACATATATACCTATCTTTTTGTTACCACAAATGGAATGTATCTGTCAAAATGTTTCCAAGGTGTGGAAACCCTATGAATTCTACAATGTATTTCTATGTTGAATATGGTGTGTTAGTCCCTTTCATTGATTATGATCTTTTAATATCTATATAAAACATATCAACCATTAATAGGGGTCCACACTGTGTGTGTTCTTCTAAACAATACATTATGTATATCATGTTTTCAAATAAATTAATTTCTATTTCGCATGAATAACACACACCACAATAATAACATATTTTTCTATGATTCTCGACCGTAACACTTGAAATTTCATTTACTAAAATCATGATATTTTCATTGGATAGATTTTGTAAAACAATTTCACTGATATTTCACCTTATGAATCTACCAAAGTCTCACATTCCATATTCCATGTAGCTAGAACAGATTGGTCCACCATTGGGCTTCTATCGAAATTTTCGCCAATTATCTTTCTTATAACATCACATTATTGATGTTGATGAAATTATATTAAGATACCATGAATCACATGTAAAATCATGTTCCATGAAAAATCACATAAATAGTCATAAAAGATACTAATGATAAAAAAATAAGTTAAAGAGTAATCCCGCAAATAAATTGTGAGACTGAACATTGGTAATTTTTAGTTTATAATTTATAAGATAAAAAGTAAATGAGAATTATTGTATAAAAATAAAATTTCAAAAAATTGAAATCGATTCCTGAAACTAGGAAAAAAATAAAAAATATAAATTCAATAATGATGATCCCCAAATTATATTCTAATTAATTTTTTTTTCACCTTTGAAATGAAAAAATGATGAAATAATCCAAAAAAAATAAATATAAATTGTTATCAGATTGATCACTAACAAATAACTATTCCATTATATCTTTTTTGAAATCTATGTAATCATTTGATGATGGAAAACTATGTGGTATTCTTATAATTGATCTCTGATCCCGTCATCTCTCTCTAATTCAGTCCTCTATGGCCCACTATCAGTATCGTTATGGTTAAGTAGGAAACCCAAGAGATGATGTATAGAGTGGTATTATTTCTATTTGAATACTTTAAAAAAATTATTAGTAAATAAATAATTTTATTTCATTTATTTATTTATTTTAATCAATTCTTCATTGGGGATTTCGCTAAGCCATAACACTATATGCTGACAATACTTTTACACCACCTTGGTCAAAACCCATGCTCTAAATGTATTGCTGGTTTTTTTTCAATCTAAAACACCATATGAGATTTATCCCTCTATCTCTAGAAAAACTACTCACACATGATATATTTAACAAAATAATCCCCTAATGGGATCCATGGGTCCCAAAACACTATACAAAATCTATGCAAAAATCTGAAATTTAGGTGGAAACATTATCAAGTACCGAAAAAATTCTCAGAGTTGCAAAATTCTCTCAATTATTAATGGATTTAATCCAAAAAAGAAGTAATATACATATAATAGTGATTCAAATGAGGGCACATCTAGTTCTACCACTCCCACAAGCCTTGCTAGAGGTTCCAATGTTTCCAATAAACACACACAAAAGGAATATCTCTCCTATGAAGGATATTCTCTTGTCAATCCTTGATTCTCCCCATGTAATCTACAAGGGTATCTTTATCCTCATTAACTGGATCACCATAGTCAATAATGTGTTATAGATCATAAACACATCTTCCCATACCTCACACATGGAATACACAATGAAACTGATCTATCTATAGTGCAGAGGCTATAGAGTATTCCACCTCACCAACCAAAAATAATATTTTGAATGTGAAAAAAATTATAACGATCTCATGACACCTTGGGAAACTAAAAAAATCCTAATTAGGGAGATAATATAAAAAATTTCATGATTTCCACATCAATTCCAAAAGACTCAATCGTCAGTCATCATAGTACATATAATGGATTTGGTATTTACTTATCCACATTCTATGAAATATCTCTCACACTAGTACTCGATCACATAATTTCTATATACATGGCTCTATCCCACAATGTGGAAACTTATTTTGTATCACATTAAAGACCAAAATTTTTTCTAGACCAATGGTGGAATAATAAATTATTCTATAGGAAAAATACACCATGGGTAGATTATACTCCTAGCCATGTAAAAATAAAAACATGTTAGCATGAATAATGTCCATCAAAACCTCATTGGTCTGCTCTGTTTGGAAATCTATTATGGATTTGAATTCCACGCTCAACCACCACTCATTCTCAACGGCCCTATATAATCTCATCCATAATTTTGATTTTTGGTGAGAATTATTGAATTAAATGATTATCATGGTATATCCCTGAATAAAGAATATATCATATATATATACATGCTTATCAATCACTCAATTCTACTTTGTTCTCATATTCCTATGAAATAGGACCTCTTTGTGAGTATGTCTAGAAATCCGTAGATGTAATTTTGACCTACCAAAAATTATGGAAGAACTATCACAATCCATGGAGATATCATCCAACTGAAACTTCAATTTATTCACCATATCCTTCACTGAGTAGTAGGTGAGGCTTCATGAGAAGATCTTAGTAGAAATTGTATTCATATGGGTCCACCAAAATTGATGCAAATGTCCATGGTATGTATTCAAAAGTGGCAGATGTATGACTTTGGGTGGTGCATGAATCTCTCTTATTACCTCATATAAAAGTGTGACTGGTACACGAATACATCATTGTGAAATGATGACATAATCCCAAACTTTAGAAAATCTATTATGGGAATGTCTATCTTATACATGGTCATAATATACCTCACAAAGGATATCCCAAAGTTTTTTATCCCTGACAGACTAAATATAGAAATGGGTAATAATTATCAACAAGAGGAATTATAGAACATAATAATCCACCAAGCCCACCAATAATGGGATAACATCTATTCCACCTTACTTAGTAACAATGAATGGGATTTCCTAATGATGAAATCTACCAAAATGTTTTCCTTCCTAAGAGTATTTACTATCTCAAAAAAATAATTCATTTGGAACTATAACCATTTCATCTATTATAGGTCAATATATTTATTTATAATATATATCTAATTCTATTATGGATGTAATTGAATAATAATAACTCACCAAGAAGATAGTTTGTCTATAATTCTTAGGATAACACTCCTACGAGCTCCAAACTATGGGTGAAGAAGTTATACATAGTTGTTTTTACCTACAAGGGAACATAAGAATACATCACATGACACTAGATCATATCAAATTCAATTGTATATCCATATGTTTCACAAAAAATTAATACATAACAATATCCTATTGTAGTCTCAATATGTGGGGCTGAACTTCTACTTTTATACATACCATAAATCATGCTGAGACTTTTTTGTTCACAAAAAATATACACATTTAATGTCAAATAATTAAAAAAATTCTTGTCCCTAGAGAAATCAAGAATGCATCTCCAACAATATCATTCCAAACCAAGGAATATTTTCACACCATCCATATTATTAATTGTCTTTCATGATATCACTGCCATGATTGTGGAGGGGTCCAAAACTATTATCTAGTACAAGATGTAATGTCACATCAATTGGACCTATTGAATTTATAAAATACACTTCATGAGAATACCATAAAGACTATTCTCCCTTATCATATCTATAACATTTCTCAAATTTATCTCATTCCCTTCCTCTAAAGGCTCTATAAATCATGTATTCATTGGTGAATACAACCACAAATATATCTATGATGGGATGAATGATCTATTTGTTGAGTACCATGAACAATTATAGTGTATTAAATACATTGAAGGGCATAAATATGTCTCAAATAAATTATGTAGGATCTAGAAACCCATTATTGATAACCCCCATATCATACATTGATCTAGTGATAACCCAACAAGAGGGAAAACATTGAGAACCACTTCACCCCATACGAATATTCAATGAGGTAATAAAATATTGGATGTGGATACTCATTATTTATTATCATAAATTTCTAATAATGATAATATACACATAGTATCATTCCCCCATCAATCTTAATATAGAGAAAACTATGATACCTTTGGAAACATAATGGGTATAACAACTCCAATCCTCAAGAGAACTTCTTACTATAAATTTAAATCATTATTCTTAACTGGGGGTTATACAATATGATATCATAGATATTTGGTCCTTCCTTGTGCATATGACTATACAAATGACAATTTCTCAATGAGAAGATAAGATCAGATTGTCTTCCGGAATTATGTCCTCATGCTCCACTAGCACTATATAAAATTGGGATCCCCAAACATCAACATCTCCAAGGTTCAGACTAGAAAAAAAATTATAAATTAACAATAAACTCATATATACTAGCTCATCCTACTCTGTATATGGAACCTTCTTTAAAACTAATGGTAATTCCATCCCAGCATCTTGAAAACACTATATCCCAAACTGGAAAAAGTAATATTCGATATTCAATACAGAAATATAGTTCATACCATAAAAACAACAAAAGGAATCAATGCTACCCTGAATTGATCCCCAAAAAATATATCTCCATAAAGACACAAAAAATTCTTAAAAAAGAGGAATTTGATCAACAAAACATGTTTAACTAGAGTCTCTTATCAGAATTGTAGATCCAAAGGCTCCAATTGGAACTACCTATCACCATAAAGGGTTGTAAAATGGAAAAAAATGACTTTAATAATGTCTAGAAAAGGTAAATCTAAAGTATAGAATACATTTATTGTATGTCAGATCACACCCAGATACTTGAGGTTATGAGACATCATTTCCATCAATTTTACATGGCCATTCTAACATGTTATACACATCCAAGGTTTTCATTGAGACAATAGAACATCTTAAATGGTCTCAAACATATAATTAAAATGATCCCATCCACCATACCTCGATAATATCCAATATCATTAGAACTAACTTGACCAAATGGGTTTAAAATGTGTTAGAAGAGAACATGTCTTGGTGGGGAGAATTTTTCCTCATATTTGTGTTCTTAATTCCACAAAAAATATTACAAGTCCATGAATCCAACGAAATAATGTGATTCAAACGAATATTCTTGTTCCAATACTACCATCAAATGGGGTCTTAACATGAAATAATAAAAATTACATAGACCGAATCAAATCCTTTATGTCTTAGGGGTCTAGCTTGTCTTGAATCTCAAGTAGTATCTATATCTAAAACTCAATAAGCATGATAAGACTACGTGTATCAACTATTGTCACTATCAGAATGACTAATGATCCATGTAACATGGAACATACACCTGAACAATATATAGTGGTTAATCATTCCTGTCAATTAGTGGATGAATTCCTCATTATCCACATGATAAGCCTAATTTCTATATGTAATGATAATCCTAGTTTCTACATGTACTGAGTCATCAAGTTCTTTATTAGGGTTTGGGTATATCAATATACTGGAAACCACCCCATCTATGGGTTACCTCACCTAAAATCACAACTAGATATACATTAATATTGTTTTCCTAATTCCAGAAATAATAATCACATGCTGACTCTATCCAATCTTCTATCATAAGATTAATTTTTGGAGACCGCTCACTAATAGATCGACCAACTTGGATGCACCTGGCTAATATTAAGTCGAGTGTGACACACCAATCTCACCTTCAGTAGGCTAAGGGTAGGAAACTACTAACATGTAGTCATATGATACACATGGGAGGCCTTACCCTAAAATACCTATACATGCAAACACATCTTTATTTATCAATATAATAATAAAATATTAAAAACTAAAGATTTAAATATTTTCATGACATTTAATCCCATATAATAGTATGAAAAATTATTTCAGAATGTATAGTGACAAATTAAATCCAATTATATCTTTAAAAAGTGAACATACTAGAGTCGACATTGGGGACTACTATCAAGATGTATCTCTGAGAAAATACTTTTCTCTGACTGGAAAAACTATGATCCAACCATTCTGAGTCTACCATGGTCTCTTTAAAAGTTTATATAATATATATTTCATAAAAAACATATAGATAACATTTAGGATTAAATATAAAAATTCCCAATAGGACACCCTAAAATCACCAGACATAGTTCATAAAAGATAGAGTAGGGTATGAATCATGAGAGAAAGTATTTAATAAAATAAATAAATACATTCTTAATGGAATAATATAAATAAAAATGAGATTCTTATCCATACAAACATTATAGGTATTGTTCATGAGGATCAGAGTAACATTGATTTATGAATACTCACTAATCGAGTCTCTCTATACTTATGGAACTAATTTGGGAGTTCCCACTCATCAGGTCTCCCCATGCTGATATAGGAAGGATCTATGAGGGATCATTTGAGATATTCACCTGGTTAGACTACACATAATCATGACCTATAAAATGTTGATAAAACAATAGGTGATCATACCCATGGCTAGTGGGGGATACCTAACCCTATTGAGGATATCCCAATACGAAGGAAATCACAGGACTTATGTGTTGAAAACGTGATAATTGACTAAACCTAATAATGAATGATATAAGATCACACCCAAGGAAAAAAGGAGGGTATCCTAAATATATACATAACTAGACCATATAGGGGATCAATCTTCTTGTGAACAATATGGGATGTCTCCTTATATAGTTATGGTTATGGATACAGGGAATTCCACCAAAATTGTAAAGAAGTTTCGTTTAGGGAAATAGGGTCTCAAATCATCTATAAAAAGTGTAGGTGATGATTCCCACAAGGTCATATGATGTGCATCACTATGTCATGTACTTCCGATATCTGTTCATCTCACAACTAAATATTATTCTATAGAGACATAATTTCATGTTACATTAAATTATATGTTGAGGATACCTGGATTCCTAGTCATGTACTCCCTATATAAGATGAGCTTTCTTGCTAATGGTTACATGGGGTGTGGGTCCCCCACATCACTTGTGATAGGTTTATCTCTTCATAAAACCTATCTACCACATATAATGGCCAACTTGATATGTTTTCTTCATAACTATACATTGTGAGTTTTAGGTTTTCATTTAAATTTCTATCTATTTAATAAATCTCACCTGTGTTTTCATAACCACTTATTCAACTACGATAATCATCCATAAAAATTTGAATCAACTTATCATAATTCATGATATCACTGGTGGATGAATATCTCACACCCATGACTCGGAAAATCATCTATGTCGGTCCCATAAAATCACACATTCCATATCCCACATTGCTATAAACAAATAATATTCAATAATATTTCTATATTCATCATAAAAAATCTATGATTACTATATTTAATGTTTTCTATGTCCCAAAAGTGATCCATGGATCCCAAAAATTTTACATAAAATTAGGTTCTTCAATTTTTTGAATCACCAATCAAATGAGATACCAATGATGTAAAAATAAGGGAGGAAGTAAGCTTTCAAACAAAAAATTGAGAACAAACATTTCACATTTTATATTTTAACATCATTGATAGAAACTAAAAAATAATGAAGTATTTTCAAAAGATAAAATTCAATATAATTAAACAGAAAATTCCAAATTCTAGTAAGATAAAAAAACAATAAAAATTTAACAATCATGATGAGAAAATTATATTATTTTTAATTAATTCATCTTCATCAAATAGTTGAAGGAATTGCGAAAGAACCAAAAAAAATAATATGCTTCCATGATATTGGTTTGATATCATAGAATTAATTATTCCACATCATAGTAATTTGTATTATCAATGGAACCATTTGATGATGAGAAAATATTGGGTATTCTGATAATCCATCCATGATCTCACCATAATTATCAAACACATTCGACTAAAACACTCTTCCACGATCATTAGGGTTATAAATCAATCCATTTAGGGGATCTATATTAGGTTATTAATAGAGTTTGGTTAGGATTAAAACATTTTTTAATAAATACTTTAATTAAAAATAGTCAATTTACTTTTCTTATCAATGATTCATTATAAATGGAATTAACCCACAACCCCTGATTCAAAAAAAATATTATACACGACCTTGGGCAAAAACCATGCTATGTAATTACTAAAGGTTAAAAAATATCCATCAAATACATTATTCAACCATTACTCCATTATTTCCAAGAAAGTTTGCAGGAGTGAGGTATTATATTTAGTATATCAACATCAAGGATCCACAAGCCTAGGAACTATATGTCCTCTCTACAACAATATTAAAAAATATTATTTGAAATTTTCCAAAGATTCAAATAGAAACTATGAGTTTGATAATGGGTGGTTTCCCTATTAGAGAATTGACTATGAGTGGGTGTGTTGTCCCTAGGAAATTATGTCCATTGGTTCTAGAATAGAATATGATCCACTGAGTAATCTCAACATTATTGAGATAAATATTTCATGAATGGTAATTTTTTCAACCCTTCTGATGTATTTTTTAGATTAATGTTTTTTATAAGGACATCATAATACCGATGATTCCAGGTAATTGATCTTTTTGCCTTACATTTATGTTTAATTACAATGCTTCTCCTGAATCATATATTAATATGGATTAGATATTCTAATTCACGTTTTATTTGGATCAGGTGTCATAATATATTTATGACATATGCCACATTTAAAAAATATCTCATGATATGAATGGTTTAAATGTTGATTCTTCGAGTTGGCACCTTGGATCACACATCATTTTTATGTGATTTCACATATAGATGAAATCTCATAATTGAATGTGTTCCTTTGACATTTTGATACCTTTATGTATTCAGAGTTTCATGGTTTTGCATTGAGATACTAGTATACCATGATGAATTCTCCTGATGTTTTGGGATTCGAATAGTGATAAGAAATTTCTGGTGGGTGTATATCTTTGAGCACATATGCGACGAATCAATAGGTTGATAGTATTATTTAATAGGCTGATTCACAATATACTTCCAAATTTCAGGTTGATATACCCATGATGGTTCATGTAAGGAGATGTGATAAATTGGATTTCAAGGAAATTGATCATGGGATCCATGTAGATGAAGTGCCCAGATCAGTGCGAATCACTGAGAGGGGGAGGGGGTGAATCAGTGATCCCTTAAAACTTTTTACTAATTGATTCTTTATCAATTAAACCTCTATGGCTGGTTAAAGCCTCGATCCACTCTTCTTGTATCTCTCAGCTTTCCACGAATGATGCAGTAAATGTAAAGGCACTGGACACAAGGATTTACAAGGTTCAGCACCAAAGGCCTACGTCCATGCCATGTTGGTTATACGCCCCAACATGGTTTCTCCCATTATAATCTGTAAGTATTACAATGGTCAATACAGAGTCCCACTGTATCTCTCCTGAGTCCCACAGGAGGGTCTTTATACTGCGTCTCACAGTGTTACCAGAGTCCCACTGGCCTGCTCCATAATCCCACTGAAGACTTCTTCCACCCTGAGTCTCACAGGGGGCTTCTCCTGACTCCTCGAGTCACACGATTAGATCTTCTTCTCTTTAAGCTCTTCAAGTATCTTCAGCAGTCTGGGATAAAGACTACTGGCCTTTCTCTGTACCTCTTATCACTTGAGTTGATTAGGTCATCTCGTCTTGCTCAGGATTTATCTCCTTCTTCTCAGGATGACCTGGCTTCTCTCTCCAACTACTGAATACTCAGACAACTGATATCTTTATCTTCAGTCTGGTCCAGTATCACTTCAGAACAACTTCATGCACTGAGTGCATGGAATCTCTGCTTCCTCATGCACTGACTGCATGGCCTCTTAATTCTCTTCAAAAACTCTTGGTTTTGGACAACTCAGATGCACACAAGATGATTTGGCTTTGTTCACGTGTGCACGTGCATGCATGTAAGCATGCACTCCCCTTCTTCTTCTCGGTGCAATAAGCCCACAAAGGGTGTAATCCTTTTAGCACACACCTTCTCACTTGAACTTCACACTTTGTTCAATGTGTTTACACACTTAAATGTGTGTTATAATTTGTGTGAGTCTTCTTCTTCTTCTAAGTGTGTCCACTCCACTTAGAGCACACACATAGGTTCGGCCACTCCACTTTGTTGTTTTTCACACACAACTTTGTTCTTTGATTTTCACACACACAATGAGTGTTTATTTGGCCTTCACTATTTTTGCACACACCCAAGCTATCCTCGGCCTTCTTTTCAAATGCACACACACACAAAGTGTGGTGGTCTTCACTCTTCAAGAATGCACACACAAATGCACTAAGGCCTCGGGTCTTCTTTGGTTCTTTGTTCCTCTTGCACACAAAAAGAAAGGGTATATCACTTGGCATACACTCAAGGCAAAGCCTCGATTCTCCTTGGGCACTAGAGACACAATGGTCTCTGCCTCCCACTTCTTGTGCACACACTGCCCGAACTCCACCTTCAAAATAGGCACGCAAAGGGTGCGGCCTTCTTCTCTTCACAGCCGCGCAGGGTCACACTGGATAAGGCGTGCAAGATCCTCGGTGCAAGCGGCCGCACAAAGGTTCTGTTGCGCAAGCTCCTCAAAGGTGCAAGGCACCTCGGCCGTGTAAGCCTCAACAAACCACGAGAGCGTGCAAGTGATGCGGCGGCCTCGGGTCTTCCTGCCGCGCAAAGGGATGGTGCGCAGGGGTCCCCCTTCTTCTTCTTTCGCGCAAGGAGTGCGCAAAAGGAACCTCACGGAGCCTCTGATGGCTCCGGGCTTCACTACAGCGCAGGGGGCGCGCAGGGTGTTCTTCGCGAGGCTTGATGAACTCACGGGACGTCAGGTTTTCAACAAAGGATCAGCAAGCTTCAAGCGCCTCGGGTGCTCCTTTTATAGGCAGAGGAATTACTCGGCCCATCCGTGTGATACAATCTTTGAATCCCCGAAGTTTTCGGGTATTTAAAGATTTTGCAAATCTTTATATCTTCCTCTGTTTCACACGCGGGTACATTTCTTTTTGTTTTTCTCCTCCATGTGCATGCGACTTAGAACGCATGCACGGCCTTCGTCTCTTCTATCCCATGCAAAACACGAACTCACCGAAGCCTCGGCAACTTCTTTTTTCCTCGTCCTTGTTTGAAATCTCCCAAACACTGCATGCATGCTTATTTTCTTACATGATCGTGTTCGTTACGTCGAGTCGAACCCAATGGATCCTTCAGCTCGAACAACGGTTGCCGGGAACTCGAAATCCAGTGCTCGGTGGCCCGCTGTTTCAGCGGGGACGTCGCGGGTGCCTCGGTCAAGCTCGAGGAAGGATAAGACTCACAGGCCGTTGGATCAGATCTTTGGACGACCGCGATTAGAAGATCTCGCGCGGGATTGACCGAGCGGTCGAGATCTGGCGCGCGATCAATCGTGCGGCCAGGATCCGCTCCTGGAGATTTTTCCGCATCCCACATCGAAATGCCTCGCGGAATTTCCGCGGTATAACAACCTTGCGCTGCCGGCCTCCCTTTAGTTGCACTTCTCCCCTCTCGGTGCCGCCCCGCACCGAGTTCTCTTAGCGGGCGCGCTCTTGCGCCCAGCCCTGCCACTCGGGCGCGCCACTGGCGCCCACTATGCACACTGATACTCTTGGGGGCGCGCTCCTACGCCCCTGCCGCGCTCCTTCGGGCGTGCCCCAGGCGCCCATGCGGTGTCTTGGGTGCGCCCTGCCGCCCTGGCTTGCCCCACGGGGTTCCCCCATGGGCGTGGTGCCCTAGCGCCCATGCCTTGGGGTTTGAACCCTCAAGGTGCCTTGGCTGGCCATATTTTTTGGCAAAGGCATGAATAAGGACTTTGTCAAATACAAAGTTCTCCAATGAGTATAAGCCAAATGCCAAGTGCCATTCAAGCCATTTCTTCTCCACTTCTTCTATTCTTCTTCTTAAGAATTCCATTACTTCTCCTCATATGATCTTCACATAGGATATGGAATTCAAAAGGTTCATCATCAACTGAGCTTCTTAATAAAATAGATTCTTCAATGTTCTTCATTGATCTAATCAGAGATCAAATTGGATCTTCTTCAAATTCACATGCACTAAGTGATAGTGCATGGACTTCTTTAATCCACTTCATCCACTTAGAACTTATGGATGGATCACTTTCAACTCCTCATGCATTGTCACTACAATGCATGGTCTTCTAATCATGTTGTGACTTTGTATCATCTTGATACAAGTTCTTTGAACTAAAAGACCAGTTCAACAATCGTCAGATATTCATAGAGAATGTTTCAACCACAACATCCTATGTCACTTAGTGAATCTCCTAAGTGACATGCATCTTAGTACAATGGACATTCTCCTTTCCATACCAACACTATCACATCCTTTGTCATTCACATATTGAACCTCCTTGACATCCATTCATTCTAAGACAACAACATGCCTCATTGACAACAAATGCAACACAATGAACTTCAATCTCCCCCTTTGTATTTGTTGTCAATACACTTCTTCAGCACATATGAATGGGTCAATATGTGTGCCAATATTTTCTCCCCCTTATTGGAAATCAAATGCAAAGATGTGGTGTGGTTCATTTTCAAAAATCTCTTCCTCCCTTTGAAAAGTATTTTCTTGAAAAACACTGAGAGAGGGATGATGTCACATGTTCTCTTTAGCAAAGAACCTTTAGTAAATCAACTCTAAGTCTACTTGGGCAAACCCAGTGTAGAAAACAAGTGTGATGTAACCAAGGAACTCAATGTTGTCCAACATTCACTGTACATGTGAAATCATGCTTCAGGGGTTTGAAATTTTTCAGATATAACAATGAATTGCTAAATCCTGCACATACTTCACAAAACACATTAGAAAGTTCAGGTGCAAAGATAAAGCTCACCCTTTCATCCATTTTCCTTCAGTCAATACGACCCCTTAATTTTCATGATGAATACAATTAAGAAACAAGGGATGAAAGTATGATTGGAATACCTTCACTTTTCTCAAGATGATATTAAATCCCAAAATATCATCTTCTCCAGATTGGCTCCCCCTCAAGGGGTGCACTCAATTCCTTCCAAACCATCCTCCAGATGAGAATGATCATCATCTTCAATTCCCTGAAATGTTAGCACATGTAAATACAAGTGGTTAGGGAATAAGATGGAACCTCCTTGGTTCATCAATGTGAACAACAAGGTTGATAAGATTCTCTCAACCGAGATGTCCCATTTTCACCATTCTTCACACTTGCACATTTGATCTTCAATGATGTTGGTGCTGGTGTGGATCTCAAAACATCTTCATGTGAAATATTCTTCTTCCCTTTTGCCTTAGCAATTTCCAGAACTTCATCTTCAGCTCTTTGCAGATCTTTGGAAAGTTGCATCTGATTTGGCCATATGACTAGTAAGTCACTTGTAAGTGTGGCCTCAGTTCTGGAAGTTACACATGGTTCTTTTGATGCTGTCAAGCTACCTTTCTTAGGAAACTTGTTTTCAATCAATCCCTTCTGCTTCTTCTGGATTGATTGACTATTTGAGTCCAGTCTGCCTCTATTGAATTTCATGGCTTGTTTACAAAGATCCATGATATGTCCTTTCTTTCCACAGTAGAAGCATGTTTTCTTCTTGGTGGTCCTTCTGGATGCATCACCCTTCTTGGTTTTCAAATACAAGGAATTCTCTTCCTTTGACAAAATCTTCTTGGGAGCATCTTCAGCTTTCTTCAGCTTGCTTCCCAAGGATTCTTTCTGAGCCAGGTTCTGTGATCTGTTCTTCTTTTGAGCTCTGGATACAGTTGGAGATTGCCATGTATCTTTTTGACCACTTTTGCAATCATCCCAGATGTTGTCGAGTAATCCAAATCTATTTGCAGTAAACAGATGTCTCTAGACCTGTGGATGCTGCTTCTTTTCTTCTGGCTTGCTCCCCCAAGGCATGGGCTTCCTCTGTGCTTTGGCATTCAGAGGATTGTACCAACAATCCTTTGCACAATGCCCATACTTGTTACAACACCAACATTGACCCACAAATCTTGACTTTTTGATTCCTTCTGATTGTAGGGTACTTGTCTTGAATTGTTGTGCTGCTTAAGGAGAGATTTCTTTCTTCATTGTCTTCATCCATACTTGTTTGGAATTATTCTTCCATCCTGCACTTTTAGTAGAAACACATTTAGAAACATGAGTACAAGATGGGATGGATGGTACCTTCTTTTTAGAAGTTTTTGCCCTTTTATTAGAGAATGTCTTTCTTTTAGAATCATCCTGTTCAATGCATACTTGAGTAGCAACATTTCTCCTTTCAGCTGACTGGGAGGCTTTGGCTTTGGGTGATTGCTGATTGTTCAATATCACCTCCAGTTCTAAGCATTTCATATTGAGGGAGTTCTTCTCATCCTCAATAGTTCTTAGCCTTCCTTCCCATTTCTCTTCCAGCTGCTTTATCTGGTCTTCATGTACCTTATTCATTTCAAGCAATGAGTTGTCAAGCTCCTTCACCATTTTTACTTTGTCTTCATGTTTAGCATCTTTAACAACCATTGATACTCTGTGTAATTTTTCAAGTGCACGGAAAACTTCTTTGACCATTGTCTTAAAGAATTCTTTCTCAGAAAGGCTTCTTTGCAATTCTTCAGTAGTGTCTTCATATCTTTCATTTCAAAGGGAAACGGTTTCATCTTTAGCCTTCACCAGCTTTCTGAGAGTGTTGGTTATGCCAACCCTTTTTGCCAATTGGACTTCCAGAGAATTGGCTTCATCTTCTAGCTGTAATTTTTCTTCTTGAAGATCAAGGAGGCATGTAGCTATACACATTGCCACTTCCTTGGGGACTGTCTTCTGAAGATATTTGATTGCATTTAGAAGATCATTGTTTCTTCCATCTCCATAACAGCTAGAGCAGGATTCATTAGAAGAATGATAAAAGGAATTGTCATCTGATGTGACTTTCACATTTCTTTCCATAGAAGGAGTTTCTCTGATTGCAACAACCTTCTTCTTCATCTTCTTTGCCTGTTTCTTCATTCTGTTTTTCAGAGTCTTGGTAGATATCTCCATTTGAGGATGTTCTTTCATTTCCTCAAATATGCACTCCATATAGACTCTCTTGGATCTTTTAGAGGTAACCCCCCTCTGATACCAATTGAAGTGCCCAGATCAGTGTGAATCACTGAGAGGGGGAGGGGGTGAATCAGTTATCCCTTAAAACGTTTTACTAATTGATTCTTTATCAATTAAACCTCTATGGCTGGTTAAAGCCTCAATCCACTCTTCTTGTATCTCTCACCTTTCCACGAATGACGCAGTAAATGTAAAGGCACTGGACACAAGGATTTACAAGGTTCGGCACCAAAGGCCTACGTCCTTGCCATGTTGGTTATACGCCCCAACATGGTTTCTCCCATTATAATCTGTTAGTATTACAATCGTCGATACAGAGTCCCACTATATCTCTCCTGAGTCCCACAGGAGGGTCTTTATACTGCGTCTCACAGTGTTACCAGAGTCCCACTGGCCTGCTCCAGAATCCCACTGAAGACTTCTTCCACCCTGAGTCTCACAGGGGGCTTCTCCTGGCTCCTCGACTCACACGAGTAGCTCTTCTTCTCTTTAAGCTCTTCAAGTATCTTCACCAGTCTGGGATAAAGACTGCTGGCCTTGCTCTGTACCTCTGATCACTTGAGTTGATCATGTCTTCTCGTCTTTCTCAGGATTTATCTCCTTCTTCTCAGGATGACCTGGCTTCTCTCTCCAACTACTAAATACTAAGACAACTGATATCTTTAACTTCAGTCTGGTCCAGTCTCACTTCAGAACAACTTCATGCACTGAGTGCATGGCATCTCTGCTTCCTCATGCACTGACTGCATGGCCTCTTAATTCTCTTCAAGAACTCTTGGTTTTGGACAACTCAGATGCACACAAGCTGATTTGGCTTTGTTCATGTGTGCACGTGAATTCATGCAAGCATGCACTCTCCTTCTTCTTCTCGGTGCAATAAGCACACAAAGGGTGTAATCCTTTTAGCACACACCTTCTCACTTGAACTTCACACTTTGTTCAATGTGTTTACACACTTAAATGTGTGTTATACTTTGTGTGAGTCTTCTTCTTCTTCTAAGTGTGTCCACTCCACTTAGAGCACACACATAGGTTCAGCCACTTCACTTTGTTGTTTTGCACACACAACTTTGTTCTTTGATTTGCACACACACAATGAGTGTGTATTTGGCCTTCACTATTTTTGCACACACCCAAGCTATCCTCGGCCTTCTTTTCAAATGCACACACACACAAAGTGTGGTGGTCTTCACTCTTCAAGAATGCACACACAAATGCACTAAGGCCTCGGGTCTTCTTTGGTTCTTTGTTCCTCTTGCACACAACAAGCAAGGGTATATCACTTGGCATACACTCAAGGCAAAGCCTCGGTTCTCCTTGGGCACTAGAGACACAATGGTCTCTGCCTCCCACTTCTTGTGCACACACTGCCCGAAGTCCACCTTCAAAATAGGCACGCAAAGGGTGCGGCCTTCCTCTCTTCACAGCCGCACAGGGTCACACTGGACAAGGCGTGGAAGATCCTCGGTGCAAGCGGCCGCGCAAAGGTTCTGTCGCGCAAGCTCCTCAAAGGTGCAAGGCACCTCGGCCGCGCAAGCCTCAACAAACCACGAGAGCGCACAAGTGATGCGGCTGCCTCGGGTCTTCCTGCCGCGCAAAGGGAAGGCGCGCAGGGGTCCCCCTTCTTCTTCTTTCGCGCAAGGAGTGCGCAAAAGGAACCTCACAGAGCCTTTGATGGCTCCGGGCTTCACTGCAGCGCAGGGGGCGCGTAGGGTGTTCTTCACGAGGCTTGAAGCACTCATGGGACGTCAGGTTTTCAACAAAGGATCAGCAAGCTTCAAGTGCCTCGGGTGCTCCTTTTATAGGCAGAGGAATTCCTCGGCCCATCCGCGTGATACAATCTTTGAATCCCTGAAGTTTTTGAGTATTTCAAGATTTTGAAAATCTTGATATCTTCCTCTGTTTCACGCGCGGGTACTTTTCTTTTTTTTCTCCTCCACGTGTATGAGACTTAGAACGCATGCACGGCCTTCGTCTCTTCTATCCCATGCAAAACACGAACTCATCGAAGCCTCAGCAACTTCGTTTTTCCTCGGCCTTGTTCGAAATCTCCCAAACATTGCATGCATGCTTATTTTCTTGCATGATCATGTTCGTTACGTCGAGACGAACCCAATGGATCCTTCAGCTCGAACAACGGTGGCCGGGAACTCGAAATCCAGTCCTCGGAGGCCCACTGGTTCAGCGGGGACGTCGCGGGTGCCTCGGTCAAGCTCAAGGAAGGAGACGACTTGCAGTCCGTTGGATCAGATCTTTGGACGGCTGCGATTAGAAGATCTCGCGCAGGATTGAGTGAGCGGTCGAGATCTGGCGCGCGATCAATCGTGCGGCCAGGATCCGCTCCTGGAGATTTTTCCGCGTCCCACATCGAAACGCCTCGCGGAATTTCCGCGGTATAACAACCTCGCGCTGCCGGCCTCCCTTCAGTTGCACTTCTCCCCTCTCGGTGCCTCCCCGCACTGAGTTCTCTTAGCCGGCGCGCTCTTGCGCCCACCCCTGCCACTCGGGCGCGCCACTGGCACCCACTATGCACACTGATACTCTTCGGGGCGCGCTCCTACGCCCCTGCCGCGCTCCTTCGGGCGTGTCCCAGGCGCCCATGCGGTGTCTTGGGTGCGCCCTACCGCCCTGGCTTGCCCCACGGGGTTCCCCCATGGGCGTGGTGCCCTAGCGCCCATGCCTTGGGGTTTGAACCCTCAAGGTGCCTTGGCTGGCCATATTTTTTGGAAAAGGCATGAATAAGGACTTTGTCAAATACAAAGTTCTCCTATGAGTATAATCCAAATGCCAAGTGCCATTCAAGCCATTTCTTCTCCACTTCTTCTATTCTTCTTCTTAAGAATTCCATTACTTCTCCTCATATGATCTTCACTTAGGATATGGAATTCAAAAGGTTCATCATCAACTGATCTCCTTAATCAAATAGATTCTTCAATGTTCTTCATTGATCTAATCAGAGATCAAATTGGATCTTCTTCAAATTCACATGCACTAAGTGATAGTGCATGGACTTATTTAATCCACTTCATCCACTTAGAACTTATGGATGGATCACTTTCAACTCCTCATGCATTGTCACTACAATGCATGGTCTTCTAATCATGTTGTGACTATGTATCATCTTGATACAAGTTCTTTGAACTAAAAGACCAGTTCAACAATCGTCAGATATTCATAGAGAATGTTTCAACCACAACATCCTATGTCACTTAGTGAATCTCCTATGTGACATGCATATTAGTACAATGGTCATTCTCCTTTCCTTACCAACACCATCACATCCTCTGTCATTCACATATTGAACCACCTTGACATCCATTCATTCTAAGACAACAACATGCCTCATTGACAACAAATGCAACACAATGCACTTCAGTAGGGTATTCCCATATATTTCCTTATTCTAGTAAGAACTATTCCTGACTATAATAATATGACTACCTAGGGACCTTCCCTCTAAGGAATCATATTTCATTATAAAATAATAAATTCCTTGGGTTACAATGGAGTTCAATATCAGTGCTTGAAGATAAAAGATTCATGGTGATTCCATAGGTCCAATAATAATTATATTAGGTGTGAGAATGGGATCACTAAGTAGTTTAAAATGATTCCCTTAAAGGTTTCCTCATTATTATTGACACTCGATTGACGGATTAAGAAGGTATGGTCGATCTAGGTAATGGACCCAAGGATTGACTATATTTTTTTGTCATGTCTCGTGCTATATGAACATTTCTATGGCATAATGGTGATATTATGGATGTGTGGCAATTGTGACATGGTCAGGAAAATTATAAACCAGATCCAAATGAGGAATAAATAATTTGTATTTTATTTATTTGATTATGTTATGTGGTGTATTTATTTACTATTGTTGAGTGTGTGATATAAACATATAACACCATAGGTTGGTTAGTGTGGGACCACATTGGTAGATCACTACTGAGTTTCCAACTGACACACTCCACTGTTCCCCATTGTTCATGGGTATATAAGTAGTTATCATATGCTATTGTAGACACAAGATGTTTTGTGGCCTATTATTTAATGGAATACATGGATGTCTTGGATGTGGTTAGATATATGGAAAAAAGAATGTTATTGTTGTCCTAGAGTCAATATTATACTATTTTATTTTTCATGGATATGTATATTTGGTCAGCCTAGATGGTGGTTAACTATATTTTTTTGGAATGGTTGTTCAATAATTTATTTCAATTAATTTTCCATCATTCCGATTTATATCCATTTCTTCCATTATTCTGTTTATTTTTATTCAATATACACTGATGTGAATAATTTTTATACATTTAGTTATGATTACACATGATTATTTTTGAGTTATATCCTTCCAATAATTCATCCTTTGATCCCTATTAGTAGTCTGTATCCATTGGCGTTTTGGGACGTGTGCCTAAACTCTCATGGTGAGATGGTCTAGTTACTATTCATAGAGTGAATTAGGTTAGCTTATTATTAAAAAGTGTCATAGGATTTATTATTGATTATTATTACTAATTGGTGATTTTTATAAAAAAAGAATAAATAATGTGTTAAAGAAAGTGAAAGAATCCAAATTGGTTCATCACGAACACCTTTCTCCGAATTAGTATAGGTTACCATGGGTATTAGATTGATATTCAGGGAAAATGATGTTATATGTAATATGATTTTCAAATCATGTGAGTCACATGAGGAATGAGACTTATCATTGTACTTTTTATAGATTCTCTATATGTTCCCATTGGAATGAGTGAAGTTCTATATTATGTTGCATGCCCTTAGGAGGCAAGATGAATCTCATGCATCATATTATGAAAATAAGATCATCATCATGTCGTCCTTTTTGTGTGATTATTTCTTGTAACGTCTAAGGATCAACTCATTAAATAGTAAACTATTTATCAAATTGACTATTGGTGTATAAGTACATGGTGGCACTCTACTATGTTTCAAAGATATATATATATATATATATATATAATTTTTATACTAAGGGATTGTATTTTGGATACTATCGTGATGTCGTTTTGTTGTACCTTTAGTACAGGTAGTCAACTATCCCTTAAGGGTAAGTATTGAAATTTGATGACCTAGAGACAAACACATTTGGGGTTAGTTTTTTTACTCTACAGTAACTTATAGTACTAGTAAAATCTTATATATCATTTTCTTACATGACATGGAATTTAATTCTACTATACTATTCCCATGGTTTCAATTTTCATTGGTTTAAATCATCTACAATGATTCCATAAACATTGAAACCGATGTGCATAGATCATATTGGGAGTAGTAAAATGTGTGGATACTCAGAGACTATGTTTTACATGAGTTTAGTTATTTAATGTGCCAGTAACAACTTATACAAGGATTTTCCATATAGCTTAGAATGAATATATACATAATAATACTATATGTGGAACTGGATTGCTGAATGTAGATTTTCATAGGGTGATTCTAGAAGAATGTGTATGTATGGGTTGTTACCATTTATATTTTTTATTTAATGTTACATTAAAGAAATAAACTATTTTTCATTTATATAATTGAATTACATTCAATCTAACCAGATATACTGATTATAGTCCCTTGATAATGTCTATTTAGGATGATGTCCTAGGAGATCAAAATATGATCAAGATTCTCAAGGATGTATTCCATTATATTCAGGATCTATATTAATTTTCTTCCTTTTCAAGATATTAGTATATGTTGTGAATCTATTGTGTTGCATGAACCTGGAGAGGGTGTTCACGTGAATGTTTTATTGGGTTGTATAGGGGAAAAATATATGTTTCACATGAGTTGATCCAAGTGAGATCTCACTCGTGAACTCGATTATAATACTTAGGGACCTTTAGTTTTGGTAGATTTCTTATTGGGTAAGAGATTTTGTTTTTATTGGATGTAAATCATGATCATTGATGGGAAAGGTTTATGGATACCATAAAGGTGTGAAGCATGGGTTGTTGTATTCATCTGAGATAAACACAAAAGATGTGTAATAGAGATTTTGTAAAATTATATTGATTCCATTCTTTTATTGAGGATGTGACCTTAGTTCTAGTGATTTTAATTTATTTCATAAAAAGTAATAATGTTTAAATTCATGATGATTTAGCAGGGATTTAGTTCAAGACTAAGCTTGTGGTTAGAATGATGAGATGGAATTCAATTATGAAAAACTATTCATATTTGAAAACATGAAACTCACAAGTGTGTGAGTTAGTTTTTCTATATTTGAGTAGTAATGGAGATTATTATTATTTTTTATCAGATGATATAGAGGTGGAAATTATTAGATACATTTGGTAATTTTGACATTATATTATGAAAAAAACATGGTTGAGATGAGTACTGAAAAGTTTTTATGAAATAGTTGTATGATTGGATGCCTAATTTCTTATTAAATAAGAAATATTTTTATGTAGTAGAGGATAAATTGTGAATGGATTAGGTGTAGTGAAATGGTTGATCTATGATTGTATGAAGGTATTTTCTTTCTAAGGATGAATAGATAACAGTTCTTGAGAAGAACCACATGTTTTGAGATGGAACCTCAAGAGGTTGTGATCAATGATTGGGGAAAGTAAAGCTATATAGTGAAGAGTTTACCCTTATTCATTGGGGAAAAATGACCTATTTATAAAATATATCATGTTTTTTATCATTTATATCATTCCAAGGATAAGGGATGGTGTGGTAGTTAATATTATGACAGTTCATAGGAAAAAGATGGTTTGAATACACCATCAATTAGGTTCAATGATGAAGGGGAAATGAATCCTAGTGATTTGGACATGGTTTGGTTTTTTATTATATGAAAACATCATTTATGATGATTGATACTTGACTTGTGGGCATGTGACACTATTTATAGAAGAGTCATGGATTATTGTGACTAGTCATTGAATGGCTATTATTTTATTCTCATACCATAATTTAAGGAATTCACTTTTTGATTGGATACCACATGAAATGTCATGATGGAGATCATATGTGTTGGTTGAAAGACCTCTAACAATGGTGCTGATATTCATGTTTAGTTTATTGAGATCCATGGATGCTATTGTTTGAGGGTCATTAGTCCTAGCATTGAGACATGATATTATGTTCAGTTTTTTAGGATCTAATCAAGAAATGTCACTTGGATTTTGTATTGTAATTTATTAATCATGCTAGGATGATCATGGGATACCATTGGGATTAATATGATCAGGATCATGTGATTTTTCAATACATTGATTGGTGATGTTGAGTTTTTATAATACTTTTTCTAATAGGGGGTCCACCTTGGGTTTTTCATGAAATGGGACACAATTTAGTAAAAATGTTTTGTATGTATCTTTTTGGATATAATGGCTTGTTTTGGGATTTGGATTCACAATTTCATGGAAAAGTCAGTGTGTTCATGATATCTTACAATGAATAAGTCCAAGAATTTTTTTAGTTTTATAATTATGATAGGAATAAAAATTGAACATGTAGTTTTTTGTGTGTTCAGTTATGTTATGATAGAAACTACCCCCAAACTATTAATGAAATGTGAGAATAGAGTTCTGAGGGTAAATTCCAGTGAAAGAAGAAAAAAATTATTTGAATTGGACATAGTAAACTAATTATTATCATGGGGAGAACATCGTTCACTATGAATATTTAAATAAGGGATCATTGTGTGTTTATAAATAGATTTGTGTAGTCAGGCATCATCATGGAATTTTTCTAATAGATGCAGGTGGTAAATGAGTTCATTATGAGATTGGATTACTGATAATGGAGGTTGTGTGTTTATATCTTGTTTTTTAGTTTGATTTTGTATCAACCAACTTTTGATGAATCAACAGACTAGGAAGGTTTGGATAGATGAACAAATTATTGATATGACATATTGGGGACAAGAAGTCTTATACTAGGGATTTTTTTATGGAAATTTTCATACCACTTGTAAAACTTAACTTGGAAATATGAATATTTCTAACAGTGTGTGGGGAAAATTGAAAAAAGTATTCAAGATAATGTAATGAGGTTTTTCCCTTTATATTTGTGTTTTATACATGCTTTTAGGCTTGAGAATAATCTTAGGGGATTTATAGAGACTTTGGAGTTGCCAAGTGGTTACTAAATTAGAGCCACTAGTGAACCGTTTTCCTCCACCACCTGACTAGAAACCTTTGGGCGGGGATTAAATTCTCCCCTTTATGTTTTTTATGGGAAGCCTTATCTATATTCTATCACTTGACCCTCACAATAGGGTGATCGAACACCATTTTAACCCATCATCAAATTTCATATAATGGAACCTATGGTTGTTTTTGTTATGATTTGAGATTGAAATAATTCTCTAGTGTTCTAAAAATATCTCATAAATATCAAATTTATAGTTTTGTATTATCTATATTAGGTTTTCATTATTTATTCTACTAGATCATGGTGGATTTAGCTGATTGATATTGGGATTTCATATATTCTCGGATGAGGACTTCATAATACACCATCTACACCATGTTTCTCTATGATTCATCAAGGTATATAGTTGTTATAGTTATTTATATATTTTTCCCAAATTAATTTAAATTTTCATTTTATAATTTTTTGTTATAGATTTTTCTCAACATGGGTTTACGGATGTTAGATAGACCCTCAGGGTGTGATTGGGCATTGTCCTGACGTGGCATGATGACCCAATTTGTTTTTCACAAATATTCCTAATTTTAATTAGAATAATTAAATCTAAAAGTAATTGGTATTTTAATATTAGTACATGTATTTATCTTGGATCTTGTGATATTCAGATAGTCTTGGTTTTGTATGGGAATGGCTAGACTGGTGAGGAAAAAAATCCATAGCTACTGGAATCCCTTGGATGATTTGTGAAATATTTGTTTGAGGTCGTTTCTCTATGTAATTTACCTATAGAATTTATGAGTATTCATGTTTAATTGTGTTGGTTAAAAGAGTAAAAATTGAATTAAAATATTAAATTATGTTTTTTAATTTAATTTTGATGCCTCGATTAAGATGAATAATGTGATGAGGACCTGATGCACCTTGGTACTTTCTGATTTACCTTAATTGTCAATAGCCAAGTTCATGACCCGAGTTTTGCTTAACCATGGAGGATATATCATAGGCTTGGTTGGGTGGATTAGGGGAGCATACCAACCATGTGATACCATTAAATCCATGATGGTTCATTGGCTATGTCTTTGATATCTCCCTAAATAGAATAACCCATATAGTCGGGAAAACCATGATATCTAGTTGTTGTTGTCATGGGAAGTGAAAACCTTAGAAAATAAAGAGTTATTCCAAGACCCTTGATAAGACCAAGGACTATGTGGGGGTCACTCTTATGTATCATGACATAGGGATCCAAAGTGGCTTACATGGTGGCAAACCAACCTAGAGAGGTTACACATGGTCATGCATAGATATGGTTTCCGAAGTCACCATAGAACCCAATCCAATGAGTAATACCATCTTGTTTGGAATGATGATGTTGGGAATGCATATTTGGCCAGCCCTGGTGGTATAATTGTTTTGATTAATATTTTGTATGAAATGATATTACCCATGACATCTCGTAATCACTTATTTTTATTGGAAATAATGTGATTTCCATAGATACCTAGGGATCGACGCCCTAAATGGATGAGAACATAAAACTCTCAGTGTATTGAGTTATTTTGTCATTGTATAATGGTTGATTATTATTATCATATTTAGAATCCACTGATACAGATGATGCCAGAGTGGATGACAAGACGTAGAACCCAAGATCATGAACCAATGTTATGTGATAGCATAAGTAATGGAATGATCCAGATGGTAGGGATTCATTTAAAACTGATAAACCACACTAAATTCTTGTGTTATAGTATTTGATCATAGATACTAGTATACCATATTACATCAACATAATGGAGAACATTTCAATGGTACATTAATATTTCATGTGGGTGTATATCTATAATCATTAATGTTTATAATCCAATGTTTAATGGTTGTCTCCCATTGATTGATGTTTAAGAAATAACTTAGGATTGGTTATATGTACACCTAGTGGTTTGTATAAAGACCCACTATGTATTGGATGTCCATGATATTGAACATAGAAGATAGGCAGGGTATTCTATTATATTTTCTAGGCCTCCTAGAAATCAGTCTTGTCTAGATGTTTAGGATTTTAAAAGGTCTCCCATCATAGGTATTATATGTTATACCGACATCAAGAATACTATGGTATTTCTATGGGGATCATCATTAAGGAATAATCATGAAAGATTTTTGGTTACTACCTAGGCTCTACTACTTATCAGTGAATGTGTTATCAAAGGATCCATGTATAGTGAATAGAGTATCCCCAGAGTAAATCATCATACTCATAGTCATTCCAGATATGGACAAGTAATTTATGGTTAATCTAGGTCAATGAAATGTGAATTGAATTTGGTGTTTGTAATTACAAGGGATACATGAGTATTGACAAGGGTATGTGATTATAATATGATGTTGAAGTCATCATGACATTCATAGAGATGTTATGACATTAGAGAGATACATGATTCAAGATGGTGTTGTATATTTATTATATTATTCTACGAAATTTATTTATTTACATCAATTGAGCATGTAACATGACCATATTATAACATATTTCAGTTAGTATAAGACTTTGTTGGTAGTGTTGTACTATTTTTATGACATAGATACTGCATGAGTCACCATCGCATATGGGTACTGAAGAAGTGTTAGAATGTTATTTTAAGAATTGGTTATGATGAATATCAAGATAGAATTGTTAAGAATATTATCTAAGATGAGTTTGAACTATGGTATGTGGAGAGTGTTTTTGTAGTAAAAGAAACTAGTTTCTCTTATAATCTTTTGTTTTTTATATTTATTTGACTAGCTTGGTTGGTTCTAAGATGTATAGGTTTGGTATGTATGTTTGGTCCTTTATATAATTTCATTTAGCATAAGCCTAATTTATATTTATTTTCTCCCTCTAATCAGTTTATTTATATTCAGTATACTTTAATGTTCATGAAGTTTGGATATATTATTATTATTTTGATGTCTAGTATAGAATGTATTGATAAAGACCCGACCATAAACATTATATAATATAGGTTCCTCATAATAGAATTCATTTTATTTTACTCCCTAACAAATTTTATGTTTATAGTTGTATTGGATTATCTCATAACACTTTCATAACAAACTCATACATTTCAATGTGGACATATCCACTAAGTATACAATTTAACTATAATATAATACTTACTTAATGAAAAAAAATTTCTTTTCTGGTAAAATATTCTTAGAATTTAACATGACATCATTGATAATATTATTCATCCATTAACTATTTGAAAATAATTTATAAATTTGGGATAATTACAAAAATATCATAAATGGGCATAAAATTACCTAATCTACTAGTTTAGATAAGATCACAAAAACCCATAAAATATTTACCTTAAGAGTAGTGTTCCTTGAGAATGTAGAATTATTCATATTCACATGAAAAAATATTCTCATTTAATGAAATTAGAAAATATTTTTGGCATATTATAGAATTATATTTACCACAATTGTAAAACAATTATAAACAATAACTAGATCCGAGTTAAATCTGTATAAGAAACCGCACTGATTAACTACCTTATTCTCTGCATTATAACAATGAACACTACCCAATGAATTATATTTCTACATCAATATTTTTTGGTTTATAATCTCTTTTGGGATCACTTGTTGTCATCAATAATGATCCAGTACCACATAATGATTTTTTTCACCTTTTCATTATAAAATCCTTGAATAACACTTCCTAACCAATATGTAAAACAATTTTGAATATGGAAATACACATTACTTTTAAAAATCCATTTTAAAATCTAAAATACCAAAAACTAAGAAAACTATTTTATTATATGAGGAAAAAATAGATGATTATAAATGAATAAAAGCATCAAATAAATTTTTGTAAAGGTGAGAAAATATATTGACATAATATTCAATGAAATATAACATTTCTACTTTATTTATTAATGAAATTGAAAACATTCAATATAAAATATAAAAATAAATACACATTTAAATTTTTTTTAAGAAATTAAAATGGTTCATAATGTATACCCTATTATTGTTTTATTTCATATAAATAGTTCTATCACATAATTAAAATAATAAGTACATAAGTAATTCTTTTTTGAAAATATATCATTATGTCTTTTAAAATGTGGTTTTAAGTTAAAATGTCCCCTTACTTGAGGATACCTCAATAGATACATTCATTATCATTATGAATAATAATATAATGATAATTATTAATTTTTTATGAACCATTTTCATATTTATCAGATTATGTTTAAAACTTTTAGATCATTTTTGGACATATTTTATTTAGATACTTCATTTTTTATGTTTGCATATGATGTTTTGAGGGAGTTCGGTTTATAAACCACTAAAATATTTGATTAGATTAATGTGGTGAATGATTTCATTATTAAATCATCACACAAATAAAAAAACTAATGATCATATTTAAACATAAATTATACCATTAAAACCAACTTTGAGATATCATTTTAAAAAGATAATTAAGCTACCAAATGAGGATACTATTCCATTCATATGCATATAAAATATTTTCTATTATGAAATTGACATGAAAATAATAAGATAAGTATCAATTTATTATTATAATGTTATTATTATATGGATCATAACATTTTATCTATTTAAATATGCATATATATAACATCTATATACTATAGTAGTGAAAAAAATGACATCACTTTGTTGAGGTGGTAATCAACATGTACAAAGGAATGAAGTTATGACATTATCATATTCCAATGTATAAGAAAATACAAAAATATATGTTATCATTTTTTTATATAATTATAATTTTTCTAATAATATCATTTATAAACTATAAATCAATCATCATAACCATACATGATAGTCGATGATAGAAAATTAATTACATAAGTCTTTACAGTCGTAGACCTCCATACAAAAAAATTATAGTTTCATTTCCTATATAATGGAAGGATAAATGGATATAAGTTATGATAATGACACAATAACATCTCAATATGGGGAATATAATGATGTTATCACTTCAGAATTGTTGAATAAAATTTTATGGAATTAAAAGATGAAATAAAAATAAAACCTTTAGTTAATAGGTGTGATTCACCATATGAAAACATCCTTTTGTTAGACCTAATTCCCATTTAGGTATGTAATATTCCAATAATAAAACCAATACAAAATGGGAGGGCATGTTTAAAATTAATTAGGGTAAGTATTGTCTCACTAAAGTGGTCAAAATTGTAAGGACATGAAGATAATAGGTTCCATTAAATAACAGATGGGAGGGGAAATAAAATAATATTTTAAAATGATGAAATTTTTTAAAGTACAATTCATGGAATGTGTGTTCAAAATTTCATTAATTTTGAAAATATGGGTTTTATGTTTCAAAATTCTCTTACACGTTAAAATATTGTAATGTTTGAGTGATGTTTTAACCCTTATATTGTTTTTTTAAATCATTGTAATCTCTTTTGAGTATTTCCACAACATCAATGTTTTTTACAATATAAGAGTAATGAAAAATTAAATAATAGGAAAAGTGGACCATAAATAAACCATGGTGGATATTATCTACCATTTCTCATTCACATAGTTGAAGATGATATTTTTATTAAATTAAATCATTTAAAATATGGTTAATTATGAAATATAATTATTTCATTTCGCAAACTATTAATATATTTTGACATTAGTGATGTAAATATAGAAATGGAATTAGAATATAATCCATTAAAAATTCCCTAATATATTATATTTATATAAAAAAAGTATCAGTCTCTAAATATACACAAAAAAGATTACATATAGAATTTATTTAAATAATTATCTTTATATATCTAGTACCTACACAATAATTCATATGGAGATTCAAAATAATTTAATGTAATTATATAATTAATAAAAAATAAATACAAAAAACATGATAAAAAACATTCATCAATAAAATAATAATATCAATATATACCATGTTTTTATACCCATGAATAAAATTTAGTGATATTAAAACAAATAGAGGGACATTGTGTTTTTACTATTTATTTTAAATTATATTATGGTCATTATGAAAGAAATGTAGAATAAAATTTAAATTTCTTCCAAAATATTACTATTATGGTATATGAATACCTATAATATTAAATAATGAAAAGTTCATTGATGTGTTTTAGGCCTTATCAAATTATGTTTCATTTTTATTATATGATATAACAATACAGAGGACACAAAAATTTTTATAGGTTATTCTTCATAATGACCAAAAATAAAAGTGTCCTATTTAAAAATATGAAATTCCTGATCCAAAATATATAATCAGTTTTTTATTATTTAATTTAAATATGTTTTTTAACATAATTTACAATAAAAACCCAAATCCCAATGAAAAATAGTTTTTAGATAAATGTTCTTTTACTGAAAAAAATAATTGTATACCAAACTCATGAATAATTATGATTCACAGGTAGTTAATTTTAATATATAAAATAAAATGGTACTTATTTACATTACATTAAAATGGGGATTTTAAATTACATTGTATTATTAAGATAAATGATAGCTTTACAAAAATAATTATTTTCTACTACTCTCTGAAAAATAAATCTTTTTAGAAATGTATCATAATATCACCTCTACCTGACATTCATATTCTTATTTCATAAAAAAATCCTTTTTTTCAGAAAAAATTGATAAATGTTTGAGTAAAAAATTATTTGTGTGTCTTACAAAAAGAACGAAAAATATTTTTTAAAAGAAATTTATTTTTTGATGAATAAAATTAAATTATTAAATATTTAGTGAATAATTACTAATAATTAGTTAATATACTTATACTGAAAAGAAACCATATAAATTTCATTATATGGTTAATCCTATTCATATCCACCAATTTCATTTCAATTTTATGAATATAACATTAAAATAATAATATTTTGTGGTTATTTAAGATTGATATTTAATGTTTTGAATTTTATTTGCCCAAATTTTTATAATTCTCATAGCTTTAAAGAATCACCCTTATACCTCCTTGGACAAATACTACTTGTTAATTTCTTAGATAATTCTAAAATATTTACAATAAAAATCAGTTAATTGTTGTTTAGTTGATGTTCATAGAGTTAACTGGGCTAGGGTGCTCCATATTGGACTTTGTATAAGTCCCTTCTAGAAAATTTTATTAGGGAAATTGATAAATTATTTCATGTACACCACTACTAAACTACATTTAATTCCATAATTCCACACATTCCATGATATGTTTAATATAATGTAATAAACACTGAACCACCATAAGTGAATAAAAAATAATTTTATTAGACAGTGTACAAGGAATTAATGATAATTTATATTCCCAAAAAATGAGAATGGCCTTAAAATCTATAACTATTTATAGAAATATGTTTTTATAATTATATGACATGTTGATTACACAATGCATTAGTAGGGGTTGTTAATTGTTGTCCCCATATTTTAAATGTAAATCCTCTTTTAAAACACTTTTCACTTTTACCCATGAGTAAATATTTATTTCTTATCAACCCTATATCAATCACTATTACTATGGGATGGTAGATTTCACGTGTCTTGGAGGTAATTACAACGATTTTTTTTGTTTTAAATTGGTCTAGTGTGTTTATTCATAATATGTGTATTTTTTAATATTATTCATAAATTATCTTCAAAATCAACTAGTTATATTTTATTATAGGAAGAAGAATATTATAGTGGCAAATTAAATAACTTACAATGATGGACCTTATGACAATTTGCAATTTACCATACCATTATTTTGGTATTTTTTTAAAGTTTGTATTTAATGAAATATTCCCAATGTCAGCTGACAAATTCATTAATGAAATAATAATTATTTTTTATGTATAAACAAGAAAATAATTATATCTTCATTTTAAATTAATTTCCAAAATACTCTCTTATGGTAAATACATTTTTTTCATAATAAACACTAATGAAAAAAGAAACCATATCAGGTTCTTTTTAATGGTTTCAAATATTTGTTTTAATTTCCTAATGTTTTAATTTACATTTTTTAATTTATTATTTACATTTTCCTTGATGATAATTTATAAAATAATTTTTGAACATTCACCAACATGGTTCCATATAATTTTATTTCCTTTGTGATTGACTCAAATAATCCAATATAATAGTTAAGCGAGGGAAAACCAAATTTTTTCCCTTGTGATTGGAAGAGTCAAAGAAATCACTACCACAAAACTGGGTTTTCACAGTGCCACCCTTTAATAGGGCTTGAAAAGCACTAATAACGGGTGGGGGGGGGGGGTTTATCAGCGCATTTTTTAGTACTAATAAAGCCCCCATATCAGCGATTTTAGTGCTATTAAAGGGGACCCATTCATCAGTGATTTTAATTATAGCGATGATAAGGGGGGGTTATCAACTCTTTTTTCCAAGCGCTAATAATGTTTATATTTCAAAATGAAATTTATGAAAAATAATATATAGTTATATAAATATATTGATATTGATATAAATATAATATATATTTTTTATATATGTTTTAGATAAGTATATATAGACTATTGCATTAAATATAAATGAAATTTTGTGAAAATGCATTCAATTTCTTTCAAAAATATTATTAATTAATAAGTTTATAATTATCATCAATTAATAACCATTTAATAACAATTTGATGACACAAAAATCAAAAAAAAATCATTAAAGATCTAAAATAAGTTGGAAATATATCTCAAACTTCAAACGACCATAACCTTTGATCCAGTTGTCCGTTTGAGCTCTACAACATATCAAATTGAAATATGCGATGAGATCTACATTCTTGGGACTAAAGTGAACCTTCTGTCACTTTTTAACGGACCAAAAAGTCATAAAATTCCTCCAAAATTGTGTTTTTAGTCCGGATACCTCAATTTTTAACATTAAAATAGGTGTAACTTCTAATCTGGATGTCTTCTAAGCCTATAACACATATCATATCTAAGATTATTTAATTTAATTCGATTATACTGGTTTTGGAGTTGAAACGAGCTTCTGGATTAGGAGTTATAGTTGTTTTAAAATTCTATGGCTTTATATATATATATATATTCGTAAATATATAAATATATATATATATATATCTGTGTACGTGTGTGTGTGTGTGTCTTATATATGTATCTATGTATTTACTTATTTATTTATAAACACATATAAAATTACATATTTTTTAAATGTATTTAAAATAAATCTTATAAATATATGTTAATATACAAAAAAAATATACGGCTAAAAAATTATAACAATATATATATATATATATATACAAATTAATATATGAATAAATATATATACTAATATATGAATAAATATATATGTCTTAATATAACTAAATATATTTATATTAATATGAATCTATATTAATATACCAATAAATATGATTATATAAATATAAATATATATATATATTCATATACGAATATATATAAATATATACATATATTAATATATGAATAAATATATATGTATTAATATAACTAAATATATTTATATTATTTTGAATCTATATTAATATATGAATAAATTTAACTATATATGTATATAAATATAAATATATATTAATATGTGAATAAATAAAAAATATATATTAATATGTGAATAAATATATAAGTATTAATAAAACTATCTATATTTTTATATTAATATGAATCTATATTAATATACAAATAAATATAACTATATATATATTAATAGATATATCATTAAATAGAGAAGAAAACTAAATAACTTAGTGGTAAATGTGTAGGCACGCAAGGGGGGAGGTCTCGGGTTTGAGTTATGGTGGAAGTAGGGAGGGGTGTGTGGGCAAGTGGGGGATGCACGGGTAGTGGTAGTGTGTGGGAGAGTGAGAGGGGGTCTGCCTAGTGTTGATTGGGGGGTCAATCAATGTTAAAATCTCCCACTGCATTATATATTATATTTAGTTTTTTTAATATTTTTTGGACATTAATCAGTGCTTAAAAAAAGCACTGATTAAAGGTGTCTTTTTTCATTGCTAAAAAAAGCACTGATAAAATACCTTAATATCAGCGCTTTTCTGAGCACTGATAAAAGAGACGCCTTTATCTTTCCCCCGATAAAGAGTGCTCTTTAGCACTATTAATGCCCTTTTCTTGCGCTGATAATGGCCATATTTGTAGTAGTGAATTTATTAAATCATTTGGTAAATATCATATCATCCCAAATATAATTTGGATTCAAATCTAATTTATCAAATTTTAATGTTCAAAATCTTTGGAAGAAGTTATTACAGGATACTGATATTGTTCTTTGATCATATGAGGGTATTGGTGATGTTGTAACTCAAAATATGATTGATAAATATCAAAGAATTTTTATATTTTTTTTTATTTCATTAAATATTGGTCGAATAATTCATTGTTTTATTGGGAAATATTTTAGAGATTATATGTCTACCTCTATCTCAAATGGATCAATATTATATTTTGGAGTTTAAAATAGAAGTGGTTTGTCATGAATACAATGGATTCATCAAAAATATTTTTACTCTATGAGGTGATTTAATTAATTTTTTCATGATGGTGGATCAATATTTTGATATATAAAATGATTATTTAAGGTTGATTTTTATTACCTCTAAAAACATGTATACATTTCAACATGTTTATTATTCGTTTTCATTGTTTTAGATGGGCCTAGTGTCCATAAATGATCAAAGGATAATTATTTTAACAATAGGTTAATGTGTTATTGGAATATTTGACAATGATTTATTTTCAAATTATATATATACCTCTATATATATTACATTTAGCATTGTTTTTTTGATGTAAGGAAAATAACATATATGAATTTGTGTATTGGGGGACAATATTTTCATCCAAATTTTGATTCAACTATAGTGTTTAATGGATTATATATTTAAATAGCAATGATTTCATAAAGAACATAGATAACAATATTTTTTCGTATACCCCTTGAGAGATTATTGATCAGATAGAAAGATTTTGATGATTCAATTTTAGACCTATAATGTGATATTCAATGAAATTTTATTAATACAAGAATATTAATTAATCCTTATAATATGGAATCTAAAATATCCATGGATATTTTTAAGAACTTGTATGGTATTTTATAAATATTTGTTCTGATGTTATTATATTAAATTAATGTTTAAATTAACTCTAATAGATGCATTTTTATAGTTTTTACTAAGAAGGTAGTGATGTTTCGATGGGTTTATTAATCTATGAATATATATTAATTGATAAATAATATGCTAGAATCAATTATTATTTGTTATTCATGATATTTATTAAAATTAATTAGGTTTATATTTAATGAGTTTGGTGAGACAATAAAGTTAGAGGTAGTGCATAGTTCCCAAAATGATTGGAAAATAGTGTAACATGGAAAAAATAATGACTTAAGACTATAATTTTTATGTTACATATATTTTGTATGTATGAATTATTTTTAGATTTAGAGGTATTTTATAGTTAAATAATAATATTATATTCAAAAATATATTTTTTAAATGATATATGACTATTTTACAGTGGAGTTTCATTAAATAATATCCCTCATTTTATATATGGGTGCTAAATAATATTTGGATTGTAAATTATATTGTTAAAGTTTTTATTTGAAAGCAACAAAATTATTAATCTCATTTTTTTTTGTTGATTTAAATATTAATTATTTTTTCGATAAGATTAATTTTAATTAAACTACTAATGTTTTGTGTGCTATGTTCAGACCCTTTATAATTAGTTCATCTATAATATAATGACCAAAAGTGTTTCAATTATCAGATATAATTTTTGTGATTTTACTCTAATGATTACATTGATTTTTAGAAGATACCTAGGATGGACCTTAATTTAGATTCAATAATATATTCCATTTAGAACTCTTTTATTCAAATGACCTAGTAATAGGAGATATTAACTGACTTTCATTTTCTAAAATTTATATTAAATCCTTTATTGAGAAATATTTTTTATAGTATTTATTAAACATTATTTTATCCATGTATGAAACAATACATTAATCAATTCATTTAGTTATTATTTACCTTCTAAATAGTAAATATAAAAACATAAGGATAGTGGTTAGGATTTCCTAATAATATGTTCTATAGTCTAAAAATGACTTTGTAAAAATATATTTTATATATTTATTTTGTTTAATATATAAAAATTTTCCTTCAATTTGTATGATTTAGACAAAACATATCTCTTATATATATATATATATATTATGATCATGGAAACTTTTATAGATAAAAAATGTGGATGACACTATGAGAATAAGATTATAAGACATCATGGGATACCTAAAACTATATATTATTTTCTTGACTTGAGACATAAGTCTTTATTTTTGTAGATAATGAAAAAGGAAATGGGGTTTCAAGGGATGTTAATCTTGGTTTATCATATATTACCATATATAGAATATAATCATAGTATTCATATTATCTAGTTTCTTGTTTTTTTTGGTTTTTGGAATACTATGTTGAATGGTTAATTTTTTAAAAATATTTTCCAAAAAAATATTTAGATTATTCATTTATAGACTAAACTAGAGACCAGTTCAGTAACCCTTCAATTATATTATTTATGGTTAAAAAACAACCTTGGATGTAACATGTGGAATGAGACTTGTGGTATGATATATATTATTAGGAAAAAATATTCTTTCTATAGTAGTGGGAAAAAATCAAATACAAATCAATGGTGTTGACTTATAATGTTTGATAGATGACATTATATTAGATTTTCATATTACATCTCCCTAATTACATATAAAATTGTGAATTCATGAGAAATTGATTAAATATTAAAATAATCCATTTGATATTTGACATATGTTATTAGTGAATTATTATATTCTATTATAATATATTAGGTGTAGTATAATGTGTGATAATTTTCATGATTAATAGGTCAGGATATATGAAATTTGTTGCTCCCTTGTGAATTATTATTTTTACATTTAGTTGTTGTTGGATTCATATATTATAGAAATATCGTTATTGGTCATTAATTACAATGAAAATTTATTACGTAAAAACCCATATCATATTAATGTGTTTAATGGAATCATGGTTATCTATAAGGTTATATTTCAGATCAATAATTATAAACGAGGTCTCAATATCCATTTTTTTATTAGAGTTTTATTATGAAACTTATTGATGCTAATATTCCTGAAGATCGGTAACTACTAACAATATAAATTTAAGAGAACAATTTATTGGTTTTAATAATATTTGGAGTCATTTTAGTATACCAAAATTTTACATAGTTGTGTTTTGTATTATTAATGGACAATGAGGACATAGAAATTTATAAAAAACTAAAATATTGCGTTATATAGTACTATATAACATGAGGATGGGTATTTAGTACCTCATGAAAATGGCATTGGTTCTGATACCACATACCATTCTCTATAAATATTATTTCTAAGCATCAGGTATTGGGTGGTAATGATTTCATTTCTATCAATCAAGACATTATTTTAATTTTGAAGTCTAGATATTCGGATTAAATTAAATATCATCCATATTTAGGGTTCCACTAAAATTGAAATCAATAAATACCATGGTTTTTTCTATATATACCATTTTCATAATTTGAATAATATTTTTGAGTAGGAAAACATATACATACTTCCATTTTTGTTTACCATTACATAAACATTATATATTAAAAATTCTATGTTTTTATAGTCATTGGACATTCATTCATTGGAAAATAAAATTTCTATATATGAGATGCGCTATAAGGGGAAACTAGAATCATCATTATATTTAATATAGGGTGGTTTTCAGAGAATGTGTTGGGCTCAATGACTTATTATAAGGGGATGAATATATTGAAAAATTCATCCCATCAGGTTTCCAATTTTATTTTTCATAGAAACTCCCAATAGTTTCGTGAACCATAAATGGATACATTCCTATTTTCCAAAATAAGGATGTCTGTTGGGGTTTTAGACCCAACAACGACTAGGAACTCACATTTTTTGAGAGGATGGGAGGTCGGTATCATTGCACAATTTTATTGGAATTATTTACTACTCTATGAATATCTTATATATTCAATATGTGTTCTTGTAAATTTTCCTAACCTCAATTCATAACCAATTACCCAATGACAATGATCTTGGGATGAATCATCTTCACACAATATAGCTGCTTTATTAATGATTAGATATTTATGTATCAGGGTTATTATTCTCATTCTTATTATATCATAGAAATGGGAAATGTATTATAAATTAATTATATATAACTTTGAATATGTAGTTTTATTCCATCTAGGTATGTGACTGATATTTTTTAGGATGATATTGAACTTTAATGAGGCATCCAACATATCATGATTATTACAAGAATAAAATCCAACATATATTTTCCCATTCATTTCATTTAATGTTATGATGAAAGAAAATATATGTGGATTATTAGGCACCAGATATTAAGATTTATCCTTAAGAATATATCCAATTTATCCTACTTATGAAATAAATTCGATTTATTTTATTCTAGTCTCATATTTGGGACTTACCCAGTGGTGGATGCCCTTGTATGAGAGGAATTGTATCATTACACTAAGAGGGCTTATGCACTATGTTTTTTTCGGATAGTGGAAATTCATGATGAAGATCAATGATCCTTGAAACTACCTTATCACATGTTATCCCTGATCATTGTTAGAAAAACACACAAAGTAATTGATCTGTATCATTACATATGGATATGGGAATTATGTATCAAGAATCCCTTATGGGTTGTTTGATATGGAGATTTGGCGAATGGAATATTTTCTATGTATAAAACATATAATGGAATAAAATTCCCCATAATTCAATATGATTATGAATCTTCTAATGGATGAGGTTTAACTATAATCCAAAAAATAATTTTGGGTCTCGTGGGTTAGAGAATCTGTGATATGGAGGGACTTACATTGAGGTGGATTCCCATTGGGGCTCAGGAGTTGAGAGGGATTCCAATGTATATTGTTTTGAGAGGAATAATAGTTTTTATAGTTAAATTGAGTGTATACCTTTATATGTCTACTACAAAAGGATATCAGACCACATGGTGTTTACCCAATATCGGTATAGATTTCTGAAAATGTCCTGGTTTCCAAGAGAACATGTCTAATGAAAATTTCCTGATGTAGTTGACTCATTCATCGGTCATTATATGATGTTGATGTAATTTATGGAGGATGCCTCATGACCTAGGTGGCCTATCCAGATGTTGTTTCATAATCTGGTTGACATTTCTGGAGGGCATCACATTAAAAGGGAAAAATATATATATGAAATCACTTGAAATCGGTGACATGTTGGGAGGGGATCCCATGACTTGGAAGACCTTTCTGATGGACTATCCAATCTATGAGTGACATATCTCAAGGAAGTTTCAAGACCAAGGATACATGTCCATATGAATTCAAAATAAATTGGTGATATTTCAAGAGGACATTAAAATACATGGGTAACATTTCCTAATGCTTATATATTATCAATATAGGTTATGTGAAGGGCATGATGTGATTTTTTGTTATTCATCTTATCCAACATCGCATAAGTCTTATAACTTTTTCTACTAGTTATGTCATATGTAACTCAAGGATGATTATGAATTAACATTCTTAGACCTTGCATGACCAATTTGATAAGAAAAGACACATTTTTACAATCTGGATAGAATGTAGTAAGTCCTTTTCATGATGTATATTATGATCATGAGAAGCACATAATTTATTTTCTTAATCCCTTAGTTCATTAATCTAATCACTCATTCGGGTATTTATCCCCATATCAATGTTTTTCATATAAGGAGAAATATTTTCTAGGATTATCATCCTCTAATATACGCCTCCTTGTGTAGTTTATATCTCATACATATAAGCTATATTCTATGGAGGGTGTATCACGTCAGGCACCTCACATGATCATCCCATAGGTCTCCCAAGGCTTCCCATGATATCTAGAAAACACACGAATACACCAACATAATCCAATTTTATGGACCATGACTTATCAATGGGATTTAACATAATCATGTTGATTTGTCAAATGTTCTTCCCACCATTTAATGGAAATGTCAAATAGACATCAAGATATCAATAAGATTATGGAAAGGATATCCTATGATTGAAGAATAGTTTTATATTATCCTATGACAGATCACAATAGCTTTCTAGAGGCCTTTTGTGAGTTGAATACAACATGTTAGGGGCCTCCCACAAGATTAAAACATCCTTTAAAGGGCCTCTGCGAGATAGTTCTAACATGACAAAGGTCCTTTTCAAGATTACTGTTATTCACAAGAGGTGAATAGACATTTTTCACAAGAAAATATAAATATCTACCATTTTCTAGAGGTTTCCTTAATTTTACTTTCTACTTTGTTCCTTATTTTAGAAGGCTCTCAGCCTTTTCCCATTGTGTTTCCATTAGGGAATCACATGATTAGTAGAGGATTTCATAATTTAATGCACAAATTTTCATGTATAATCACTCTACCTATATATAATTCATAGCGTGATTGATGGTCTGCATGAATTATTATGAAAAAACACTATGCATTTCTATGGTGTCGAAGGGTCATCTTATGATTGATTGCCAATTTCATATGAATTTTTCATGATATTCAATGTTTCTGGTGATCTCTTAATGGGGATCACATGATCAAATATATATGAGACCATCATATAATCAAGGGGGTGTGTCCCAGAAATTCGGGCTTAGGGTACATGGATTACATCCCAAGATGAATGAATTAATTATTAATCCAAGGGATTCATTTGCATGTATGAGGTTCTTATCAAGGACACATGTTTAAGGGTTTGTATTTTTTTCCAATATACCACTTGAATGGAGAGGAGGCACATGATCATCAGTGACTTAAAAAAGATTATGATGATTCCAACACCCTAGTTCATGTGAAGGAGTTGTGAGATAGGTCTTCATTTACCAAAGGTGAGGTATGACCATTGGTGTAAGGCTTCCTATTGCAAGTAATCACATAAAACCTAAAATTCATGAGGGTGTTTAATTGTTGATGGTTCCCATGAGGGTGTCACGTGATGTTGAAATCTTAATGTGATGGAATAGAAGGGCTTTGGAAAGGGGTTTTAGTCAATATATCACATATCATTCACATGACACCCATGTGTGCAATGCATATTCTCTTTACATGATGGTATCATGTGAGGAAATGATCTATCATCTTCACGTGATTAGTGCATACAAGCAGCGTGGACTACCATTAGATCGATATAGTGCACTGAGTCTTGAGTGTTATTCATAGTCTCTTCTATGGTGTATCATCTAAAGTATATAGGGCTCTATTATCGATAGTTACCAAATTGTTGTCCATAATTCCTTGCATGCCAATGTATATGGTAATTCACTCTAATTATTTTAAAATTCATGCACATGTTACAAATAAACCTCCATAATCAGATGAAAGATTTTGCAATGCCATATCCTCTATCATGATGGATTATAAGGTTCCAAAACCTATTTTATGATTGATTTTGAGGTGGCTCATCTCTTCACATGATTGGTTTCTTGGTTCCACAACCTTTCACTTGATGGGATACACAGTGTCAAAACCATTCACTTGATGAACTATAAGTTGGAATATCTCTTAACATGAGTGAATGCATGTATTATCACATAAAATTATTTTCATAATCTTTTTTTGGGTCTTCTGATTCTTTGAGATGAATAAAAATGAGTGGTCCACCTTCTAGAGTGGCATCAAACACTAAATATCAATCTTACTTCTATCTTGAAAATCAATGTATCACAATGAAATTTCATATTTGAGAATGGTGGTGTTCCCAATAAACACATTCTTCCATTCATCACATTTAATGACATATCCATTGTTATGATTATTCTCTTAAATTGAGACATGTCTAAAAAGAATAGAAACTTTAACCATTTTGAAATTATTCATAGGCCAAGACTAGAGTCATTTTATAGACTGTATATAATCTTTCTTCTTATGTGATATAACACATAATCCATTATTTCTCACATAATAAAAAATATCTTGTCATTTAAACATCTTTTATTCCATCTTATATCCTTAGATCATCCCAAAATAGATCTCATAGAATAATATACTGTTTTCATATTAGTGTATAAGTCTCATGAAATTTCAAGTTTTATGATTGAGGACATGCTCACTTTTTTCTTGGAAAAGTCATTGTGGGCCCAAATGGAACCTCATATATCACACACTAAAAATCCATTAAACATTCAGTTGATGATTTAAAATTTTAGAACAACATTTTGTCATGTAACAACTGGACTCACTTATATACCATCTGTAAAATGCTTTTCTCATAGCATCCTCATATATTATCATTGTATCATGTACTATTTTTTAGTTTTCTATTATTATTCATTGTTTCAACGACATATTACACTATTTATGAATATTATAAAATATTTCAGTCATGTACTAGGATATATGGGTTTTGAACCTCATGGATTGGTTTAGTAAATATTAGAATTCCAGGGTTTTTATACCATCTAATGATGGTGAAGTGGAAGACCATCCACATAGTGGAGGGTTTGTGAAGTACCATTCACTTTTAATATTAGATATGTTAGTTCACATGAAATATTTTATTCCCTATGGAGTTTTTACCAAGATATTCATGGCGGTTCATTGGTTCAACAACATGTTCGTCTTCACATGGGTGTTTTTCCCATACATTAAATCACACACATGCCTAGGTAATCATGGTTCTTATATTCAATAAGAGAAAAATATTTATACATGAGGAGGCCTTACAAAATAACCCCAAGGATCTAAATGGGTCACACTTTCATCCCACTAGTGAAGCATCCTTATAGTATCATGTGTCCACATTATCATAGGACTCAAATTATCATATTTTAATGATCCGCATCAATGGTTGTTTTTGTTCTTATGTGATATATCCCAGGACATAAATAGTTATCCTTATAAAACCATGAGTTATGAAGAGGTAAATATCACATTCTCTTGGTTCTGAAGGTATGTGATATCCATTCCAAGAATGATAGGAAAGGTGGATCTCGAGTACCATGAGGTTGAAGAAGATGTGTTATGACATCGTTTATTAATAACCTATTATGCACCTATTTTATGTAAATAGAAAAAAAATTAATTTCTTATATTTATTTTTAATTTTAAAAAATAAAATTAATATTAATAATACAAAAATTAACGCACCATCAATTTTGTTAACAATGCACAAACCTAAAACATTTTTACCATATGTCATTATGATTTATGATCATCCATTCACTAATGACATGTGTAAATTCATACTAATGTGTGTGGACCACATTTACTGGTGTCAAAAAGTACCTAACCCCTTAGAACAAGAATCATTTGGAATTGAATGAATTTGATTCTATTTTAAATACAGAAAGATTCTAAATAAATTTAAATAATAATGAATTAATCATAGGTATGGATTATAGATAAAGGGTGACCTAATTTTATCCTATGTTAGTGGACATTGTGAGAATAGATTTTTTTTCTAGGGATAAGTAATGATTCCTAAAATCATTCCACTTTTAAATTTTTATATTGTCTTATATTCTTTACTTAGACTCGGATTGGGATGGCTTAGTGTGTTTGAACTCATCACTTTCATATCCTTTAATATTATGGATATTTGAAATATAATGATTTATTTTTTTAACTATTTTATGAATGATAAATATTTCTTAGATCACACATAATTTATATACAACAAGTAAAGACTTTACCTTTTTCTTGGGATTTTATTTCTGAATTTTCATCATAGTGATCAATGTGTCTCTTTCAATCAAATTTTTTCATGGTTTTCCAAACTAAACCATTTATGTGTTGTTGTTTATGGTATTCCAGGATAGTCCTTTTCTTAATTCCTTTTAGGGTCTTCTATCATTGACCTTTGTATTCTAGTAAAATATCTTTCATAATGTATCATTATATTTATAGTTTACTGTTATGTGATAAGGACATCACCCATTCAGTTTAATGTTATGCAACAAGGACATATTAAATGCTTTTTAACAACATGAAGTGAAGCCATAAAATGATATACATTTTAAATTATTTTTTCATGGACATGATTTGATGAATATGGAATTGGGAATAATGACATGGATGTACCAAAACATCATATGGTGCTGAGTACTACTACAGGGTTTCCAGATCTCGTGAAAATTATATTTATATTCTTATTACAAGGAGATACCTCTAGATGGTAGGTCATATGACCAATACATGAGACTATAGGTCTTACAAACATAGTCAAATTACTCATTTTCAAGGTCCAATAAATATTAATGAGGATAGTATTGGATGACTATAAAGTATTAGGGTGGATGAATCCACCTAGATTCTTGGAATATGGGTTGTGTAATAAAGAATCCAAAAGTATGGAATAATATGTTTTGAATGGGGTAAAGATAATGAGTATGAATAAAAAACCCCACAGGTTTTGAGTTAAACCATGGTGTTTCCATGGATCATAATAACTTAAATTCTTTTCAAGTATTGAGGAGATTCATCTTTATGGTAGGTCGGGATACCTTATCCATGGTCCCATATGGATTGTGTACATGCTCATGTTTTTCATTCCCTAATCTTTTCCATGGGAAAAAATGATTTATGAGGATATAAAATTATGGGAACTATATTGGGGAATGGGTAAAATTACTATATAAGAAGGTTTTTGGAACAATAGGGAGGTTTATATTTTTATTGGGAATCTTGTCCATAGTGACATATCTTTTTGAGGAATGTGGTGTGTGACCTAAACTGATTCATGAATGGAGTTTCATATTCCATCATTGACAAAGATTACAATACATAGTGACGTCACATTGAGGATGTGGAATCTACTTGAATATTGTTGTCATGGGGATGTTAATTCATGTTATAAGAATATCTGAGTTAACTAGAGGTGGGAACCAGTGGGTAAAAGTCCACCGAAATTTATGGATGGATACTATAATGTGAGACATAATTAGGAAAATAAATCCAGGATTTATGGTTAACATCCTAGGGTCTAAAGGTCTGTTTGGATGAACCAAACTTTTTAACCAGTTTTCTATAGTAAATTTCTATTACCATGGAATAAAAGCATCCATAGGGTTTTTAATGACCCATAGATTGATGTATAGAAAAATTACATTACTTTTGCGAAATACATAATACATTACAAAAAACAGACGCCCAAATGCCGTATTAGTTTAGTGTCTTTGGAAACTCAGAACATAATCTTCTAATCATGGTGAAAGATCTTCAACATATCCGAAATGATCTTCCCCTTTGGTTTTATTACCAAAAATTTTTATTTATATCTTGGGGAAAATAAAAGATAAAAAGGGTGACTCAAATGCTCAGTAAGGGAAAACATGGAGAATATAAATCAATCCCTAAACATTTGAATGTAAGAACATGAACATAAAAAAATCAAAATCATGAGTAATGACATAAATCTTGGCAGTGGATAAGGAATAGATCAAAAACGAACATTTAACATGATTAAATAGCATATAAATAAAACATGTAATTGTTGAAAACATTAAGCACATGTTATAATTTCCATAGTAGCCAAGGCATTGTCACCAAGACCATCATAGTGGACAAAGTCCCTCACTAAATCGAGTTCACTCCTTGTTCCAGTCCTATATAACTGAACCGGATTAACATTCCATTCCATTCATGTCTATCTCATGAGATATAAATATTTCCCCAATTCATTGGATGGATATATAGGTCCCACAGATCTCATAATGAAATCATTCTTACTTGTGCCACAAAATAAACATAAATCATTTATCATAACCCAAAGAATAAAATGGGTTTCATAAACATCATCCCATCATAAAATAATCCATATAAAATGAATGGATATCATTTCATCATAAAAATAATCAAAACATGGATATAATAGAGACATTATACTTGATACATAATCATACTCAATAATTTCATCTTAGATAGGACATAGTTTTAACAAAACACTTGAAATGAATTTTGAGGAAAATATCCTTTCTTCTTCAAAATAATTTTCTTTTCACAAAATTCCATTAAATTTTAAAAGTAATTTTTTTTTGATGAAAATAATCATTAAATCTTGTAGAGGATGTTTCATGGATATAAGGCGTTATGAAACTGTAAAAATATGTTCATGTCGTATAAGTTAAAAAAATTCTACTCGTACTTTTTCAAGAAAAGTCACAAAGTACCGCGTATGGTTAACAAAAATAGATTCCTTCCATACTGCATATTTAAAGTCAAAAATGAGTAAAAATGACATTAAAAAGACATGTAATAATATTAAAAACTTTATTAAAATATTTCTATGGACATGGATGACAAATATAACCCCGGCAAATACTTATGTATAAGCAGTCTCAGATAAAAATTAGATTGTGAGATTTTCCCTTAGCTTAGGTCCAATTTCTTCCGTACATGTCCAAAACTCTTATATAGTGGGTTTAAAAATATTATTAACTTGTAACAGAACCATAATAATATTTATGATATCATATATGAATCACTTCTGAGTTTATATTACCCATTCTTTTGTCAATTCCATGTTAAAGCATCATTTTGGGTAAAATCGTATCATTTATCATATGTGTTTGGACTTGTTGATGTTGATATTTTAATTACTTATATCATGATTTACTTACTTACATAATTTAAAACATGATTTAAATATCATATATGTTCAGTATATATATATATATATAATAGAGAGATAAATGAAATGAAACACACCGTTCATGGAGGCGGTAGGTTGTACGTATGCATGAACGTTGTTTTCCTTTCCTTATTTACTTGAATAGAAGTAAGTAGATGACATGTATGTATATAAATAAATCCTGTAAAATTATTATTTCATATATATCATTATTCTTCATTATAAATACTTTATAATCATTCTTGAATGGTTAACATGGAGAATGAATCTCATCACGTCATGGAGACGGTAATCCGTACGTACGCACGAGCAATACTATCGTTCCCATTATTATTGAATGGAATTGGAGTGGATGATATAATATCTCTGAATTATTATGAAGTTATAATAACCATATATAGTTATTTATTACACCATTTTACCCTTCCAAGCAAGATGGTGGTGGAAAACAGATTACACCATGGCATGGAGATGATATTCCGTACGTACGCACTCGCGTTGATTTCATTTTCTGTAGGATGGATAGAAGGTGAAATGGGGTCTTTTCATATGGATAATGACATATCAGTATATTAGTTATACCTATTTCATTACTTTATAATGAAACAACAAAATAATAGGAAGTAGAAGAAAATAAAACATGAGTGAATCGGTAGAAGATATTGCCTCTTCTTCGACGCTCCTCCTCTTAACCTCTTCTTAGGGCACTGAATTTGGACATTGAAGAAGACCAGAACTTATATTAGGTTTCAATGGAAGTGGAGAAGTTAAATGGGTAGGGTTTGGCAGAGCATTAAGGCTCAAATTTGTGTGAAGAGGATAGGGAGTAGGTTCCCTTTTATAAGGGGGTGAGGGGCACCTTAGGAAAAACTTAAAATATTATTTTATAATAAATTCATATTCGGTATATAATGGCCCCAAAGTGACTTATTTCCTAAATAGGGTGGGTATGAGTCGAAATCCACTCAACCAATAAGTTTTATACAAGTTTTGGTTACCATTTTAAACTTATCATTTAGATTTAACTCTAAGATAAATAATTAAACTTTTACCGTGTCTTCTTGTATTCTTACACTATATGGTTAATAAACATACTATAAACTGCCAATTGAACCCCAATTGGTTCATTAATGTCATATATATTATTAAATAATTCATTTTTCCGATCCTTAGATGTTTAGGACCATTATATCAATTAATAATATAATATTTGTTTTAAAAACACTTTTATGTCAATTTTGACACTATTTGGTATTTTGTTTTTTATAAATTCATAACAACATTATAAGGTAGAAAACATTTCATCTAAACAACCCTAATATGTTTTATTAACCTATAAAATTAGTGTAATTCCTAAAAAGTCTCAAATTACATTTATTTGGGAATTTATAATATCAATTATGTTAATATTTTGTTAATATGGTAATTACTCCATCATCATTGGGTCATAAATAAATTAAATTATTTAATTTCTAGAAATTATAAATAAAATATTGAAATATAGGAAATATTTTTATCTTCCTAATGAATTTTTATTTTCGACTTTATCTTATCTATAACCCTATATTGAAAAAGTTTTAGTTATTAAGCATTTTTTTACTCTTTTAACTCTTCTTTGAATTAAATAAAAATAAATGTCCTAATCTAATCTATGTGGACCTAATGGGTCATATTTTATTCCTAAGGTTGTTTTTGGTCGAATTAAACTTATCCAATAGAATTGGGACATGTGTTAGGGTAACAATAATATCATTTTTACCCTTAATTACCCTATTTACTTTTAACCATTGTAAATAAAAGTAAAAAGTTAATATTCACCAAAAAAAATTTATCTTATTGAACCATATTTTACTCCTTGATATTAACCATTTCTCTTTTATTTTCGGAATTCCACTCCCAAAAGTGGTAAAAATAATGTTTTATGTAAATTTGCAAATGCTCTTAGGAGGTGGGTAAAAGACGGTGAAAAGTTTAATAAAATTTTTATATATCTAAAATTATTATAAAATGACTTCAATAAATTATATTAGAATTATATAGGTAATGTGTATCTATTCGGACCTAAAATAAATTTAATTAAAATAAATAATTATTTAAATAAAAATTCGGTTTTAAACATTAACTTAGCGTTTCTCACTATTCATCAATAATTGATAGTTTTCAGAAAAATACCAAAAATTCACCATAGGCTAATTTCGATATTACGAATCCAAAAATGAAGTCCATTTTGAAAGATAAAATTTATAAAATTTCAAAAGTTTGGTATTACTATTTATAATGGCTAGTTTATATAATATTTTAATAACATGTCGTTGTTTAGTAAAATCCAATATTGCGTACTACACACGCTATCGAGGAAGGTCTTGATTGCGTGTAATGCAAGCCAAGTCATGGATACATGTAGTGAAAGATCTATTTGGTGTTGAATATAACATAATCAAAACATATTTCATTTATACATTAATCAAAATCTATACTTAATGTTGCGTAGAATAATTTCCAAAATACAAACTTGAAATTGTGTTTAACACGAGCCAAGAATAGTGTTGCGTATACTGCAGGCTAATATGGTGTTGCATATAGTACAAGATAATCATGGTGTAGTGCATAATAGAAGGCATCCAATAAATTGAAAAGAATATATCTCAAAAAATCTCGGGGTGTTACATTCTACCCCCATTAAAATGAATTTCTCCCTCAAAACTCATCTAGGTTATAAATAATTTACTACTTGAACGTTTCAATCATAGAAACCCACATCGTAAAATAGAAAATTAAATGTTAGAAACATAACGGATACCAAAATTAACTCATCACTGGGTTTCCACATAGGAAAATATATGTGAAAATATGGATATGGAAGAAAAATCTAACCATCATGTTTAGATTAAGAGTGGTAGAGAACATGGATATGAAAAAACCAACAATCAGAAAGCCATAAATGTGTAATGATCTATGTTACCATCTGATTCAATAGATATGAAGGCACTAAGACAACATTTTTGGTTTTCAAGATCATTTCCCTAATGTTGAATAATTTTTGAATTAAAATAAATACTTACTTGATTTTGGAACAATCTTACTGTCATTTGACCCTTGAACAATTTCCACTTCATATCTTAAATAAATGAAGTTGAATTTGTCTTCTATGAAGTGTTAGTAGATCATACGATTGAATGATAGGCCATTCCATCTATCTTAAACATATGGTTAGAAAATGTTATATACATAAGTCCATCTTATGGTGAGATTAATCATATATGGTTCCAAAAATAGACTTATACTTCATCTATCATACCTCTTAATAAAATAAAACTAGTTTCTACTAAACAGGGACTTCTTTTAGGCCAGTGGTAGGCGATAAAGTCCTGTCGCACTTTGGTTGTGGGTTTGATTCCCACAACCTTGTCTGACGTGACGGGTTGTCGCCCATCCTGCGTGTTTTCCTTTTTCTAAAACTAAACTGTTATAACATTCCAGAAATAATATCGAAAAAAAATTTATATCCTTAATCAATACTATATGATGTTTAACTTAGTCCATTTCAAATATTTAGGCTTATCCAAAATACTTCTATCCATGTTCGTAGTATAAAGAAAACGATTACTAAAAATGGAATCAACCAAGCATGTGAATACCATCATTTATCATACCATATATCTTATTGGTCGCATTCCAAACATGTGAATACCTTAATCATGTATTCTCTTAAAACATAAATTACCATAGAACCTTAGTGAAAACATGAATTCTGTCAAAATTTAACTCTTACCACATTCCAAAATCCCGAAATTTCTATATACTCAAACCATGATATCACATTGTCCATACATCAGTCATGAGATCAATAATACTATCAAATATATCCTTATCTCCTTATCCCTTTATAATGCGCATATCATCTACTTTCCATAAAATAATTGAATAACCCTTCATGGTTACTTGTACCATTCAACATACACTTTCAAATACTCGAGGAAAAAAATAGTGTAACAATCCTTAGATTTTTATTTATTCCATAGTACCATATATTCTTCTTGATAAAAATGAAATCATTACACTAGATTCTTAAACCATTGACTGAGCTTCTTCATTATATTCCTCAACACTTCATTCATATCATATATCATTTGTAGTCTCTTAATGATCATCAACATAAGTACTACCCATATGTCTATGCTAATTATCTTCATGAGATTTTACCTTAGGGAATTGGTTTGAATAATGGTCGTACATTCAACATTTAACACATTTAAATATGGTTGATGTTTTAGCAATACCATTATCCTTGTCCATTGTGTTTACTGAACCTTTTACTTTTTAATTACTGGCTTTGTGTCCTTCTTTTCCACACCCAAAGCATCTTTCAGTTCCTTTGAAACATTCTCCCTGATGCCTCTTTCCACATTATTTACATGATGTTAATTGAACATTATTTCCTCTATGATCATTATGAAACTCCATCTTTCTCTTATTTGTTGAGTCAGGAAACTTACCAAAGTTGATATTATTGATCATGTTATGAGATTTCTGATTAGGCATAATAACGATGTTTGGACTTCCAAATCTCATTTTATTTGGTTGCATATGAAGAATATCATTCCATTGTCAATCATATCCTCCATTATCAAGAATCTTTCTATTTCCAGCCGTTCTCTAAAACCCAAAAAGAATAGTGTGAGATGCAAAAATCATGCTAGGAAAACAACATAATAAAGGGGGAGTAACTTCAATATATAACATCTTAGGCTTAATTATAAGATCATTACTATAAATCTAGGATTATAAACTATATGTATACTTAACCTTAGAGACATCCCAGGGCATACCTTAGAAATATCTCTTGGGATTTCACTAATTTTTTCACATTCTAGTTTCCAAAGTTAAACTAAAACATCGTTCTCATACCAACTATAGAGACCCATATCTTGATGTACATAGACATTTCATTAATTTTGCAGAATACTTAATAAATTCCAAAAACAGACGCCCAATGACCGTATTAGTTTGGTGTCTTTGGAAACTCGGAACATAACCTTCTAATCATGGTGAATGATCTTCAACATCTCTCATAAAGATCTTCCCCTTTGTCTTTATTACCTAAAACCTTTATTTATATCCAGGGGAAAATAAAACATAAAAAGGGTGAGATCAAATGTTCACTAAGGTTAAACATGGAGAACATAAAACAATCCCTAAAAATTTGAACACAAGAACATGAACATAAAACATCAAAATCATGAGTAATGACGTTAATCTTGGTAGTGCATAAGGCATAGATCAAAACGGAACATTAACCATGATAAAATAGCATGGGAATAAAACATTTAACTGTGGCAACAATTAACCACATGTTATTATTTCTATAGTATCCAAGGCATTTCATCCAAGACCATCATAGTGGACAAAGTCCCTTACTGAATCAAGTTCAATCCTCGTTCTAGTCCTGTATCACTGAACCGAATTAACATTCTGTTCCAGCCATGTTTATCTCATGAGATATAAATCTTTACCCAATGCATTTTAGGTAGATATAGGTCTCAACCATCTCATAATTAAATCATTCTTACTTGTTCCACAAAATAATCATAAATCATTCATCAAAACCCAAAGAATAAAATGGATTTCATAAAAATCATCCCATAATAACATAATCCATATAAAACAAATAGATATCATTTCATCATAAAAATAATCAAAACATGTAAATAATAGATACATTATACATGAAACATAATCATACTAAATAATGTTATCTTAGATGAAACATAGTTATGACAAAACACTTGGAATGAATTTTGAGGAAAACATCATTTCTTCTTCAAAATAATTTTATTTTCACAAAATGCCATTAAATTTTATAATAAAAGTTTATTGTTGAAAATAATCATGAAATATTATAGAGGATGTTTCATGGAAATAAGGAGTCATGAAACCATAAAGATTTGTTCATTCCGTATTAGTTAAAAAAACATTCTTCTCGTACATTTGCCGAAACATTCAAAAAGTACCTCGTATGGTTAACAAAAAAAAAGATTCCATCCATAATACATAGTAAAAGTAAAAAAGGGGTAAAAATGACATTACAAATACATGGAATAAAACTAAACACTTTATTAAAACATTTTTTATGATCATGGATGAAAAATATAACCCCAGTAAATACTTAGGTATAAGCAATCTTGGATAAAAATGAGATTGTGAGATTTTCCCTTACCTTAGGTCCAATTTCTTCCATACATGTCTGAATATCCTATATAGTGGGATTAAACATATTATTAACTATTAGAAGAACCATACTAATATTTATGATAACATATATGATTCACTTATGATATTATATTACCCATTCTTTTGTCAATTCCATGATAAAGGTGCGTTTTGGGTAAAATCGTATCATTTATCGTACGTGTTTGGAATTTTTGTTATTGATATTAATATTACTTATATCATGATTTACTTACTTCTATAATGTAAAACATTATTTAGATATCATATATATTTAGTATATATATATATATATATATTAGATAGATTAATGAAATTAAAACACATCGGTCATGGAGACGGTAGGTCGTACGTACGCATGAACGTTGTTTTCCTTTCATTATTGACTTGAATGGATGTAAGTAGATGAAATATATATATATATAAATCCAATATAATTATTAGGTCATATATATAATTATTCTTCATTATATAAACTTTCTAATCATTCTTGAATGGTTTTCATGGAGAATTAATATCATCGCGTCGTGGAGACGGTAATCCGTATGTACGCACAAGCAATGCTATCATTCCCATTATTATTGAATGGAATTGGAGTGGATGATATAATATCTCAGAATTAGTATCATGTTATAATAATCATATATTGTTATTCTTTTCATAGTTTTACCCATCTAAGTAAGGTGGTGGTGGAAAACATATTACACCACGGCATGGAGACGGTATTCTGTACGTACGAACGTGCGGTGATTTAAATTTATGTAGGATGGATAGAAGGTGAAATGGGGTTTTTTAATATTTATAATAAAATATAAGTTTATTAGATATACTTATTTAATTACTTTATAATGAAACAACTAAAGAAGAGATTGTAGAAGAATAATGAAACTTGAAAGAATCGGTAGAAGAGATTACCACTTCTTCGACGCGCCTCCTCATAAACTTATCATAGGGAACTAAATTAGAAATTTTAAGAAGACCATAACCCCTATTAGATTTCTATGTAATTGGATAAGTGAAATGGGAAGGGTTTGGCCGAGCTCGAAGGCTCAAATTTGTTTGAATAGGAGAGGGAGGAGGTGCCCTTTTATCAGCAGGTCAGGGGCACCTTCGGAAAAACATAAAATATCATTTTATAATAATTTCATAGTCACTTTATAATGGCTATAAAGTGACTTATTTATAATATAGGGTGGGTATGATTCTAAATCCTCTAAACCAATAGGTTTTGGACAAGTTTTTGTTACCATTTTAACTTTATCATTTAGATTTAACTCTAAGTGAAATAATTTAACTTTTACAGTGTCTTCTTGTATTCTTACACTATATGGGTAATAAACGTACTATAAACTGCCAATAGAACCCCAATCGGTTCCTTAATTTCATATATATTATTATATATGTCTTTTGGAAGAACCTTATATTTTTAGGACCATTATATAAATTAATAATGTAATATTTGTTTTGAAAACTCTTTTATGTCAATTTTGACCCTATTTCGTATTTTGTTTCTCTAAATTCATAAAAACTTTATTAGTTCGCAAAAAAAATCATTTAACCAATCCTATTCTGTTTTATTAACCTATAAAATTAGTGTAATGCATAAACAGACTTAAATTACATTTATTGTTGTATTTATAATATCAATTATGTTAATATTTCATTAATAAGGTAATTAATGCATCATCATTATGTCAAAAATAAGTTAAATTAAATAATGTTTAAAAATTATAAATAAAATATCATTATGTTATAAATCTTTTTATCTTTATAATTAATATTTATAGTCGAATTTATCTTATGTATAACCCTATATGAATAATGTTTTAGTTATTAAACATTGTTTTTAACTCTTTTAACTCTTCTTTGAATTAAATAATATTAAATATCCTAATCTAATAAAAGGGGACCTAAAGGGTCATATTTTATTCCTATGATTGTTTTTGGTAGAATTACACTTATCCAGTATAATTATGACATGTGTTACGGTAATAATAATATCATTTTTACCCTAAATTACCCAATTTACTTTTAACTGTGGTAAATAAAAGTAAAAAGTTACTATTCACCAAAAATTATGTTTATCTTATTGAAACAAATATTACTACTTGATATTAATTGTGTCTCTCAGATTTTCAAAATTACACTCAGAGAAGCAGTAAAATTAATTTTTATGTAAATTTGCAAATGCTCCTAGGAGGTGGGTAAAAGAGGTGAAAAATACAATAAAATTTGTATATATCTAAAATTATTATAAAATGAATTCAATGAATAATATTGAACTTATATAGGTATTTTGTATCTTATTTGACCTAAAATAAATTTAAATAAAATAAATAATTATTTAAATAAAAATTTAGTTTTAATCTATAAATCAGTGTTTTTCACTATTCATCAAAAATTGAATGTTTTCAGAAAAAATTCCAAAAATTCACCCTAGGATAATTTCGATATTCCAAATCCAAAAATTAAATGAATTTTAAAAGGTAATATTTATAAAATTCCAAAAAGTGGGTATTACAATTCATAATGGCTAGTTTATATAGTATTTTAATAACATATCGTTGTTTAGGGAAACCTGGTATTGCGTACTACACAAGCTATCGAAGAAGGTCTTGATTGCATGTATTGCACGCAATGTTAGGGTTTCATGTAGTGAAAGCTCTATTTGGTCTTTCATATCACATAATCATAACTTATTTCATTTATACATTTAAAAATATCTATACATAATGTTGCATAAAATAATTTCCACAAAATGAACTTGAAATTGGTTGTCACACGAGCCAAGAATAGGGTTGCGTATACTGCAACCTAATACGATGTTGTGTATATTACAAGATAATCATGGTGTAGTGTATAATAGAAGACATCAAAGAAATTAAAAAATATATATCTCATAAAATCTCAGCGTGTTACAGGGTTTCAAGTGGCGGATATCTACTCATGGAACAAGTTGTTTCAACTAAGAATTCATATACATGGAGGTTGTTTTTGGAAAGTGTAAAATTCAAGAAGGGTTTGAACACCCTAAAATATGTTTCAGCACCTAATGAACACATTATCATTATAAATAGAGGTATCAAATGGTTACTCCATCTTTACCTAATATTAGGGATCCTTTGATCATGGGTTGACAATAACAAGGGGCATGAAGTGGACCTTAGGAGATTTATACCTAGTTTTGTAATGCTATAAATTATCCCAAAACTCTAGTGGTGAAGTGTTTAGCTTGAATATGCATGATTTATTCTCATCCCATCAATGGTGGGTTTTCAACCAAAAATTTTTTATTTCATTTTTAATAGAAGATTTAGGGTCTAACAATTTGGACCATTAAAAGATAATGTATACGCCCTTATAGCATTGAACAATGTAAACACAATTTACTGTTGGTGACATACGTTGACCTTGTATAAGTGGGATATTATGGAATAACCAAATTATAAACCATAGAGTCAAGATAATATCAACAAACTTTTGAGATAGAGATAAAAATTCTATAAATCATGGCTCAATGTTCACAATTCATGAGTAATGATATGGGACAATCATTATAGTAATGATTTAGAACATCCTAAGGTGTTGAGTTCTATCACGGTAACGTTATGCTCAAAAGGATTTAAAACCCATTATTATTGGGAGAAGATGACTTAGGTTGGTAGGTAAAATGCCTTATTCAATGATATTATGGTCAAGTTGATAGATATACATTCCTTTATAAGTGATAATAATGGTTTTCAGATAACGACGGTGGCCAAGAAATAAACTAAAATTTTTGTTATGATGTGGTTTAAATATTATGAATGAACCCTATTCTATGGCTATACAAGGCTAGGCTCATGCTATCCTTTGATAAATAATGATGATGGTTGATTACCTTTATGTTTTAACGTCATTTAGTGAGGTTGTATCTATTGTAAAATTTGACATCATGCAACCATGATGTTTTCCTTGTAGTTTAACATCATTAGATAAGGATGTTTTCTTTATTTTTAATTTCATGCTGTAAATATATAAGAACTGACATGAAATTGTTCATGATAATCATATTAATGATTTTTACTAGTCCATGGAATTTATGTGTATGAAACAATGTTGATCTAAGAATGCACTTTTTTACGGGTATACATATTCCAGATATCCTCAGGCACATATTTATCTTATGGGAAGAAAATAAATATGTATTTTTGACTCATTCGTATCTGGATGAATAGTTCATTACATGTCCCTCATTAAATACTGGTATATGAAACTTTTATGGTTTGGTTTTCCTGGGATTCAATATTTTATATTATGGGAAAGAATTAATATATAATCAGAACCTTTAAAGAGATCCTTCAATTTAGATCTCACACCTATGCATGGGATATGATCAAAAGTGATAGTGACTCACAACAATGCCCTAAATGGACTACTCATGCATTACTACATATCATATAGTGGTAGAAATCAAGAAACATGTTGTTCTCAAATAGTATACACTCTCTACAGGTATCACTACTACTCAGAGGGGGGGCTTGTACACATTAATTATTTTGACTATATATTGGATTAGAGTTATGAGAATCACCGTGTATCTTGTGATGATTGGGATAAAGCCACAAATAGTTCATTAATAGTAAAATATCTATATAGATCATACCCAAACATAAAGGGGCACATTTTTGTGATTGATTTTTGCAACTGGACCAATGATTTGATTTTCAAGTGTCCATACAAGTCATTTGATGATAGGAATAAATGGACACATAGTTCATTAATTAGAAACAATCCACATGGGTCTGATCCATACATAGTGGTACAAACTGTTACTATTGATTTTTTTGACTCGACCATGGATTGGAGATCCAGATTTCACTACGTAACATGTGATGATATGAATCTAAAACCACATATTTCCTGAATGTGAAAATATGTATTCAAGTAATACATATATGTAACGGAGGTATTGTAATCATTGATTATCGTGACTAGACCCTAGATTGGATATATTAATGTTTCTACATACCATGTGATGATAGGAATCCGGAGGCAAGTATTTCTTGTATAGAAAACTCTCCATATATGGTTTAACCCATATGTAAAGGGCAGAACTAATCCCATTGATTATTGAGACTATACCCTGGAATCGAGAGGTTGTAGTCACTATGTAATCTCTGATTAAATAAATAAATTCACACATAGTTTTTGAATATTAAACTCTCTATAGAGGTTTTATATTTATGTATATGGGTTCATTTTTTCAGTTTATTATTTTGGATATACCTAGGATTGGTGATGAATGTTCCACTACATATCATTCAATAAATGAAATCAATCCACACATAGTTCATTAATGAAGGCTCCATACACAGTTATAAACCGTACACAGGGAGGGGTAATATTCATGTAATGTGTAGAACCATGATTGGATATATGGGAATCACTATGTATTTGTGATAATAGGAATAAAGACAAAAATTGGTCATGAATGGGAAATGATACACATAGTACTAAACCATATTTAAAGGGTGGAATTATTATAGTTGATTTTTGAAACTAGACCATGTATTGGAGATTCATACATTTTTACATATCATGAGATCATATGAATCAAACAATAAGTTTTTTTGAATGGGAACCTCTCTATGAAGGTGTACCCCAAATGTATAGGGGTAATTTTTCCCATTTATTATTGTGGATGATCCAATGATTAGAGATCCATGCAGCAATACATATCCTATAATGATATGAATAAAGAAACACATAGTTCATGAATGATGGTTTGGTGGGAGTCCAATACCAAGGATTGTGGTCCTCTCTGGTGATTTACATAGTAATGTGAAGCATTATTCCATTCAAGAGACAACAAACATGTAGTTTAACATCCTACAGATAGGAATCATGGTGTGTTTTTTGGGTCTTGTATCATGGAATTTCTGAACCCTAACATGAACTAATAAGTCTCAGTGAACCATGGAACCCCATAACAATACTCTTAATCCCACATGATCTATACTCAGTGTGACAAAAAATGAATGAGAAGGTTTGTCTCATCACACTAAGGTATTTAAAATCAAGTATTGGTGAATCTTGTATCGTTTTTTGGATATGAAAATATTTAAGATCTAGTTATCTCTGCATATCTCATTGGAATGTGAATCCATATGTACATTTTTATGGGAAACTATGCAGTTTATCTTTATGAAGAAACGGTGAATGTTCCTCGATAAGAAAAAGAAGGAATGAATCCCTAAAAATGATGTTGACGAATTTGGGAAATAATATTGTGACATGCATATCATGTTTTTATAATAATTTTCATAAGAATGTATCCTAATTATTCATATACTTGGTACACATGGTAGTTCTATATTTGAACAACATGGGTTGATGACTTTTTCCATAGTCTAATGTCTTAGGACCAGGATGGATATGTTGTGACCAGACCCAAGATTTGAGATATGGTTATCCCTATTAATCTTGTGATGGAATGAATCAAGATATACATCATTATTGAATGGGTAAATCACCCATGTGGATATAGCCCACACATAGGTATGGGGTCACATTTTATCTCATTCATACATATCTACCTCATGTGTATTAAATATTTTATAAGGTAACATTTTCTATGTAGTTTTATGTAATACAGTAAGTAAAAATAAAATAATGTATTTTTAGATCAAATAAATAATACAAACCGTGTTGTTTACCATCACTGGTCTGAGGAAATTTTCGTTCAGTTTAATTTCATTAAGAATGGACATAGATGGCTTTGAAAAAATCTATGAAATTTATTTCTTGAGAAACCTCAAATTGGTGGGGGGGAGTTTTTTGTTCCCCATCCATTGTGTCCAATGTTTATGTTCTATTAGAATAGTTCTTATGTATGATATATGGTCATTCCCATTTGGGTTCTAGCTTTGGAAGTTTATTTCGTGGAATCCTTGGTGTTATGAAATCCAAACCAATTCTATATGAATAAACTATTATTGGAAACCATTTTTATTAAATACTTGTGTGATCCAATTTATATGGACTTTGAGGTTGTGCAATGTATGCAAACATTTCACATCAATGAATTATAAATCATCTAGAAAATTTTGTTATTGATCATCACCAAAGATTTATCTAAAAATTACTATTTGATGAAAGGGTAACTTAACTTATGAAGGAGACACCACCTCAGTCCTCTGAAGTATTGAATATGGGGTCGCTTATATGGTATTGAATATTATGGCATGGATGGTCTATAATGCATGGAAAATCAGAACTAGAGAGTATTTTTTTCCTTTTATCACTATCATCTAGAGTATATATACAAACTATTTTTGATGGTATCTATCTATAAAGTTTCTATTAAATGATTGTAGGATGAATGGTTAGACTCAGTATTGTACTACTCATAAAATCTCTTCAACTTAGTTGCACAGAAGTTGGAGATGTTTTCTTTAATATCAGTTGAGGGCAGTAAATCTAGTGACGATGTTGATCTTTAAAAAATTAATTTTGCTATTTATCATTGCTTACATGATTTGTATTTCCTCATGAAATTTAAAAATTATTTTGGTTTAAGATTGTATGCACTTTAAATTCTATGTTGTGGCTGGTGAATATATCCCAACAACTTATATTCCCCATAAAGAAAATGTATATGTAGATTTTTCTACATTTATCAATTTTGGGGGTTTATGGACGATGTTTTACTAGATCTAGAATAAATGAAATTTCATCAGTTAATCAAGAAATTCCTATATAATTTATTATCATTAGTAAAAATACTTCTTAATTTGATGGGATATCATGGTCCCAGACTGATGAGCGCTACATGAGCCTACCTGGACATATTCCATTATTTTAGGAATCTATAATTATTCTATTCATATAAGTATTATTCCATCGTATCCTCATTTTTAGTGTTATTTTATCTTATCTGGCCTATCATGAAAGGTAATATTCATTGCACAGTGCTGAGTCTATTCTCTTCAGGATTGGTATATCAGTGGTGTCCCATTTTTGAGATAATCAATTACAACCCCCGTCCATCTAGGTGTGGATATTAGTTCACCATGCTTTGGGAATATGTTGAACATATTTATTTCTTCCATATTAGATATTATGATTTTTGTGAGGGTCATTCAATGCATTCGGTGAACTATAAATTCATACTTATTAGGTTCATCTATTACTATGGTTGTATTAGAAAGTGTATTGGCACATGCATTTTGTGTTTGAAGGACATGATAGAAATTAGACTCAAAAGGTATCACTTCCATTAGTCCACTGACATAACCTATGAGTGGTGAAAATTATTCCATCTTGATGGAATATTCATTATTGATATTTTCAATAACTACCTCTAGATCCCATTTAATGTTTAGGTATGCTATTTTAATCTTTATAACTAGTTACAATATGTTAATGGGAGATTTATATTAAAAATTATTATAAATGAAACATTTTGATATTGATTAGGATATTGGGAAAATCCCACATCCGAGTACACAAATACAATCCCTAGACCCACCATGTTGAGCATCTGGTTCTCTAGCATCTTTCCAATGCTACGACATGAGGTATTGTCAAAATATATCTCCCTTATATGGGGTGTTTCATGGGTGTTGAAAATAAATTCATCTATAATTTTGGTACCGACTAGTATACAGTATAATGTGGGAAATGATGCATGGAAATCATATATGTTTTGTCCTTTCACTCCCTTTTGTGCCACTAATTTAATATCAAGTTATTTAGTATAATTGATATTTGATCTAAATGACAAGTCATAATAAGATGACCGCCGATATACTAGAATGGATCACTATGAGAGATCAAGTTCACTTTGGGGTTAGGCACATAATTCATTATATTGTAACTAAAATACTATTCATGAGGATGTTTATATTGACATAAAAATACAATATCTCTATACCTAGAAACATTTGACTGAGGTAGTAGAGATCATTTTCATTCCTCGAATATTTTTTCAATGCTTGGAGATCACCCAATGATCATTATATGGAGAAAACATATAAAATGAGAGAAATTACATTCACAATAGGAATCATAACTTATGGGTGAATCAAGAACCACTTTAGACTCTCAAAGGATACATGGAGTTCATCATCCCATCGGTAGGGGACTCTATACTTCATTAATTTAGAGAAGGGAGAGATATTTTAGCCAGGTTATCCAGGAATCACATAATATATCTGAGGTACCCTTTGTACCCCTCAGTTAATTAGGATTCAAAGGTGTGAAATTTATAGGATTTCACTAGCCTTCTTTGGGTCGACCTCAATTTCATGGTGGCGTACCATAAAGCTAAGGAACTCCTCTAACATTAACACAAATTCACACAATAGAAGATTCATCTTCAAACAATGATGCTACAACATGGTGATGGTTTCTTGAAGATATTTGATTTCATCACACAATCACTAATATTTAACAACTATATCATCAATATATTATTGTATTATTTTCCCCAAGAACGTATTAATAATATGATGAATAGATTGTAAACAAGTGGTTCCAATGTTAATTAATCTAAAGGGAATGATTTGATATAAAATGATCACATGATTTTCTATTATGAAATTGGATTACCCATCTTTATGGGATACCATTATTTCATTGTACAATGAATAACCATAAAAAATTTATAGGGTTTTGAAGCCATCATTTTCATTAATCACGTGTATTTTGGCTGGAAATGTTAAATTAACCTTCAAGAAGTGTCACTCATGGCCTATGAAATCAATAAAGACCCCAATTTTACCATTATAATTATATATAGGGATGATGTTAGTGATCAATAATGGATATTTCTCATCGAGAAAAAAGAGTTATTTGATTAAATTTTCAATGTCTGATTCCACATTAATTGAATGAAAGGGGTAAATCCTCTAATATTCCTTCTCAAATCATCAATGGTCATCGGAAATGAAGAGATGGTGTATATTCACATCAGATTTAATCATGTAAGTTTAATTATAATTCAGAGAGAAATAATATTAATGCTACTTCAAAAATTAAATATACATTCTGATTCCTTGAGGGCTATCGATGGACTAGTAAATGTATGTTCTAGTCTTATTATATTCCATGATTCACCTGCCTTATTTTATCAGTAGTGGTGGAGATTCCTTACTCAAATTAAGGAGGGGAATTCATGAGGTCATCCTCTTATTATTCCACATATATTTTCATAGAGTCATTTTTTAGGTGTGGTGGGAAATTTGGGTGAATCTACATCACTATAGAGGTGATATAGACTATGGTAAGGTTTAATTTCATCCTGTATTGCTGGAGACATCGCATAGATATTTCAAAGTTGATTATTTTTATTTGGGATATAAATGGGGAGTGGATGACCTTGGACATCTAGGATTAAGTCTACTACCTCAAATAGATTTTTGTGTAGAACATATTAACCATTGATCATACTCTAGTGATTTGTATTGGAAGTCATAAAGACATTGGGGGATGCAATATATATATTAATATCAAATAATGGATGTTGTTTCTTCCTTTTTTATAATACTTCCACATCAAATATGGATATTAATGTCTCAAATGGGGCATTATCACCATGTACTGTTCCAAAATTCCTCTCGATCAGGTATTTGAAACACTGGATAATTGTTTTAGGTAAAACCACAGGGATTCTCAAAATGGTATTCCAAGAATAAAATTATATATGACTTCTATTTGGATGACCATGAATTCATTATTAGATTTCAAATCCCAAAACTGATATTTGAGATTGATCTTCTAGTGATGTAATTTCTCCCTCCAATCATACCCTAGAATTCTTAGCTACCTAGAAGATAAATTCTATTTTATGTAACCCAAATTTTAACGGTTTGGAATCTTGATAAGGTTAATACTAGAACCATTTCGAATTAGACCCCATCAGATGTGGACATTATCATGTTTTACTATAACATATTAGGGTATGATATGTCACTTGATAACTTATTAATGATCCTTTTTCAATGAATAATATAGCCACATAAAATTCTGGTAATATAATCCCCACATTATAAAACTCAACTACAATGACTTATGCATCAATATTTTACGGACTCTAGAGGGCCTTAATAATTTCCTCTATTAGTTATTTTGAAATATAGAGAGCATCCAATATTGAGAGTTTGGTTAGGAAAACCTCCAAAAATTTCAGAATTTTGTGCCTCTTTTGAAGAGTTCTATGGTTTATATGGTGGTATTTATCGTTATTTTATGGCTCATTAGTTGATGTGTGAATTGTGAATGGGCATGGAAATTTAGAAAAGGTCTAATGATAATATACCTGAAGTGGTGTGGGTCACAACATCCTACCACTTTATATACTATATTTAAGGAATCACAAACCCAATAGATGGCTTCGTATGAGGACGGGATTGTATTAACACTAAATATCCCTGGAACACCTCCATGTTTCTTCTAAGATTGTTGGGTGGTCACCCATAGATCTTGGAAAAATATATATCCTCCATTGGAAGCTACTATAAAATTATGTTCGACTTCACATGAACTATCCCCATTATCCTCGTCTCACATGCATTCATCCTCCACCTCCTCGGCCAGGTATGTGGTTTTTATACTCAGAGGTATATTCATCATCGTAGAAGGGGTCTATGTGGTGTAGAATTTTAAATAAATATAATCTCTTTATCAAAGGAGGGTTCTGTTTTTTGTCTTGATTCTCATTCTCTATATGTTGATGTAATGATTTCTGGAAGATTTAGAAATTGTGTTGGAGATGAATCTGACTCTTCCTCTTCTACATCATTTTTTGAATGATGATTACACCCACATATGAGAGGTGTATTGGATGTCAACTCCCTAGGTGACAAGACCAACATGGGTTTTTGAGGTTGTGCTCCCATGGTGTCATGATTTTGTTCAACTATCTTTCAAGACATCCAGTTATCAAACGTCTAGCCACACTTTTCTAGAAGATATTTCAAATTAAACACATTTTTTGGTTGCATAATAAATACACATTTCACATATTTCATCAAATTTTATAGCATCACCAATCCAGAATCAACTACTCTATGGACGATATCATTGAAGATGAAATAATTAATGATGGTGTGACCAAGACTACTGTATAAAGGGTAATATTCAAGGTGATCAGTACGATAGATATTGATGGGTTTTATAGGCTGTAGTATATTGATTTTGATATTTTCCATGGTTTCACATATATAATGGGGACCTGATCATTTCATAAGTAGTGAAAATTATTCATCCATTCCTCAAATCAAGGGTGGCCCTAATCTATGTTTTCATCTGGATGAGCAATATTTTTCTTCTAATATCCATTAATATAAAAAACCAGGCGATTTTGGCACATCTAAGGTTCTTGAATGGGTGTTGCTACTATTTTGAGGGTAAATAACAAAATCTATGACTTACCAATCCTTTTAACTATTGATGATGGAACAAGTTGACTTTTATCTCAGCTACACTAAATGTAATCATTCAAATTATTTGATATTATTCAATCTCAATAAATCTGGATAGATACATCATTATGATATGATGTGTCTACAGATCGTCCATATTATTTTCATCACCTGGTTCTATAAATTTTTCATGTAAGAGAAAAATGTTGGGTAAATAGTTTAAAAAATTCCATATGGATATGAAATCATAAACCCAATCATTTTTAAAAAAATGAAGTTAATTTTTTTTATTTTACATAGAATAGAGTGTAATTGCTAATGTAATTGATAATAACGTACTTATAAAACTATTATGGATCATAGTGGAATGATAGTGTACCCAAAAAATGTTGGTTTGACTAGATTCTATAAAAAATGTCAACATCATCACCTCTTACTATTTTCAAGGTCCCATCATCGGGAAACATTGGGTCATAATGAGTGTAAGATTATGTTCTATGTATCTTACACCATTAATGGATGATAAGGTAGGACTGTTTAAATTTGGTGTGCGAAAAGTGTCATCCACCAATTCAATATATAGTTTCTCATTAGGTTTCAAAGGTGTGTGTTGTCTTTCAATGACATCCATTTGATCATCCATGGATTAAATTCTACCAGGCCATTCTGGTGGCACCAATGTATGGGAAACCACCCACATATAGGGAGAATGTAGGGATTCATAAAGTGTCATCATTTTCATCTCCTAATGATTCTCAATATATATCCCGAATGAATGGTCATCATGGAAAGGGTGAGGTCACTACCTTGATGGAGGGAGGTCAGGATCATATTAGACTTCTACATTTATGTACAGATTCTACCTAGATTTTCAGCTAGAATGAATCTAATATGTCAATCTTTTAGGAGAATTTAAAGAGTTGTCATGCAATATCAAGAATCGTGTTGTAGATTTACATTGTGCTTGTCTGATTTCGGGTCTCAACCCATGGAGATATCATATATTCCCATTTGATAATAGGTAATCAGTATATTCTAAAGGTGACCATCGTATCATGGATATAGGTGGTTTTTATAAATCAATCATTGACAAGATTCGCAAATATTTTGGTGTATATAATGCATTAATTCCTTATATAACATATTGAAGATCTTATAGTCATAAATGGAGAGGGAAAAAACATGTTTCAAAGGTTGTTTTTGGATAACACTCTCCATATATCTATGCTGGCCAATGATTTATTGGATTTATATTCATCACCATACTCATACTACAGAGGTCACTTTTTTGGGTAACCTGATGACTGTAGTGATGTGTTGTTGATGGAAAATGGGGATCCACATATCATTGACCCTATAATTTTGAGCACATATCTATGTAATGGTGTATAATTTTTTAGAACCTCTTTATATGGAAGCATAAGGAAAAGGGGTGGATTTATTTTTCCAAGGGATATATCACCATAAAGGGTCTGACCATGGTGGTTGTTAGTAGTAGAGTCCTTATGATCCATCCCCACACTTCAATGAAGAGGAATATCAAGGTAATTGTCTCTTTCTACATTAGTTGAGGAGTAGATAGACCCCTGAGGTGTTGAAAATATGCATCAAATATCATAAAGTAAACTATAATTAAGAAGTTCAGAGATATGATCCTTAATCTTCATGATCAAAAGAATATATCAACGTACCATTTTTGGGTTGTAGGGTAATATGAACCAACACTATAAAAATTTACATAATGTGTTGGTAACCATTAGGTGCTAAGAGGGCATGACCCCACTGCTATAAAGAATCTTGAGTATTATCCTGTGCTTAGGTATTAACAATATGGATATGATCCTACATGTGGGTGGTTTCCAAAATATTTTATTCAATAGTGTTTGATTCTTGTATGTGACCAAAATTAAAATATGGATTCACCATCAAAATATCCTAATTGACCTCTAAAATTTGAGGTGGAAAATAAGACTGGTCCTTTTCTTTTGGAGTAGTCCGCTAGTTTTCATTGATCAAATGGATCATTAATCTTGAGGCATGTGTTGGTGTCACTCTATGATCCCTAGTATGAGTGGTGATATGAGCCTGATCTTGTTCATTTGGATTTTGTTTCATGTATTTTTGTCCAAAAATGTTCCCATATCTCGATGCATTTTTTTTCTCCAATGATAATACACAATTGGAAAATAGATTATTACCCCATATTATTCCTAATTTTTTACCAGAATATATTGATAATCCTCCTATTTGGGAGAAGTAATGTCATCTGTCGCGGTTGTGGGAAACTGTTCATACTGATCAGGGTGATGTGGTACTATGACAATCAATATAGGAAGTGCACATGTCCCTTTATCTGTACCAGTTCCGAAATATGTCAGTAGATATTTTATCTTTCTTCTTGAATTTAGTTACACTTTATAAACTTATTTAATTTAATGAATTCTGGAACATTTTTAGTCCCCAAATTTCATTGGAATATACCCTAGATTTAAGGGAAAATATGATCCACTCATTTCTTCATTCCATTTGAATATGCTGATGGGATTCATTTTTGGGGTTAAGTATATCTTCCTCCCCTAGTATTTTTGTAGGAATTTTCATGTATACGTGATTCGGGTGATATTATATGTGATCCCAATTGTTAGATACCACATGAATATGCTGTCGAGCTTCATCAATGTAAGTAGGGATATGATCCCACCGCCAGATTTCAACAACATTATGTGCTCGATGAGTCTTTGTATGTTCCCGTACATCAGTGTCCATGGTGGATATTTATCATGTGATTCACTAATAAGGATAATGGAGAGAATTTTTGGGAGAACTATATTAATGGACGTTTATAAGAGATATTCATGAGAGCTCCATAACCATGTTGGATTCATCATCCCCTCATCGATCCACTTTGTACTAATATGGTCAGTGGTGATTATCATTCCATGGGGATAATCTTCTGAATCTAATATTGATAGAAATGTCCACCATTGATTCCACTAATGATTCCACCAAATGAGGTAAAATTTCCTAATTTATGATATAGACATCCTTGAATGAAACCTCGAGGATCAGGATCATACAATGTTGATGGAATTCTAAACCATTGAATTCTCTACCTGATTCTAAAGTTGTCTGGTGGATGAGGTCATTTAGGTACCCATAGGGATTTCAGCTGTAGTTTATATTCCAAAATAGTTTTTTTAGATGAATAAATTAAATAGGTTTGAGGTCTTCTTTGTGGTAAAAATATCTTCAATCAAAAATAAAATACGGAACACGATCACTGAATAGTGAATTATTTCATGTGTGAAATATGATCAATCATATATGCATAGGTTACTCGGATGTCCATTATTATACCCCATTTGGTAATTTTTATCGAATGGACATGTCACATCAATATTGGACTTATTTCATTGGAACTGTAGTTATGTATTATTTCACATCAGTAATACCATTTTTTCTGAAAAAGATAAAAAATTAAATTATTCAATGCATGATCAAACCAACATTTTTATCATCTATTAGACTAATGTCATGTTCCCTAGTTTTGTAATTGATTAATGTTTTGTGCATGAATATTAATTATGGGGGGATGAATATATTTCAAAATTTCTCAATTATATTTACCATTTCAATATATTGTATAAAATAATATTGTTTCCCACATATATAAAATGTTACATTCCTTATTTCAAAGGCATGTGTCATTTACAGTTTTAGTCCTAATGACTCTTAGTAAATCACATTGTTCGAAAAGATGAAAGGTTATTCTTATCACATCATCCAGGGAAATTATTACATACTCATGGACTCTCATATATATTTTTTACATGTTAATTAATCTCTTCCCAATACCAATATGGAATGAGTTACCCTAAAAAAATCATCAGATGATGAATCATTTGTAATTATTGGAAGGTTTTTTAATGAGTTCATATTTATTTATATATTTTTATACATAAATTTGCAAAAATTTCATAGAAATGGCTAGGTGGTTGTACATTGAATCCATATAACATGGCCCTCTGGAGTTTTCTTCAATCCAGGGATGCTATTGATATTCTAATGATGGGATTGAACCTTTATGAGTCATCATATGAATCATGTTTCTAATATAAAACTCAATAACATTAGTTTATTTGTGTCATTTAGGTTACCACCATGAGTGAAGAATATATATATATATATATTTGTTTATTTATTTATTTATGGGAACTTAGGCACTAGGCATGGATCTTGATCCTCATGAAGTGCCCTATGTATCCTTATTATGGTAGAAATCAACGTCATCATAGTTTGGACATGTATTCCGAACTTACCCTGTGGTGGATTCCCATGAATGGAAGATATTTTATATTTCCACTAAACATGGAATAAACACTAACATTTCCCTAGCTTGGGGAAATTAATGCTGATGATGATATGACCATTGAAACTTCTATAGAAAATTTGATCCATGATCGATGTGAGAAATTAGGGTATCATGTGATCAGTCTAATTGAATATAGAAATGAGACAAACTAACATGGAAATGCCTTATGTGGTTTTTGATATGGAGATTGATCCTTAATAAGACATCCAACACATCCCAGTAATAACATGAATCCTTGTACTCATAGTTCAATAAACTTCTCAATCTACTAATGAATTTTGAATAAATATAATACTATATGATATTTTTGGGACCCATGGGTTAGTGTATCTATGATATGGAAGGATTACACTATGGTGGATGACCATTTGTGCAAAAGACATAGGAAGGAATCCTACTTATCCAATTTGAATCGAAATCATACTTCTCATAGTTTAGTTGGGGGTATTCCTGAATATGACTAATAAGAAAGTATTTCATACCCTATGGTGTCTCCTCAATAAGTTTGAGTATTTATGTATGTGTATTGTTTCCAAGAAGGCATGTCCGAGGAGAATCACATTATCTAGTTGACTTGTCTTCAGGACGTCGCATGGTCTAGATGGAATGTCTAGAGGATATTCAAAGGAATGGCTAACTTGTCTAGAGGACATCACATGATAAGGTTGGAATGTCTTGAGGGTGTCACATGACTTGGGATACATGTCAAGATAGCCTTTCATGACTCAGTATTTATTCTTAGAGGGCATATCAAATCTTGGTAAACATGTTTTATGGACATCCGGAGACATGGGATACATGTCAAGAGGATGTCAGAAGAAATGGAAGGCATGTACAGAAGAATTATCACGGTATTGTTGTTATGTCTAGAGGACATCATAAGAGTTGTGTAACATGTACTAATGTTGTATCATGATATCAATAGGTCATGAAAAGTGCACGATGCCATCAGATGCCAATTAGCGTGTCCGTCATCATAGATGTATTTCACATTTTTCTGTTCTTTCATAAATATTTGCCTCAAATTTATTCAATAATTAACTCTTTTATACCAATAGAGACCAAGTAGACATATGTAGAACCATTCACATAATTTGGAAGGAATTTCAAAATTCCATGGTGTAATCTATAGTATGATCATGCATTGTAAAAATTTATTCCTCCAAATCCACTAGGTTGTTCATAAAATTATACCTAGTGAAAGACTCTTGCGATCTCATGAAATTTCTTACCAAGAGGTACTCACTTATTTTAGCTCATGGTCATAGTCACCATCAAACCTATGATTTATTATTAGGCGGAGGATTTTATTGGACTTGACTATGCAGTAATACATTAAATTATATATCATGTATGTAACATATTATGATGAAGAGATTGGAGGGAGGATTGCATCATTTTCTTCATATGATCCTTCCACTGGTTATCCAAGTCCTCTATGATAATTAAATACTGAAAGAGTACTCCATCATCATGATATCTACTAAACTAATTCTCATAAAATGGATTTCTCATTTCCATTTGGACATTTCAAATTCTCTTCGCGCCATAAATACTATATATTTGATAGTCTTTATGAGATCAAAGTACTTGTAGAAAGTATTTAATGTAATCTATGAACAATTTTATAGGTTATATCATGGGTTCAATGCCAAACATTTAGCAGTGAAATTTATCCATTCATATAGTAATATCATATAGTATAAATCATAGAAAATAACCTATATACCACAAAAAACATTATAAACTGCTAATTAATGAAATAAGAAGTATTTCTAGAAGTTATAGAACCAATAATAACGAAATAGGAACATGAACTTAGGAATAATATGACGATACTTATAAATAGTAAATGGGAAATGTGAATAGTATCATATTCCATTAAAGTATAAATAAAATTTAGGTATCTTTTAAATAAAATTATGTTATAATTATATCATAGTCTATGTAAATAATTTTTTTACAAATTATTAATTAAAGGTTGGTGTTCATGTAAGTCATAAATATTTGACTACAATATTACGATAAATCTATTAATTTAAATGATCTTTTTTCAGAAAATGCACTCATAAAATAACATTTTTATGTATTGTGGTTTTAATATAATTTTACGAGACCTTACATAATTTTTTTTAGTATTATAAAATCATTAGTAGTTTAAAAATTTATATTTTCTTGTAAATGATGTTTTAAATTAATAAATAAATTAATCATATTTATAAAATTATTTTCCGAAAATTGAATGAATTTTTGAATTCTACCCATCAAAATATGGCTACAATGTTTTTTTTATAAAATACTTGAATTTTGGTATAATAGTAAAGTGAGATAATTTATAATTTAAATATATTATAAATTAAATATACAATCCCTTATGTAATCATTGATGTAAGAACCATAATATAGAAATTAAATTCATTGTATTAATATATATGATTCTAATTATCAAACTATTCACATTCGTTATCCAAAATAATAATCTAATGATTAAAATATGATGAAAACGCCGCTCTACTCCACTATAAATACCACCCCTCACCACCTCTTCTAGTCACACCTCTCAAGCATTGAGACTTTTAAAAATTCTACTTAAATATCCTCCCAACCCCCTACCCACTTCCAAGAGATTTGTTTCTCACCATTATACCGAAACTTTTCCCTAAGGAGGTTCATAAGGAGGATAATCCCAAGAGGTAAAATCCTCTTCCTTTTTCATTTAATTTAATTTTAATGTCATTGATTTTCTTATTTTCTCATAAACTTATATTATCCTAGTAGAATGAAAAATCCAGCATGTTTGATGTACTATATCTATATCATGTAAATTCAATAGCCATCATTATAATCCTCCAACCCTCTCTTTTATTCAAAAATTGAAATCACCGCCTGTGATGTGTCAATTTACCTACATCATGGGTGATGCACATAAATTTTCAATCTACTCCTTAAAGGATGTTAATAAAAATATTATAGTGGCTGAAAGTATCTTAAAGATTATTTTATAACCCTTTTTATGATATGAAAATAATTTATACACATGATAATAAATGATAAAACAAAATGAGATCGGTAAGATCAAAAACCCAACAAATTTTACATAAAATGATTATCACTAACTTTTATCTAATGATTCATCAACATAACATATCAAAAATATTTATAAGATCAGTTGAACATATGGAAGATCATTAATAACATATAATAGAAAATCAGTATATTTATCTTCATTAAAGATAATGATCTATTCCTGAATACAAGTAAACTGATCATGAAACAGAAGAAAAAAACACTCCCAGACGGTGCACATAAACTACATAACTCATAAAAAAGCCCATAAATTAACATAATAAAACAATAATGAATAAAATTAATGGATAAATGTTTTTTAGTTTTAATTAATGAATATAATATGATTATACATTATATTTACGTGGAGGAATCTTTCAGACACAAGGTAAGGGGAATTCTGGAAACCAACTATATTTCTTTTGATTTTTCCTATTTCACCACATTTTCAGTATGGATATTACATAAAAATTATTTATTCATAACTATATTAACTTTTCTAGGATATAAATGTTTTCTACTTGAGTTTATGACAGACAAAAAATTTTCCAAAAGAAATCTTCTATAAAAAAACACCTTTTACATATCGAGATTGAATCTTATTCACTCAAAGATGATGATTATTTTATCAAACATGTTATTCCCTATTTATTTTGGGAAACCAAAGTTTATGATTTAATTAATTATTAAAACAATCCTATTCCTTTCCCTGGGCTATTTAATTTTGAATATTGATATATGTTCTATGTGTCATGCATGGTAATGTAAATGTTATGATGTGACGGGTTCTCCTAGAATTATATAGCACAATGTAAATGTGATGATGTTATGGGTGCATCAAGAATTATATAGCACCCTAATTCATTGTGTAATGTGATTTATCCCCTGATAAAAGTGAAATTTTTGTGAAATTGTTTCTATCATTGTTCACAACTATGTGTGGTTGTTGACCACCAAGACATAATATTTAATTTTCATGCATTTACACAATCCAAGACTTATCATAATTATTCCTCTCCTAATAATGATCCTATGATTATGTTATGATAATGATTTTATTATTATATTCACCTAATGTAATATTTTTTATGTTCTTATCTATCCTTTTACTAGGATTTTAGTTCACCCATTTCTTTAATTTACATCCTCAAATGATTACACATAATAAGGAGAATTTAAAGGCCAGCAATAATCTAGAGAATAAAAAATTAAATAAACTTTTATTAATTTCATTCAAATGTTATTTATGGTCCTAAATTTCCTAATATAGTAAAACTATGGATCCTAATTATGTAATAATTTTTTGTTTTTTTTCTTTAAAATGATGTAATAGTAATGCAAGGAAATGAGGGTTTATATAGTTGGTATTAAAAAACTATTTAATCAATTTATGAATTTTTATTAGATAAATGTGGAATATCCACCTTAAACTAAGAGGAATGAAATAGATATCATGTGTTTTAGGCAAACAAAGGCCATAGACTTTTAATAGATATTCTAATCCACTAGTCACAGAAAACTGGGTCCACATGATGGAGAAGATATTTTCTGAACTTTAATGTTATAAGATGGAGAAGGTGGCATAATCCATTTATCATCTAGATGGAGAGTTTTAAAAATGGTGGGAATTGATTAATAACACCAAGACTAGGGATGTAAAAGAAGATATGGAGTGGTAAGAAATTAATATAATGTTCTGTAATAGGTATTCACATCAAACTATTCATACAAAGATGGATGGAGAATTCCTAGAGTTGAATCAAAAGGAAGTAGAATTTGTCACAACCTATGAAGGAAATTTCACACGCCTCTAAAATAATGCATTGGGTTTTGTTATAAAAAATGGTAATAACATTGATATATTCCTTAGTGGTTTGAAACCACACCTTCTAAAGGCTCTCACAATTTGAGACATTAGAAGTTATGAAGGTATTGTTTGATGTTCACTCAAAGTGGATATAGAATTTGTAGAATGGTCCCATGGCTAATGTGATACAAAAGAATGATGGAGTTTCATGCTAGAGGATCTAAGGAGTAAGGTGGAAAGAAAAATCAACCAAAACTATTTGAAAAAAGTGGGATGAATCGTCAGGGAATCCAACACAAACTTGCTGGGAAAAGCATTATATGTGGTAGAGAAGGCCACCAAGCTCATGAATGTCGAAAATACATGAGGAAGCAAGACAATTTGTTGGAGGAAAGGAGAACGCCAACCATTTTCCAATGCCACACCTATAGGGTGGAAGGGAACTATGCAAGCATGTTCACTAAACCTTAATTCCTCAAGGGTAATCCGTGTTAAAAACTATCATATCCAAAGGTTAAAGGTAAGGTTTATTCCCTTAATAATGCTAAAGTGGGGCATGAAAATGATGTATTACACTATATAATTCATATTCACTCAAGAATGGATAAAGTATTTTTCTTTCTAGTTATATTCATTACATTATATCATTCATGTTTTCTAGAACTATTGAATTGAAGCCCCAAAAGAATGATATAGAGATATATTTAAAAACCCCAATTGGTTAGATCATTGTGACCTAAGGATGTAATATTTTCTTGGTGGATTATATGGAAGGATTCTTCCAGAAAATCTAACGATACATCACATGGTGGAATTTGATTCTATAATGGGAATGGATTGGCTCTCATTATATAGATAACATATAAAATGTCAGGAACTATAAATTTCTTTTCATATTCTAATGCATCCCATGATCCTATACAAATGAATGGAATATCATGAATCTCATTTTGAAAATCCTTCAATGGTGTTGTTGTTGATTCCTTGAGAATAAAAATTCCTCGATCACATTATTGAGTCAATGGAAGGTATCATACTAGGGGATATTTCTATTTTGAGTGAATGTAGTGATGTATTTCATAAAGAGTTACCCAGACGTCCCCTGGACTGTGAAATAGATATCTGAATAAAACTCATACCTGAAGATACTCTTATCTCAAAATGTAACTATAGGATTTCTCCTATCAAGCAAGATGAGTTATAGAATCTCATGAAAGATCATTTGAAAAAAGGGTTCATATGCTCTACTGTATCAACTTGGGGTGCTCCAGTACTCTTTTTCTGGAAGAAAGATGGAACAATGTAGTTGTTTATCAATTATTGGGAACTCAAAAATATCATTATAAATAACAAGTTTTCTCTTCAATGTATTTATGAATTTTTTAATCAGTTGCGAGGAGAACGATACTTATAATTGGTGCATCTTCATCTTGGATATCATCAACTAAAGGTGAAGAAGGAAGATATTCATAATAATTTCTTCTATAAAAGTCAAGGGAACTATGATTTTATCATAATTACCTTTTGAAATTATAATTCACCTAAAATATTCATGTATTTTGTTAATATAGTTTTTATACATTACCTCGACAAATTTATGGTAGGTTTTATCAATGATAGTCTCATCTACTCAATGATAAATAAGGACCATGAAGAATATATATGGGTTGTATTGGTGACATTAAAGAAGAATAAGTTGAATGACTAGTCTAGAAAGTGTGACTTTTGGATGTAACAAGTCACTATCTTAAGACATGTGATTATAAGTGAGGTAATTTCCGTAGACCCTTCAAAATCAAAGGCAATGGAAAAATGGAACAGATCCCCTACTATCAAAGAAATATGTTGTTTTCATGAATTATAAGGTACTATAAATTTTTTTTGAGAAATGTTTACATGATTATAAATCCCTCTAACAATGTTATAAATGAAATGGATATAATATATTTAGATGGATGAATGTGAGGAAAGCGTCAAGGAGCTAATGAGATAGATGATCACTCCACTAGTACTCACATTTTTGGAAAGCATGGTATTTTTTGTGATATAGAATGACACTTCAACGAAATGGTTGGGATGTGTACTCATGGGAATTGATAATGTGATAGACTATTCCAAATTGAATTTGAGGATCCTTGAGAAAAACTACCAAACACATGATCTGCAGTAACAATCTGTGAATTTTTCACCAAAAATCTAGTTCCACTACCTCTATTAGGGGAAGTGTGACATATATACCTATAAAAAGGCCTAAAGTATATATTCAAACCATATGATCTGAACATACATAAAATATATGGTTAGATATAATAAAATAATATGATTTAACTATTTATTATCATTTTATAAAGGAAAACACGGTAGTAGATGCTTTAAGAATAAATGAACATACTACTCAATCCATGTTGCAGATTGAAAAATACTTTATCTTCATCGATATTAAAAGGATGGATTTCGAAATCGTAATGGTAGAGAATACATTCTAACTTCTCCAAATGATTTACTAACCATATATCCATGATAAGAATAAATAGGCATAAAGGGATGATTGAGAGTCATAAAATATGGTGAGAGCAGTAAAAGAAGGGAATCTGAATGAGTTCCATATCGATGATGATGGTGTTATTAGGATTGGAATGAGTCTTAATGATCCTTCATCACATGGGATAAATGAGAAGATACTAAACAGTTCCCATATATCAACTATCTCTATTTATTACAAGAGTACAAATACGTTCCATGATCTCTGAGAACACTTTTGGTGGGATAACTTGATGAATGAGATTGTTGAGTATATCTCAATGTGCTTGATATGTCAGTATGTTCAATGAGAATGATAGATGTCCAAATGGATGATGAAACCATTTACTATACCCTGATGGAAATGGTTTAATGTAACTATGGTCTTTGTTAAAGGTATCCCAAATAAATCCAAATGAATTAATTTGATATGGGTTGTGGTGGACCCAATCACCAAGACTTTCCAATTTATCACTATTTGTGAAGATTTATCGCTTGAAATATTGTGAACATATATGTGAATGAAGTGGAGATACTTCATGGATTACCAATATTGATTGTATATGATCATGATATGGGGTTCACATATAAATTTTGGATGAGTAATCAACATGCTTTGAGTATTGATTCAAATTTTGGCATGACCTATCACCCCCAAACTGATGGCCATTCTGAATTGAATCTTTAGTTTTATTATGAAATTATAAGAGAAATATTTTTATAATTAAATGATTTAAGGGATAATCATCTCCCATTGGTTGGGTTCTCAGAAAATAATATATTCCACTTATGTATTCAAAGGCTCCGTATGATTCTCTCGTTGGAAATTTTTGTATAACACCAACATATTGCGATAAAGTTGGTGGAAGAAAGCTACATGGATATGATCTTATTCATGAAATGACATATAAAGTTCAATACATACAGAAACATATCAAATCTACTCAAATTCAAAGAAAATAGCAATGATTAAAATATTCAAAGGGATATGTTGTTTGACTTTGGAGGTAAATTCTTCTGTTAAATATCACTATGGAAGAGAGTCATATGGCTTAAGCAGTAGGGGATGCTAATCCCAAGGTACATTGGACCCTTTATGACCATCAATCACATTGGATATGAGGACGATCCACTTTCACTTCCACTAAATATGGATCATATTCATTATTTTTTTAACATATCACTCCTATGAAAGTACATAATCATTCCCCCAGATGTACTAAATATAGAGGTTGTACATCTAGAGGATGATCATTCATATGTGGAGCATCTAATAAATAATCTGGACTAAAGAGAGAAGGTTTTACACAACAAGAAAATAAACCATGTAAAAGTATCATGGATGAACCATATGTATGGAGAAGTGACTTGTGAACCATATGAGGTGATGAAGGAGAAGTTCGCTCACCTATTTTTGTAAAATAAAATTTTGAGTGAGAAATTTAAAAATGGGGGAAGAATGTAATGTCCCAAACATTTATCAATTGAATTTCCCCTTTTTATAATAATTTTATATAGTATAAATCACATAAAATCACATATAATCCACCATAAAAAATTAAAAAACAAATAATTGACAAAATTGGATTTATTTCTAGAAGTTAAGAAACCAATACCGATGAAATAACAACTTGACATTAGGAATAGTAATATTACCCTTATGAATAATAAACTGAAAAAGTGAATAGTATCCTCACCCATGAGAGTATAAATAAAATTTATGAATTTATAAATTAATTTATTGTATAATTATATCATAGTATAAGTATATAATGTTTTAAAAAATTATTAATTTAGAGTAGGTATTATTGTAAGTCGCAAATATTTAATTACTATTTTATTATTAATTTAATAATTCAAACAAAAATTTATTTTCATAAAATTTATTTAAAAAATAATTTTTTGATGTCTTATGATTTAATGATAATTTTATGAGACTTTAAGTACTTTTTTGAAGTGTTATAAAATCAGTTATTGTTTTAAAATCTCTATTTTTAAAGTAAATGATGTATTAGATTAAAAATTAAATTACTCGTATTTAGAAAATTATTTTCGAAATCGGATGTTCATTTATGAATTATACACATCAATTAAATTGTTATGGTGATTTTGTAGGAAAATTTGAAATACATGAATTATTGTTGAATAGTAAAATATGATAATTTAATGTATAAACACATTATAATTTAAATACACTATTCCATTAGTCATTGCGGATAAAAGAATAGTAATCAAATAACTTCCTTATATGAATATATTTTATGATAATTCCCAAACTAATCATAGTATTGAGACAAAATAATAAAATAATGAATCCAATATTTAGATAACACACATCTTTCCCATTATAATTATCATCCCTCCCTGCCACTTCTCCTCACTCCTATTAAGCCTTAAGACTCCTCCTAATTCTACTCAAATATTTTACCAAGCCCCTATACTATGTAAATGAGGTTTTTTTATCACCAAAAGACTAAAACCGTGCCCTATGGATGATCTCGAGGAGGATAATTCCAAAAGGTAAAATCTTCTTAGTTTTTATTTTAATTTCGTTTTAATGTCATCTATTTTCATCTCTTATACTATACATATATTACAAAAATAGAATGATAACTCTAGTAGGTTTTAAATACTATAATTCTATCATATTAATGGATAGCCCTTCATTAAACACTGACATACCTCTCTTTTATTCTAAAAATGAAATTGTTGCAAGTGATCTATCAATTTAGTGACATCATGGGAAGTGCACTTTAAGTTTCCATTATCTCCTTTAATAATGTCAATACAACCATTATAATGGTTTAGAAACACTGTAAATTGTATTTTATAACCCTTTATGTTCTATAAATAACATAAACACATAATACCAATAGATAAAACAAAATGGGTTTGTTATGATCGAAAAACTGCAAAAAATAACATAAAATGATCATCATTAACAATTAAGGAATTATTAATCTCGATACCATTTAACAAAATTATTTATAAGATAATTTAAACATATATAATATCATTATGATATTATAATAAAAATTCTATATATTGTTCCTCAATTTACATGAATCTTCATTCATGAATTGAAGTAAACTGATCGTGTAAGTCAACAAAATGAACAGTCCTGATCATCGTAATTAAACTCTATAAATCATCAAAAAGGATGTAAATGATCATAATAAAACCATAATGAATCAAAATAATGTATAAATGTTCTTTATTTGTGATTAATTAGTCTAATGTGATTATATAAGATATTAATAGGAAATAGGCTTTCAGACACAAGGAAATGGGAATTCTCAAACCCAACCATCATTCATTGGGTTTTCCATATTTAACTACATTTTTATTATCTATATTAATTAAATATCACTATTTATTATTATCATAAATATTATGGGATAAACATGTTTTAATCTTGAGTTTATGATAAACACAATTCTTTCCAAAATAACTCTTCTATAAAAAAAACTCACCTTTTACTTCTCATGATTGATTCTTCTTTACTCGATGTTGATGATTCTTATATCATGAATGTTATTACCTCAATAATTTTGGATCCCAAAAGTTATTATTGAATGAATTATTAAATTCAAACCACTTTTTATATGTTTTATTTTATGTTTAATAATTATATATATTCTCTATGGGATGCCTTGCAATGTAAATGCCATGATGTGACGGGTGCACCCAAAATTTTATAGGGATATATAAATGTTATAATTTGATAGGGGAAATAGAATTATATAGCACTACAATGAAATGGGTAATGTGATTTATCTAACGTGAAAAGGGAAAAAAGCATGAACATGATTCTATATTTGTTCACAACTTTGTGCGGGGGTTGACCACTAAGACGTGATGTTTCGTTTTTATAGAATGCCTAATTCAATGCCTTATCTTAAAGCTTCCTCTCATGATTATGATCCTATTAATATTTTCAAATTGTGATGTCATTTTTTTAATCAAACAATATTTTATTTTTTATTATTATCTATCCCCTTACTCGGTTTTTAGCTCATCTATTTATTTGATGTATATCCTCTGGTGATCACACATACAAAAAAGAATTCAAGGGATTATAAGAATCTATAGAAGGAGGAATTTAACAAATTATTATGTTTTATTTTATAAATGTTTTGTATGGTCATAATTATCACAACATAATAATCCTTTGAATCCTCATAGTGTAGTTATTTTATGTTCTTTTCTTTAAAATGATGTAATAGTATTGTAATAAAATGAAGGGTTACTAAATTCAAGGTGTTTTATCAGTGGAATTTTGTGAGTTTATGACAGCATGTTAGGGGACTCCCATGAGATCATGAATGATTTTCATGTGCTTTTATGCGACCAGGTATACATTCCTAGGTGCCTTCTCATAATTAATAGTGATCACACAATGTTCATAAACCTATTCCGCATGAAAATCATCATATCATCACTTCACTATAGGCACACACTTTTCCGATGAAAATATATTATTTTACATGTCTCTCATAATTATCTCATTTTCTTTACATCAGGGTGTACCATGATCACTATAGGACCTCTCAATGAAATGTGATAATTGTCAAGGATAGTCATACTACCTGTCTAGGATGCATTGTGTGATCGATTAAGGATCTTTCAATGGTGTATGAACACTGTTACTAAGAAGATCTCATAATTTATATTGAAAAAAAGGGGGATCATATCACTGAATTTAAATTTATCATGACTTTAGAATGATTTTCAATGTGTCATAAATTCATATAAAGGTGATAAAAAGATCAAAATAATATGATTCAATCAGAAAATCAAGGAGGGCCATCCGAGCCATATGAGATAAGGGTACGTAGTTCATATCCAAAGAACCTTGATTTAGCCACAAAATCAATGATTTGAGTAACAAGTATGAGATTATTTTTATGGAACATGTCTATGGATTTTCACATGAATGTCAATGTCCCACATTATTGGAGAGGATTCACATCATCATGGATACATGTACCAAGAAATGAATAATCTAACCCTGTAGTTCATAAGAAGGTATCATGAGACTCAGTTCATATGATCAAAGGAAATGAATCACATTGTGTGAAAGGATTCCAATTTAAATTCATCACATGAAATACAATCCAATTGAAGGTATTTCATATCATATGGTTCTCATGAGGGTGTCATATGATGATTAAATCATCATGTGATGGTGTAAATGGGGTCAAGACATGGAGTGTCATGCATAAATAAATTTTTATTACCATGATACATATTTATGAAATACATATTATATTCACATGGTAGTGACATATGTGGAATGTAAATTACCATGTTAACCTGAATATGGAATTTTAATGGTGTTTAATTCTATATGATCTATACAATTTAGTGCATGTAGAGTGTTATTGCTGATTGGATTTCATCATGAATAAATTTTTTATGGGCTTGATCATTTATAATTGTTGAGTTATTGTTTACAATTTCCCTCAAAATATGATATTTATTAATAAACTATCCTTCTACATTAGGTAATTCTCCTGATCTGAACATGCCTCCATGTTCGCTTGATATGTTATTTGAATCAATATCCTTTCCCATGATATGTCACGAGATGAGACAACCATTATTATGATAAAATTACATTTTGGAACCTAAATTTTCATGATAGGTTACATGGTGACATACCCTTTATAATGATTGGTTATGTTATGTCACAATATTTTTCATGATTGATTAAATGATGGATTAACTCGTCACATGAGTACAAGAAAGAAGTCTTATTTAACCTTTTTCACTTAAAACTTATTGCTTTTTTGATGCACTATTTTGAAATGAAAATGACATATCTCCCTTCTAGATAGGAATCCATCGATAAATATAATTATTCATTTTACATTTATAGAAATGTATAGTAATTCCATATGAAATTCTAGAAAGGTGGAATGTCTGATAAACATGGTCGACTATTCATCACACCGTCTTACTCAACCATGGATATGAGGAATCTCTCTATAAGGCCCCAGCCTTAAACCTTACTTAATCTTGAGTTATTACAAGATTACACATTGAGGATCTTTTCGGGTTTAGAGTTTTAGAGAATTAGATCATAAAACTTTCATTACATTCCACATATAAACAAAGTGGTTACATAAAGATAGTATTCTTCATTCCCATCAATGGAACACACATTTAAAATAAAACATGGATTAATTCTTGACACATCCTTGACTCTATCATCTTATCATGTACCTTTCCCTTGACTTGTGAAAATCATTTCAAAAACTTGGGATGAGCATAAAAACTCAGTATGGGTTATAAAAAAAACATGGAAAGGAAACATGAGTTCATATATAAATAAGAATGAAATCATACTTTACCCATAAAACATAGGCACTTTAACATACCTCATAAAAACATGAATAAATCATATAAATCATAATACGTAAAGGTAACTTGAGGCATTCATAACATTCTTACGTAGGGAGTAACCCTATTGGTTACGTTTGGAATACCCATCACAGTATATTCCCTAAAATCTCTTCGGAGAAACCTTAATGTTTCACTCCTTCGCGTTACCCAATGCATTGGAGAGCTATAACGGGCTCACCCGCCCTTAGTTTATCACGGAACCACCCGTCTTCATAATAATGCCCAAGAACCATAACATAATCATATCACATAAAACATGCATAAAGGAAACATAAAATTTCCACATTTCAATCACGAGATATCAATACAACACATTGATATAAAAACATTATGAAAACCATTTTCAATACCAAAGTAAAACATGGTATTTATTTTTCTTTTAAAAAAGAAGGTATGGCTTGTAGAGGAAGCCAAAACTCAAATAACGGTTACGACGGCGGAGAAGTCGTTGTCGCCGCATACGTACGAAAAAAACATTCCCTTTTGTCGTTTAGTAAACGCTTCGTATAAAAAAAAGATTCCTTTTGAATAAACGAAAAAGTCAAAGGGGTTTATACACCGTATAAAAGAAAGTTGTGTATAAAATAAAATATGCCTCAACGAAAGGAGATTGAGACGAAGTCCCATACCTCGTATCCGACTTGACCCGACCGTTCTTTAATATCCTGAATAATAAACTTGAGATAATCTCTACTTGCTTATGAATCTTTTTCAAGTTCATTATTCCTTTTATACCATGTTATGAACATCATGTAATCAGTTAAGTTAATAATGTTCATTTTGTCGGTATTTGGTTCTTAAGTCAAAAATAGACTTCTTATACTTACATGTTGTTAATTTGGTCAAAGGTTCATTATACCAGAATGATATTCATGATGTAGATATCATATATGTCATATATATCCAGTACCTGCATTCATTTATAATATTACATCACATTTAGAGGTAAGAAATGAAATGCACCGTTCATGGAGACGGTAAGCCGTACGTACGCATGAACACTACTTCCATTTCTATTTCATATTTTCTGGAATGGAATCATAATTATATAAGAGTATATTATAATTCCAGTATAATAACATATATAATATCATTAACTTTATCCTTTACACATCCCACATATGGTATTAACGAATCAAATCACTTTCAGGGGGCGGTAGTCCGCACTTCCTAAAATGAAGATATCGTGTTTTACCCATAATGGAAACCGTAAAGGTATGCCCAAAATGAAAAAACAGAAGCTTAAGGAAAACATAAACATATTATATATCATATATAAAAATAGTGACATCATAATGGCCACCTTTGAAGGTGTTAAATTAGTGTTGAACAATCATCGTTTCGGGAGGCAGAATTTCGCCATCCACAGAAACCTTATGTTCTTTAACCATTTGATGTAGTTGTGTGGAAGTGTAGATCAAATAAATCTTATAACAACATCCTAGTATATTGAATATACTGGTGTTGTTACAAAAGAAGTAAATAAAAAGAGTTTAGGGGGTTGGAGAAGCAAAATAAAACAAATGAACTTGAGAGAATGAATTACCTTTAAAAAGTGTAACTCCTTTTGAGTTGAGCCTAAAGGCTTCCGTTGAAAGGATTCTGCCCAAAGGGAATCCTCTAGGATGAGGAGAGGGATGTGGAGAGAGAAAATGGGCAGGGTTTGTCCGAGCCAATGGCTTGAAGAGTGTGTGAAATGAGGTAGAGGTGGGGGCCTTTTATAAGAGGAGAGGAGGGGAACTTTTGGAAAGTAAAGAAACATTACTTTATTTGAAAATGTTTTTCGGTTTTAAAAGGTCCCACATTGATAGAATTCGTGGATAAGGTTATAAGGCATCGAAATCCACTCATCAAATTGGTTTTGGCCATGTGTAGTGCATAGATTTTATATTATCTTTCCATTTTATTTAAATCGGCAAATAATGATGTCATCGCTGCATCATTATTATGTCATAAATAATTAAATTTATTTAATGTCTAAAAATTATAAATAAATTACTATGATGTAGGAAATCTTTTTAGCTTTCCATTGAATATTTATAATCAAAATTTGGACTTGTATAACCCCACTTAAAAATTGTTTTCGCAAAACATATTATGTTTGTGTCATTTTCACTTTAACATTAAATAAAAAGTAATTTATGTCATTTCCCAACAAAAGTGGATCCATGGGGTCCCCAAGTTGACCCATGGCTTGTCTTGGTCGGCCATGACACAACCAATAAGGTTGGGACATGTGTCTAGGTCATTTTATATTATTAAAGCATTATTTATTCCTTAAACTACACTAATTACCACTAATCGCGATTAAAAACTTAATAAGTTACTATTCACCAAAAAATTATTTTAATCTCATTGAACCACATTTTACTTCTTAATGACAACCATGTATGTCGGATTTTCAAAATTCAATACACATTAGTGGTAAACTTTCATTTAACTGAAAAATCAGTTTGCTTGATCACCACTTAGTGGTTTCACTATTCATCAAAAATTGAAGTTTTTCAGAAAATTACCAAAAAATCACTCTAAGCTATATTTGATATTCCGAATTCAAAAATGAAGTCTATTTTAAAAAATTCAAATCATATAAGTCACATTAATTAATTTAATAATTAATTCCCACTGCCAGAGCAAATAGCGTGTTTTTACAAAACAATAAGTATCAAAATATTGACACCAGTTTAAGTCTAATTTCAAAGTGAAATTGATTCCAATGACCACCATTGGATAAAATGGTAAAAATATATTCTAATTTTACTTCAAAACCAATTCAAAACTTAATCTAATCATATAAATAAATTAGATTAAAAAGTAGTTTTGATGTAAAATGCAGTATTTTTCACTATTCATTAAAAAAATGAACATTGTCAGAAAATTACCAAAAATTCACACAAGGTAAATTTTGATGTCCCAATCATAAAGTATAAGTTTATTTTGACAAACATAGTTTATAAAATTGTCATAATATAGATTCAAAAATGGTTTTCCATCAAAAGGCACTAATACAATCTTTTAAGAATATTAGTGTATTCCATGCATAAGATTCTATTTATTTTCATTTTAAGCCTCTAAAACACTATCTTTATCATTAATAGACATAGATAAAAATATCTATTATTCATTACTTACTTGGGATGTTACATCCTTCCCCCCTTTAGAAAATTGCGTCCCCGCAATTTATTTACTTATCGAATAAATGGGGGTACTTATCCCTCATTGCATTTTCTGATTCCCATGTTGCCTCTTCAATCATGTGGTTTTTCCACAAAACCTTTACCTGATGAATCACCTTATTCCGTAACACTTGCTCCCTGTGGTCAAGAATCTGGACCGGTTGTTCCTCATAAGATAGGTTCTCTTCCAGCTGAACTACCTCTGGACTCAAAACATGAGATGGATCTGGCATATACTTTCTCAACATCGAAACGTGAAAAACATTGTGTACCTGAGATAAACTCGGAGGTAAAGCCACTCGGTATGCAACTGATCCAACTCTCTCCAGAATTTCGTATGGTCCAATGAACCTTGGACTCAACTTTCCTTTCTTACCAAATCTCATCACACTTTTCCAAGGAGAATCCATGAGAAAAACATGATCACCTACCTCGAAAGATAGATCCTTCCTCCGGTTATCCGCATAACTCTTCTACCTGCTCTGAGCTATTCTCATGTGTTTCTGAATCAACTGAACTTTTTCTGCCATCTCTTCTACCAATTCTGGTCCCATCAACTTCCTTTCACCCACTTCATCCCCGAAAGCTGGAGTTCGACACCGCTTCCCATATAATGCCTGAAATGGTGCCATCTATATACTGGAATGAAAACTGTTATTATATGAAAACTCAAACAAAGAAAGATGTTGGTCCCAACTTCCCTGATAATCCATAGAACAAGCTCGTAGCATATCCTCCAATGTCTGAATTGTTCGTTCTGACTGCCCATCTGATTGAGGATGAAAAGCTGTACTAAAATTTAATTCAGTACCCAACGACTTTTGAAGGCCTTTCCAAAAGTTAGAAGTAAACCTGGGATCACGATCTGATATAATGGAGAGAGGAACTCCATGTAACCTGACTATCTCTTTAAGATACAAACGGGAAAGTTGATCAAGAGAGAAAGTATCTCGTATAGCAAGGAAATGAGCAGATTTGGTCAAGCGATCAACAATAACCCAGATTGCATTATTACCTCGAGATGTCTTCGGTAATCCAACAACAAAGTCCATGGATATATTCTCCCATTTCCACTCTGGCACTGGTAAAGGCTGAAGCATCCCTTTCTGTAACTGCCGCTCTGCTTTAACCTGCTGACAAGTCAAACACTTCACAGTAAAATCAGCAATATCTCTTTTCATTCCATCCCACCAGTAATACTCCCGCAGATCTCTATACATCTTAGTACTGCCCGGATGAACTGAAAACGGAGAACTATGAGCTTCACATATCAACTCTCTCTTCAACTGTGAATCACAAGGCACACACAATCTCTTCCCAAATCTCAAAACGCAATCATTATCAATGTTGAATTCAGGCAACTTACCTTTCTGAACCAGCTCTACCCTTTTCTACAACTCACTGTCTTGCTTCTGTGCTTGCTTGATTCTATCTGATAGAGATGATCTCACTGATACCTGAAACAAAACAGAAGGACTTCCTGCACCAACAACTTCTATGCCAAAGTTCATCAAATCGTTAACCGAATGATCACGTTCCAAACGCAACATTGTTAATGAAGCATTACTTTTTCGACTCAAAGCATCAGCCACTTTATTTTCTTTTCCCGGATGGTAATGAATTGTACAATCATAATCCTTGATTAATTCCAGCCATCTCCTTTGTCTCATGTTTAACTCTTTCTGAGTGAATATATACTTTAAACTTTTGTGATCAGTATATATTTCACACTTTACTCCATACAAATGATGCCTCCAAATTTTTAAAGCAAAAACAACAGCAGCTAATTCCAAATCATGTGTAGGGTAATTTACCTCATGAGTTTTCAACTGTCGTGAAGCATAAGCAATTACCTGATCATTCTGCATTAGGACGCAACCAAGTCCTTTCAATGAAGCATCACTGTATATAAAAAACTCACCATTCCTGGAAGGTACTGCCAAAACTGGAGCATTCACCAATCTTCTTTTCAATTCCTGAAAACAATCATCACATTCTTTTGTCCAGATAAACTTGACACCCTTCCGAGTTAGCTTAGACATTGGACTAGATAACCGTGAAAAATTTCTAACAAACCTTCGGTAATAGCCCGCCAAACCAAGGAAGGTTCGAATCTCGGTTACATTTGTGGGTCTTGGCCATTCTTCCACAACTTTTGTTTTTGCAGGATCAACAGTTATTCCATCTTTAGAAACAATGTGACCAAGGAACGATATTTGTTGCAACCAAAACTCACACTTGCTGAATTTCCCATACAATTTCTTTTCTTTTAAGGTTTGCAAGATAACCCTTAAATGTTTTTCATGCTCCTCTTTACTTTTAGAAAACACCAAAATATCATCAATGAAAACCACCACAAACTTATCCAAGAACTCATGGAAAATTCTATTCATTAAGTCCATGAATACAGCAGGTGCATTGGTTAGCCCAAAAGGCATTACTACAAATTCATAATGGCCATATCTCGTACGGAACGTGGTCTTCGGAATATCTGCCTCCTTTACCTTCAGCTGATGGTACCCCGATCTCAGGTCAATCTTTGAAAAAAAACTGAGCTCCCTGGAGCTGATCAAACAAATCATCGATATGAGGCAAAGGATATTTGTTCTTAACAGTGATATTATTCAAGGCTCTATAATCAATGCAAAGTCTCATAGAACCATCTTTCTTTTTAACAAATAAAACAGGAGCACCCCATGGTGATGTGCTAGGTCTAATGAAACCTTTCTCTAATAAATCTTGCAATTCCTCCTCCAACTCTAAAAGTTCAATTTGTGCCATTCGATAAGGGGGTTTTGAAATTGGCTTAGCATCAGGAACTAAGTCCACAATAAACTCAACTTCCCGATCTGGTATTATTCCAGGCAACTCATCAGGAAAAACATCAGGATACTCATTTACCACTGGCACATCATTAATCTGAACAGTTCCTTTATTTTCAACGACGTGTGCAAGGTAACATTCATTTCCATCTTTTACAAGTTTCTCGGCCTCTTCACATGTTATCAAAAGTAATGGTTCATTCTTGTAAACAAACTGAAAGTCTTTCTGAAAAGAAACTTCTTTAGCTCTACAGTCAATCTTAGCATGGTAAATAGAGAGCCAATCCATACCCAGGATAACATCAAACTCTACTAGAGGTAGAACAATAAGGTTTGCAAGTAGGTTCTTTCCACAGATAAGGATATGAAGATTCTTATAAATTCTTTTTTCCTCGACACTTCCCCCAGGTGTTTTTACCAAAAGTTCAGGAGTCATTTCTTGAGATGGTATTCCCATTTTACTAGAAAAGGTTTCAGAGATGAAAGAATGTGTAGACCCCGAATCAAACAACACACTGGCATAGTCTGAAAAAACAAACAAAGTACCTGATACGACTTCATTTGGTGGCCCGACATCTGCTGAAGTAGTTGCAAAGGATTTCACCACCCCTTTCTGCTTGTAGTCTAACTGCTTCCCATCACTCAAGCTCCTTGTCGGACACTCGTTTGCATAGTGACCCATCTCATTGCACTTAAAACATTTCACTAACTGTAAATAAAATTTTTTTTACCTTCACCTTGATCCTTTTCAGTGCAATCACGAGCCTTATGTCCCATCTTACCACATCGGTAGCACTTCCCAGAATTCAGAAGACATTCCCCAGCATGCCTTTTGCCACATTTATCACAAACTGGAAACTTAGATCTCTTACCATCAGACTTTTTTGAAGAATTCTTACCTTTCTCCTGCCACCTCGGTCTCTTCTTCTGCTGGTTGTTATAGGACACTTGGTCATCGGCAAACTCCATTTCCACCTTCTCAGCACATCGAACAAGCTTTTCATAACTTTTAAACTCACGAGAAGCTAATGACCTTCGATACTTTGGCTTTAATCCTGAGTAAAAACGATTGATTTTACTATCAAGGTCCCGGATAAAATTGGGAGCATACCTTGCCAATCGAGTGAACCTTTCTTCATAGGTAGCCACTGAGTCTTCCTCTTGCCTCAATTCCAAGAATTTCTTTTCCATCCTAAGTCGAACAACCTTAGGAAAATACTTCTCAAGAAACATACCTTTGAATTCATCCCAGTCAAGAGCATCAATCTCATAGGCATCCCTGATATTTTTAACCATAGACCACCACTGATCTGCTTCACCCTCCAAACGGTAAATAGCAAGACTAACCTTTTGATTGTCTGAACACCCCATGACATCAAAAATCTTCTCCAGTGCTTTAATCCACCCTTCAGCTTGCACAGGGTCAGATGATCCTCTGAATGATGGTGGATGTTGCCTCATGAAATGTTCCACCACTGACATGTTCCTCTGCGGTTGATCTGGCTGATCTCGTGCATGGATACCACCGCCATTTATCGCCTGAGTCAACTGCGCCATTACTGCAACAAACTGTTCAGTTCCAATTCCGACCATTTCTGGATGCTGATTCGGAAGGTTATTTCCTTCTGTATGCCTTCCTAGCACAGCTTCCCTGTTTCCTCTGCGGAAAACCATTCTGAACAAACATGTCTTAGATGAAGCAACATGGTAATCTTTAAATGCTATATCATTTCGAAAAAGAAAAAAAATATTTTTGGATAATCATTTAATAGAATTATAACTCCTAAAGTTATCTAAACCGACCTTTGATACCAACTATAAGGCCCCAGCCTTAAACCTTACTTAATCTTGAGTTATTACAAGATTACACATTGAGGATCTTTTCGGGTTTAGAGTTTTAGAGAATTAGATCATAAAACTTGCATTACATTCCACATATAAACAAAGTGGTTACATAAAGATAGTATTCTTCATTCCCATCAATGGAACACACATTTAAAATAAAACATGGATTAATTCTTGACACATCCTTGACTCTATCATCTTATCATTGCCTTTCCCTTGACCTGTGAAAAACATTTCAAAAACTTGGGATGAGCATAAAAACTCAGTATGGGTTATAAAAAAAACATGGAAAGGAAACATGAGTTCATATATAAATAAGAATGAAATCATACTTTACCCATAAAACATAGGCACTTTTACATACCTCATAAAAACATGAATAAATCATATAAATCATAATACGTAAAGGTAACTTGAGGCATTCATAACATTCTTACGTAGGGAGTAACCCTCTTGGTTACGTTTGGAATACCCATCACAGTATATTCCCTAAAATCTCTTCGGAGAAACCATAATGTTTCACTCCTTCGCGTTACCCAATGCATTGGAGAGCTATAACGGGCTCACCCGCCCTTAGTTTATCACGGAACCACCCGTCTTCATAATAATGCCCAAGAACCATAACATAATCATATCACATAAAACATGCATAAAGGAAACATAAAATTTCCACATTTCAATCACGAGATATCAATACAACACATTGATATAAAAACATTATGAAAACCATTTTCAATACCAAAGTAAAACATGGTATTTATTTTTCTTTTAAAAAAGAAGGTATGGCTTGTAGAGGAAGCCAAAACTCAAATAACGGTTACGACGGCGGAGAAGTCGTTGTCGCCGCATACGTACGAAAAAAACATTCCCTTTTGTCGTTTAGTAAACGCTTCGTATAAAAAAAAGATTCCTTTTGAATAAACGAAAAAGTCAAAGGGGTTTATACACCGTATAAAAGAAAGTTGTGTATAAAATAAAATATGCCTCAACGAAAGGAGATTGAGACGAAGTCCCATACCTCGTATCCGACTTGACCCGACCGTTCTTTAATATCCTGAATAATAAACTTGAGTTAATATCTACTTTCTTATTAATCTTTTTCAAGTTCATTATTCCTTTTATACCATGTTATGAACATCATGTAATCAGTTAAGTTAATAATGTTCATTTTGTCGGTATTTGGTTCTTAAGTCAAAAATAGACTTCTTATACTTACATGTTGTTAATTTGGTCAAAGGTTCATTATACCAGAATGATATTCATGATGTAGATATCATATATGTCATATATATCCAGTACCTGCATTCATTTATAATATTACATCATATTTAGAGGTAAGAAATGAAATGCACCGTTCATGGAGACGGTAAGCCGTACGTACGCATGAACGCTACTTCCATTTCTATTTCATATTTTCTGGAATGGAATCATAATGATATAAGAATATATTATAATTCCAGTATAATAACATATATAATATCATTAACTTTATCCTTTACACATCCCACATATGGTATTAACGAATCAAATCACTTTCAGGGGGCGGTAGTCCGCACTTCCTAAAATGAAGATATCGTGTTTTACCCATAATGGAAACCATAAAGTTATGCCCAAAATGAAAAAACAGAAGCTTAAGGAAAACATAAACATATTATATATCATATATAAAAATAGTGACATCATAATGGCCACCTTTGAAGGTGTTAAATGAGTGTTGAACAATCATCGTTTCGGGAGGCAGAATTTCTCCATCCACGGAAACCTTATGTTCTTTAACCATTTGATGTAGTTGTGTGGAAGTGTAGCTCAAATAAATATTATAACAACATCCTAGTATATTTAAGATACTGGTGTTGTTACAAAAGAAGTAAATAAAAAGAGTTTAGGGGGTTGGAGAAGCAAAATAAAACAAATGAACTTGAGAGAATGAATTACCTTTAAAAAGTGTAACTCCTTTTGAGTTGAGCCTAAAGGCTTCCTTTGAAAGGATTATTCCCAAAGGGAATCATCTAGGATGAGGAGAGGGATGTGGAGAGAGCAAATGGGCATGGGTTGGCCGAGCCAATGGCTTGAAGAGTGTGTGAAATGAGGTAGAGGTGGGGGCCTTTTATAAGAGGAGAGGAGGGGCACTTTTGGAAAGTAAAGAAACATTGCTTTATTTGAAAATGTGTTTCAGTTTTAAAAGGTCCCACATTGATAGACTTCGTGGATAAGGTTATAAGGCATCGAAATCCACTCATCCAATTGGTTTTGTCCATGTGTAGTTCATATATTTTATATTATCTTTCCATTTTATTTAAATCGTCAAATAATGATGTCATCGCTGCATCATTATTATGTCATAAATAATTAAATTTATTTAATGTATAAAAATTATAAAAAAATTACTATGATGTAGGAAATCTTTTTAGATTTACATTGAATATTTATAATAAATATTTGGACTTGTATAACCCCACTTAAAAATTGTTTTCGCAAAACATATTATGTTTCTGTCATTTTCACTTTAACATTAAATAAAAAGTAATTTATGTCATTTCCCAACAAAAGTGGATCCATGGGGTCCCCAAGTTGACCCATGTCTTGTCTTGGTCGGCCATGACACAACCAATAAGGTTGGGACATGTGTCTAGGTCATTTTATATTATTAAAGCATTATTTATTCCTTAAACTACACTAATTACCACTAATCGCGATTAAAAACTTAATAAGTTACTATTCACCAAAAAATTATTTTAATCTCATTGAACCACATTTTACTTCTTAATGACAACCATGTATGTCGGATTTTCAAAATTCAATACACATTAGTGGTAAACTTTCATTTAACTGAAAAATCAGTTTGCTTGATCACCACTTAGTGGTTTCACTATTCATCAAAAATTGAAGTTTTTCAGAAAATTACCAAAAATTCACTCTAAGCTATATTTGATATTCCGAAATCAAAAATGAAGTCTATTTTACAAAATTCAAATCATATAAGTCACATTAATTAATTTAATAATTAATTCCCGCTGCCAGAGCAAATAGCGTGTTTTTACAAAACAATAAGTATCAAAAGATTGACACCAGTTTAAGTCTAATTTCAAAGTGAAATTGATTCCAATGACCACCATTGGATAAAATGGTAAAAATATATTCTAATTTTACTTCAAAACCAATTCAAAACATAATCTAATCATATAAATAAATTAGATTAAAAAGTAGTTTTGATGTAAAATGCAGTATTTTTCACTATTCATTAAAAAAAATGAACATTGTCAGAAAATTACCAAAAATTCACACAAGGTAAATTTTGATGCCCCAATCATAAATTATAAGTTTATTTTGACAAACATAGTTTATAAAATTGTCATAATATAGATTCAAAAATGGTTTTCCATCAAAAGGCACTAAAACAATCTTTTAAGAATATTAGTGTATTCCATGCATAAGATTGTATTTATTTTCATTTTAAGCCTCTAAAACACTATCTTTATCATTAATAGACATAGATAAAAATATCTATTATTCATTACTTACTTGGGATGTTACACTCTCTCACCAATATATGACTTCAGTGAACCAAAACTCTTCAAATTTTTAAATTATTCATAATGTGAGGTTGGGGGCATTTTTGAGAATTTGAATCACCATTCATCTTATGTTATGGAACACCTTTGTGTAGATCCATTATACAACATAATAAAATTAGGGCATTGCGACTTCATGTATACCATATTATGTCCTCATATAACCCAGTTACCGAGCTTAACGAATAATGTAGTATATACATATCTTTTTATTTTACCCCAGCATATCAAATTGTATGGTTAAGAACATACTCTATTTTTCCAGATCATACTAATGGATATTGTATGTGGATCCTCATATATCACACACCTCACATCCACATAAAAATTATTAAAATATTATTACATCCAGTGTAATGATTCATCATTTACTAGTTGGCTTCACATAACAACCATATAGAAAATGGTTTTATCACAATATCCTCACATATTATCAACATAGAATGAACTATTTTTCAATGTTAACTGTTCATATTATTAATTAGATAAATTTCAGGCACCTCGTTTTAGGGATATTAACATGGTGTTTTATCTAGAACTTGGAAAAATGTGAATAGTTATTCTCTACATGCATGCTAGATGATACCAATTTGATTGTTGTTCTACTGGTTGATGATGGAAAAGCAGAAAAAGATCCATGAAATAGAGTTATTTCATATTACCCATTTCATAAATGGTTTCTAACATGTATTTCAGGAGATATTCTCATCCGTACAATATCCATAGAAGACTATTCTTGTAACTTTATTGGTTGAACAACAGGTTCTTCTTCACATTCATATTTTCATATTCTTTCGGTCACACATCTGGACAGGTAGTCAGTGTGTTTATTTACATCATGTTCTATTGATTAATAGCTAAATAGAACTTATAATCTAACTACTATGAGATAAATTCATCACACTACAATCCCACACATGAACCATACCTGCCGCCTCATGTTTCCTCATTTTCACAAGATGCATATTCTCTTCATCAAGTGATTGACATTATGGGATATATGAGTGATATTGAGATGTATCATAGAACACAAAAACATATAACTATGAACCTATGAGTTTTAGCATGGTAAATTTCATAAACTCAATGTTATATTGGTGCATGATATCCATTTTTGGGCACAATAGTCATGCAAAAAATGCAGTACAACTATGTTGAAAAAGATGATGTGCAATGTTGTTTGTCCATCCCATAATATGCACCTATTTAAACTAAATAGAATATTAAATTTTATTTATTATCATAATGATATTTTTTAAACCCCTAATAATATTAATTATAATAATAACAACAACAATCCTTAAATTGTGTAAATAATGTGCACGCCCCAAAATTATTTTCAAATGACATAATGCCTTATGATCATCCAATCGCTCATCATATTAATCCATTCATGGTAAAGTGTATGGAAAAATTTTATTAATTTCAATATGTTTTTTTACTATAGTAGAATTATGGAAATCATTGAAATCCTGGTAATAAATTATTGGACACCCATGGTCCAATTAATCTAATAAATTATTGATATAAATCAAAAAATATTAAACAATTAATTCTTGTAATGTCTTAAATTCACTTTTATAAACATTCATAAACCTTAATTACAGTATTACGAAACATAAATCATATAAAAATATATATTTCGATATTATTATTTCATGGGGAGGATTAATTCTTAGAGGATTGATGATCATTTCTGATAGTTAATGGAAAATGATGCCCAGTATGGACACAATCACAATGAGAAAACGATCCCCGAATGTGGAAGTGAATTCCAACTATTTTACTATGATATTCTCGATGATATTATGATTATAATATATATTATTTAATGGAACATATAATTTAATTCTCATGTAAATTAACCACATTAATTAATTTGTTTTGATATTTCCAATTTTGGATTTAACCCTACTTCTCTATGAATTCTATCCAAATGATTGATAGTGGGAATCATAATGAATACTAAATTATATCCTCATGATAGATTACATTATTTTACTCATTATTCATTATATAATTGTTAGAATATTACATTTATTGTCATTCAATAAATAAATTCATTTCTCAATAAGAGGTAAAAACTAGGTATTTGAGAGATTAGTCTATTTTCAAAAAAATAATAAATATGGAATGTATATTATCTACTAGGTTATGAAAAAATGATAATGGAATTAAGGTATAGTTCCATAGGGGATGGGAAGAAATAATTTAAGATTATTCATTTATGGAAACTATTAGTATCATTTTCTATTAAGGATGGTGGTAAATCTAAATCTTTATGTCACATAATATGATTCGTGGCATAAAATTGTGTGTCAAAAGAGATTCATGTTATAATAATGTTAAAATTTAAAGGATATTATTTTCTTGAAGAGTGTTACTATATGATATGTAGTTTTAAAGATCATGTTCCATGTACCACCCAAGAAATTCCTAAAAGGTCCTATAATTTTATAAATGTAATGGTTTCTTTATTTATTTAAACACTAAATTTATTTAGTTGTCAAGGTATGTACATTCCTAAACACATGAACTTTTTTTGGGAATGAATGTCTTAGGATCCATGTTTTATATAAATATGATGTTATCTTTAAGGGACTATGAAAACTGTTCAAACACATAAATATCATATCACCTAAGAAGGAAATGTCCCATGTACTGGGGATTTGTACCCAATAAAACATTCATCTCATATACCAAAAATAGTTTTTTATATTTCACATCGATGGAGCAATGTAAAAAATTTATATGATAGTACAAGAATAAAATATTAATTAAGGATTATATATAATGTACTACATAATAAAGGTCAAATGATTTTCCAACATTATAATATTATCATAACTCCTTAATAAATTCTATAATTTAGATCTATGAGTATCTCATATCCGGAATATTTCAATGTGAATGTGTTTGTAAACATACTAGTGGTGTTGGAGGTAATACATGAGTATATTTGGGTGGAATAAATTGTTTATCTTAGTGGGAATAGACACGTGTATAGGTTATGGTAACCGAAGTATTCATGGGGTTCATAATTAATTAGAATCTTTTTTATACTAGGAAAAAATTCCCCATATAAAAATTATGGATTCCTACTCCACCAATGATCACTAGGGAATTAGTTCTCTATTTGTAGAGATAATAATCCAAATCTATATGTGATCAAATGGGGAATGTTCCTTTATTTGATGTTGGTAACTCTATGTGATAATAAATATCATATTTAAGGTCACAAGTCCCCTATTTAATTATAGAGAGGTTAAAATTTATACAGTTGGAATGTTTATATTCTTCAACTATATTCTAATTCTCATGTATGTTGTCAGTGAAGAGTAGGAATTTTTATTAAGTATGAGGTACACTCCATTAATTCATAATAAGGTACATGTGTGTTTTCCCGTTATTTTCTATAATTTTACGGTGATTTTTTTGAAAAAGTCATTTTACTATTCTTTATGATTTCCATTAATCATTATAGGGTATAGTTATAGGTTCACCATAATGGGTATACCCAAACACACATTTATTGTCTAAAACAGATGATAGAATGTATGGGAGTAACCAATTTGGACATTATTTGGTGGATCATAGTAGTAGATAGAGGTTTGGGAACTGGAAAAATATCATTTTAGAGTTATATTAATTTAATGACTTATTCAGCATATAATTTTTTGCTAGTATTTTTCATCATGATTATTTGTCACAGAGATTTTACTTCTCATTTGTGTCCAATATACAGAATACTACAATTGACACCTTAGAAATTTCATGATGAATTATACTATTCAATAAGATTATATTATATAACGGGTATTTTGATATAATATGTGGGGATGTGTATGATATACAATTGAATTAGGATATGGAAAGAATTCCTATGGTATAGGTGTACTTATTTATTTTAACTTGACACTATACTTCTAGACATGGGATATGGGTGGAATACTCAACTTATCATCACGTAGGAGGTGTCCATCTTTTTTGGGTCCTAAAAGAGTGGTATCATGGTGGTTCATTCATTTGGACTAAATTAGGATTTTTTTAGGTGAATATTGAATTTTTAATATAAGTAAATGGTTTTAATGGGACTCTAGATATGATTTACAACCCAAAAACTGAATATTAGACTTTCAGCCACTTTAATAATTCAGAAGGCCTCAAATAACCTTGTTGTTAACTTGGTGGATTCTATAATGTTTTATAGGGAAAAAATAAATGGAAAACATGTAACATAACAATCGATTGTAGATTTTCTTCTACTAAATGAGCCATCTCCCAAGATATTCACTGTTGACTGGAGTTCATCTTGTTAAAATGAAGCATTTAACCCCATATAAATCTAGATATCTTCCCGATATAGGGTTTCAATGTGACTTTCCTAGTGAATGATGTTTATTATATTGAATAACTAAGTGAATATGATTCAACATAGGGACATGATCATGAATTTTTTCCACCTGATTTTTAAAAAATACTCTTTAAAGAATCCGATAGAAATAATTCTCACATTAACTAATGTATGTTGTCAACACCCCTCCTATTGAAAAATTGATTATTCAATTGGGAAAAAAATATTATTCAAATTGTAAGAACCTAGATTTCTTTATGAGGTATGGATCCCCTATTTTTCTTTTTTAATTATTAAATATGGCCTTATATGAGTTACCATTGAAGAAAATAGATTTTTATATAAGTATGGAGCTTGTTCAGAGACTGAAACTAGTATTTTTTGGGTGTTTTAAGCCTAAAACACAATTAGGTCAAATCATGTGGAGGAGACTGCATGGTTTAAAAAAACTGTGCAAGGATGGATATAGGGGGTATACATAACAAATAATTTGAGGAAACCATGATGGGTGAGGAACATTCCCATGAAATCAGATATTATTTTTTTATTGATATTGATAGTGGGTTTTTGCATGGGTTTGTCACATTTTTTAAACCTTGTTTGTAAACCATGAGGGTTCCCCTTGGCCTACTAGATGCCATGCACAGTTTGAAAACAGTTTTCTGAACCATGTTCCCTAAAACTTGAAACACCTAGATGGGTTTTTAATTAATTTTTAATTAAATTAATTTCTATTTAAAACCTAAATACATTTCACCCTAGATACATCAAGAGGCCCCTCTTTGAGATCTCATGGGAACTAACAAAGGATTTATGGTGGATCCTTCAACTATTGTCCAATTCAAGAATGGGTTGTCTCATCAGATCATCATTAAAATGATTTACATTTCATTTATCTATTATTTATTTTTATGGTTATTACATATGAAATTTGGATTTAGGATAAAATGCACTAATTTTTCATTGTTTGTTATTTCTTCATATTTCTCCAAATCCCAATGGAATAAGTAATTGATATTAGATGAGAACTCCACGACTGAGAATTCGGTATGTGGTTTATACTTCTATTTTTAGTATTATTTCATTATAGAGATATAATCCTTTATGTCATTCTCCAAAAAAAATTTGTTTCACTAATATTGAAATTTTGAATTGAAATAAATTATATAGGACCTGTTATGGATTACCCTTGGTTTCATATGGTGTGTCGGTGTTTTAGGACCCAACCTAAGGCCAGCCATGGGGTGTACCATGCCTTTTCCATGGGGTTCACCTTTAATGAACCACCCAAGTGGTGTATTCTTTAGTTTTCCAAGATGTGGGAATTTCCGTTGGAATTAAATGAATTTAAAAATAAAATTTTAGGATATGTACAACCACCATGCTTTGTTTTTTCATATTCTACTAATATTGAATATATAAATTGATTAAATAAAATTATTTGAATTAGTTGGTACACATGTGTGATATGTTTAATTCAAAGCGGTGATTGATGGGGGGTATACCAATGTGACATGATAAAATGGTAATGGAATTCATGATGGGGTATACTAATGTAATTTAATTGCTTAAATTTTTAATAAATTAGTTGGTATACTAATTGAATGGAATTAAATGTAATTGATTAATGAGTGGGTAAAATTCAATGGAATTGAGTTTTTAAATGGTATAAAATGGATGAATGATATTATTAGATTCCATAAAGGAATATTCATGGATCAAGAATGCGATAGTGGATTTCATGAGTAGTATTTATTCGTGAATCTTGATTCTATGGGATGCATTGGGATTTTCCATCCCTTACATCCCACTTACATGGACTCACATAGGACGTGTTGGTATTCATGTTCCTAGGGCTCCAAACTGTGTATATATTTGTTTTTCATTGAGATTCTCCTTAGAATCATTCGGGATTCCTTGGTATTTTACATCTTGGATCCATCACATCATGGTATGAAACATTGGTTATTACAACATGGACTTATTTTTGTGTTTCTTTTCATTATACGACACAACTGTGGAATTTATAATATGATTGGTTTTATGGAAAGGCCACCAGATATTGATATGGTTTCATTTTATCACAAGGTCATGGGTATATGATACATATGGGAGTATATTAAGGCTATGTTGTTTATTAATTTTGATTCTAACTTCCTTGATAGGATCATGATAGTTGTTTTTGTAGGGAGCCTCGAGAGGATACTTGGTATCAATTTATTATCATGGATATGTGTCATGGGAAAATCAACTATATTTTCCTTCTTTACTTATGCTAAAAATATTATATTTCACAAAATGAAATCTATAATTATTTGGTTGATTACCTACTGGGATGTTATCTCACGTATTATTTAGGTCTCCCTTAGGGACTCAAAAAGATTATTTGAGGGTAGGAAATGATGGGGGAAATCTCCCTAGTACAGGTTTTTTAATATATACTTAAGATATTGGGATCATAAGACCAATACAAGGATTGTGATGCTACTATGACAATTTTTGGTATTCATGTCTTTTGGATACTCATAGTGTACTTTACCTTAAGGTACCTATCATTGGTGTCATCAAGATACATGTATCATCATCATATGTTGTGAGATTGCTTATTTTTTGTGAAATATACATGCCATACATATTTATTAGTATTCTGATTGTTGTATCACTTCTAATATTGATTGATTATTTCTTCCAGTGTGTTACACTCTGGTGATGAGGGAATAGTCTCCCCACTTACACCACTAGCTCCTCAATTCTATTTGGTAGTATCTCGCATTTACGGATATGTGCATGAGGTTGTGTGGCCAACTGGTCTCGGAGTACTCTTGATTGGAATCCAGATATGGGATGTTACAAAATGGTATCATTGAATCCATTTGCAGTTTTGGATAATGTTTGGGGAAAATAGACTGGGATAAAAATGAAATGTAGTTTTATAATATGTTGTACTTGGTCATAGATAACACATATATATGGAAAAGTGAATTTTCATCGAATGTATTTCTATTTTTGAGGATTTTAATAATTTATGATGATTTTATTCCACTATTGGGAGATGCACTTGGGTTGTTATGTTACTATTTATATGATTTTGGTTCTATTTCTGTTGCAACATAATGAGATGAGGGTATGCCATCTCATGCATCATATAGGAACCATGATAGAAATCATATTCTTGAATTATCCACTGAAATTCAAGAAATAATACTTGACACATGATGGTGTGATAGGTCTTGTTATATTTGTCCCTTATATTGAGATATAGTATGTGTAGCGGATAGATAAGTGGCATAATCTTTTAATTCATTATGTGTAAAGGCCCATATAGACTGGAAAAAGATGCAACATTTGACTATTTTGTTTATTATGAACAGAATGAGATGTAGTTTCAATTTTCTGGGAATCAAGGTTTGGTTCATGAGGGGTTATGGGACATCATCGATTTGAACTTGGTGAACCATAATTTTAATATTTGGATCAAATGAAAATGAAATTGATACCTAAAATAGAGACTTGTCCTAGACCCCACTATTGACTAGGAAAAAGACATAGTTTCTTGTGGCTTTGGTGAAATTTTTTTATATAGTCCTATAATTTGACTGGGTTGTGGGTTATTACATAGATTTTGGTGGTTTCTCACCTATAATACTATTTATGAGTTATAAACATTGATGTTTTTCTTTTATGAGGCATGTGGTTCGAATTGTAGAGAAATAACACCCCTATAACCTCTAATGCTACACTAGGAGGATGGAAACGACCATGATCTAGATGTGGTGGTCCATGGGATACTGAAAGATCCTCTATTTGTGCTAGCTATGGAAGTAGGTGTTGTTTTAGATATTCGTAATGAGGAATAGTTCTGTGAGGGTTTCTATTGCTTCATACAGACTCTTCAAGGATCACTATAGCCTACCTTGTCTATGGTTGAGAAGATGTGTGTGTTCCCGCAGCACCATCCAATCATGTTTTCATAGGATGGTGGTCTATAGGCAACTGAGATATGGCTAGAGATAATGTTGTCGATATTTGAGAGTCTATAAAAACCTCTTGAGAGTAGGGTAATGATCGTGTCATATATCCTTCATGGAGAAGAAAACCACTTGTGGGATGCATTAAACCTCGCTGACCGGCTGTGCGATATGGGTTGGACTAATTGAAGACCTTATTCTATGACTAATTTTACTCTAATACTCTGTAGGGAGACCATGAAAGTGATTTCATGCATCTGGAGTAGGGTGTCATAATGATTATAGAGTACTCGGCATTATTTATAGAGTTTGATCATTATTCATATTTGTACCATGCTAATGAGACATAGAGAGAAAGAAACATTAAAAAAGGTGTCATACATGATTTGAAATCACATGTCATCACGTTCAAATTTAATTATATAATTGATATTTTTAACTATGTGATGATTAAAGAGTGTAACTTGAGGGAATCTGGGTTCCTAGAGAAGACAAGTTCTATCTCTCAACCCAATGGTTCACCGTCTTTTGGCTGGAAGTACCATTTTGGGGATTCCCACCAGATGAGTTTCAGTTAGGCTATGAGTATTGGTATCTCATTGTTTTTTCCTCATTGCGGAAGAAGAGTCCACATAATGAATCAATGTAATTGTGAACCAGTAAATTTGAAAGCTTTCAAAAGGATAGGGAATATGTAGTGGTTTTATAGTACATTCCCTCCAGCTGTGAATGGAACAGAACAGTTATGCACCAGGTACAAGAGCATATTCTCCATCTCTATGTCGAGTAGGGAGTTGGAACAGGGATGGAAAATTAGGGCGCGATAGTTATAGTCATGGAAGGGGTCTCTAGACATTATTTACACTGATATAATTGAGTGTACCAACTTCTAGTAGATAGTTTGTGTCATAGGGCCATGGTACATGCCATATCCATTATATACACCCTACACCCGAGGAGAAGGTTGTTGGACCATCTATACAAGTAGCCTCTACTATTGTATATGATCTTTTTGATATAGGTTCATCTCATAGGTTCAAATATACACCTTTGGTGAAAATATGTGGCCTGTAGATTTTTATTCAGAGAGTTTTATGATTATAGAAAAATTGTTTTCAATTATAACAGAGGGTGTACAATAGTCAATGGATTTTACCCTTGCATTTGGTTAGTGTAACATCATAATGAATTTGAATGTTCTTGAGATGATAGGGTTTGATGTCATACTGGGGATGGACTTGCAGGTTGATAATAGGGTTACGTTTATTTCCAGCACTAAAGGGTGAATTTTACATCACTAGAGGGTGTATTGTATACTCACATGGGTGAATAAGATGCCCAAGTGAGCTGATCTGTAATGAAATATTGTGCACTAGGTGAGATGTTAGCCTAGATCTCTAATTTGTATCTAGTTTATCATGGAGAGAGATAGGCTAACATTCCTCTTATTTTTTACTACTTCGAGGATATGTTCCCTGATAAATTTCCTACTCAAAATCGTAAAATATTGGTAGAGTTATATTCATAGAATGTGATAGTATTTCTACCAGTATCCATTCATCCTTACTAGATGTCTATAGTGGATTTTCATGAGTTCAAGAGGATGCTATAGTATTTGGAAGAAAATGGGTTTATTCGACCCCATACTAATACAGGTTGTTTATCTGTCATTTTTTACAAAATATAGGATAGTATCCTTAGGATATGTGTGTATTATTAGATGTTAAACCAACTAATGGTTAAGAACCCATATCGCTTTTCACAGAAATATGATCTTTTTTATCATCTTTGAGTTTCTTGGCTACTCTTAAATGATTATTTGAGGCACAGATTTCACAATTTACATGTTTTACCTATAGACAAACCACTTACACCATTTCATATCAGGTATGGTCTATATGAGTATTCGGTTATGTCATTTGGTCTCATGAACATGCCAAAAAATTTCATGTAACTGATGAACCTAGTGTTTATTCATTACCTAGACAATTTTGTGGTTGTTTTCATAGAAGTTATATTGGTGTATTATCATAATCTACAAAACCATGGAAACCATCTTGAGATCCTTTTGAATAAACTAAGAGAGAATTAGTTATATTCTAATATAATAATGTGAATCTTCTGGATGGATCATTTTCACTTCCTGGGCCACATCAGATTAGAGATTATAGTATCATTGGATCCAAATATGGTGAGAGATATAGGTTCTTGGGAACAACACAAGAACATTTTTGACATTCAATGATTCTTGTGGCTAGCTCGTTACTATATGCATTTCATAGAGGTCTTTTCATGATTAGTAGTTTCATTGGAGGGATTGACTAATAATGTGGTGAAGTTTTTATGGTAAGATATTTTTTAGAAAACCTTTCAAGATATTAAGGAAGGTTGACATTAGCACCAATCCAGAAACTATCATAACAGTGTCGGATCCCTAGAATTTATTCTAATGAATCATGTAATGGACTCAGGGATGGGTTGACGTAGGGGGATAGATTAATGAAATATGGGGATTAGTAGATGAGGCCACCCAAGAGGAACTACATGACGTACGACCTCGAGTTAACTATGGTTGTTCACATATTGATTTATTAGAGACATAACATACTAGTATATCATTTTGTGGTGTACACAGACCACAAAATAATCAAATATATATTTATATAGTGTGTTTTCATTCTGAGATAGGGATTTTGGGTTAAGTACCAACTATTATTTGAATTTTAGCTTTATTATATGTCGGTTAATGGAAATGTAGTAGCTCATACACTGATCAGGGGGCCTCATATACGAGCATTATAGAAGTCTAGTTGAAACTAGAATCTTGTGGAATTGTTCTATGAGATGCATTTAGAGGTTCATGACAATTTAGGAAAGACATATCTATCATTATTTTTTGTGACCTCTTCCATGCTGGATATAGTGAGGATGTGGCAGCAATTAGATTCATAGGGCCTAGTTCTATGGGAGAGTGTGGTAGGTGAGGACCCTCCTCCTGGATGGGTCGTTCGCAAGGATGAGATCCTACATATCTTTTGATGAATTTGGGTTCTAGTGAGTAGATTCGAGGAGCTGATGTATGAATTTCATTCAACAATTTGGGTAGGGAATCCAAGAGTGACTAAGATGTATAGTGACTTCTGTTGTCAGTACTGGTGGCTAGGTATGAAGTGAGAGATAACTGTTTTTGTTATGAGGTGTTCCACCTTCTAGTAGGTTAAGGAGGAACCTTGGTGACCAATAGAGATTTTGAAGTAGTTACCTATTCTCGAGTAGAAATGGTATGATGTCATGATGGATTTCATGACAAATTTTCTATAGTTTAGTTGGGGTAATGATGTTTTGTAGGTTTTTTTCATAGGATAACAAAGTATGGTCATTTATTATCATTTAAGGACACCTATCTATGGGAAATTATGAATTCATGACATTACATGAATTATCCTTTATAATAGGGATTCCTTATTTTTTTATCATTTATATTTGTGTTTATAATGGGATCAAGGGACATAGGTGATTCGGATCACATCGCACCACCCTCTGACTGATGTCCAGTTAAGCATGTGATACAGGTGCTAGAGGAAATTCTTGGAGAATGATTCTGATATTTTAGGGGTTTCTAGGAGAGGCATATACCCATATTGGAATTAAAATCATTTTCCATATGACTATAGTGATGACACATTAGGAGGATTTTTATGGTGGGTCATTCCATTCACCCCTGTTCTAGATAAATGTAGGTGAGTAAGCTTTATTGGGACTCATTCTCATGTAGGTGACTTCTGAGCTAGTCTAGTTGATTCAGAAGTGTAGGGAGACTATGAAACCTTATTAAAAATGTTACACCCATCTACGAACAATAACATTAGTGTTCTAGGTAATGGATTAGGTCTTTTTGCATGTTTCACCATGGTTGGGACCGAGGTAGATCAGAAGACAGTCTAAGATTTCACTGTGATATTTTGGGTCATTAGAGATTTTAGAGATTGTTGGGTCAGTAGAATATTGATTGTAGTTACCTCAGAGGTATTGGTCCATGTGCGACATCTTACAAATATCCCTTCTATGCCACTATCTTGTGGATCCTTCTTATAAGTCCCTACTGTTAGACAATACATAATCTTAAGTAAAGTCAATAATATGAATTTCACTTACATTTTAGATCTTTTAGGTTTACAGGTTTAGATAATTTAGCCATAACTAATACATGAGAACATAAATATTAAAAATTAGAAAATTATACTCACTCTATATTTTTTCTGAAAAAAACTATTAAAACGAAACATGGTTTCATTTCATTTGTATGCATAATAACTTTTCCATGACCCCATCCTTGACTCTATTATTCTTTAAATTGTATGAACAAATATTTCAAAACATGGGATGAGCATACACACTCAATAATGAATATAAAAATAAAGAAACTGTTAGACATGAAAAAACATTTAAAGCATGAATAATTTATCTTAATTTAATACTTTTAACCTTTAAGATATAGTAAATACTTTTCAATGAATTTAATACCATTTCTCATAGTTTTTGTAATCCAGTGATTTCCATACAACCCATATGAATCACATATGACTTATAAAGGTAACTTAGGAAATTATCATACATAAATTGAAAAACCATATGACAAACATCCACCCAAATCGTTAAAGAGAATAGCCATATGGCTGACTTCCATACTCAATTCATTGGGGGTAAAAATTTAACCAATCATTTGTGCTTTATCACAGAACCACCTACCTTTGGTTTATCATGTAACCACCTACCTTTGCTTTATCATGTAACAACCCTTCAAATTTCCATGTACCATTATAAAATCATAACACCAAATAGATTTCAATTATAAATATTTCAGTATTAATATTTTCAATCACAAGAAATCTTTTCAATATATTGGTATATTCAATCCATTTCCAAAACTATTTAAAAACTTTAGTAAATAGAAATTTGAATCAAAGTTTACCATACCAGTTTTAAAAATTTGAATGAAATTTAAATTTTAAAATATTCATGTCCGTAAAAATAAATTGATAAAAATTATTTTGAAAACATTTACATGGAATAGATGTTTTTTAAGGAATAAATCTTAAAAAAATTAAAATGACATTTCAGTTAAAGTTTCTGTTACGACAAGAGATGAACATGAATAAAAATCACGAATGAATGACATTTAGAAAATATTAAAAATCATGATAACATTATAATTCAGTATATAATGTGTCTAATGAAATATATATATATATATATTATATGATAATAATGTTGTGAATATCAATATATTCCTTAATGAAAGAAGATTGTGATGAAGTCCTTTACCATGATAGTATAATTAGATTAAGGATAAATCAATTAAATAATATTTTGTGAGAAATATGAATACACCAAATATAATTTTATATTTAGTGTAAAATAATCAGAGTTCACTCACACATATTATTGAACAACACAACCAATGACATGGACATTTAACTTAATGAATGTAAATTGTGTTAAGATTTCATTTATCATGCGTCCGACTTGTCTCAAATGTTCTTTATTTTCCTGAATAATAAAAAGAGGCTAAATTATAATTTCTAGTAATCATGTTTATTTGTTATTATTCCCCGTATATCACTTATTATCATGTTATAAAAATTACATAACATTTTATGTTCAAATCAGATTTTTTTATCTATATTTGGTACGTTTGTCAAAGATGAACTTGTTTTGATGTAAATTGTCTATGTGGTCATAATTCCAACATCTCAAGAATAGTATAAAGGATTTAAATATCATAGATACCTATTATATCAATATTTATAATAATCCAAAAATATTTGGAGATAAGAAATGAAATGCATTGTTCATGGAGATGGTAGACCATTCGTACTCATGAACGTTACTTTAATTTCTTTGTAATATTAAAAGAATAATTGTTAAATGATATAAATTTATATTATAATTCTAGTAATATATTAATGTCATATAAATATCATGAGTTTAAAAAGACCATATTTTATAGATTTTATGTATATAGATAATGGGTCATATCTAATTGATTGGGTGGTAGTACACACTTCCTCAAACGAAATTATTGTATTTAAACAAAATTGAAAGCATGAAAATAGGTTTTAAATATAAATTAAAAAAACATAGAGACAATATAAATATAATATATAACATATGTGAAAAATAATTTCCATGATAATTTCCTCCACGATAAGTGGTAGGGGAATATTGAACCATCATCATTACATAATTTTGAGGTATTATTTTACTACATATAATAATAACATGTGGAAATATACTTAATTAACATGTAGTGTCTCATCCCATTTTAATGTTCCACCAAAAAATCATCTATTTTTCGAAATGATGAGTATTTAAGATGAATTTTTCATTCATAATGAACTAGAATATACCTAAATATAATTAAATAGACAATAATTGAATAATTATTTTTTTCAAAAAATCATTAAATATAAAAAAAATCCAAAATGTGTAATAGAAAATCAGATAATTCCCCTTAAAATAATAAACCATTGTATGATGAAAAACTAATTTTTATCTACAAAATTTGATATTAAAATCAAATTCCAACAAAGAAAAATTTATAAGTAATTTTCCCTAAAATTCCCCTATAAATTAAAAATTAATATTGAAATCCTATAATTATATGGAATTGATAACATAGTCTTCCAAGACAAATTTTAACACTTATCTCCAAATAACGTCAAACACTCTTAATTTCTCATACATAAAAGTAATTAACATAATCACATTTTATCCAAGATAGTTTAATCACATCCATAAAGAGCTAGAGTATCCATAAGTCCTCTATAAAAACACATATTATTCATAAATAAAATCAAACAATTACTCCTCAAATAAAATCCCATAGTATTCATATTTACCTTTGGAATATAGGGTTCCCAAAATAGCGAATGTCTTCTAAAATAACATGTTTTACTCAATCCCCATATCATTTTACAATACTGATGATATCCATTTGATATAAAATAGTTACCAAAAATAAAATTAAACTTATTAAATAAAATATTTTATCTAAAAATAATAATTATTACTAACTAGGGACTTTATGAAGGCTAATGGTAGGAAATGATGTAACGACCCGAGTCCGGAGCCTCTCCACTTGTGCCCCGTACCCGGTTCACCACATGACCTCAAGCACGTTTCCCTGAAAGCTAGAGGCTGCCGATTAGCAGCGAGGGCCTTGGTGAGTCGGTGGGGAAACTATGCCCTCATTTGGTAAGGTATACAAGGTAAGAAAACAACAATATACAGCGGAAGCAGTAAACAACATGCATAACAACAGAAACCAAACGCTGGAAGAAATGCATATATATAACTATGATGACAATGATGCAGTAGGTACAAATAGCTATGGAAATCTGCAAACACAAAAACATGATGAAATACAACTGAATCCAAGTACAAAAGAAAAACAAAATAATATCCTCAGCATCCCAAGCCACGGCTCGGTCCCATGCTACCCAGCTCCTGATGCAGTCAAGATCCTGAAGGAGAAGGGCGCTTGCCCTTATCTATACCTGCAGCAACATAGTCTGCTTGGCCCCAAAATCATGGACCCAACAGGGTGTGATATACAATCCCAGTAGGAAATCACCCAAAGAGTTGTGCCTACCAGTCAATGAATACATGGCAGTAATAAAACAAGGAGCAGTAACAGAAAGTCAAAAGCAGCTACAATCCACAGTTCTAACAAGTAAAGCACACAAGTAAGCCTCAACAACAAGAAGAACACAGTTAACCCTATGGGTATCTCTCATTGTCTAACCCCTATGGTTCAACTTATTAGTACTAGCAACCCTCTGGGAAGCACAAACAGTCTCACCCCTCTGGTTCAGCTACGTAATTAAGCAGACTCTCTGGGGAAGCACTCACCGTCAATTCCCCCTATAGTCTTGTATCGTGCTAAAGGCTCTTTGGTGAAGTACTCAATGTCAATTCCCCCTATGGACTGTGTCGTGGATCTACAGACTCTCTGGGGAAGTACTCAAGGTCAATTCCCACTATATTCTTGCATCGTAATTAAAAGACACTCTGTAGAAGCCCTTCCGTCAATTCTCCCTATGGTCTACCACTCTCGATTCTCCCAGTCCTAAGTAACTAAACATGCTCAGCATGTGGGTATCATCCAAGTAAACCTCAAGGAATACTTGCCAATCAACTAAGGCCCAACAGTAGCAAAAGAGAAAGTTCCACTATCCTACAACAAAGTATGGAAACTGGAAAAACGCCCAACTGGCAAACAAGCATGAAAAAACAACCTGAGCGCAAAATAAATTACACTACTCACAAGCAATAACCTCTACTAAAGAAATCAACCAATGCAGGCAAATAGAAGGGGAAAAATAGGAAACACAAAATACCTCGTTCAAGGGTATTGGTGAAATTTGCACATAATATTCATCAAATTTCTACAAAAAGGCACAAACCACCTACCTCGATCCTAGGAGATCGATATACGTGAACCTCGATGACATCTTCCTCTTAGAACAAATTAGATCTGAGAAAATTCACAAAATGTTCATCCCACGATAACATTGAAACGAGGAGGAATAAAGAATCAAGGCTAAAGCAAAAGGAAGAACTCACCGCTGTGATTCCAACGCAACTGACCGTGCTAGAATCGGAGAACGGACGGCGAGACAGGACTCTGTCGAAGATCCAGCCGTACGGTCTCTCTTGGACGGTCGAAAAATGGAGAAGAAGAAAAATATGGGGGTTAGATGCGACCTCGGTCCATTTAATGAAAAAAAATTAAAGTACACAGCGTGTACTTCTAGAGTACATGGCGTGTACTCCAAAAAACCATCCGCTACCTCAGCATTACACACCGTGTGTGTGGCTCGGGCATGGCCAACACACAGCTTCGAGCCGGGATGAGTACACGGTGTGTACTCAGAAAGTACACGGCATGTACTTTTGAAAATTCCAAAAAATTCATTTTTCTCAAAAACTCCAGAAAAAGGAAAATCATACCTGAAAAGATATCTGGGTTCTTACAAACTTCTCCCCATAAAGAAAGTCGTCCCCGAATTTCCCTAACGAGACGGAGAAGAAGAAACCCCGAACAGCTCCGGCCACTGCGATCGAACATCGGCCTCCCTCTCCCAGGTCTCGTCCTATACTCGCTCATGCTGCCACATCACTCGTACTAGAGGAACAGACTGCCTGTGGAGAACCTTCGTACTACGATCGAAAATCCGGATAGGATACTCCTCGAACGACGCATCCGCTTCAAGATCAACTTACTCGGACTGAAAGATGTGAGATGGGTCTGGAAAGTACTGTCGGAGCTGAGAGACGTGGAAGATGTCATGCATGGCCCGATTCCTTTGAGGTATCTGCAACCGATAGGCGACTGGCCCCACTCTCTCCAAGACCTCAAACGGCCCGACGTACCGCAGTGAAAGTATACCCTGTCTCCAAATCCTCTTATGTCCCAACCTCGGCGCGACACGTAGGGAAACCTGATCACCGACCTCAAACTCCCGAGGTCGTCTCCACTGATCGGCATAAGACTTCTGTCGAGACTGCGTTGTATCCATCCTCTTCAGAATCAGCTCTATCTTCTCTTAAGTCTCCTGAACAAGACGAGGTCCCAGTAAAGCTACCTCACCTACCTCCAGCCATCATAAGGGTGATCAACATGGCCTACCGTACAATGCCTCGTATGGCGCCATCTGAATGGTCGCCTAGAAACTATATTTGTAGGAGAACTCCACCAGAGGAATATGCTTCTCCCAAGAACCACCAAATTCAAGGATGCAAGCTCGGAGCATATCCTCAAGCACCTAGATCGTGTGCTCGGACTGGCCATCAGTCTGGGGATGGTATGTTGTACTCAAGAGTACCTGCGTACCTAAGGCCTTCTGAAGTCCTTGCCAGAACCGAGAGGTAAAGCACGCATCTCTGTCTGAAATAATAGAGTGTGAAACTCCATGCAGACGAACGATCTCTCTGATGTAAAGTCGTCCCAGATCATCGACAATGAAGGTCTCCTTGATCGGCAAGAAGTGAGCAACCTTCATAAGTCTATCGATGATAACCCAAAAAGCATCGTTTCCCGGAGGTGACCTCGGCAACCCGGTCACGAAGTCCATCGCAACATCGTTCCACTTCCACTCCGGAATGGGTAACTGCTGTAAAAGACTCACTGGTCACTGATGCTCTGCTTTCACTTGCTGACAATTAGAACATATCATGACAAAACTAGCAACATCCTTCTTCATACCTGGCCACCAATTTTGGTGATGAAGGTCCTGATACATCTTGGTGACGCCAGGACGAACTGCCCAAACAGAGGAATGCAAATCCAGTATCTGCTCCTTGCGTATGTCTGCTGGCACCCATACGCGTCCTTGGAAAAACAATATCTCATCCTCGCCCACTGTCCATCTAGGAATGGGGTCCCCTCTTGACACACTCTCCCACAGGACTAAGTCTTCCGAGTCTGATAGCTGCCTCATCTGTACCAGATCAAGTAGTGTGGAGGTAATAGCTACAGAGGATAGAAAAGTCTGTCCACGTCTGTCGTGCACCTTCATATGCATCTCAGAGAACAGAGCCATCAGTTTCCACTCACTAATGGCCTCCTGAACTTCCTGAATCTGAGTTCTCCTGCTCAACGCATCTGCCATGGAATTTCCCTTTCCCGGTGTATAGGCATTCTCGAAATCAAAAGACTGAAGATACTCAACCCACCTGTGCTGCCTCAGATTCAGATCACGCTGAGTGAAGATATAATTGAGAATCTTGTGGTTAGTGAAGACCACAAAGTGATCTCCCAGAAGATAGTGTCTCCAACAGCGCAAGGTATCAACAATAGCAGCTAACTCCAAATCATGCGTAGGGTAGTTCCTCTCATGTGGCCTCAACTGTCGAGACCCGTACGCAACGACTCCATCCTCCTGCATAATTACAACTCCTAGCCCGATAACTGAAGCATCAAAATAAATGGTGTAGCTCTTTCCTGGCTCCGACAAGACTAGTATCAGTGCTGACGTCAACCTCCCTTCCAGCTCTTCAAAGGCTGACTCACAAGAATCTAACCATAAGAACTTCTCCCCCTTCTTGGTCAGACCTGTCAAAGGCGCTTCTAGGCTCGAAAAGTCCTGAATGAAACATATGTAGTATCCATCCAGCCCTAGGAAACTCTGTACCTCAAAGACGTTCTTCGGATGCTCCCTGGAAACTATAGCTCTCACTTTCTCTAGGTCCACTGATACTCCTACCTCTGAGATGACGTGACCCAAGAAGTGAATCTGATCCATCCAGAAGTTTCACTTCGAGAGTTTATCATAAAGATGATGCTCTCTCAGTGTACTCAGAACGATCTCAACATGGGTGGAATGGTCGTGTTGAGTGTGAGAGTACACCAAGATATCGTCCACAAAGACCACGACGAAGGAATCCAAGTAAGGATGGAAAACTCGGTTCATCAGTTCCATGAAAACTGCAGGCACGTTCGTGAGATCGAACGGCATGACCGTATACTTGTATAGACCATACCTGCTCCTGACGGATGTCAGAGGTATATCTGATGGTCTAACGCACAACTGATGATAACTGGACCTCTATTAAATCTTCAAGAACACCCGGGCTCCTTGAAGATGATCGAAAAAGTCGTCAATCCGTGGCAAGGGATATCGGTTCTTGACCATCAACTGGTTCAGCTTCCAATAATCCACAGAAAGCAAAGGGTACCATCTGCCTTTTTCACAAACAGAACAGGCGAACCCCAAGGAGAAGTATTGGGTCCAATGAAACCCTTAGCCTATATCTCCTCCAACTGCTTCTTGAGCTCCTGCAACTCAGGTGTGGCCACCCAATATGGAGGAATGGACACCAGTGCCGCTCCTGGCATGAGATCAATAGAGAATTCTACCTCACGCTCCGGAGGGAAACACGAAAGTCCTCTAGAAAGACATCCCGGAAGCGATCCAACACTGTTGGAAATTCCATCTGTAGAGTCCCCTGATCATCCAGATAAATACTAGCAATATGGGATGTCACCCCTCCTAGCCCAAGATGCTCGAGTCCCGCCCGACTCGCCCGAATGTCCCATTCGCCTCTATGAAGGAAGGATTCACCCTCTCGTGAAACGAAACTCACTCTGCGGCGATAGCAGTCGACGACTGCCCGGAAGAGAATCAACCAGTCCAAGCCAAGGATGACATCATAGCCTTTCATCTCTAGGACATAGACATCCCATAAGAAGCGATACCCTGTTATCTAGAGAGGGCACTCTCTACACTGGCGTACACTAGATGTCCTCATTCCCAAAGGTGTGTCTAGTGTCAACGAGTCACCAGAAGAAAAGATGCAGAGTCCAAGGCTCTCCACAACAGCAACGGAGATAATGCTATGTGTAGCACCAGTATCGAAAATGGATGAAGTTAAAATTGAGGCTACTAAAATCGTACCTCGAACAGTAGAAGGGCTGGGATCCTTCTCCTGATAAGTATTCTCCACGGAGAATGATTGGACCGTGTCGCGGCCCTACGCCCCTATCTGACCTCTCTGAGCTGAACCGCCCTACTGGTGCTGAGGAACGGGTGGCTGACCGCCACGACCTCAAACTCCACCTCGGCCCGAATGACCAGAAGAACTCCAGTTCCCCGACTTGTGAGAAGCTGGAAGGGCTACTCCTAAATGAGGAGTCATGGAAGATCCCCGGTCACCTACTGCTGGAGAGAAAACCTGGCAGAAACGCTAAAGGTGACCAATCTTTCCGCATGATCGGCACTCCAAGGGGTCTCTCTGGCACTGCGGCCTCGTGTGCCTGGTCCGGCCACACTGATAGCATGTCACATGGCTGCCTGATGATGTGTCTCGCTTCCTCGAATCACCGCGCGTAGGCTCCCTACGGCGCTTCTTGCTGTGATATGAAGGAAAGATAGCTCTTGAAGAAGAACCACCCTGGATCACAGCTCCATAGTCTCTCATATTGTGGTCTGCAATCAGTGCCTGGTTGATGATGGAAGTAATGGAAGTCAGATGGAAGATGTTCACCTATGATCGGATCACCCGCCTGAGTCCATCCTCAAACATTCTCGCCAAGAACATCCCACTCCCATCCCGGAGGGGTGTAAAACGCTGCAGCTCAGTGAAACGAGAGGAATAATCCATGACAGATAGAGTAACCTTCTCTAAGCTCATGAACTCCCGGGCTCGATCGGCCCTCAGGGTCTCTGGGTAGAAGTAGTCGTAGAACACGCGCTGGATCTCCTCCCAAGCCATAGCCTGCTGCTGACCCGCCAGTGAGATCATGTCCCACCACCTCTAGGTGGAGGCTCAGAGCATGTAGGTGGCGAGCTTGACCCGCCTCTCTGGAGGCATCTCCAGATGCTCAAAGATAGTCAGCATGGCTTCCAGCCATGACTGTACAGCCTGAGGTCCTCCCACCCCCAATAACGTGGGAGGATGCTGCTGCTGGAAAACCCGTGTCAAGTCTTCCATAGATGAGGTAGGATACGGTGCTCCTTGGAATGCCTACATCATCCTCATGAAACCTTCCCTGAACTGCGCATTAGCGCCCGCGACTGGTACAACCACCGGTGCCAAGGCTGGCTCAGCTGGGGGATCGACATGAAGTCCTTGATCAGCCATGGCTGGCGTCTGATCACTGCCTGATGACAGGTGTACGACCAGAGGATGTATCTGAGGCATAGCTCTGAATGATCAAAAGCACACCTTAGATAAATAAAAACAAGGGCTGATAACACAAGAGAAAAAAATGGGAACAGGGGAATAAAAACACATAATATTGGAAAACACAACTACACGGCGTGTATAAAACTACACGGCGTGTCTACTTAATCCACTGACATGGGTGTGTACCCCTGCCCTACAAGTCGTGTACACTTCAAACTACACAGCGTGTTGAACCCAACACACGTCATGTACTTGAAAACTATTCCCTTTCCCAAGTCTCCTTACACGGCTAACCCACACGGTCCGACTCAACCCAAGACTACACGGTGTGTTCGAAACAAGCACGGCGTGCACTAGACAAGGCTTCGGCGGCCCATGTTGTTAAGAACACGGTCTTCTACACAGCTGAACCTTACACGATGTGCTCCGAACAAACACGGCGTGTATAGTCGAATGTGACACCATCCCATGATGTTCGTGACACGTCCGAGTTTCTGGGAAAGACTACATGGCGTGTTCCGAACAAACACGGCGTGAGGAAATGAAGGTCACGCCGGCCCGTGTTGTTCGTGACATAGCCGGGTACCTAGACAAGACTACACGACGTGTTCCCTATGGACACGGCATGTTCCACCTGAGCTTCCCCGGCCCGTGTTTTTAGTGACACGGCAGGGAACAAGGCTCCAAACTCACACGATGTGTAACAATGGTACACAGAGTGTTCCCGAAGTTACTCCTAAGACACCGTGTTCTGCTCACATGGTTAGTGAAACGGCCTGAAAACTACATGGCGTGTATCTAAAAAGTACACACCGTGTATTCTGGGTTTTTCTGGGGCAGTAGCTCAGAAACTGCACAGAATTCCAGAAACACTAAAAACAAGGGAAAATATGACAATATCCAATCCGTGAGGGCCCATAACACCTCAATAACCAAAATTTGGCATTCATTTTTAAGCAAGGAACAAGAAAAATAGTTTTCTAGCATAACAACAGAGAATCTATCAAGCATCTATCACAACAGCATGCATTATCTACACAGAACCTATCACAACAACATGCAATCGCTAATGCACCCTAGATGGAATGGATAGAATGCATGACATGTGATTTCTAAAAGTGCCTATATGATGCATGAGATGGAATACTCTCATTTCATCTGGTTGTGACAGAAATAGAACCGAAATATGAAAACAATAATAGCACAAGCCATGTGAATCACTCTCGGTGAAACAAGGTCGACTATAAAATTTCTAAACCAAAAACTACAATTAACGAGGTAGTATGGATTTTCCCTGTACACAGGTTAGATACCCCCGAGCACAGCTTAATGCCAAGTACCAAATCCATCCTATCCCTGGCTAAGGTCTCCAAATAGTAATGAAAGAGAAAATAACCCCTCTGATACAACTTTGCATTGACCCATGTCCGGAGCCTCTCCACTAGTGCCCCGTACCTGGTTCACCACATGAACTCAAGCACGTTTCCTCGAACGCCAGAGGCTGCCAACTAGTAGCGAGGGCCTTGGTGAGTCGGTGGGGAAACTATGCCCTCATTTGGTAAGGTATACAAGGTAAGAAAACAAAAATAAATAGAGGAAGCAGTAAACAACATGCATAACAACATAAACCAAACAACGGAAGCAATGCATATATATAACTATGACGACAATGATGCAACAGGTACAAGTATATAATGAAAACTACAAACACAACAACGTGATGAAATACATATGAAACCATGTAAAAAAGAAAAACCAAATAATCTCCTCAACATCACGAGACACGGCTCAGTCCCATGCTCCCCAACTCCTGATGCAGTCAAGATCCTGAAGGATAAGGGTGCTTGCCCTTATTTATACCTGCAGCAACATAGTCTTCTTGGGCGCAAAAGCATGGCCCAAATAGGGTGTGAGATACAATCCCAGTATGCAATCACCCAAGGATTTGTGCCTAATAGTCAATGAATACATGTGAGTAATAAAACAAGGAGCAGTAACAGAAAGTAACACGCAGCTAAAATCCACAATTCTAACAAGTAAAGCACACAAGTAAGCAGTCAACAACAAAAAGAACACAGGTAACCTCTGGGTAGCTCTCACAGTCTAACCCCTATGGTTTAACCTATCAGTACTATCAACACTCTAGGAAGCACACACAGTCTCACCCATCTGGTTCAGCTACGTAATTAAGTAGACTCTCTAGGGAAGCACTCACCATCAATTCCCCCTGTGTCCCACGTCGTGGATCTACAGACTCTCTGGGAAGCACTCAATGTCAATTCCCCATATATTCTCGGGTCGTAATTAAAAGACACTCTGGAGAAGCCCTTCCGTCAATTCTCCCTTTGGTATACTACTCTAGGTTCTCACAGTCCTGAGTAACTAAACATGCTCAGCGCATGGGTATCATCCATGTAAACCTCAAGGACTACTTGGCTATCAAAAAAGTCCTAACATTAACAAAAGAGACAGTTCCACTATCCTACAACAAGGTATGACAACTGGAAAAATTCCCAACAGGAAAACAAGCATGGCTAAACAACCTGAGTGCAAAATAAATTACAATACTCGTAAGAAATAACCTTTACTAAAGCAATCAAGTAAAGCAGGAAAACATCATGGGAAAAACAGGAAACACACAATACCCTGTTCAAGGGTATTGGTGGAATTTACACATAATATTCATCAAATTTCTGCAGAAAGGCACAAACCACCTACCTTGATCCTAGGAGATCGATATACCTGAACCTCAATGACAGTTTCCTCTTAGAACAACGTAGATATAAGAAAATGAACAAAAAATTCATCCCACGATTACTTGGAAACGAGGAGGAATCAAGAAACAAGGCTAAAGCAGAAAGAAGAACCCACCGCTGAAATTCCAACGTAACTGACCGTGCTCGAATCGGAGAACGGACGGCAAGGCAGGACTTCGTCGAAGATTCGGTCGTACGGTCTCTCTCAGATGGTCAAAAACTAGATAAGAAGACGAATATGGGGGTTAGACGCCACCTTGTTCCGTTTAATGAAAAAAAAGTACACAGTATGTACTTCTAGAGTACACGGTGTGTACTTCAATTTTTTCCGTACTCCGAAAACCCGTCCTCCTTCTCGTCCTTACACACCGTGTGTGTGGCCCGGGCACTGCCAACACACGGCTTCGAGCTAGGGAGAGTACATGGTGTGTACTCAGTAAGTACATGGCGTGTACATCTGAAATTTCAGAAAATTCATTTTTCTCAAAAACTCTAGAAAAAGGAAAAACATACCGGAAAAGAGATCCGGGTTCTTACAAATGAACCCTTGTCATCCTTTGGTTGTGGGTTTGATTCCTCGACCCTTGATGGATGCGATGGGTTGTCACCCATACTACGGGTTGTTTTTATTTAAAACAAAAAAAATTACTTTAATATTATAAAATAGTGTGAAGACATAAAAAATAATGATAACATGTTTTATCCTCAAATGTAATTTCACAGCTCACATTTTGCATCCCAATAAAATAACCCATAATTGCCTCAAAGGTAAATGTTTAAAAAAACACCATCTGTCACATTAATATTTCAGATCATATATCCTTAAAAGGGGTTTCTAAGAAATTGAAATTATGATCAATCATAATACTATAAACCCATGATGATTTCCCAAACTCTTAAGAAAACATCCTAATATCCAAAATTGTCTAAACCATCCTCTGAAACCGATTATAAGGACCCATCCTTAAAAACTACTTATTCTTATGTTAAGTCAATAATTTGACATTTATTTAAATTGAGGATCATTTCATGTTTATATCTTTAGATTCTTTGTCCATAAACCATACATAAAAACCTAAACATTACAAATTAGACACTTCTACTCACTATCCATTTTAAAATAAAACAAAACCATTTAAAAAAGAAACATGGTTTTGTTTTATGATTAAACATTATCCCTTTTTATTAATCCCATCCTTGACTCCATTATAAATTAAATATTTTAAAAAACAATTCAAAAATTGGGAAGAGAATAAAAAAATAGTAAGGGATACACAAACATGGAAAACTATTAGACTTGTAATAACATTTAAGTCGTCAATAATGTATCATAATGTAACAATTTTCACTTTTATGTTGTAGTAAATACTCTTTACTGAATATAAGCTCATTGCTTACCATTTTTCAATCAAACGATTACAATAAAACCCATAGATATTATATATAACATCCAAAGGTTACTTAAGAAATAATAATACTTAATAGGAATAACCATATGGACAAATTAAACACATATCAATAAACATAATATCCATATGGGTGACTTCCATAACCATTATGTTGGAGGTTATAACATATCCTCCCATCAATGGTTTATTATAGTACCACCCGTAATTTTTTTATCACATAACCACCCATCTTTGGTTTATCAGGTAACAACAGATAAAATGCACCACTAGAATTATAAAATCGTAATAAATAAATATTTCAATAATCAAAATTTCATTAATAAAATTTTCAATCACAAGAAATATTTTCAAGATACTTAATTATCAATCCATTTCCAAAACTATTTAAACCATTTAATAATGATAATTTTTTTTATTAAAAGTGTCCCATACCACTTTGAAGCATTTCATAGAAATTGATATTTATTAAACCTTAATTTCCATATAAATAAATCATAAAACCAATTTGAAAACATGGAAATTAAAGAGAATTTTTTCGAAGAATAAATCTATATAACATTTTAAACGATGTTCTAGTTAAAGACCCCCTTACCATTGGAGAAATATTTGAATAAAAATAATTAAGGAATAAAATTAATTTTTTTTAATATCATGAGAATGTTCTAATACATGATATAATGTGTCAAAATGGTTTTATATACTCTATATTGGATAATAAAGGAGAAAAACATCAAGATATGACTCCATGAAAGGATATTGAGACGATGTCCCTTACCAAGTTGTATCTTTAGATTAAAGATAAATTAATGAAATAATTTTGTTTGAAAAATATAAATACAGCCAATATAAGTGGATATTCTATGTAATAAAATCATAGTCCACTCACACATATTCTTAGAAAAAATACCAATGACATGGATATTTAACTTAGTGAATGGAAATTTATATTTGATTTCCCTTACCATTTGTCTGACTTGTATCATAAATTATTCTTTTTCATGAATAATAAAAATAGTATAATTTTAATTTCATTATAACCTATTAAATTTTATTATTCCTTTTATATCACTTATTATAATGTTATAAAAGTTATATAAGTAGTTATGTTCATATCGGACTTTTTGTTGATATTCGATACTTGAATTAGAAAATGAACTTGGTTTGATGTAAATTGCCCATGTGGTAAAAAATACATCATATGAAAAATCTTATTTATGATTTAAATATCATATATATATCCATTATATATTTATTTATAAAAATTAATAATATTTAGAGATAAAAAATGAAATTCATCACTCATGGAAACAGTAGGTCGTACATACGCATGAATGCTACTTTAATTTCTGTGTCATATTAAAAGAATAATAATTAAATGAAATAAATGTATATTATAATTATAATATGACATTAATGTCATATATTTGTCATATTTTTAGTAAAACCATATTTTATATGTTCTATGTACCAAGGGAATGAGTCATATCACTTTAAGAGGGCGATAGTCTTCACTTCTTCAAATGAAAATATATTATTTACACAATAGGGAAATCAAAAAGGTATATTCTATAGAAAAATTATAGAATAATAGAGAAAATATAAATATAATATATATCATATATAAAAAATATATTCCATTATAATGGACATCATGAGATGTGGTATGGGAAAATTTAACAATCATTGTTTCTTGAGGTAGTAGTATGAAGTACCAAGAAATATATTGTCCATTACCCATTTAATGTAGGTGTGTCTATGTGTAGATTGAAAACATATAATAAAAAAATCCATTTATATTTAGGATACTGGTTTTGTTATATAGTCAAAGAATAATAAGACTTTTTGGAGTGGATAAAGGAAATGAATAGAAAAATTATGAGTGAAGGCCTCACCTCTTAATTGGGTAACTTCTTTTGGTTTATAACAAAATACATCCTTGGGTGGATTCCATCCCTAAGGGTGGATTCTAGGATTATGGGAGGGATTATATAAATATTTTTTGGTAGGGATTTCATAATCTAAAGGGTTCTTGAAGTGTGAGTATTCGATAAGATATGGTACTACGTTATATGAGAGGGAAAGGGAACCCTTATAAACATTTAAATTATTAAATTAATATAAATTAATTTTTCAATTAAAATGTCTCAAACGTGTGATATGGAAAACATTAGTATTTCTAAATCCTCTCATAAATTTTTTTTTATAAATGTTTCGATTTTATTTTAATCTTTATCTTTTCATTTTACCGCTAATTATTCTATTTTTATTTTAATTGTGGAAAAAACATTTTAATTATTAACAGCCAATTAATTTTTTTTATGTGGGGTAAATTTCACATAATTTCAAACATAATGTTCTTTTAGACCTTATAATTGTAAATTTTTTATTTTAAAAGTTTTTGACAATTTTTAAATAATTTATTAAATTATTACTTTTATACAACATCATTTTTGTCAATGTTTAAACTATTCATTTTATTAAATTTAAATAAAATCTAAACATAGAGATAAATTAGAAAAAAATATTCAATAGTCTTAGAACATGTCATTTTCACATGTAAAAATTCTTTATGACATATATTATGTGAAATAAAATTTATTTTCAGATTTATAATATAATTTACCTGATTCAATCATTAATAAGAAAATTGATGCATAATCATTTTGACATAATTGAATTTAATTATTTAATGTCTAAAAATTATTAATAAAATACCATGGTATAGTACATCTTCTTATATTTCTAGTTAAGATTTATATTCGATGATTTCACATTATATAAACAAATATTAAAAATATTTTAGAAAGAAGATATATGTTTATAATATATTATCGATGAAATTAAATTTTATAATTGTCATAATCACTACCACGTAGCTTACAAAGGCCAAGGTTGCATCACAAAAATGTATTGGTTTTCCATATATCATAAAATAGTATTAGGATAAGTTTTATGGTAGTTTTATATTATTATAATGTTATTTGTACCCTTATTTACCTGATTTACCACTTTAACTATGGTAAAAAAATAATTATTAAAGATACTATTCATCATCTCCAAAAAAATTAAAAGGGACCTATGTACATAATTTGGACTTACTTATTAAAAATATGGAATAAATTTTTCTTAATTCAATATAGAAAGGATTTAGTAATTATTATAAAATTAATTCTCATTTTTTAAACGTGAAAACATGTATTTTCAAAGTAAAAACCATCAAAACATTGACAAGTGTTTATATCAAATTCGAATGAGAAATTACCCATAATGACCAAAATTGAATAATATTATTAAAAAATAATCTAAATATTCTGTAAAATCATATCAAATTACAATCTAATAAGACAAATAAATTATACAAAAAGGTAGTATTGAATTAAAATGCTGTATTTTTTACTATTCATTAAAATATGAATTTTATCAGAAAAAAACCAAAATTTCATTCAATGTAAATTTTAATGTCCCTATACAAAATAAGATTTTTATTTTGTCAAACAAAATATAAAACACATGAAAAAAATATATTTAATAATGGTTCTCCATTGAAATGCGGTAAAACTACATTTTAAAAAATAGTTGAATATTTTTTTCTTAAAATTGGATTTATTCTCATTTTATGAATATAAAATTTAGTGGATTAAAGTAAAAAAGTTTAATAAACATGTGTAAACATAATATTTTTATTTCTATTCATTCCATCTAATAAAATATCAAGGTTTTAACTATCATAACAATATTATTATTTTATTTTTTTTTTGTATAACTCAGTCATGTGTGCAACAAAATATTTCAGAGAAAATCATTGTTGCATATCTAGTACGCTATCAAACGTACTACCCCATTCTAAAAAATTAATATCTAATTCATAAATATTAATATAATTGAAAAATTACTATTCTATAATTACATGGGATGTCACAGTTCTAATGCTTTTCACCCTAAAGAGGATGAGTTTCAGACAGATACATCCTTCGAGGAGCATCTAATACGTATCATAGACAGAAACAATAATGTTTTCATGGACCAATTAATTACTATATATATTTTTGTTGTAGTAGAAAACAACATTATTAGAAGAGACTTTTTGTAGGGAGGATGACGTATGTTCTTAGTGAATATAGTTGTTTTCAGAAAAATCATGACCACCCTTCAGAGAGAAAATTGGGGACGAATTATAATAAGGGGGAAAGATTGTAAGAAACTAGGTTATTAAATCATGTAAATATCCCTTATCTATATTTTTTAATGCTTATATATGGACTTATGTGAGTGACCTTTTAGGTCATGGGTGTTTCAATGTGTTCAGGGCATGCTTGGATCCTAGAACGTCATTTTCGGTGTTCTTTATGCTTGGCGCATTGTGAGGGAAAATTATACGAGAATTACCATATAGTTTGAGGAAATCATATGAGTTTAGATAGATGGGGTACATAGGCTGAAAAATATGAGGAAATTGTGTGAGAAATGGCAAACAACCATTCAGGTAGGTCTATTTTTTTCTCATATATTGATAGTTATTTTTGGCATGATTTTTGCACTCATTGTAAATTGTGCGGGTAAACCGTACAGGTTCCCCATTGACAACAAGAAGTAATACATGGAAGGTACATGGTTTTATAAACATTTCACCCTAAACCATACAACCCCTAGAGCTTTCAGTTTTATTATTTTTCAATAAATTAATTTATATTTTTAAACCAAAATTCATTTCACCTAACACACAACAAGGAGGCCCCATTTTTGTGCTCTCAAGGTGACTATCCAAGGATTTATAGTGGATCCTTCATCCAATCTCCAATTCAAGCATTATTAGTCTTATCAGATTTCGATTATTAATATCTAAATTCCATTTTATCCATTATCTATTCCTATAGATATCATTTATGCTATTTGGATTTAGCCTCAAATGCCCTAATCTCTCACACCTTTTCCATTTTTCAGATTTAATGTATTCCATGTCAAATCAAGACTTGATACTAGATGAGAAATCCACTGCCAAGATATGGTAGGTGGTATACACTTTTAGTTTGAGATTTATTTGTATATATATCACCTTTTAGGTCACCTTACACACTTTATAGCATGACACTGAAATTGAAATGTTAATTTGAAATAAATGAAATAAGAAAAATTATAGATTCTCATAGGTTTCATGAGATGCACTGAATATTTTTTACCCATATTTAGGACACTCATTGTATGTTCTAGGAATTTCACATGGTTTTTAAATTTTATGAACCACCCAAGGGGTGTGTTTTAGAGTTTTCCAAAACATAAAAATCTCAATTAGAATTACATGGAATAAGAAGTGATTGTATATGATATTTATTAAATCCTTTCTTTATGTTACCACGTTATGGTAATATTGATCGAACAAATAGACTAAATGGAATAGGTTGAATTGTTGGGTAAACCCATGTGATATTTTTAATTGAATATGGTGATAAATAGAGGTGGGGGTATACCCATGTGGCATGATAAAAGGGGAATGGAACATATGAGTGGGTATACTCATGAGTTATAATTGGATTGAAATGTATTATAAGTGTGGGAATACTCATTTAATGAAATTAAATTTAATTGATTATTTTAGTGGGAAGTCTCATATGGAATTTAATTATTTAATATTATGAAATGAATGAATGAATGTTTATATTCCATGAACAACTATCCAAGGATCTGGAACATGATAGTGGACACCTTGGGTAGTATTGCTTCTTAGGCTAGGATTACATGCGATGCATTGGGCATTGTTAACCCTAGACAAGGATTGCATGGAATCACCTTAGACGTGTTGATATAAACCCTCATATGATTCCAACTAGTGTATATAATGAGTTACCATAGATATTCTCATAGGAATCATTAGGGATGCCTCATACTTAGATACCTTTGATATGGACCTTCATGGTCTAACACATTGGTTATTATAGAAAGGATGTGGGTTTGTGTTCCAATTTATTATATAGCACAAACATGTAATTTATAAAAATATTTTTCATATGTAAATTCCATGGGATATTGATATGGTTTCATTATGTAGAAAGACATTGGGAATAAGATATATATGGGAGTATCTAGAGGATTTGGTTTTTATTCATTTTTCATGTATATTCCATTTTATGATCTAGAATTTTTTTTGTAGGGATCAGTGCGAGGATATTTTGTATCAATAGATTCTATCTATTATGTGAAATGTGAACAATAATTATTTTTACCTTATTTACTTATTCTCTATAGCTTATATTGCCCAGAATGAAATATATAGACCATTGGTGATTAATAAACATGGAGGTTATCTCATACACTATTTCAGACACCCTTTAGGACATAGGAAGATTATATGGTAGTAGTAAGTAATTGTGTATAGTCACCTAATATAGCTTGATGATTTCTTCTTTTAAGCATGGGAGCATAGGACCCAGCCAAGGCATGTGATTCTACTATTTGTATAGATGTATTGTATTATACATACATGTACCATTTCTTGGATATTTTCAAGATACTTATAAAATAATCATCCTTTGTAAGACTGCTTTTGGTTTATGATATATTCATGCCATACTTATTTATTAGTTATATTCATGAAATATTCCATAAAATATTAATCGGTTATTGATTCAGATGTGTTTCATTATCTTGACGAGGGAATGTCTCCCCCTTCCCATCCTAGACCTCACTACTACATGCAACCTTTGACATTTGGAGAGATACACTTCAGGAAGTGTGGCCAACTAGGCTCAGTTCACTCCTAAGTGGCATCCGGGTTATGGAAGTTACACACATAAAAAAAATTATATGATTTCAAATGATATTGATTAGTTATTTTTTTAGAAAAGTTAGACACATAGGAAACTGAGTTTTATTTTTTTATAGTATTATGATTATTCAGTAATTTTTAGATTCATGCTAACAAAATTGTAGGGAACACATTCAGTATTCTCTATAGAGAGTTGAATTGAAGGTGAACCATGATATTCTAATCCCATAATAAGGTAACATAACCTTTATCATTATACATCTACCTCATCCATGTGTATTAATACCTAGATAGAATATGTTTCAGTCTTATAAATGTGTTTTTGGAGTGGAATCAGGGTTGAATTTTAGTTACTAAAGATGTTTTAACTTTTATAGATCTCGTGATGTATTCTACATAGGTACTCAATCTAATAGATATTGTCACGTGGAAATATTATATTTATTCAACCATATTTCAAGAGAATGATATCATAATAAATACAATATATTGATCTATGTGTCTAGTGAATCCTTCTAAGAATGATCACACACTCACCCACATGTTATCGAAATGTGAGAATCATAATAAAGGAGAGAGCCATTTCCATTAGAAAACGTTGTGGTTTTGATGTGCTCTTATGGTGTTATCTTTAGTATGGACTTGAAATCCTCATTACATGACCATATATGTTTCTACCATTATACATTGACATTTTCAGAGTAGATATATTATAATTCATAATAACAAATGAAGGTTATCATCCATAGAGACGTGAATGGATTTTGCACAATAATATAGAGTTGATAGCTAATTAATTTTCATTTTTATCAATATATATAGTATATAGATTAGTTTATCAAATTAATGTATTACTTGACGACTATGTGAATGTTTCCCCAAAGATTTACATAGACATAAAACATAAAGATAAGTCCAAATAATTAAAAAAATTCTCATAGATTGATTTAATATATATCATGGCTTATGTACTTCCTAGATGAGCTCAATAATCCAAAGTTATAGTTAATTGACCATATATAAAATTGATTTCTAAGATCTAATATGTAACCCTATGTACCTTTTTTGTTTTTGTCCAAGAATATTGAAATGAATTTGATACTTTTTAATGAATATCAACACCAGAATAATTAGAAAACCTAAAATAATTTCCTCTTCAAAGGATCAGTGACCTATTTAAAGTATTTATGAGATTAGAGTTATTATCCATGATGAATCTATGGTCCATATGTTAAATTTTATATTTTCATAAAGATAATATTCTGATGTTTTAATTTTAATTCCACTATATCAATTATCTATTCCTGATGTTTCCCTTCATAGTGAAAATATATTGAACATTTTCAAAAACATTAGCATCCAAATATTATATCATTTAAAAAATTAATTAACATATATTTTTATGTATTGAATCTTCATTTTTTCAAAAATAATGGATGGTCATGTAGATAATCTATTGATTTTTATTGTTTTACCCCATTGGTAACATTGATACAATAGGCTCTCAAAATGATGATTCATGACATGAAAGGAAGAAATCAGAAGGAATTAATTTATAGAGAGAATAATAGATACACAATTCATTAATATTAATGAAGTTATAACTTACATAATAATATATACAATTTTGAATGGATGCAAAGTCCTTGGGATGGAAGAGTACATAGAATAGTTTGTGGTAGACATATGATGAGATGAATTCCCAACATCTTCTCAAACCAAAAATGGGAATTATATAATATTTTATAACCAAATAAAGATATTTATTATGGTGTTAAATTAGAGTTCTAATAATGTCGTTATCTTGATGATTCCAAGTTCAAATTTGATTGTATGGTATTCTATGATCCCTTAAGAGTTTTTCATGAATGTGTGTATTTAATAGGGGTTGTTGGAGAGATCATTTGGGTCCAAAAAGATTCAAACACAAAGTAGAAATATGAAACTCATAATTTGGAATTTAAAATCACTATTTTTCATCAGGAGTACATGGCTGAACAAATTTTTTCATTGATGACCCATAGTCAATATATGTCATAGTTTATTCAGTATTACATTACTTGTAGAAATCATAAATATTTTTAGTGGTCTTGGATAGAGTTTCATGATGATTATAAATTTAATACATGAAATAATGTGGGAATGTGTAACACACTATCTAATTACCATAGAATGGTATCTAGTTTCCAGATGATGAGAGAGGCATCAGAGAAGTAATCTGTGATTTTGCTTTCATAATGGATTATTGTATGGTGAAGATATATGATATCTAGATGTGAACCAGCATATTTATTAATGGTTGAGAGGATCCTCTTCAGGATAAATTTATTATGATTTTATTCTGATGAAGATAACCACCATTGAAGAAGAATTAGAATATTTTTAATGTATAGATCAAATTATATACAATTGTTGGAAGAAATTTTTTTTCAGTTTCAATATGTGTGGTGGTTCTAATGCCATTATATTATTCACCATTAAGTATTCATTGAATGATAATTATTTTCTAATAATTTAGGTGTCTATAATATTGGAAGGTATACAGTGATGTATTATAGATTTTATCTCATATATCACACGTATAATTAAGTTAATGTGGAGTAATTTCTCAGTCCAAATAAATTCCACCCCATTTTAGTTAGGGATATGAACTATAATAACATATTGATCGATTTCACGATGATACCCCAAGACTACTAAGAGTTCATGATTCAATATGGGTGTTCAGAGACTGACCAATCTCAGAAACCAGCATCGGTTCTATTTATGACTAAGGAATGGTCTACATCTGGTAAATAATTAAAGTGGAGGATATTATTTACCTAGACATGATACCCTAAATGATTTTTTCTACATATATTAATTAGTTATGATTTTTTATAGGAACATAAAGGTGTCATTTGGGACTCTGTTTTAGATGAGAATAATTATCTACAAAAATATTGAGTTATACATTGAGACAACATAAACATTCAGTAGTGAATACTTATGGGTTTTTAGGACCCCATAACTCTATACAATATTTCTCATCAAATAAATTTTTTTATATAGTTTCTTAAACATACAACGCTGACATTAATTGATCCAAAATATAATATTGTTGTGTCATATATACCATATAGATATTGGATTGGTTGGTAAGAATTTTCCTAAGTATGTTATAAAGAAAGTATGATTACATTTGTACTAAATGAATTTGTTTTCAATTAATTAAAAATAAAAATATAAGCTTTTCTGAAAACATATATTTATCTGTGTGGTATATTATTATCATAAAAAATAAAATTAGTTAATATTGGTGTACAACTTTAGTGAAATTTTTATATCTTATAATAAATTAAATTTTATTAACATTTAATTAATATTTTTTTGTAATATTGTGGTAATGGAAAACAAGGTTTTATTTTTAATAATTCATTTTCCTAATTAGTAGTCTTTATCAAATTTTACCTATTTATATTTAATATGAAATTATATATCTTAATTAAATATAATAATGAAATAATAAATTCAAATTTGGAATCATGTTCCCCAAATTTGATTAATATAGCCTTTTAATTTTTGAAAAATATGTATAGTATGTGTGGTAAAATTTATCACTGCAGTAAAGGGTTAATTAGGTTAATAAAAATTAAAACTATTTTATGAGGCCAATATAATTCATCTAAATTCCAATTGGATAAAATTATCTTGTTCATTATCACTGTTGGTTAAAAATGAAAATTTTTAATAGACATTATTTCATTGAAATTGACAATATAATATTTATAACAAATACTTATAAAAAATGTCACTCTCTTTGTCTCAATTTTCACTTATGTTCTCACACTGGTAAAAAAATGTCATGATAAACATAAAATTATATTTTTTTCATATTATAATTATCATCCTGAAGGATTTTTTTTATAATTATAAGTGATTAAATTATTACTTTAAATTCTTATTCAACACCTATACATTATTTATTCAATTAATATGAAAAAATATATGATTTTAAAAATATTAAGTGTAATATAATTTATGTGAGTTATAGTAGTCTATGAAGTTTTAAGACAAATATACTATATTATAGAAAATTAAAAGGACTATATTCTAATTATAATGGTTTCTTTATTTCATTGATGTAAAAAAAATTAACTGTGTAAAAGTGTAATTGTTTTATTTTATTGAAATAGTATTTTATTTTATTATTTAAAAATCATAAAAATATTGATACATAATATGGTGGATAACATATGGTGAAAAATGTTATACCATGGAAAATTATGAATCATTTTCCACAAAATATATAAAAATATAAACCATTATGTGTGAAAAATATATATTAGGGCAGTTAGGTTCAAATATGGATAATAAAGTTATAAATATATAATATATGGATTGAAATGAAACGAAAATGATAAAACAATTTATTTTTTGATGTTATATAAACCCCATCTTATATTTTCATTGAATACATACCCATTTGGAAGCATAATTATTGATATTAAATATAGTTTTTCCAAAATACCAAGAGTGAGCCTTCAATCAATTATAAAATCATAGAAATACTTTTTATTCATCTCATCATATTGTGAATTATAACACAAAAATAGAGTAAAAATTTTACTTTTAAAAATTCTTATCCACAGTCATTATGTTGTTTTCCTCAAATAATGAAAACCGTAGTTTCCTTAATAAGAGATCTAAAAGATTATTTTCGAAGAAGATGTAATCTTTTTAACCAATTAATTACCTTATAAATTATTTATTACATCTTATTATCCTATTATATTTTTCATAAAATATTTAATTATATATACTTCATATAAATATATGTATTTATTTTTATAAAATACCCCTTATCTACACTCCATTCCATCAACAATTATGTGATAGTATCACTCATCCATATGTATGACATAACATCTCCACATATCGATAAATTTCATTTTCCACCACTATATTACATGGGTGGTTATTATTATATATTTAATGTTTATGTAAAATACTTATGAAATACTTATAATTTAATAAATATAGTATCACACCTATATTCCTAGCTCCGAATACATTGGAAAATAATAACATCAAATTTGAATATGTATTGACTGCCACCTCAATAAAGCAATGTTATTTCATTGTCATTTATGTTTTACTTATATAGAAATAAGGACAGATACATTTAATATATATGTTATAAAATATCGAATAATAATTCTATAATGTTATTTATTATTTATATTTATATCATTCGACGTGTCAAATAAAAGATAATAATGATCATCCATTTGTATAGCCTACAGTCTCCATGAACAGTGTGACTTTTTTCTTGTTTCCAAAAATTTTATAAATTATTCTTAAAATGTATATAATTAAAATATATAATGTTCATATCATAATAAAAATTCATAATTTTATGTGACCATGATATATATAAATGGACTGAAAATACCAAAATATAATCATGATGAATGAAACTATTAACACCGAGAAATGACGATTTAAATAATGAAATATTTGTAAAATTGTTCGAAATGTTATAATGGGATAATATAAAACATTATATTCATATTCATTACTATGGTATATTATTATAATATATTTAAATTTAAAATATATTATTCTAGAAAGCTTTCAAAAAAAAGGTAACTTGAGGTAGGTGTTCATTATTTAAAATCAACATTATCATGAAAAATGTTATGTTACTCACCCATATTGTATTATATGGTGTATATAAATACCTTTGAAATATTATATCATTATTATAATTATGTTCATGATAGTAGATGTTGAATATTATGTCATTATTTCATTGGGATTGTGATTCAAATGTCACAAATTTATCATGGGTTATATGTTATGATATCATTTTTTATTGGGATTTATTAGGTTTGAGTTTCTAATAATAAAATAAATTAATATTTCCCTTAATAGACTCAATAATATAATTCCCCTAAATATATTTACTAATAAAATATTTTTTCCCTTTCAACATTCTCACTTTTGTACTCATGAGGCCAAAAGATCATTTTTATGAAATCCAAATGTATTTGTCTCTTTTGTTGAGAAAATATTTTATTCCATATCAATGTTACTAAAATATTTATCAATATGTTTTCATAATATACTATGATTTTTAAAACTTATTTTTACTCATTATTTATTTTTTAATGAATTAATCAAAAAAAATATTTTAATTTTCAAATGATCTAAATTTTAAATTTTCTTTCAAAAGATGGAAAATATTATTTTAATTAAACTTATATGATAGCAAAATATTCCACCCATCATGAATTATTAGTACTGTAAAAATTCCATTATATTTTTCTAACAATATTTTCTAGGAAAATTATTTTAACAATATTTACTGAATTTATATATTTCTAAATGTTATTTTCTTCATAGAAATTGTGTTTTCCCTAATAATATTTTGATGATCCTTTAATGTTATTTATATTCATAAAAGTCAACATAACTTTATTTTAATTATGATTCATTAAGGATATGATACAATAGAACCAACCTTATTATATTATTAGATAGTTTATGTTCAAAATTATATTATATTTATCAAACCCATTCCTTTCCCATATGTTATAAAATCTAGAAATGATAAAAACAATTATAAAAATCTTCTCTTTTACATGGGTTATTTCATGATTAAATGTTTGTAAAAAACATTTATTGTTCATAGTTTATGATATGATTAATTATTAATGATCATGTGGAAAGAATTTATATGTTTTTTATTATGATATTGGTGGGAGAATAAATATATATATTCCACTATTCCCTGGGGTAATCAATGATATCTCATGAGATAAAAAGGTCTAGAATGGGGAGTGGACACTGTTTAATGAGGGACTCTTTCTACAATGATAGTCTTGGGAGAGAATCTTGACTACTATGATGGTTTTAGGAATAAACCCAACATACAATAATAGTCTTCATTGTTCTCATTGAAAAATATGTAAATGATTTTCTATTCATATGTGTATTACAAAGACACATGTGTCATGATAATGATATACTCACAGTGTTTATGTTTTTGATTCAGTTATGGTTAATGTCTTATAAACTAATAATATTTATTCTATGAACCATGACTATGACCCATGAAATCCATGGTAGAGTTTCCATATGTCATTCTCATGTTCTAAACCCATTATTCCCGTGTTAGGATAATGTGATCATTGATATATCCCTTGTTTACCTATATTGGGAATCGTAGCTCAGTTTTTCTTATATTTTATTTTTTCTAGGTTATAAATAACTGTAGTCGGTATGATATGTCTAAAAATGGTAGAAGTTATAAAGAACACATATGGAGATTATGTAGCACACATATGGACCATTTTTTAGGTATCTAAGTATCCAATGATAGTAGTTTTATATGTTAATAGCAAGGGTTTTTTTATTTTGAATTGTATATTCATCTAAAAATATATAATATCTAAGTTTGAAATGATTGGGTCTCTATAGTTAGTATCTGATAAATGTTTAGTTAACCATATGAAATTAGGATTAAATAAATTTACTAAGAACCATGGGAATAAGTCTAAGTGTTGTATAAATTCCTGAGATTTTTATAATGTCTTTGAATAACCTAGGTTAAACCTATGGTATCATATATTTAAATTAATATTTCATGATGAAGACATACTCTAATTTTTTTTAAAATTTATTTGGATTCGAACAATGATTATTACTTCTCACACTATGATTTTTGTTATTAGTTGATGGATGAAATCTAAATTAATAATATTAATTATGATTGAGATGGAAAATTCAATGATTATTCTCCTAGGAAAACAAATATTATGGATGCTAAAATGAAAATTTTCATTTCTATGATCTGACAATCTTCTCAAGCTATAAATAAAGTCAAATATTTTAATGTTCATGTGAAGGAAAAATGTTCTATTGAGTCCTTCATAAAAAAACACCCACATTATTTTAGTGGTTTCACTTATCCACATCCATTGAGAAATGAAATAGTACCACTAAAAGATATTTTACATTATATAGTTCTCTAAACTAGAATTAAAGTTGTTTTTGATATATACCTTTTATAAGGGGAAAAAGATCAATGGAAGACTCATATCAAGAATATGGGGACATAAGAAGAAATTAACTCCATGGTGTGAGATTAGTTTAATGTTTATTTTTAAAATAATTATTATTTTTATATTCTTTAAAAAAATTAGATAATTTGTTACACAATCTAAACATGATGGGTGATGAATACATTGGTAAATGTGTGAATAATTTTAATAGGATTGTGAGTTATGATTCTTGTAGTATCATCGAACCTGAAATTATGTTTCATTGACTATCTAGTTCCATAAAAATAAATCACTGATGTGTGTTAGAAATAACTTAAATTAGAAGCTATGTAGAAATATTATTATGTTTCATCAAGGTTTAAATAAATATTTTAGTTACATATCTATACAATATTTTTTTATAAAAAATGAATGATGGAATTCAAATAAAATTTTAAAAATAATTGGGAACAAAAGAAGATATTTAAATTATGCTCATATGTGTAAGGAAACATGGTTGCGATTTTCTTAAGGGGACTCATAAATGTATTAACTATGGGAAGGTGGTTTGTTGAGAAATATAATTTCAATGTGTAGAGAATAATTTAGGTGATGATGAAAATTTAGATAATTCTCTCTATAATGAACCACAAGAACTATAGTGTTTGATATGCAAGTAGTACCAAAATATTTCAAACAAGTGGTCAAATATGATGTTAAAGTACAAATATCGACATAAAAACCCACTCAATCAAAAAAATGGAAACATCAAGGAATCACTATTTTTGAAGAGGGTTATAGTAGCAACCTAGTGAAAAGTAAAATTACCATCATATCAAGAATACATAATATCTTATTTGACCATAATTATAGCAACTCTTTTATATTTGATAAATATTACAAGGGTATCAAATTTACACCCAATCATTTAGATTTTTAATTAGAAGTGGAAACCCCAAATGATATGATTCTCAAATATAAATCCTATAATAATTCAATAGATATTGTTTCAAGAACTGGAAATCCAATAAATATTTTTATTCTCCAATGAATTTCATTTTAGTCTATATTGCACATGTATTGGATTTCATCACATAAATCCCACATAAATAGTAGAGTAAGAGATTCCATGTTTGAAATTATAAACTAACCTATGAATTTATATCAATTAGATGAAAAATATGACCCTTCAATTGAAATAACCTCCATTGTATGATTATTGATATCTATTCAAAATGGTATTTTATCTCACATGATTATGGAAAAATTAACATCCAATATATGCTTATTTTTGAAGAGTTTGTTGATGTATTTAAAGAAGATTTCCTAGGGAATACACTTAATAATGAACATGCGTTCTCAATAGAACCCATCCCTAGTTCAATACATATTTCATATAATCCATAAAGAAATACCCTTATTGAGCGATATAATTTGAAAAAGAAACACTAGGAATATATTTATAGGGGATTCATATGCCATGTAAATCACATTGTAGTGCACATTAAATTTTTTCTATGAAGGAATACAGATCAACATGAATATGTATTGATGATCTATTGCTGTACAAGATCACAATCAACAATAAGTATCGTCTTCCAGGCATTGATGACTTGTTTGATCAAGTATACATATCTCAATACTTCTCCACAATTTAGTTTTTTTTTGGATTCCATCATTTGATGTTTAAGAAGGATATACCCAATATATTATTCCCTACAAGGGATGAACAATATAAAATTATTGTAATTACACATGGTCCTGATAATTACACATCTATATTCATTTATTTAATGAACAGAGTCTTTAGAGACTACCTTGATCAATTTTTTGAAGACTTTATATAACATAATCTTTTATATTCCATGATCAATGAAGAAAATGAAGATCACTTCCGAAATGCATTAAGGACACTAAGGAAGGATAAAATTTATGAAAATTTTACTATGTGTTAATTTTGGATTCAGATACATTAATTATAATGTTATATAACTTCATGTGAGGGTATATCATTAGAGAAATTAAATAATGAATTAATTGGATATTGGACCAGACCATCCACTATGACTTGGATCTACATATTTCTTGTATTGAAATGATATTATTTCATATTTGGGGATTATTTTTAATGAAATTATAATCCACTCAACTATTTAAACTATAAGGGATCTATGTTATTTTTGACATATTTATATAAAGAGAAATTCAATTATTTAAAGAGAAGTCTAGTCTATCGATCTTTTCATATATCATCCAAAATATTATAAGGGTTTAAAATATATATATTGATGAATTAAAGAATATTCTAAAATGTGTTCTCATGAAGAACATTATGGTGATAGGTAATGCCTCATGAAAAATTAAGGATCATGAGAAAGATTCCCAAAATCATGATTTGTATTTAGTTGTGGTAATTTTTTTGATTTAAGATATGTATAAATAATCATTGCAGAGGATGGTGTGATATATATAATGATCATAAAAGTTTAAAGTATATTTTAACATATAAAATATTTAATATTCAATAAAGTATATAGTTGGAGGTGATTAATGATTATGGTATATTAGTTAATTACCATCATGGGAAAGTGAACTAGGCGGTAGATGCATTGATTCAAATGAAATATTCTAGAATATATAATATGATGATCGACAAAGATAAAATATTTTAGTATTTTCTAATGATAGATTATGAAATATTAAATTATGGGGGTAAATATTATCTTTCTCAAGTTAGTGTTAAAACATCTATCAATGTGTTGACTTAAGATCCATTGAATGTATATATGGATCTATAGAAGTAGGTCTTAAATATTCTAGATAATAACCTTGAATCTAGTCGAATGATAAGGTTTATGAACTTTGTATGTGTTCCATCGATATCAAAATTGATGAAGGATTTGTTGGATGATGCTCACTGTTCAACATTTTCTATTAATACATGAAGTATATTGATATATATAGATTTAAAAGAGTATTTATGGTGGGAAGACACAAAGAGATATATTTTTTGAGTATGTATATCAGTGATTATTTTCTCTATCTGTTAATGGAGAGAGATACAATATAAATGTATTTTAAAAAAATTCCTCAAACCAAACTAGAAATATGAAAACATCACCATGGATTAAATAATTGGACCCCAATAAAATATAAGGGAAATAATTTCATTTTGGTTGTATCTGATTACCTTATGAAGTCATTAAAATAAATTTACATCATATGAGACATCTCTCTTGATCATATTTATAAAATATATATTATAGAAGTTGTATGATGTCATAGAATAACATATTCTGTTATATCATATTAGTATTCGAGGTCTATCTTAATGTTTAGGGGAATTCATTAATATGATCTTGATATATAAATTATTTTATGTATAGTGTATCATCCTTTGATTTATGTTCTGTGTAGGAGAACCCTTCAAAACATATATGACATGTTTAGTTATTGTACAATGGATTTCAATGGTGGATGTGATCAACACATTTCTAAGGTTGAGTTTATGTACAATTATAGCTTTCACATGAGCCTTCCAATGGATCATTATTAAGCTATCTATGACAATGAGTATAGAACTCCAATCTGATCAGTTGAATTTTGCTAAATAAAGCTATTTCGAAATGATAAAACTAATTAAATGGTATAGAATGCGATATCTATTCAATATCACATTAAGGAAACTCATAGTTGACTACATATTTTTTACAGAAAATCATTGTTGTGATCAATAATTTGATTATATTGATAAATGAATTCTATAAATCTATCCATGTATGAAGGTTATGAGATTAACATATTTAGGAAATTTGAGAACTTGTTAAATTGGACCTTTTGAGATTCTTGATGAGTAGTGACAATAGGTAATCATATGGAGCTTCCAAAAAACCTATCTCACATTCAAAATGTGTTCAATGTAACTCTCATATGGAATTAAATACAAGAGGGAAAACATGTACATAAAATATAGTTTATACCACTGGAGTGTACTAATTTTTAACAATAATTACCGATACAAGTCACAGATCATATAGATAATGTGATATAGAACAAGAAAAATTGCATGGTGAAAGTTATCTAAGAAATGTGGTATTTATATAAAACACATGGGAACATGGGGATTTAATAAAAAAGGGATATAATCATTTTTTACAATTAAATGAAAAAAAAATTGGGGAAACAATTTTAGTTGGGGTAATTTTAACACTGTGATATTGAAGGAAATATTTCTCTTCATGTAAAAATATCAGCTACATCTTGGGATATAGGAATAACTGATATGAGACAAACCATGATTTTAAATAATTAAGTTCTTGTTACTATCAAACCTTTATATTGATGGGTATGAATAATATTAACTATATTATTAAAACTGATGGCCAGATATTAAAAAATTTAATTCATTGGAAATCGATTTATTAAAATTTAAATAAATAAATTGGAAATAATTTTTATTCAGAAAGTTTATTTATTTATGATTTTAATGAATTTTTATATAATAAATTAAATAATTCACTAACGGTGAATTATTTTAATCAAATTGATATATTTTTCAATCAATTATATTTTTTTCCTTCATTTAATATTTTTTATGTTCCAAATAATAATAAAAAAATCTTTGTCCTTAAAAATTTAATTTTCAATAATGTGATGTTCATTACGTTTTACAAGATTATAATTGAAAGTAATTTCATAAAATTATATATATTGAGTCAGGAAAACTAGGTTCCTTATTTAGATTCATGTGGTCAAATTTTGTAAAATTTCACATCTATTTAAGGTCAAAATGAATAGTAATGGTGGTAAAATTTATCACAAGAGAAAAGGAAAAATCAAGATAACCTTGGTTAAAAGTGATTGATAAGAAAATAATTTTTCATCTAAATTCATACTGGATGATGTTAATTATACCATTAACTCCTTATTCTATAAATTTAATTTTATAAGATACACATATTTGTGATAATTAATGATACCAGATTAAAAGTAAAGAAAGTCAAAACATGTCACTCTAAAATATTTAAATACATTTCCTTTTTTAATTGAGACTATAGATAGTTTTGGATGACATTAAATTTATAATTTTTAAAATTAAAATATCACAATTATTTCAACTTATTGATAATTTTTTTATTAAATAATTACCTTAAATTATTGTGGAATTCATATACATAATTTTTTCAATTAATTGAAACATAAAATAATTGATATTTATATTATGAAATATAACATAATTTTAGTTATTTATACTGTTGAATGAATTTTTTAGATAAATATAATATATTCTTGATGATTTAATGATATAAAACGGAATTAAAAATTGGTCTATAAGTATTTTAATTGAAATTAAATAAATAGTGTCAAAATTCATATTAATGATTTTTTAGGAAAATAATATATTTAACATTTATTTAAAAATCATAAAAATTATGAAATAGAAAAATTGGAATATAATATAGACTAAAATTTCATCACTAGGACATTTATTCATAAATGGTTACCTTATAATTGCAATTAAAACCCTTTAAGACCGGAAAATACATTACTGTGGTTAATGTTATGATTGGTAACAATGTTGATAATTAAAGAGATAGGAAGAAAAATGAAATGAAAACCTATCCAAATATTTCTATTTGATGGTATTTAAATTCTATACTACCATATACTTAAATTTTATTAAATTTTAATGAATTTCAGTATATGAATAAATTATTATATTTTAATTCAGTAAGAAATACCAATAGTTTGCCTCCCATCAGCTATAAAACAGCACCCTCCTTCCACTGCTTCACACAACTTAGATCATTCTAGAACGACTAAACCAACCAATGTTACTATAACCGTATTTATACACAATATATAAGTGTCTTAGTTCCCAAAAATACAATCCCTATTATTCGTAAGAGGAGATCCGAAGGAGTTCATTCAAAGAATAGGTAATCGGCTTAACCAATCAATTTCATTTTAATTCTTTTTTATAAACTCTGAATATATTTTATTTATCATAAAGTAGTAAATTTAGATAAAAAAATTAAATTTCATTATTATTATGAAATAATCTTTATCCACACTTTTTCAAATCAAATAAAAAGTGAAAATATCACTTCTGTGTACGTATGACTTACCGTCTCGAAGTAGTGGTGTGATTAATATCCCACCACCATATTTCATGGATGGTTATTATTATTGTTTTATTGTTCATATATTAAATTTAGGGAATAATTATAATTTCATAATTATAATATCATAGTTACATTCTTATATTCCAATCTGTTGGAAACCAATAACGTTCCTCAACTATATGTGTGGACAACCACCTCCGCAAAGAGATTTGATTTGTTTTCTACATTCTATTTTACATGGATGGTAATAATGATGGACTGAGTGAATATATATGATATATTAAAAATTAAACAAAATGTTAATTGTCATTTTTAATTTTTTCATTCCACTTCTAAAAATTTGATATTATCGTTCATGTGTTTGTACGACCAACCATCTTTATGAACTATATAATTCATTTTTGATATATACATTTTAAAAATGATTAAAAATATGTATATAATGATTATATAATAATTTCATACCATGATTAAAAATATAGTTTTATTGTAACAAGATTATAATTACAAGGACTGGAGATACATAATTGAAATATTCAATAAGAACGAAACTATTAACACCCAAAAATAATGATATTAAAAAAGAATTATTAATTAATGGGAGTTGAAATTATATATTGTGATAATAAATGATATTATAAATATTTTAATTACACTTTTATATAACTGTAATATATTTAAATTTATTATATAGTGGTATTGAGTTATTGTAATGAATTTCAAACTCATGGTACGGTGTTATCATCCTAGTTTATCTTTATTGGGACATATGATATGTAAAGAAACAATAAATTTTATATAGTGTATAAAATACCATTTTCCATGTAATATAATTATTATCCTCATTTTCAGGATATTTACTATTTCATTTGTTGTTATTCATTCATGGGTCATATAATTAAAATGCTACCCAAGAGGTAAAGTTTTTATATTAAAATCTCATTATGTATATAAATTTTATATGATAATGTTACTGATGATGAAATACTATGATCTACCTATCAATATATTTTTGAATTTAATTATTAATTAGTTATTTCTTTAAAATATATATTTTTTATTTTAATTCAACTCTTAATACGTACATAAGAGACTAAAATAACATTTAAAAGAAAAATTAGAGTTACATCTCTATTCAATATGAAAAATCATTATATTTCATATCCATGTTTTACAAAAAAATGATAAATGTTTTTAATATTATAATATGATTTTCTATAATAAATTCGACCAATGATTGATTTTTTATGAAATAATGTAAATGAAATATTATTTTTCATCCTCCAAATGCAGTACATTTATAATTTTTACAAAAAAATGTCCAAGGAATGTTTTCTATTAACTTATATGACGTGAATGAAATTTCCAATTGTCTTGATCAAAAATTTATTTTAATATTTCATTAATATTTTGTTGTACAATTTGAAATCAAAATGATATTAATAATAGTTTTTTAATGTATAGTTTTTGTAAATTCATTTTCAAATTAGAAATTTTATTTTCCATCAGAATTAATGATCTTATAATAGTGTTTCTAATCATCAATGCCAACTAACTTTGATTAGAAATTCAACATATTAGGGTTATGATCCAATGGAAAAATAGTTATTTTTTATATTCATATTTTACATTTATGGTGAAAATTTATTAATGATATGCGTTGTTTTCCAGGGATTTATGCTATGATGTAATAATGAAATGATTATGAATCCTTTTTATTTTGAACATGTTATTACATTATAAATTAATATAAAATTTATTTATGTTTCATGAGATATTATATAATAAATATTTTATGATCTTTTGGAACAAATATTTATATTTTTCATTACGTGATGGGTGGAATGGAAACAAATATCCCCCTAATTTATTGAGCACATATTGAGATGTATTTAGGTAAACTAGAATGAATTGGTATGTGAACCTAGTTCAGTACGGGATACTTCCCAATATGATTTTATTAGAAGTAAATATTGACTAATACTATGTTTTTAGGAGTGAACCCAATCTATAATGATAATCTTGGAAGTGATCCTTGAATAATATGGGAATGAAATTATATGCTTATGTGTATTCCACAAACTCTTCTCTTCTGCATATGTTATAATATAATGGCACATTATCCTTCATTCCATTTTGTTTCATCTCATATAACTTGTAGGATTTAATCCATGAAATATGAATATGATCTATGATATACTAGGTATATTATTCAGATTTCATCATCATGAAATCTTACAATTATACTCATTTTATTCTTTATTAATGATTTATATCTTCATTATTATCCCTTTATAATCATCTAAGACAACCATTTAATCTATATCCTTTTCCCCATGTTATGATAAAAGGTATTGTGTAAGATAAGTCAAAGAAGTTTTATAGTTCTAAATACTTTATTAGGATATGATATAGTAAACTCACGAACCAATTGATTTTGTGTCCATGTTTCCTAATACATTAGATCAATATGATTGTAGAAAATATCATTAGGTCATATTCTTAAAATTCATCAAAATAATTGTATTATTTATGTATGAAATGTATCGGACAATATAGGGAATGTGTGTTAGAATTTATCCAGATATAGGTGGATAACATGAAATTAGTAGAGTACACATACAATAATAAAGAGTAGTTTATTACTATAATTACATTATTCATTGAATTTTATGATTAAAAATCTAAGTTACCCAAATATTGGATAATTATTAGAGAGAGATAAATATTAGTGAAAACGTTAGTATGGGATATGAATGAAAAAGATCATGCTATCTATTAATAGACAAGGAACACATAGATCATTTATAATTCATAGATATATAGTAGTATTACATGTTAGTTGTAGAGTTGAACTACAATAACAAATACAAGTCTATAATTGTAATGAAATATTTAATGAATTTTATTAGAGGTAATAATAGTTATCCATATATTAGAAAATTATAGTATATTCATCATTATTGGGGCGAATGTTAGCAGGGGAGATAAAAGAAAATGTGCAGGTGACCTATAAGTAGATTTGGACCACATATATAAGTAGTAATTCTAATATACAGTGATTGAATTAGACTTTTTATTTTTAGGATGGAGAATATATTTTGATAAGGAATCTAAGTGGAACATGTTTTCATTATTTGGTATAAGGGGAAAGATATCCCACTAGATTATTGATTCGTTCATGATCCCTAATTAGGTGGTTAAGGATGGTAAATTTTTAAAATTATATCTATAGAAATTTTTTGTGGATGGAATCATATAAATGGAAAACCTAAAGAGATACATTAAAGTCCCTTAATAAATCATTTATTGGTGTTAGTTACAAATAAATGGTAGAGATACCATTGTGAGGTACCCTTTGGAGATTAATGTCATAAAAAATGGACACATTATAGAGGAGTTATTTTATTTGTTTTTGTTCATTTAGGATCAATTAAATCACATGATTAAATATTCAGAATGTGTATTTTATAAGATAGATTAGTACCCACAACTATTAATGTTGGTTAAACTTTTTGAATGGATTGACATGTTTGTGGGGAAAATTTTATGATACTATTTTTTTTCTTTTTTCACATTTAAAATATTTTAATTAATATTTTTTTTCATTGAATCATTAAATTATTTTTTATATTTTTGTATTAAAAAAATTAATATTTTAATAATAATAGAGTATTTATATTCTATTTTTTGTAAAAATGGGGTATAAAGTACTACCTCTAAGTGGAGAATTATATAAGTGTATTTTAACCAAAGATTCTTTTGGAATAAAAAGATATACATGATAAGTTTTATAAGAATATTTTTTCTTGTGTCTCATAGGGTATGAATCTCATGAGATAAATTATTATTAAACATTATTATAATTAATCAACTGTCTAATTAATCTTTTAGCACAACGTTTGAACAATGTAACATTATAGAAATCCTCAACCCCCATCACTAGGCCTGGATACTATAAACCCCATACTATGAGAGGGAGTATGTTGATGAGACCTTTGGGAGGATTCTAACACGATGAACACATAAAAATTATCATTAAGGAATCTCAAACTATGATTTTCATCGATTTGATATTTAATATCAAATGATCCAATATTTAGATAGGGATATGTTGTTTCTTCATAGAACATACATAATGATATAAAAAATGTGATGTATATTTCCAAAATTATATATAAATTTAAAAACTAAAAAATTATATTTTTCATTAATTTGGCATGAAATTATTGGTTTCCATGTTCCCAATTTATTTTGAAATTCCTCAAAATTTATTAGAAGGATCGCATCCCAATTACAACTACTTAATTACTTATATTATTTTCCATTTATTTCTACCTCAGTTGTTTTGATGTTCATCACATTCCATCTCTTTGATCAATGATTATTCAAATCATAGTTAGGTTTGACCATATATTGACATTTATCATAATTAATTAATTGTCTGGATTAATAAATGATGATCATGGTAGACAAATGGTTCATGTTGTGTCAATAAAAATATCATAGAATGATTCTGTTTTTACCTTAGAAGTAGTGAATAAATTAGTTATTAATATTTATATAATGATATTATAGATACATTTATAATGATGGATAATGATAAATAATCAAGATAAAGACACATTCATTGAGGGGGGAGTGACACTGTGATTTAATATAGATCATAGTGGGGAAAGTGTGAAAATGGAAGAAATTACATGTCATAGAGAAGAATATGAAAATATAAATTTTAGTTTAGTATTATACATTCTATATACCTACTTATCTTTGGAAATTTGGTATTCAATGTTTATAAAAATAACAGTGTCTGTTATTTAATTTCACACTATGTTACTGAGTTATCCAACATACTATATTTGTAGATGCATAATGTCGAGTTTTATTTCTTATTATATATTTCTTAGACAGTATGGCATTGAAACAAGTATGTGAAAAATTTTACTATATGAACTAAACTACATTTTTTCATAGTGGAAAACCATGTAATGAGGTACTAAAATACTTGTCTACTTTGTAGTGCGTATCAATTTCACCCATGTGGATTACATACTATATACCTCATATAACACACCATATACCTTGTGTGGGATGGAAGACATGTATTTTAATATATTCCCTGAAAGAATAAATCTCTTATATTATGTAAAATATATTATACACCAATAATTTATATGTTTAAACACTATATATTAACTTTTTATGTAGAAAAATACAAAATAGTTGTCAAAAATCATATACACCACTGTTCATGTTATGTAATTTTTCATAATTAGTGGAATATACCCATGATATGTGTGGGGATTTTTATATTTGAGTAGTCTATACTGATTATTGTTCTGATATAGAACCTGATGGTTCACATAACATCAACATAATAAGTAAAAGAATAAGTGATACGATGAAAATAGTATTTTTTCAATGGTGGGTAACAATGGGGTTGAATTGTGTAAGTATGACTATTATCAAGGATGGTGATAAAAAACATATATATTTGTATGGAATCTAGTTTCCCCCATAATAATGATGCGGTCCAGTACTCCCTCAATCATAGATATTTTCTTGGTTTCTTTATCATTGATGTTAGTACTCCCATGTCTTAGACCTCAGATAGGGCACATGGTCCTCCACTAGGTTTGTTTAATCCCTCAAATCATAGGATTACATTAGTCTCGTGTGGGTAACACATTTATATCGTAGATATCTAAAATGTGTTTGGAGTTATACAATAATGATTATTTTATAAAACTGAAACTAGTCTATTAGTGGGGTATGAATTGTGAAAATTCTCTTACGCTCTATATTCTCTAGTTTAAGTAATATCAAGGTTTATATATGATTTAGAGTCTATATTATATAATTTAATTTTATATTTGATCTAACTAGACTTTATATAATTCATTTATTGTGTTTTTATCATCATGATGATTATGTATATACTCACCCCACTATGGGAATCTTCGCCCACACATTTGGCATGTTATGGAGACAAAAGATAGTTTAGTGATAACCTGTCTTGTTATGGTGTCAGTGGATCATAACAATACCTAGAGTTATGATTTTATGATGATGATATTGTCCAAAAAAGATCATTATTGGGATTTCATCAGGACAAATGCTTTAGTTAGTATTTATGTTTTATATTATCTAGTGTGTATCTATCCCATTTTATTTATCGAATACATACTAATATTTTTTATTTTATCCTAATGTTTTTCAAATTAATTATATATTTTATTAGGTTTAGTTTCCTAATTCTATAGTATTATTTTATGTGTGGATAATTTTTTTGTATATTGGTGCATTACAATATAGCCTTCCATCTTGTTTAATAATCCTACTCAGTGATATTCATCCACTCATGACGTACTAGAGTTATGCATGTGGTGGTACACATAGATTTCCTCCACACAAGAGTGGTAACATTAGGATGGATAATATCACTATCTTTCTCTATAATCTCTTGCTTTTATGTTCAATTTATAGGGTGGTTTTTACCAATTTTTTTGGAACTATTTCAATATTCTAGTGACTTTATACTTTTCCTAGAATGTGATTTGATGGTCCCTTATTTTTTTAGTCACTTTTTAATTCACCTTTTACATTCATATATTAGTGAATTTTAATATTTATTATGATAACATAATTTTCAAAAAAACCTCTCTTGGTGGAATTAAACTGTTATGTTTGAGGTATGTGGCCTTATTCATTCATTATAATTTTATTATTCCTAAAATATAAAAGTATATCTTCTGTTACGACTTATGGTTTTTTGATATCACAGTTTTGTGAACTAGTATATATTTATTTAAAAAACATTTGTGAGCATGAACATATTAATAATTTTTTATTCATTTGATATAAGTAACTAATTGTGAATATATGTATGTTAATTATTGGAAATCAATGATATATAATGAGATAATTAATAAATTTGTGATGATCATTATAAAATGAATTTATAATGATTAACATGTGATGATAAATGAACTTTTAGTTCTATTTTAAATACTCAACAAGATTTTTCATTCTATAAAAATCATAATATTATTGTATAAATAATATTTTATTATAATAAATCATTGGTTATAAAACTTGTTTATGATTTGGGTTTTATAGTTTTTTAAATATGTTTATATATGAAAGTATATATGATTTGTGAAATAATTACTCTATGAATAATATGAATTTCTTTAGAGTATTTGGTTATATTATTACATAGTACCTGTAATATTATAGGTATTATATTTTTACTAATTTTATGTTTAAATTAATAAAATATTGAATAGAATTGTGTTTATTGTTAATATTGGTAATTTATAAATTGTAGTAAGAAGAATATTTAATTATGATTATCAGAATGAAATTTCATTTATTGAACATTTTTATGAAAACAACATATGTTTGTTTGGGAATAATATCCACTCATATAAAATTGAAATGTAAATTAAATTTCATTGTGGGATAATGATAACATAGTTCTCAAGTATATGAATAGATTTTTATGATGTGTTCCAGATGTTATATCATAACATTATTATTTTAATTGGTCATAAAGATATCTTACTCATAAGGGAATTAGATTAGTCTATGACATATGGATAAGTAATTTTGCCCAAATTTTTAGAAAATTACTCTTCTTAGGACCATGGTTACATTAAATGGCTTGATCTTAGAAATAGATTCATATATGAAATGTGTCTATCAACTTGTTCTGATAATGATGTTTTCTGTTTGACTGATAACTAACAATCCAATATTTTATTTTCATTGTAAATATGTTTAACACATAATACATTAATATTAACATTGATAATTGTAGGTATAAATAAATAAATTTGTTTATCAATTTTATATATAATAAGTCCAATTTTAATGGATTTTTTTGATTGTGTGGTTTCCGTGGAAAATTTATTTATCATTCTGTTTACAAAAACACTTAATATTTATAATGATTATATAAATTCAATTTATTAGAAATGTTAAGTGGTATTTATACATTGGATTACATTTCAAAACAAATTATTTTTATTTTCCCCTATACATTCTGAGTTTTATATTGACATTGATTACACATTACAGTTAATCATCAATTAGACTAACTATTCTTTTAAAGGATCAAGGTACCTACATTAAGGTCTTATTTTAATTATTGATACTTAATGGAATTATTAAAATTATATCATGGTAGTATTGATCATGCAATTATATTATTCCACTATATACTAACCAATATCGGGGAAATGATACCCCAAACAGTAGGAGAGAATCAATGATTATTTTTATCAAAATAGAGTTGTCAATGAACATAATTGAGGTTTTGTAATAATAATTATCACAATAATTTTTATTAGGAAAAATCATGTTATATATATATATATACTATATATAACTATATATTAAAAATTTATGAATAATGTGTATTTTTGTCAGATATATTTCAATAATTCCATTACATATTTAGCAATAAAAAATTATAATCTAGTCAAATAAAAAAACATGAAATGAAATTAGTAATGAAGTTTTAATTATAATAAAATATGTAATTTAGAACCATACGACAAGTAATAGTATAATAATTTATAAATGTTTCAATAAATGGGGAATGCTATTTTATTTTTGATAAATTTAATTTTAACCTACCTGAATGGGATCCTTCATAATATATATTCCACAAGGAATCTGGAATCCTTAATTTTATATTTTCATTTATATTTGTTAAATTTTATTTTTATCCATTACATACATTATCTATATATATATTATTTATTAATAGTTTATTTCTATAGAATGATGTTTGTAGCTCAAATTGTTCAATTATTGATTCCAAATAGAGTTATAGGTATTCATTAGAAAATAATAAATCGATTTTCTATTCAAGATTAACAATTCAATGATAATAATATAAATATTCTATGTAATTTTTTAAGTTTATCTAATGAACACTATGTTTTCATTTCATAATAAGACTCATATAACTCTCTCATTTCATGTTCCTTTATAAACCTTAAGGAGTAACATAACATATGTGATTATTTTTATATCGTCCATTGTAAGACTATATTATTAACATGAATTGAAAAGTTTTTATTGATGGAGGAGTAAGAAGAAACACTTGGAGAATATGATCCCCATCTTTGAGAATTATAATTGAATGTTACCAAATCTAAAACCACATATCATAACCCTATTCATCTATATCATCTTTGTCACAAATATACCATCCAATGATGTGAAGATAGAAAGAAAGGTATTATGATTATTCTTCCTCTTGATATTATAGAAAGGATGAAAATTTTTAAGGAGGAAGTATAATTAGCTATGAATAATTCCTCTCTAATATTGAAATTGATTACTAATATAGAGTTTTCTTGAAACTAATTTCAATCATGCCACATCAATCCAATATATCATCATCAAACGAATTAAACACTATATGATTTTTATGATTTTTATTGTTATTAATCTAAAATGGGGTATAATTTTGATGTTTAATGATGTGCCAAGTAGAATATTGAAATCCAAGAGATAAATGATAAGAATATGTCAAATATTGGAAACCCCATCTATTGAATTTTCTTACCCTCTGATGATTGAAAATGGAAGATGTGGATCTTTAAATCAGTTTCACTGAAATATGGATTCCTCAGAATATGAGATTGGGATAGGATCGATGATTCATGTAACATTAGGAATACCATCAAAAATGTTTGGATTCACATTTTCAAACAAAAAATCTTCATTAGAACCTATAGATCATAATACAGATTTATTCTTTTATTGGAAATATAATAATAATGGATATGAAAAAAAGAAAACCAATGAATTGGGAACTATGGTTAGGTGTTAATAGAGGTTTAAATGGATAATAATTAAATTAAAAAGGATATGTTAATAGAAATATATGATTACTTCAACATGTAACATCAATATGTGTGATGTACAATATTTTTAAGAAATTTTAGGGTGTTGGGTTATGATTCCTATAAATGAAATAGTGTAATATTTTAATGTTCATTACATATAATGGACATGGTGAATCATAATGATGGATGTAAAATTAGAAAGGCGTGAAATTGATACACAGTCACCTTGAAACCTCTTCACATGGTACATCCTCTTTTACATTCTTATATAGGGATATAACCTCCAAATGAATTCATAAGAACCTCTCCACAACTATTTCACAATACTTATGTAATGATGTGGATTTGGGACTGGACACCAACATTTTATGCATAATTATAGTTTTATAGGTGAGAAAATTCACAAAATCTATACAACAATAAAATGTTAACATCCCCCAATTAGACAACCTATACATTGATGACTATATATAGATGTTGTTTAATTATGAAAGCTTCATATTTTCTCTTATATTGTATAGAAGGTCATACTTATATTTTTATATGGATAACATGAAATTAGATACTACCTACCCCCTTCAACCAAAAGTTTCCTAATTTAGGAAGGCATAAGAGTTCTCTCATGATGAACCACCCCTTTTGAATAGGATCACAACACTAATTATATAAATTTAAAAAATTGAGACCCTCTAAATATTGATGTTCTAACTATTATATAAATACTAGTATGTGATGAGAAATATTTTTCAAATCCAGATTCCACAACTATTATTATGAAATAATATATCATCCACCATGAACTATATACCACAATCATCCTAGAGGTTGCCAAAATTGGTATAATTACTTGAAATATGTAATCTCATGATAATAATGGGACCCTATACATCCATGTTCCCTCAACATAATTACTTGGATGATGGAAAATAAGATCACTCATACTAAAATTATCCATTCCAACAATAAGTTCATCCTCCTCAATGGTTAGTTCTGGGTTGAATAAACTGAGGATGTGAAACCTCATGAAATAATATTTAATGCAACCATAATTCTTGATGATGATAAAAACATTATTAGGGGACAAAATAACCAAAGAAATGAGAAATAAATCTGATTGAAATGGGAAGAAGGACAATAATGATAAATATCAATAGGGAGTTCATCTCTTAAGAGGAAAATCTAAAAACCAATTAATCTATTACACTGTAATTTTCAAGGGATTGTGAATTATTTGATGGTTACAACCCTTAAAAATTTTCTTGGGACATATAAACCACATTTAGTTGTGATATTTGAGCCCCCAATGTTATTAAACAAATAGAAGGACTTCCAATGGCCCCTGTGAAAACACATTTGTCTCGAATGAATGTATATTACATTGGGATGGGTCATTTATTGGTCATCAAGACTAATTTCAATTAAATCATGGATTGAAGAAATTTTAATTAACACAGACAAAGGTATATATGTATATATAACCTTTTCCATCCATTACAACACCATCTCCATCAAATTTGAAAATTAAACCACCTCTTACATCATGCGAAGGGATCATCGGAAAGAATTACAAATGAATTCTAAAGTTTTACACCAAAAATACATTATTGTATGGGGAATAAATACACTTTTTAGGACTTTTGGGGAAATGGGAACATTAATTAAGTTTATTTAAACCTTTTATTGATCATTTTTAATTGTTTATTTAAATTTACCTAATGGACAACTTGTTGGGGTTTAATTCACATAGAGAACACAGATTATTATTATAAGTATGTATTGTAAATCTAGTATATGAATGACCCAAGGGGATGAAATACGTTGATTCACTATAGTGTGTAGATTAAACTTTGATAAATACTACTAATATAACAACCCCATTAATGTTTATGTATAAGATCAAATCATAAGGACACCCCTTTGATTTAAAATTAATGGAGGCTTGATAAAAATTCTGGGATATTGGGATGTGGTCTTAGAGTCATGGAATCTAGAATCCCTTGTTATTTCATTATAATCACTTATTTTATTGCTAAAAAATATAAATGTATTATTAAGAATGTGGAGTAATAAATAATCCTCAACGATTGAGGATGATATGATGATTTCTAAAAATCATTATCCCTACCAAGAAATTATAAATTAGATCTTGGATTCTCCTTCTAGAGAGAAATTGTAGTCCCACACTATGATTGATGACTATATTAATCTCAAGGAGAGGCTTGACTCAATTCTTCAAAATAAAAAATGGTTAAAATAGGGTGATAAGACCTCTAAACTCTTCCCCTATTTATACTAGGACAAAATGGAAATGGCTAATTGTAATGACATTAGCTTTAATGAAAACACCATTTAGACTCACTAGTATTTTGGGAATTTTTTTAAAAAATAAATTTAATATTTGTTATATTTTATTTTACATGAAACACTATTTTTATCTTTAATTACATAAAAAATTATTTTATCTTGAATTGTATATAAAATTTAGTGGATATTTTATTACACACAATGCAAATTTTAATTGAAATGTGATGTACTATAAAATAATTATTATTAAAAATGATAATTATCACTTAATCATTGGAATGGTTGTTACATATAATATTATCAATAGTTTAAAAAATATATGGTATATAGGCTTTTTTAATTACTTCCTTGATGTCTAGTAAATTTAAGATGATAAAAAAACTATTTGAAAAAAATGGAAATATTTTTCTGGTAAAATAGTTTTTATTTATAAAATTTGTTCTATTTAAATAAATTAAAAAAATAATTTATTGAGAGATAATTTAGTTAAATTTACATATAATATATTCAATAAAATATTTAACTTTTATCTTTTTTATTTTCTAGGCAAGATATGAGAAAAAAATCAATTATATACTTAGGAAAATATTTTTCTAAAAATTATAATTATCACCTTTTACAGATATATATTAAAATATAAAATATAAAATATTATATAATTTTTTTGATAAAATGATATTAATTTTGTAAATTAGAATGTCAAAATTTTTATATGAATAATTATTGATAATTTCTATATATGACTTTTTTTATGAATAGTAAAAAATAATAATTTTTATTAATAAATTTCATTTCACATAGAGAAAATTAATACATTAAAATTATATTAATATAGTTTTAGAGGTAAAATATATTTATTTATATATCTATCATTCCAATTTAGGCCATTTTAATCAATTTCATTTTGAGCTTTGATAAAAAAAATCATTATAATTTTGAGAATTTCCAAATTAGAAAACCACCTTATCATCGCAATTATAAGATCAATTTTAAACTAAATTACACCAGTTATGTAATTAGAAATTGGAAAAATTGTTTCTATATTTAAATTCAGAATAAGTTAAATTATATAATAATTTCAACATAAATTTTTACCATAATTAATAGTAAAAATAGTATAAATTATATACCATGATTATGGTAAACTTTTTCTTCCATGGGTTAAACTAAAAAGTTAAGTATTAAAGATAACCCAAATCTTGTCCAAACCACATTTTATGTCGATATATAGAAATTATATCTTATATGTTCAATAATGGAGAAATTTAGAGCCTTCAATAATGTGAAAATTTTGGGTACACTTTCTCATTTTCAAACATTACAAGTGTTCCACTCAACTCCCTTATATAAGTTCACCCCCTCTCTTATTCACATAAAGATGTTCCAAAAGGATTTATATCACTTATAGGGGTTTAATAAGTGATAAAATGTTCATTTATAAAATATTTTCCAGACTTCATAATAAATATTTCATAATCATTGAAAATTTGTAAGAGTTACTATCCACCCAAATATAAATCTCAACCCCACCATTGTTTATGAAACTAATAAACATAGAAAGAAACATACCATATTTAGAGGGTTCAGTACAAAGAACTATTTCTTTTTCTATTCGGTATCCCCCCTACATGGATTACATTACTGACCTCTTTCTGGAATATAATGGCACAAGAAGAAAAAAGTTATACAACCGATTAGTCTACTTTTCTGCTATCATCGGTTATACTAACAAAAGTATCATTTTCATATCAACTTTATGAATAATTAGTTTTACACCCCATAACAAAGTCTTTTAAAAAAAATTTAATATCCCTAGGTACAATATTCTTAGTTTTTCTTTTCTAATCCAATTTATAAAGTTCTTGACATCCTCCAAAATTAATCTAGATCAACTTCACTTATCTACAATCCTCAAGAACATGAAAAATTATGTTAAGAATTTTTTATTTTTGAAATAACCTAAATGTATTTTAAAATTTGAATATTATAAATAATGAAAATTTTGAAATTAATGTCTTGAAAGATATACTTAGAAATAAAAGTTTCATCTATATCAGTCTAGTAACCTTTGTTCGATGGTCTCCAAATGATTGGTCTCGGTCTGATACTTCATCTACTCTTACTGCTTTATCTGAGTATAAATTCAGTTGGAAACCTAAAATTTCACCAACCGATAGAGATAGGTATGATGTAACTCACTCTAATGGATCTAACAATGAGGTATCTCACTCAGATGGAGCTCCCCTAATTTATCTGAACTTCAACATGGAATTTTTTTGTAGGGATCACAATCTATAATGAAAATGTCAGATGACCAAATTTTTGCCCACATGAATTGTTAAATAACCACACGAATGTGCTGTATTCGTTATTTTTATTTGGTTAAAAAGTTCTATTTTTTGGAAACTTATTCCATTTCCTACTGACATATATTTTTATATATTTGAAATTCATTTTCATCTGAGCTTCAAATTGAAAACATTTACACTATTCAATTCTACTGGAATCATAATGATGTTTCCTCTAAATTATAATATCATAACTCTTCATCAGTATGATAATTTTAGTCCGATTATTTTTCATTTGGATACTTTATAGTTTCTTCATACATCATCATTAGTCAAAATAACTTTCTTAAAAAATATAGTGTAAAATATATTATATATATCTATACTTATAATGGACATTATTTATCTACACATAAAATATCATCACTTCAAGATATTTTATTGTTTCTCATGATATAATTAATAATAAAACTAATTAAACAGTTCAGATTCTAATATCAAATTTGTCTGAGGCAATTTCTATGTCTAATGCATTGGTTTCAAAAATTCATATGATTAATTATTGACAAATATTTTCTAATGAATTAGGGGCATCAATTTATCACTACCCTATTCAAAAACAATGGACCATCTGATATTCATTATTTAACTCGGGTTGTTTGTTGTTCTAGATATGATGAAACTATGATTTGAATAATTTACCAGAGCATCATAAGCACAAAATTTCATTCTATCAATATTCATTATTAGAGAATTATGTTTCTCTAATCATAATGGTTCATCACATGAGCAACCCTTACATATCAACAATTTTAGAATTGATAAAAAATTTATAAATTTATAAATTCAATAAACTCATATCAGAATAATTAGATTTTGGAGACATAAATAATTTCCACTTTAAATTTCCCCTTCAAGCCTCAGATAGTATCATGACATCATCATGATTTTTAGGAACAAATAAGAGTAGGAAATATTTATAATATTTTTTATTGAAAAATACATTCAATCATTCTATGTATTAGAAATACCTCTCATTTGTCTAGTAGGATTGATATTTTTAAATGATTATCCAAAAAAGAACTCTATAAAAAAAATATTTTATCATTTCTCTTTATCTAAACCATCCAAATATCTAGATATTAATCTGTTGTCAACAAAAAAACATTTATTACATGAAAAAAAATTCCCAAAAAGTCTCCCCCTTTGTGTTTGTTTTCAATACCCACTTAAAATATTCTTTCAATATCATCATCAATATATATACAAATCTCAACTAATCAAATATTTTATCAATTCCTTACATCCCTATATTATTCTCCTCTTTTTTGAAAAATCAAATTCAAAGGGACCACTCATTAATCCGTAACATTTAAATATAGGGAAAAAATTATAACATGAGTTTTATGAAAAATAAAAATTTAACTAAACATCTCATAGTCATTGTGGGAGGAACTTGTGTAGAATACAAGAGTTTATAATCAAAGAGATCAATGTTATTCAGAACACAATATTTAATGTACTTCATTTCAAAATATCCTCTCAATATTTTCATAAATGAGATAATCTGGGAGAAAAACATTTAATATAAAAAATCTACACCCATCAAAATAAACTTGTCATAAATGATCAGGTGTATAAAAGAATCCTCCAAAAATTTCATTACCACATTAATTTATTTTTAATAAATGCAAGAGAAACAATCCTCAGTGTCATATTTTCACCCTTAAAAGGTATCACCCCATCAGGGTTGGAAAATTAAATGATTAACATTCTTCATTATTTCCAACATCCACAACACTCACCCACATTCATAAATTTAACTCCATAAATTCCCTTTAAACGAGAATAGTTAATCTTTTCTATTGGGAATAAAAAGGATTCTCAATAGTATCATAGAAGAAAAATTCTGACAGAGAATCATCTCTTAATATTTACTTTTTCATATTTTTCTTGGATATTTTATTAGATTTTTTATTTTACTTCTATTTATAATTCTTTGATTTAGTAATTTATTTCTCTTCATCTCTCGAATCCTTAGATAGAGCATTCATCTCTATATTTTTCATCACATATTTGTTATAAAGTGTCTGAAACATATTATCAAGAACATCATCTTGGGATTGAAATATATAGAATTTTTTTTTGTAACATAATGATCCTTTTCAAACCACTTTCACCTTTTATAAATCGTTAAGACACAATTTATTAATGTTTGTTCTCTACATTGTCAGAATATTGTGAAAACATTTTATTCTGTTTTATTTCAGCGTATTTTTTTAGTTTTTATAAATTTCTAGATATGAAATCTTATCCTAGAAAAATAATTAAGATATTTGTTAATTTCTTCTTCAATATTTTTACATTCCTCAAATTTCTTAGAATACACAGCATTTTTCCAGTTTTCCTTTTTCTCTACCGAGGACTAAATGTTCATTACCATTTGAATTTCCATTTCAATTTCCAAAAATTATTTATGAAAATTTTAACTTCTTTGATCATCATAAACCCCCTTTATTGATCCATGTTTCATAGTATATTCATTTTATAGTTTCTGGAATATTCTCTGCGTAAAAAAAATCTAAACCAGCAATAGTGACCTCAAAATATTGATCTTTTATTCATAATTTCATACTACATAGATCATCGTTGTTATGGTCTCTTAATAAATGGTTATCTAATTTACTCTGTGAAATACATCCTAATATAATTATTCTCTATCACAATAGATGATGATTTATCAATAATCTTCATTTTTTAAATTTTTTTTATGTTGATGAATATGCACATTTGGATTTTTGATAAAAATAAACAACCATCTTCTGAGAAATTTTTATATCACAATCTATAGCTGTTTCACATTTTAATTAAAATAAATTAGTAAGCCTTCTCTAATATTTTTCAACTCAATTTTAGTGGTATGTAACATTGATTGTGGATCTAACAAATCAAATTCTATATTAGCCAATCTATATTTCAAAACATTTATCAACTTATCAAAATTTTATATCTTCTACATGTTATTCTTACATAATTAAAATTGTTTAGATTATATCATGTTCAGATTATCATTTAGAGATGATTTTTATTTATAAATTTTCAAATTTATTTTATGACCCCAAATATTCATTTTTTCAGTTCTAATCACACGAGTTTTATAACTTCATTCTTTATCTAGTCACCATTAATTGAATTTATATTTTTATCATTTTTATTTGACTTCAATAATTCTTTACTGAGTATTGTATTCATCTCAAATTCATTTCCAATATTTATTTAATAATTCACTCATGTCTTGTTTTTTATTCACAATTATCATCACTTCTTGATGAAACACTTCTATTTATATATTGAGGAAGGAATTTTACTTGTTGATAGGATTAATCAATGGATAAAAAATCTTGTTTATTTCTTATTCCCATATAAATTATAATCTTCTAATCAAGTAGTTAATTATCCTTATGTTTTTACATTAGTTTCTAAGAGTTTGTATCATCTTCTTTAGATTCATACTCTTCTATTTTCATCCAAATATTTTTTTAAATGTTCTCTACCTTCAAAATTGGAGCATTTAATAGAATTATTACAATTCCAAATAAAATTTCATATGTTTAATATCTTATAGTAAATAGAAATAATTTTATAAAATATTCTTGTTCTTAGTCTTATTATGAATTATGCATTTATTATAATAATAATTTATTTATATCATTTCCCTTTAATGAGGATTTTAAGGAAAAAGGATTCACATCAATTTTCCTAAACAAATGATTTACTCTCATTTTTTATTCTAAATGAATATTTTAATGTTATCCCAAGGAAAAATATTTATGTTATTGTAAAAAAAATATTTGGCATTACATATATCTTGAATGTTTCTCATCTAGTTCATAAAAACAGTACAGTTTTACATCTTTCCACTAAAACCTCTTATGATTATAACAACATAATTTTCTCTTGTAAGGTATTCGTAAATTATTTCTTCCTTAGAAATTTTTAAATATTCAAATGTACTCTTACTGATTTTTAAATGGGATTCTTTAACTTTCTCATTTCATTTATAGTTATATCTCATCTTATCCCACATTTTAATTACTATTTGAAACCCCTTAATATGTATGTCACCAATTTCTATAAGATCCATCAATATGGTATTATGGGAGTTTCCATCATATTATAAACTTATTTTGTCAATATCTATAATTAAAAAATCATTTATGAGAGCAACATCCAATGTTTCTTCACCTCTAACATCAAGGTCGAGAGATAAAAGATACTATACCATCTTTATATTCCATCTGTGATAGTTTTTCCTATGAAAAATAAGAACACACTTTTTATACCATATTCAAGTTATCCATTATTAGAGATTTATTTTTTATTAGTAACCTGAATATGATACTAATTAAATATCCCTAAAGGATCAAGATCACTAGGGGTTAATCAGTTATTAATTTTCTCTTTTATAACAGAGATTCTTATCATCTTCTTAATAAACATTTATTAACCTATGAAAATTGGCAAGAGTTACGATCCAACCAAATTTATATCTCAATTAAAAAATTGATATGTATATAATATATATATAAATGAATCACAAAATATTTACAATCAATGAAACAAGTACCTACCCCTAGCCAAATTTAATATCCTTAGAAATAAGGATTATTTTGATAACATATTTTTGGAATACAAAGTCATAAGCAGAAAACATTTAACGACCACACTAGTTGTCACACCCACTATTTTTAAATTGTTTATTTTATTTATTTTCTTAGCATTAGGTAGTTAAAGTTGAAGCCCGACATAAATTTTTTTATTTCGTATTTTAAAAACATATGTTTGGCCTTTATAGCATTCAACACACCATGGTCGGAGTCACCCGGACTCACTTGGGTCACTGTGCAGCCTCACCCGGTTCACCGTATACCCTACCCAACGTTTAGGAAAAATAAATAAAGTGAAACGAATATAAATGAGGTTAATTTTAATGAATTTTTTTAATGATAATAATAAAGGTAATTTTTTATTTTTATTATTTTTATTAATATTTTAATTCGGTTGAAATAGTTATTAAGTTGTGATTATAATAAAATTAATAAAACCTTATCAATAAAAATAAAATTATATTTCATATTTTTAATTTAGGTTTTATTTAAATTTTATTTTTATTTTTATTTTTCATTATTTCTCCCTATTTTTTCTTCTATTATTTATTTTCTATCCTTTCATTGTCTTTCCATTAATTTTTTATTCTTCCCCCTCTCTCCTGTCATAACCCCTATAAGTTGCAACTAAGTCCCCCCAATTACCTGAGCACCTCCCTCTCCTTGATTATGCCCCTTTTTTTGCGGCCCACTCCTCTATTTGCACTGATACCCTACGCCCCCTCCACCAAACCCACAATGTCGTGATTCCACCGGGCTAGCCTACTCATGTTGTCGACCTCTACCCACACCTCTCCCATGGTGGGGGACCCTTCACCGAAATTGTGGAACATCGGTCCTCTTCCAGCGGTTATGTCCTTCCATGGGTGTCCCACTCTCCTCTAGCGCATGCACTCCCCTATAGGTAAAGTGTTTCTTTATCTTATTTGGGTTTTTTCATATTTACTATTCATAGGATTTCAAACTATGGTATAATTTTCTGGTTTGGAAAAATTTTACCTTTTTTAGGTTTCATCTTGGCTCCCATGTGGTGTGGTGGTGGTGTAGATAGACTCCACACCATTTTTCAGAAATTTCTTCATAATTGGTAGGTAAATCCATGTTTTATCATTATTAGATAAATTTTATTATGTTTGTTTAATTTTAAGAATTTTTTGATTGGTTTTTTTAAGTGGTGTGTATAGTTTTTTGAGGTGGTTTATGTTTTTATAGCTTAGAAATGTATTTGTTTTATAAAGGGAATGGATCTGTTTCTGCGTGATCTTTATTGTAATGTTTCTAAAATTGCCTTCAAAGGTTGTTTGGTAGGTGTGGAATGCGTTTTCTAGGAACATTAGGTTTGTGTATTTAAATGATATTTTCATTGGAAATGGATTTGGTTTTTCATGTTATATTTGTTGTTTATTTTCATTTTAAATTGAAAAATGTTTAAATGATGAAAATATTATTTTAAAAATTCATTAAAAGGATGAATTATATTTTGAAGGGGGATAGTCACATTTCCTTGGTTGGTCATTATTGTGTGTGTTTTCTTCTGTTAAAAAAAGTGAATTTGAGAAAATATATAAGTTGGGTGAAATGTACTTCAAATTTTTTTATTGAGAGTTTGGGTTTAAAGAGTGTTTTGGCAGAATTTGTTAATGTTCTAACTTTGATGTGTTTCATAAATGGGTTTATTGATTCATTAAATTTTATGTGTAGTGGGTGGTCCCTTTTTGGTGTCGTATCGAGTCACTGATCCAAGGGAGACTTGCCTATGTGTGCATATGAATGTAAATATAAACATGTAGGTTCCCCCATTATGTGTTTATTCATCCAAGACATTGAATGTACATTTATTGGGCTAGGGGTGCCTATGTATATATATAATAATGAAAACCCAGGTGAGTGAAGACTGGTATATGTGTATAGACACCCCTATATGGATAACCTTGTACAAATTCATGGTCCATGTGAATGTATTCATAGAGGATAGGTTTCATTTCATGATTGTGAAGGTGTGTATTCTTAGTGGGGGAGTAGTAGATTTTAGGTAGAAAGCACCAAGAGCCGAAGTGGACAGCTCGATTCGAAAATAAGGTAGGTACCATATGCCTATACCTTCAAATGTAATTCATTAATTTATTGAGTACATTAAAAATAATTTTTTAATATTAAATAGTATATGCATGATATGATAAGTGATGGTGAGGATTGGTGTTGGTCATTCCTTGGATTTTCATGTTCTATTTTTGTGTTGACATGCATATTTTCCATTATAATGTGTTCCTAATCTTATTTTATAATGATTAACATTTTCAATTCATAAAAGTTGTTTTTAAAATACTTTTGTGTGTGTGGAGAGTATTTTTCAAAATTTTGTTGTGTATATTAGTTGTGAATGTTTATTTAAATTAATACGGATTATGATATGGTTTTAAAAAAAGGAATTTGGGAAATTGTTTTGTGACAAGATATGTATTTAAAAGCGGGATTTTCTATGGTTTTCATAAATTGACAAAGGTGGTGTTTTGTAGAGAGGGATTTATTCATTGAATTTTAGGCATTTGTTTGAATGTGGAGGTGTGGTGTGTGTGCATGTGACTTCAACTTGAGCATAATGAAAACCCTATGTACCATGGTGGGGGAAAAGTACTAGTATGCTAGATGATACGTAAGAGGATCCTCCAGGTTTTGTCTAGCAGTATTGATGTTACAACACTAACTAAATACTTCTGATGATTAGAGACCACTATGTTATGGGACTGTTCCCTACTTGTGGCTCATGCATGAGAACATACATTTTTGTGGCTCATATGTCACATTTACATAGAGGTACAAGGATCCTATGTCCACAACAAACTCTAGATGCTTATGGATTTTCCATGGGGCTTGTTATATGATTTTCAATTCAGTTCTTTCATGCTTGTTACCTCTTTTGGGAAATCCATATTTTTAATCTAAATTGGTCTCCTTTTATTTTGAAATGTTAATGCATGATTGGGACCTATTTTAAAAATGAAATGGTATAGAAATGGTTTTCCTGAAATTATATGCTCTTTACCTAAATTTTAAGAGAATGAAAAATGTTATTTTAATACGTATTAATTTTAAACAAGCATATTTTGGGTTTATTTTTAAATTTTATGGTATAGGGAATTTCTATACTTTGGATTTCCTACTGAACATCTCAATTGTCATAACTACTTTACTTTTTCAGTTTCAGGTTCTAGTCTTAGATCTATCTTGGTCGAGCATGGTTCATTGTTTAGTGGTGACCCATGGAGTCACTTGGTGGTATGTCAAGGTGGTTATATTTATTTTTTCTTCCACTGTTAGTGTTGTTTTTTGTTTTTTAGTTTATATTCAGCTATCTGTCTTTTGTTTATGGGTCAAACCATTCCAAACTATCTCACATTAATTCCCGATAGTAGTTTCAAGCCCGTGGGGATTGGGAACGCCCTCTGGGCAATGTCGGAGACTAGTTTGGGTTCCATGTCGGATGGCGACCTGACATTGACAGTGAAAAAAACGTTTCAAAGTAGGTTATCTCTCTTGGGTCATTCACCATTAGGAATGTCCATGGTAGACTAGAGTTAAGGTTGTCATAACTTGATGATCTGGTTATGAGTAAGGTGCCTAGCAAGTACACCTCATGGCCGGACTCGAGTTACTATTGGAAGTTGATGTTTTTATTAGTCTTTCCTCCTTGTAGTTAGTCTTGTTTTTGGAGAAATGAAGTGGGAGTAAGGTCAATGGTCTCATCAAGCTCACCGATCCTTACAAGCCATGTGTAGGTGGGGAAATTTTCCAAAATACTCTCTGTGATGATGGTGTGATTGGCGTATAGATGTCAACCCTATATCTAACTCACCCTTTGACAATAGTTACTTTTTGAATTGTTCTATGCCTTTTTGCGCCCTAAAAATTAATTTGAAAACCCTTGAATGAAAATTTGTGAAATTTGTATTTCAAAGTGTAAATGGTTCGATTTTCAATGTGAAGGAAAAAATGGGTTTTTTGAACTGTTTTGAATGTGGTTTTAGAAAGTTGAATTTTCATGAAATAGATTTTCATCAAATTAGATTAGATTTTTATAATTTAAACATTTGGATTTACCAACCCGGTTATCTGGGAAACATGGATGAATATATGGTGGGTTTTGAAATTCAATTTTTAATGTAATTTGTTAAACTGATGAGAAGAGTTTTAAATGGGAGGAAATTTTTTGGGAATTGAAACATGATATTTCAAAAATAAATTATTGATTGTATGATTGGTGTTTCTAAAACAAACCTTGTGATTTATAAAATTGGTTGTATTTGAATATTTGGGGGTTTTCTGAAATGTGTTTTGAAAACTTTGGTATTTTCATGGGTGACCATATGCATGGGTTATGCGTGGAAGGTAAATTAGTGCCTGTTTGGAATGAGAACATGAATGTGTAAGGCCCATGATGTTCCATTGGTGAATGCACATCTCACCTCATGGTTTCAAATTCTAATGGGTTTTTTAAAGAAATGATGGATTGTTCAAAGTTCCATAGTTTCATGGTGTGTATTTTTTGTTGTTTTGCAAATATTTCCATGGGGTGTTTTTTTATTTTTAAAAAAACTATTTATTGGATGATGTTCCATGTTTTTGTTTCGTTAGTAAGTTGATTTGAGGTGTGGTTAGAGTTGTTTTTCAAGAAGTTTTTTGGGAGGCCTTTAAAAAAGATTCCCCCATTCTTTTAATTTCTTCTTATTGTATGTTTGACCAAAATACCGGTTTATTTGGGTCCTTATTCGTCCCTCAAGATAGTATATGCCCCAAATAAAGATCTATTGCACGAATAACTTGCAATCAAGAATAGTTCACCAGTGACCATACCTCCTACTAATGAAAGTAAGAACTTTCCCTTTTTTAGATTTAGTACTATGCCAATACCATTTTCCTTTTCGGTTAGAAGAACTCTCTCACATCATGATAACAGATGCGAGAGTATTTAAAGGGAGTTTTTGACTCTTTGTATTGTGTGAGTCACTGGGTATGAAATTTTACACCATTTTGTCTGAAGGTCACACCTAGAAATGGTGAATGTAATTACAGCGGATAAGAGTGATAGCAGTTCAGAGTTATTAGAGTTGATCTGTGTATTGAAAGGATTTGTATTTCTTTCATTAGCTGTGAGGGTCATGTTTGGTAATGTCTTGCATCATGTGTTCTCTTTGAAGTTCAAGGTTGGATCCTATAGAATCCTTTGGGAATCCCTATTTTCCTAAGAGTGTTTCCTCCTCTTATGTAGTTATAATTTTTTTATTCCAAAGGGGAGTGTTTTTGGTGCATCTTTCTTTATGATGTTTCATTGTGAAGGTGATGAGGTGATGCATTTTTATCATCTAAACCCCTATTTTGGTGGATTTGCAGTGACAGAGTAGTTCGGTGTTGTGGTGTGTTATGGTTATTGGGGTTTTCTTGCTGGCAGTGTGGTTTTGTGTGGCACCAAAATGAGAACCTCAGTTCGGTAGTCTTCAATTCCTAACTGTGAGGCAAGAGATGCTTCAAATATCAGGGCACCAACCATAGGCTTCAGTGTGAAGCTAGTTCATAGTCAGGATCCATGGGAGTGTATGGGACGACGTCCTTATTTATGTCATCAGTTTTGAAGGTGAAGGTAGTTTCGATCGTTTCCTATAGTTTTTCTATTATAAATGACCATTTTGGGTGTGTGGGGATTCCCATGTCTATGAGGAGTTGTGGTCATCTTATTACCTTAATGTCTTGGTTGTTTTGTACCACTATATGTAATCTCATTTTGTGGTCCTTTTCGAGCCTGTTTAGGTCAATTATTCTCAATTTTGATTAGTTCTCATCCAGATATGTGAAGAAGTGTTTTTTTATTCGATAGGGGTTTTGATGCCCCAGTAGTTGGGCCCTTCCCTCCCCGCCCTTTGTGTGTGCGGGGGGGGGGGGGGGGGGATGGTCACTACTGAGAAATTTAAATGTTTTTACATCCTCCATAAGTTATAATGGTGGGGATTCCCACTATGGGTCTCAATCAAAAGTCTCTAGGATGAATCAGTGTTGGGCTTTTTTATAATGGTATGGAGTCCATTTAGGCCTCACTTTGTCAATTAGCTGGATCTTGTCATGAGGGTTGGTTGTTTTCTTATGGTGGGGAGTCTGTTTGGGCCTCCCCAAGAAGATCCTTTGGTTTTGTTCCTAAAATAGTTTTTTTCAACATGTTTACTTGGAAAAAGTGGTGCGATTTCCATTTAACTATGCATGATGTGTTTTAGTTTAAAGGATTTTATTGTGTGTGTGTGAAAATTTCCTTCATTGATTAATCAACTGATGTTGTTCAACACTTTATTGTATGTGAAACTTAGTATAATTTCTATTTACAGGTTTCTTAAGGTTTTTATTTGAGTCACTTTCTATGAGCAGAGTGCATATACCTCATTTCTCTTATTTTTAATATGGATCCTTTTTAATCCTTAAGTGGGTATCAGTTTTTTCCTTTGGGGTTCAGAATTAGTTTTGGATTTCTGGGGATGAAAAGTTCTCTGGTGGGGAGAATTGTAACATCCACCATTTTTCAATTATTTATTTTATTAATTTTTTTGGAATCATGTAGTTCGGGTTGAAGCCTGACATAAAATTATAGATTTCATATTTAAAAATGCATGTATTCTCCATGATATCATTTAGTTTACCATGGTCAAAGCCACACAGCCTCGCTTGGATCATTGTGCCACCTCACCCAGTTCACCGAACGTCCTACCTGATGTTCAGGACAAATAAATTATGTGAAATGAAAATAAATGAGGTTAAATTTTAATGAATTATTTTAATAATAATAAAATATATATATTTATTATTATTAATATTTTCATTAATATTTCAATTTGGTTATAATTATTATTAAGTTATTATTATAGTAAAATTATTAACATGTTTTTAATAATAATTTTATTATTTTCATGTTATTACGTTTAGGTTTTATTATATTTTTATTTTTATTTTTATTTTTCATTCTTTATCCCAATTTTTTCTTCTATTTTTTCTTTTCTCGCTTTTATTTTTATTTTCCTTCCTCTCTTATTCCTCACGCTCTCTCCTATAATACCCCTTATGCATCATACTGAATTTCCTCCCCCTAAACATATCGCCTCCCTCTCTTAGAAAATGCCCATTTGGTCATGCCACATTCCTATCATCGCACTAGCACCCTGCTCCCCCTCTGCCAATCAGGCACCGCCCTACTCCCTGATATAAAGCCAACTCACACCGCCGACCTCTACCCATTCCTATCCCATCATGTTCAATCCTTCACTGGAAGAACTGAATATCGTTCCTCCTCCAATGACCACAGCCCTCCACGGGCTTCCTACTCTCCTCCATCACACACACTTCGCTCCAGCGGAGGTGTTTCTTTCCTTAATTTTGGGGGTTTTTATATTTCTGACAATTAGGATGTCAAAAAAGTTTTTAATATTGATTTTTAGTTAAAATTTACATTGTTTAGGGTGCGTGTTGACTCCCCGGTGGTGCGGTGGAGGTTTGAATGGACTCCACACCATTTTTCTGAAAATTTATTCATAATTTTTAGGTGAATCCATGTTTTATCATTATTAAATGAATTTTAATATATTTTTATATGTTTATGAATGTGTTCATTGGTTTTTTTATGTGGTGTTATGGTGTTTGGAAGTAGTTTATGTGTTTATAAGTTGAAAATTTGTTTTTTTTACGAAGGGAATTCCAATGTTTTTGTTTGTTATTTGGTGTAAAATTTCTAAAATATATTTCTAGGGTTGTTTGGTAGGTGAGAAATTGTTTTCAAGTAACATTGGATGATTTTTTATTTAAATGGTATTATCAATGGAAAACATATTTATTTTGGCATGTTAGCTTTTTGGTGCATCTTGAGTTTAAATTGTAATATTTTTTAATGGTGAAAAGCATGTTTTGAAAATTGTTTAAAATAATAAAAGACTTTATGAAGGGGGATAGGCCCATTTTCATGGTTGGTATTTATTGTATGTGTTTTTAATGTTATAAAAATTGAATTTGAGATACATATAAGTGGTACGAAATGTAATTTCAAATGGTTTTAGTGTGATTTTTCATTCAAAGAGTGTTTTGGAGTAAATTTATATGGTTATAACATGGAAGAGTTTCGTAAATGTTTCTATTGACTAATTATGTTATATGTGTAGTGTGTGGTCCATTTTTGGTACAGTTTTGAGTTATCAGTCCAAGGGAGATTTTCAGGTGTGTGTAGAGGTAAGTAAATATATACATTTAGGTTCCCCCGTTACAAGTATTTTTATCCATAGCATTGAATGTACATGATTGGGTCTAGGTGTGCCAATTTGTATATCTAAGAATGCATACACAGGTGAGTGGAAACGGGTATATGTGTATAAACATACCTCTAAGGATCCCCTTTCACATGTTCATTAGCCATGTGAATGTATGAATAAGTTCTATGTATCCTTGCATATATGAGAAGGTGCATATTCTTAGAGGTGGAGCATCAACCTTTAGTTATAAAGAACCAAGATTTGAAGTGGATGGCTTGATTACACCTTTATCTAGGTCCCCTATGCATATACCTTTAAATTTATTTCAATAAATTCTTTAGTATATTAAAAAGTATTTTTTATATTAAATAGTTTATGTATGCTATGAGAAGGGATAGTAATGCTTGATTTTGGTCTTTACATTTATTTTTAGGTGTGATTTAAGTGTTTACTTTTGCGTTTTCCTTTAAAATTTTATCCCATTCTTATTTTAGAATGCTTATCATTATAAATGATAAAAGTAGTTTCACAATTGGTTTTGGGTGTGTGGAGGGAGTTTTTTAATTTTTTGGTGTGTATATTAGTTGTGAAAGATGATTAAAATGATTATGGATTCTGGTATGATTAAAAAAGGAATTTGGGAACCTTGTATGTGATTGAAAAGGTATTTAAAAAAGGTATTTTCTATGGTGTGTGTAAATTGGAAAAGGTGATGTTTTGTAATGAGGGGTGTTTTTATTAAAATGTTTGTCTTCATGTGAATTTGGAGGTGTGATGTGTGTGCATGTGAACTTCAACTTGAGAACAATGGAAACCTTGGGTACCTAGGTGGGCAGACTCGGACTAGTATGCTAGATGATATTTAAGCGGTTTATCCCGGTTACGTCTAACAGGATTGATGTGACAATAGTAATTAAATACTTGTGATGATTAGAGACCACTAGGTTATGGGTGTTGTCTCTACTAGTGGCTTGTGGATGAGAACACTAATCTTTGTGGATCATATTCCATGTTTACAATATAGTACAAGGATCCCAAGTCCCCAACTAACACTAGCTTCTTAGGGATTTCCCACAGTTCTTATGATATGATTTTTAATTCAGTTGTTTCATGCTTATTCGCACTTTTGTGAAAACCATATTTTTAATCGATATTGGAATCCTTTCATTTGGAAATTTTAAGGCATGATTTAATCCAAACATTAAAATTAAGTGGAAGAGAAATTATTTTATCAAAAATTCATGCTCGTTATAGGAATTTGAAAGGAATGATAAAAGTTATTTTATTATGTCTTATTTTCAACTATCATGTTTTGGGTTTCTTTTTAAAGGTAACTGTATATGGCATTATTGTACTCTAGCTTTCCTACTAAGAATACAGGTGTTCATGCCTACATTACTTTTCAGTTTCAGTTTCTATTATTGGATCATCTTGGGAGAGTGCAGATCTATATTTGTTAGTGACCCATGGGGTCACTTGGATGTATGTCTTAGTTAGTTATTTTGTTGTATCTTCCACTACTAGTGTTGTTTTTGTTTTTTTTCAGTTTATATTCAATTTTATGTCTTTTTTTATGCTCCAAACTATTCCCAACTTACTCACTTTGATGGATGACACTAGTTTCTAGCTCCTTGGGATCAGGAACGCCTTTCGGGCCATGTTGTAGGTTGGGTCGCGCATCGAGTTGGATGAAGGTCCTACTTGGGTCATGACAGTAGTCAACTTTTCTTTTATAGTTTGTAATAATCCCTTACAATTCATTTCAATCCCAACTATTTATATCTTGTTATACATCATTGAAAAAAATATTATTTAACAACAAGCTATACCCCAAGCAATAAGCTTGTTTCATCTATTTTTTTGGATCCACATCATAATTTTCTTTTCTTCATAAAAATGTAAGCTTGATAAAAAACACCTATATAAAATCTTAAATAAATAAAAAAATACACTTATGGATTTTCTAGTATTGAAACACCCATTAGAACTTTTGATATTATAAATATTCTCAATAACATCTTTCATGAATTTCTTTCTAGAAAAACATAATTAGAAATAATTAGTTTGATCAACCTCACTCTACTAACCTCTTTCGGATGATTTGTGTCAGATTTTTCATCATCTAATTCTAATTCTACTATTTCTACATCACCTAATTAGAATCCCATTTTGAAACACACAATATATAGACCAATAGATAACTATCTATGTAAAATCTCTATAATGGATCTCTCCCTAATGGATCTCTCTCTGATTGATCTCACTCTAATGGAACTCTATCGAGTTATCTCATTCTTATATTGAATGACTTATTTTTGGGATCTCAAAATATCCCTAAAATGTAAGTGGAGCAGCTTTCTACACATGTGAGGACTTCCAACACAGTATTAGTGTACTATAATCTATATTTATAGGGGTATGAAATTGATATTTGTAGGAAACTAATTTCTTCTCCCAATCCCTCATACATTCATTTCATTGAATTTCATGGTTATTATAGCTTCATCTTTGTCTTTTTAAATTCTTCTACACTTTTATAGAATATTCATCAGGTTTATTCCTTCAACAAATAGGGAAACTTTTAATAGGTCTGATCATGTGAGCCCATATATTCTACATTTTCAGACTCAGGTCATTCTCCACACATCATCATTAGTGCAAATAACATTCCTACAAAAATATCATCTAATATATTTTCTGATGACCTGCATTTGTAGTAGAATTTCTTAATCCTCACTTATAAATATCATCACTTCAAGAACTAAAATTTTTCCACCTGATCCAATTAAAATTAAATCTCAATCATCCGTTTAAATTAAATAAAAAATTTTGTATAATAGATTTTGTGCATATGAAGAGTCGTTTGGAAACATTCATCTAATAAATCATTGTTAAATACAATTTTATGAATCAAAATCATTAATTATTTACTTTTACAATTAAAAAAATTTATATCAAATAGTAATTATACTTATTGGGAATTTATATATTATGAATCTAATGGACCATTGATTCTGATGATTTATCAATTTAAGATAAACAAAACGTTATGTGTATCATTCTTGATCATCAATGAATTATTTCTCTCTGAGACTGATTGTTCATCCAATCATAAACCCTTAAAACTCATCAATTTTCAAAAACTATAAACTATCACCAATATATGTATCTCATGAACTTTGTGTGAAGTAATTAATGTTTCTGGACATTATAATTTTCTACTTTTTTTTCTCTTTCATGCCTCATCTTTTTAATGACTTCTTGAAGATGTTTTACAACATTCATGATAAAAAAATGTATTATTATAGGTTTTTTCTCATAACTTGCATCCAATATTTCTGAAATATAAAATCTAATATCCTCTAACATATTGGATTAGTGATAGGAAATTCAGGTCCAGAAAATAACTATGTATCATGAAACCATTTTATCTTTTCACCACATATTCATCTTCTATCATTATATATATTGTTCTATTGACAATAAATATAACATTTAAAACATGAACATAACTAGGAACTAATAGTTCACACTACTATAAACCATTGGTCCATCCAATACATGAAAAATCACATTGTTACATACCTATTCCCATCCAAGAAATTATTTTTTACTTTTAAATCCAACCTATGATTCCTTTTGGTGAAAACCCAAAGTTGTTTTCCAAAGATTATGTAATGTCCCTAGTATAGCATTTTATATTATTTATCCAAAAACATCCATTAATTCCTAGTTAAAAATGACTATATTATAACATTAATATATTATATTTAATAATATTTTAAAATGGTAATTACATAATTGAAATTAGTATACTCTTCTATCAAATGGGTTATGAACACATTATTCTTGTGTAAAATGGACTACCGCGTCCCAAAAGGATGTTATTCATTTTTCATAACCACCTCTCATGAATAGATATAATGATGGGATTTTGGTTTATATATGAAATATATGATTTCTTTTCTTCTATAATCCTTATATCTAATGTTACATCTTACCTTCTATAATGTGGTTGTATGATAACATCATTCATGTGTACAGCGGACTACCACCTCGTGAAGCAATGTGATTTTTTCACGATTTATACAGAAGGTAATAAAGAAGAGGTATAATGAATATATTTGATATATATGATATAACAACAATTCTATAATTTTAATATATTAAATACCTTTTTATGTAAATTCTTCAGGACAATTGAAACAATAGTAATGCACACATATGACTTACTATTTCCATGAATGGTGTATTTCATTTTCTATCTATATCTTTTAAGAACTAAAATAAATACATATATAATTAAAATATATTATACTTATATATTGTTTACAATTATTGTAATTATGGAACCATGATCAATATATGAGTAATGAAAAATAATACATACATACATACATAAAAACAAATTGGTTATTATCTGAATTGTGATTTTAACAATGAATTGTCAATAAATCAATAAAAATAGGCCAGAACTAAATAATATATTGAATTATATATAAAATTTGTATTATAAAATAGATTTATAGTATATATTGGTTATTATATTTTAGTATTTAATATGTATGAAATAATTCAAGACTTGAAATAATAGATTTTCATATAGCTTTTTTCGTATGTGACACACATGTCATATTCACCAGGTATTTCCTTTATATAGTTTATACAAATCCCATGAATGTATTTAATTATTATAATAATTAAAATTATGAGAATTTATATATCCATTTGAGTTTCTCTCTTACACAGTGTTTACGGTTCAAAAGTTACCTTAGCGGTAAGGGATTTTTATCACAATTTTCCTACTTTGGTACATAATATACATTGTCTGTATATATTCTTCTAAGATGTGTATATCCATCCAAATATACATGTTCTTTAAGGAATCTATTTACTTTAATGATTTTAAAATTTTCATTTTATTTCATTATTTAGAGGGTGCTATGATTCAAAAGATACCAATATGGTAAATGTTTATATTATAATCTCATTGGTATTCGAGATTTTTTTAGTCTATACAACCAATGATTAAATCAAATAATACATCACTCAAGAAACTCATGAATTTTAGTATCCTCTGGTAATGTCATTATAATACACATTTTCCCTTAATTTTCTTCTTATTAGGTAATCAATAGATCAAAAACATTTTTTAATAAAAACCAAATTTCTTTCTCTCTTCATTTAAAAATTTGTTTTATTCCAAAATAATTTTTTCTAATAATGTTTTTTGATAATCCAAATTATTTTTTTAAATTTTTTACCCACATAATACATTTTAAAAAAAAATCTAATTAATCTACATGGCATTTTCCAAACAATACTAATTTTTCTTTTAGAGAATATATGAAAGGAATATTTATTTTATCTAGTAAAACATGAACTATATTTTATTCCACAATTAATTAAATAATATTTTAAAATATAAATTATATGTTATGATGTTTATTTGAAATTAAATGGTTTTGAGTTTTTTTATTTTATATTTTAATAATGAGATTTTCGAAATGGAAATAATATATTCCTCCCTAATGGTTTTAAATGATCTTTAAATCATCATGTATATGTTTACAAAATTATTTTTAGAAAAATGGATTATGAAAATATATTATGTGTTAAAAATTATTTTTTATTTGGGAATTGATATTTTTATCAATTAATGCTCCAAATAATATTTCAAAACCATTTTCCATCTAATATGACATCCTTCCATGTAACGTAATATTTACTTTGGATGTAACCCAAAAAACCATTCATATTATTTATGTAAGTGTTTGATGTTTATGATTAAAAAAGTGTATGAAACCCATTTCTATTACCTGGTTTATAACATGGGAATTTTTAATGGAACACAGATATTTTTTAAATAGGTTATGCATTGATGAAATGACATAATAATTGTGAACCCTATTTTTTCAATAGTTATGATATGTTGAAATGATTATGAAACTCATTTGTCATCATGGGTTAAAATATGAATAATTTTTTATGATCTTGTTGAACGGATACATATGATTTTCACTATGTGATTATGGTTATGTTATAGCCAAGGATGGAAGTTATCTTATTACAAAGGATGATATTTCTATTATGACCAATATGGTTGGGACCGATATTTTCCTCAAATTATATGGGTAAATAATTTCATCTTAGGGGAGAATAATGGGACTCATGTCAATGGGATTGATCTACTCTAAAAAATAGGCGCATCCGGATCCACTATGCGAAGTAGGTGCATCATGATCCACAATGAGAAATATTTGGTAAGTACAAATTCAATATATTCATGGTCATCATATTTATCCATCTGTATTAAATATCATTATCAATATTTATGACTATTTCACAATTTTATAAAATGGCATTACATTTAATGATTGATTTATAATGATTTATCACTCATATTGGCTTTGAATTCTGAAATGATACCATTTTCATCCACGAGTTCTGATTAGGATCAATAAAAAATTTAGTATGAAGATCTTATGTATTGTTCGTGGTCAAATACCCTAATTCATATATTGTGATTTCATATTATTATAGATTAATATCTCCTATTTTTATCCATACTAATAATATTATCTCACCCTTTTCTATGTCCCCCCCTAGGATATGAAAAATATCTTAAATAAGATAAATATAGAGGAACAATGTGAAGAGTTATTTTTGTGTGATGTTGAAGATAATTAATTTAATAATATTATTTCATTTCATTTATCCAAATAAACTAAACTATTATAGTTCTCAAGCATGTGTTCAAAAAAATTATTTATTATTTATATAAAGAAGATATGATATTTATGTATAAAATCATCTATTTCTATATTTGGTACCCATGGTAAGTCTTAGTAAATCATTGGATATTAGGATTATAACAACTCTATTGAGATACCTAGGTATATTCCGAATTGTATGTCTGTGGATATGTCTCACGATTTATCTATGGAAAATAATATGGAAAATCCATTTTATTAAAAAATACCTAGAAATTTTTTGAAGGATAGAGAAAGTGGTTTCCTAGTAATCAAAATAATGTTTGGATACTAAAAGTGCATTTGGTTTAACATAGATGTACCTAGGGGTAAATATTTTTTTTTCATTGATATATCCTCAATTTCCACATGGTTCCCAAAAATAGACCATGTTTCACACCTTATTTAGACACTCCTGGGAGATATGATTTAAAAATTCACCTACCCCTTACAAGACATCGTGAAGGATTTAAATATATTATTACTATGAATGAGCTATGATAAACCAATGGTGTCTTAGATAAAAATAAAAATCGCATGATTTGGAGATCATATATGGAATTTTTTTTGATTATTTGGTTTTCCAGTTTAAACTTTTTTACTCAGACTATGATTTTTTCTGATTCAATGGTGGGAACCATAATGATCTTGATTAACGTATAATTTTATAGAAAATTTATTAATGAGAAACTAATTGGTATTATGTAAGTAGTAGGTGATATTGTGATTATTCTTAATCAATATTCCTGGTTTATGACTAAAAACATGAATATTAAATACTGTCAGAAAAAAATGAATATTGGAATAGAGTTTATTGAGAATTAATGTGGTGGAGAACCTACAGAAAATTTGATTCAGATTTCTATAAATGGATTTTTTGGGAAGAAAAAATCCATGGAATGTATTAATGGAATTAGGAAATGTTTTTTGTGTGGAGAAATAGGTCCTATAGAAAGGGATTATGGATGCAAAATGAAATTTCTTGATAATTAAATGGATGTGAATAGTTTTTTCCCTAAGGAATATTCTATGGCCAAATGTTATAAGTATTAAAATTATGGGAATTATATGAATCGATGCACTAGTGGGAATGATCATCAATAAATTCAGAAATTTTTTATGATTGATGGTTATATTTTTGATGAAGAAGAGACCACAAATGAAATATAAAAGGAAAGTGGTATTGAGAAATAAGAATAATAGGCCAGATTAATGGTTGAATAATAAAGTACAATGATTGAGTTATTATTTAATGGAATTATGAAATAATTAAACATATAATTATTTTTTAGTACAACATATTCATTAATGATTCTCAAGAATATGTTGATGGTGCTGGTGAAATTGAAATGCGATTTTATGTAATTATTATTTTTTATAGAAAACATTTTATAATGGGAATGTAACCATTTATATGTTCCTAAAGTTAAGAAAATGGTGTTTATTTTTAATAAATATGTGATTGATATAGATAAATTAAATTTGATAGTGTTGATGACCTCATAACTGATAAATGTTTTATTGAAAAATTATTTTGATATATCATTAATTATATAAAAAATAATATAGAATAAATGGAATATATTCGATAATATGTTATTTAATTCAAGAAATGAGGAAGCATGAATGTTTTCATTTATGTTTAATGGTAATTTTTGTTATTTCCAATATTTGGGAGAATATATGAACAAGGTATTCATATATTTTGAATATGACAATTAATATCTAATTAATGATAGTTGGAGTTTTAATGTTATAATAATTTTGAGAAATTTAATAATATTAACTATAAATTTTGATTTTTTGAATCTACATTAGGTAAACCATTTTCGGAATGTATTATATTGATATTTGGATGTGATTTTAGAGATTAAAGTATTAATTTACCATATGGAGATTTATTCATAATGTAAGACATGTGATAAAAATTTTGTTATAATGATAACTAGATATATAATGAATTAACTATCATTTATTATGAATGATGTGATCCTTTAGTTATGCATATTTATCAGATTATACTTCATTTTATAGAGTGAGTGATGTGATGGAATGTTTTCAAGAAATATGAAGAATTTGATTATTTATATGAAATAGACTGAAATAAATTAAGTATGTATTCTAATAGAAAATCCCGAACATTTAGAATTGTATTTATAAATAAAATTTTGTTTTATTGTCATAATGTATAGTGATAAAAATTACCCTTTTCAAGTCTATTTTTTTTATTTGTAGTTTTCTTATTTTAAAATAACAATTAAAATTTTTGTGATCTATTATCACTATCACATTCTCTAATTATTTTGAGATTATTCTTTTCTTCTTTTTCAAAATATTTACATACCATGTATGTAATATAGATTTGAAACCATGTATGCGTTAATCTAAATGACCTACACACATACCCTTTCTCTCTTTTCATGATGATGTTGTATTAACAATTTTTATGATGTGGGTTTTTCAGAAATATGTTTTTATACAATAAACCATTGTTTATCATTCATAAGTTTATATTTTTAGTATGTAATTTATTTAAGGGGGAGGTATATAACAACCGGATATTTTGAAAATTATTTTTTCAGTTAAATTTACTACTTTTTTACATTTTCCAATATACACCACCCCATGTTTTTATTTCCTTCCTCAAAACACAATATTTATCTTGTATTACATGCAGTGTTGAGACTTTCTTTTGTTATATGAAATGATGTGTTTAAACAAAAACTGACACACTATTATAATATTATTCATTCATATGATTGTTATCACCTACATATTGTAATGGAGGGTATGTATAGGATTAGGTAAATTATGGAAATACATGGTTTATATATATATATATATAATCTAATTTAGTTTATGACCAATTATTTATAAATTAGATTATAAATAAAATAAAACAAAATAAATATTTTTCTAAAAAAAATTCCCACAAACAGGTTCTACCAAAATAAATCACAAATTTGATATTTTTTAGATATTTTAATAAAATTTTTAATTTTTTTAATCATCAAAATAATTATATTTTGTGACCTCTTCATAATATATAATAATAAAACCAATTTTACTCATAAAATGTATTTTTGGAAAATTCTTATTTGTCAAATTTTCCAATATGATTTAAAAATTAATTTTTCTCCTTTACAAAATTTAATTTGAATCAATTAAATTAATTTTTCAAATAATTATGTAAAAAATATTTTCTTTTTCAATTTTGTGTATTTTTGTGATGAAGCATTTTATGAAAAATAGTGAGAAATACTAGTTTTTTTTAATAAATGTTATTTAATTTCAAGAATCTCAAAACGACGAAATTTCTTATTTATGGTTTAAAGGGTATCACTAGTTCAATTTGTTGATGGAAACTGATGGTGATGATGGTGAAGGACGCCGGTGAAACTCTCTGGCAGCCTGGTTGATTTTCTGTATTATGTCTGTCGAGGCAGGCCATGGATCGAGGCGGTGTTGGTCAGAAGTGATGGGTTCATTGCTCGAAACGTGATATGGGGTTCACAGTTTGAGGTGTGGCTGGTGGTGTGTTTAAATTTTGAATTTTGAGGGTTTTTGGAATATTTAAAGTGTAATGTGGTTGTTTCCTGTGTGATGTTTGGGTACCGGGAACCCTTAAACTGACCTCTATAAAATATAAAAAAAATGGTTGCAATGTATGGTAAAATGGATTTACCATAGGTTAAAATAAAATAATAATGGTTATTAATGACAAAAAACATGTCCAAACACATTTCATGGGAATATTTAGACCTTATATGTTATATTTTATATAATTTAACCTTTATAATCCATGTTTCATGTAAAAACAACGGTATTTCATGTTTATTTCAAAGTTTACAACATTACCACCCACCTTATATATAAAATCCAACCACATCTCTTATCCTCTTCGCACCTCCATAACCATTTATCAAAAAATATATACACCAATAAAATCCAAAATTCTACCAATAATATGACAAGTCTTAATTTATTTTCAAAAAACATTCTATAAATCCTTTTGGTTGAAACCAAATGAATTAGTTTGATAAAGATGTAACATCTGTAACTGAGGATTTTATTTTCTTTATTTCTCAACCTCCTTCAATTTTTGTCAATATATTATTATATTATATAATAAGTACCTTCTATATAATTATATGTTATTACATTAATTTAATATCCTTAATCTGTATCCGATTCCATCAAATGGGATATAAAAACCCCATTGGTGTGAACGACTAAATAGAGGCTCGTAAAATGATGTTATTCGTTTTCCATCACCACCTATAAAGGGAATTTATGTTGAAGTATATATAATTTATATATTTTATTCATTATATTATTATTATTCTTTAAATAAAATATCACATGTTCTATATAAAATTTAATTCCATGGGAAATGATCACAATGTTCATGTGTACTATGGAATACCATCTCTCGAACTGATGTGAATTATCCAAACATATTCCAAACATAATAAGGGTTGGCATAATTTAAATATGAAATATAAATATAAATTAAAAAATTTATTAATTTTTAATTATCAATTAGATTTAATTATTTAGATCCATCAAGAAAATTGATGCATTTCCCATGACTGCATTCAGCCTACCATCTCCATGGATGGTGTCTTTCATTGTCTATATATAACTTATAGATTACTGTACCTAAATATTTAAATAATATATATTCTATTTATATCATTATTAACATTATATATATTATGGAACCATTTTCATTGTAAAATGAATTAAAAATAGAAAATCAAAACATAACCAAATTACTAAAATGTGATTTTAACAATGCATTGTTAATCAATTGGTAATAATAATATATATGTAAATAAAATATGGTATGATATATATAATTCTTGTTATTTAGAATACAGAAAATAAAATTATATTAATTATAATTTATGTTTGAATTTATATGGATTTATTCGATACTTACGGTATGGGGTTTCCATTTCAATTTTTTACTTTTAAGAGACACATTCCATATTCACCATCTATTTCATTTATGTCATGTATAAATTTCACATAAATTTATTTTATAATTATTATGAAAATAGTTTTTTTGATTCACATATACATTTTATGGTCCCTCTCTTGTTGGGAATACATTTTAAAATTTACCAAAGCGGTAATGTATTTTTGTAACAAATTTCTTTTATCGTAAAATAAGTATTATTATTCACCTGTCATATAATATGAAGGATATATAATTAATCTTTTACATGTTATATAATGAATCTTCATCCATTTGTGATATTAATAATTTCACATGATTTTATTCTTGAATTGATCCCGAAATTCAAAATATACAAAAGTTGTAATGGTTTGATGTTTCAATATAATTTCATTTAGACGATGAAATACTATGATCTATATCTCAAGAAACACATTAATTTACTTCCCCTATATTTATTCCATTATAATACATGATTCCATTCCATTTTACTTTCTTTATGTATTAAAGAGTTTAAAATGGGAGTTTTTTTAATAAAACCTGTATTTATTTCTCTCTTCGGTCAAAAATATTTTTTTATCCAAAATAACGTTTTCTAAAAATATGTTAAATTTTTTTTATACAATAAATTATATATAAATGACAGTTTACCCCATGTTTTACTATTTTAATTTTTTTAAATGATTATTCATGCCATTTTCTTAATTATTATCATTTGTATTTTACTAAAATTTTAAAAGGAACATATATTTTAATAGGTACTAAATGAATTTTAATTTTACAATCACGAAAAAAAAATTATATTATAAATTTTTTTAGGATTTAATTTATTATTTAAATGGAATATTAGTTATAGAATAAATTATAAATTTTTTTTTGAAAACTTTATTTTCAAAATGGAGGGTAAATGTTCATCCAAAACATATTTAATAATGTTTAAAGATCCCTTTATAAGTTACCCAACATATTTTGAAAGAAAATTATTTCAAAATATTTTGTTTTTTAAGATGATTTTTTAAAATTGGGATGGATATTTTCCTCAAAAAATTTTCTAAGTGATAATTCAAAATCATTTTCCATTTAATATGAAATCCCTTATTCTAATCTATTGTTTAATGGGGATATGATCCTTGAAAAAAAAAATCATTTTTATGAATTGATTATATTTATGATACAAATATGATAATGAAATGTTTTGATTTTAAAATTATTATACAATAACAATATTCTAATGAAACTTTATTATTTTTTTATAGGTTATACATTGATGAAATTATGTAATTATTATAAAACCAGTTTCTTTTCAATAGGTTTTGTTCATATAAATTTTTTATAAAACCCATTTCATTTCATGGTTTCTAATATGATTAATTATTTATAATCATGTGTCACACATTTGTGTGATTTTATTTATTTGATGATGGTTACGTTATAACCATGGATTGTGGATAAAATATAAGCATATACGGTGGTTATCTTTAACTAATATGGGTGGGACCTATACATCCCTCCATTGCAATGGGTAAATAATTATATCTCATTGGATAAGAAAGAGAAATAATTTAATAGGAATGACCCACTTTGAAAATAGGGTTATCCTAATCCACTATGGGAAACATGTGCATCTAGTTCCACTGTGGGAAATGGGTGATATTTCATTTTCCTTTATATGCATTTTCATAGAAGCTAACCATGACATACGAAATGGTTTTTTATATATTTATTTTGAAAATAAATTTTATTCAACAATCTTATTATAGTAACCTGGGAGCTACACTCCTATATCCTATATATAAATCATTACTTTAAAATTTCTAGAATTGATTCATTTAATTTAAAATGAAATTTTACAAATATAATCCTTACAATACCAATATTAAAAATAGGATCACTTACCTTCTCAATGACCTTTTATGTTTAGATTGTTTTATAATTAAAAAAAATTATTCAAAAATAATAAATATGTCTTTAAATGATAATTTAACCCACATAACCAAGCTTTTATTATTCCACATTAATTAATCATCATCAACTATATGAAATAACTTTGAAAATTAATTTATTTGAACCACATTATTTATAACCATGAGGAAAATGAAATATAGGAAGGGTGAATGAAAATTATTAGTATTGGTAAACATACAACTAATCAATTGATGTCCATCAAAGGGTGTAATATGTTCATAAGCTTATGGAAACGTAATAAAATTTCATTAGATACCCATAAAATAACTCATACCATTAAATACATAGGTCATCCAATATGAAACATGAAAAAAGACAGAGTAATAAGAATCAATAATCATGAGCCATGTGATATCAATCATGATCATAACAAACAATATAAACCTATAAATATCCATTAAAACCCTTTTTGGTAACTTGTATAATCATACCCACAAAACCTATTAAAAATCATTCTAAATGGAATAACCATATAACAGAATTCTGATATAATAATTACCCAATTCATTAGAATGAAATATTAGAAATCCCTTTGTTTAACCTAAAATGGTATTGCTCGGTGCTATCTAGCCCACATTATCATATAAGTTGTAATGGACTCATTATATGTTGTCTCTATGTCCCCATCATATAATATATAGTGATCTCACCACATGTTATCTGGGATGTCACATCATATAAGCTATAACATGATGACCCAATGCCATCTAGGCCACCACATATTATATTTAATATATAATAACCAAAACATTATGTTTAATTCAGCTTATATCTCTGTTCTAACCTGTGGATCACCTAGAGGCTATTTCAATTATTCCAAAGGTGTGAGATAGGGTGATCCTCTCTTGGTTATTCTCTTCTCAATTGCTAAATACTACCTAAGTAGGGTAATTTCTCAAGCGATATATAAAGGTTCAATGAAGCCTATTTCTGCTTCTAGAAACTTGAATTCTCCCTCACACCTTCTCTAAGCTAATGACATAATTCTTTTTACTCACTAGGGGGGTAAAAGAAACATTATGGCTCTAAAATATATCCTTCTTCAGTACCTTGAAGTCTCTGGTCAACATATCAACTGGAATAAATCATACATATTTTTTTGCAAGGAATTTTCTCCAGGGAGGAAACATACCATCACTAATGCTCTAGGTGTCAAAGAAGTCTCACTTCCATTCAATTACCTTCGAGTGCCCGTCTTTTGGGGCAGACCAAAAGCGAATTATTTTTCTCTTATCACTGATCAAACGCTTCATCATCATTCCTCCAGGAAGGGTAAAAATCTTTCGATGGCAAGGAGAATTTTTTTTGGTTAAATCTACCATTGTTTCTAAAATGGATTACTCCATGATGTTTTATAAATGTCCAAATAGTCTTTTAAAACACATTAATTTTTATATTAAATTTTTTTGGACTGGAAGTACGTTGGAGAGAAAACTAGGGATTGTCCCATGGGTCTCTTTCTGCAAACCTATTGATAAAGGGGGGATAGGCATTAAAAAAATCTCTAATTTTAATGAAGCTCTTCAAGCAAGGATTACGTGGAATCTCATTCATAACACCTCTCCTTATAAGGATTTTCTTAGGGCTCATTTTCATGATAAACATAGAAATAACCACTCTCACTTTCTTACATCCTCTATTTGGCCCTCCATCAGAAACACTTTCAATTCTATTATTAAATACTCTAGATGGACGGATAATAAGTATTCCAAATTAAGTTTTTGGATTGATAACTAGACTAGTTTTCCTCTGATCTATTTAATGGAAAACAATGTTTCTCCTCCCCACTCTCAGGACATAATTAAAACTGTCATACATGTGAAAAACCCCTGTCTTCTTGAGCATGATAAAAAAATTGTTGACAACTATCACTTCATTAATACAAAAGATTTTCATATTTGGGAAACTTTCCATTATGGGATTCTTGATTTCGAAAAATACTATAATCATTTATTCAATAATGTTGACAATAATTTTTCTTGGTTAAGTAAATTTATTAAAGCCTCCTTAAAACCCTCGATATTGACATTAGTCTGGAAGATTGTTCATAATATAATTCCCATGGATACTTGTCTACAATATTTTGGGATCATTCTATTTTCAAAATGTGGCATGTGAAATCAGCATATACAGGATATAAATCATATTTTTCATTCATGTGACATGAAAACTGCTCTTTGGAATTACATTATTAATATTTTTGAGTGAAGATGGTTGATTTTTGAATCCATTACCATGAATATTCAATGATTATTGGACATATCTATCTCCCAACAACTCAAAAATATTTTTGTTGTTTCCGTAGAAGAGCTTCTTCATGTAATCTAGTATGGTAGGAATGATTTGATTTTTCATAATAACTCTTTTAAAATTAATGGAGGAAAAGAGAGAATCCTCATGGCCATTTTAGAAGAGGTTTTGATCCCAAAAGATCATTGCAACAACTCAGTTCAGGAATTTGAGTTTCATAGATGAGTTAGGGTAGAGGGGAAATATCCCTGCACTAATTATACTCTTGAAGTGTTTTGGCTCTCACCCCCAGGATGGATTGAAGTCAATGTGGATGAAGCCTCTAAAGGCAACCTTGGACTAGTGGGTTGTGGTGACATCTTCAGAAATCATTGAGACCATATATTTGGTTGCTTATATGGATCATGTGGTTCCTCCAATCCCCTGGAAGATGAGATGATGGTCGTCATTCATGTCATTTATTTGTCCATGCTTAGCAACTAGAACTACATCTGGATCGAGAGTGACTCCACTACAATAATTCATGCTATTTGGAAAGGTACCATCCACCTTGATTGGACTCTGACTTCATGTTGGATAGATTTCCTGAACTCTCTGGCTAGACTTAGCTTCATCGCCACCCACGCCTACTGTGAAGCTAACAAGATTGTTGATGGGCTTGCGATTTTAGGTGTTACCCATGATCTTCATTGGAGGGATGATCTTCCTCTAGAGTTACTCCCTCTTTATGTTATGGATGTTAACAAAAGTCAAAATTTTGACTTGTGTAACCTCTTTTTTAATATTATTTGGTGTTTTGGTCTTTGACCAAAACACTACCTTGGATCGTCACCAAAAAATTAATAAGGTATATATATATAATATACATATTCATAATAATCATATAAAAAATCATTATTCACATTAAAACATGATTAAAATGTGGAATATAAATAGGATTTTTTTCAATCTCTTTCAAACATGATTGAGTTGTGGAAATTAAATGGGATGCCTAACAATAAGTTTGAAACATGATTATCCAAGAGAAGATAAATGGCTAACATAAAAAAAATTGTGACCATTTTATTCCATTCAATGAAATTATGAAGAAGGTATAAATATCAAATATCTATAGTTGAGAATAATTAACAATAAGGGTATTTGGAATTGATTAACAAAAATACCATTATAATAGCACTAAAAAATTATTGGTGAAACACATATTTCCTTTTGTAAATATATTTCTAATAAATAATACATTTTGTAAATCCTTTTTTGTTTAAAAAACATTTTTCAAGACCATGAATTCATAAAATATTTTAAAAAACATTTAAATTAACCGTGTAAACATTGAATGGAAGATCCACTAAAATGAAAATCATGATGGTAGGATATTCCATACATTTTGTAAAGATAAAAGAATATTACTTCAAAAAAATTATAAATTATAAATTGATAAAAATGAATTTAATAAATAATTTTCAATAAGATAAAAAATTAAAATTGTATTTGAAAATTGTTTTTTGGAAGAAAACCTATTTTTTACCGAACAGAGAAGTAAATTCATATTTTCTTAAAAACATTTTCTCAAAAAATTTAAGAAACAATGAGTGTAAAATTTTTATCATATCTTTAAAAACAAATAATAATAATAGAGAAGAAAATTAATGAAAATATTGAGATATGTATCATTATATATCACTAGTAGAAGCATATACATAAAAAATCTAGATAAACAATGAGATTGTAACATAAATGTATTACAAAATTATTATCATTGAATTTTAATCCCCATGAAGGGATTACATAAAATGAACCTCAAAATAACAAGATAATAACTACTTTCATGATACTAAATGTCAAATTGGAGATATATACCTATTAATAGAAGATAAATTCATAACAAGACATAATTATAAAGAATTAAAATTTTGAAAATAATCTGTTATTGCTTTCATAACACTGAAACTATAAACCAAATAAAAGAGAGAGCATAAAATGGAAATTTAAATCACTATAAATTCAAGGATGAAAATCATAAATTAAATTATATGGTGGTATATACACAACATAATAAAAATATGTGGTTTTTATGGAATTCATTACACTGAAATAATAGCAAGACAGGAAAAAATATTACCTGGAGTCTAATATCTCATGTATTTCATTAAATTCTAGGATATTAAGGTTATGATAAATATTTAATTTCTCAAGAACATTTTTATTCATTTTTAAATACTTTATTTAACTTATATAATTATTATATATTATTACTTTATCAATTAATATTATGTCCGATGATTTGATCATATTCAACCTATATTTAAAAAATAACCTAGGTGGGTATAAAAATCTCAAAGTGTTCATTAATTAAAAATATCTAGAATAATAATAAAGAAATAATTATCATATTTATAATTAGTTTTTTTAATCATGTCATGAAATATGGTTATTAAAAATGAACAAACATTTTTATCATGGAGACGGTAGGCCATATGTCTACATTTGTATCATTTCCATTTTTAAATGACCATTATAGAAGAAGTTTATATACTATTTTATGATTATTTAATGATAATAATATCAAAAATACCATATTATATAATTATTTATTAACATATTTTTCATTATAGTGATGTGTTGGTGAAAAATTCGTCGTGTCGCTACGGGGAGGCGGTTTTCCCCACCCCAATGAATGAAATTATCATTTTTCAATGAGTGAAAAGGTAAAAAGAAAAATGATATACTATATTAAGTTATTGTTGAATATGTATTGAATAACATTATTATTTCATTTATTTCATATATATATATATCCCCTATGGTATTAAATGTAAAAGGGTATATATTTTATAAATAACACATGGGTACAATTAAGTTATTAGTATCATATAAAGACATTATAACCATCACTTTTCCATACTGGGATAGGTTGTAATGGGAGAGTGAATGACATCATTTTGTGAGGTGGTAGTCTATCATACACACAAATAATGATTTTGAAAATCATTTAGAAGAAGTGTGTGTATTTTTAGGTCAAAAACATAATATAAAAATATTTAATTATATATAATATACTTTTTTCTCTTATGTCATAATGGTATAAGAATAATTTAAGGAATGGAGAAATAAATATATAAATCTCATTAATTAGCCTTACCTCTTCTTCAGGTAACGCTTTTTGCTTTGCATGAAATTCCTTCCATGGATAAAATTATAAACAAATTAAGTGTCCTAGGATGTGAGTAGGGATATTGATAAGTGATTCATGAATTATATTTATGATATAAATGTATTGAAATGGGTCAATATAATAGGGGAGTTAATTCCATTTTAAAATAGAGGAGTGATAATTTCATAATTACGCAAAATTATTCAATCATGGAAGGTCTATATTACCTCATGTGGTTCCAAAATTGGATAATATAGGATATCATGGATTATTTGTTGTATTAAAACCCCCATCACAAAAATAAAATCATTTTTTTCATTTTTTTCATATTCTTTACTTTTAATATATTTTACCCTTTTTGTTTTTTCCATGGTAACTAGATTTTTACCCTAAATAATATTTCATTTATGTCTAAATTAAGTGATAATTAATTGAAACATAACTCACATTTATTAAAAAAATGAAATCTAATTAAAAAAATAAAAATATTATGTTTTTTGAAATTAAATTTAACAGAAATCCAAATTTTAATATCTGCACAACACCTTAAGGGTTAAGTGAGGACTGAAAAAGGTAAGCCTAAAAAAGGTTATGGATGTATAAAATTATAAAATCCCAAAGCATACCCAATAGAAATATTCATACATTTCTATGGCTTGGATACTATTCTATAAAAGGATGATATAAAGTAATCCTATTTAGTCTTAGAAGACAAATAATGTGCTTCTTTATTTCCCTATGGAAATGTATGATAACTATAAATTTTTTTTTCCTAAATAAGACTCCTATATTTTTTAATGTAATAAGAGATTGACCAATGAGTAAAAGGATAACCAATGAGTCGTAATTAATCTAAGTGTCTGTTTCAATGCACAAAAACACTACTTTAACCCTAACCATGATAATAATTTTTTTACTTTTTAGGTATCAATATGTTCATTATGAAAGATAAATTGGTCCATGAGTGTGAAAGAATATATATTTAGTGAAATTTAAAAATACCTTTCCAAAATATTGGAATTTTTAGTTTTAAATCAATTCATAAAATATCATTTATTATAAAATAATATTAATGTCAATTTTCACATTATTTATTTAATTTGAATTTTATAATATCAATTTAATGATGAAATTTTGATATATTAATTTTTCACATGTGTAACATGATTTTATCATCTGAAAATCAATGGAAGGAAATAATTTATTAAAGTTTCCTCACATTAATTTATTTTATCATTTTTTATAGTTAACTATTTACTAAAAAAAATTACAACATTGGAATTTTGGAATCATTTTAAGTATCTAACTCATATATAAATATGTTTGATAAATTATTATTACAAAAAATAAATTTATTGGAAAATATAATATGTATAACCTTTCTAATATTTTTTTTCTATCCAAATGAATTGTATATATTAAATGCGAGGAAGGTTCCTTTTTTCTTTGTATTTACATGACGTATAATATAGGAAAATTTTAGAGAATTGTATCCCACTAACATATAAAAATATATCCTAAATTGATAAGGATAAAAATATGGACATCCAATTTCTTTTATACTTATTGTAAGCTCATTTTACAAATTATATTTTATGTTTAACTATTAATTAAACGTGTTCTTACCTTAATCAATGCAATTAATTTTAACAATTTTCAAACATTAATTTGGAAATCAATTAAGTTGAACATATTGGTAAATAAAAATTATTTGTTTCAAAAAATGGAATTCATTTTACCCTTTTCATCTAATTCTATCACCATAATTTTATTTAAAATTATCCTGACTACATGATTGGAAAAGCGACTTTTATAAATTTTTATGTTTCAAAGGAATAAAATATGTTTACTGAAAAATTAAACATGAATGTGATTTAGAAGACCTATATTTTATTAATAGATATTCAATTTATCTAATTTTAATCTAAAACTAATTTAAAATATAATTTTTATAAATTTAAAATTAATCAGAAATGGGTTACAATTAAAATTCATCATTTTGCACTATTCATAAAATGTTGAATCTTTCCGAAAATTGATAAAATTCACTATAAGATAATTTTATTATCATTATTTCAATAAGGAATTTTATATTTTCAAATAAATTTTATAAAAGTTCTCAAATTTAATTTAAACTATGTCTACCAAGCACAATTAAACCGTCCTTTAGAAATAATAAATCGTTTTATAAATATTTTTTTTAAATGATTATTATTTTATTTCGAATCAATACATAACTAATAAATAAATTAAAAAGAACATTTCTTATTTTGGTATTTATTAATATAAATAACCACATTTCAAATGGCTAGGTGATAACTATTATATTCAATAGTACTATTTTCATAATATTTTACAATTTAATTAAGCTCAGTGTCACGTGTCTTATAAACTATCTAAAATAAAAATATCATCAATTTGTGTAACTAAATATAAAATGAGTGTTCTTTGTAACATAATATAAACATATTGTTTTTTTACATTACACTAGCAAATATAGTTAACCACTATTAAAATATGATGGTGTTTAATCTTCAACTCACTAACAAATTGTCTACTCACAATTTGAACATTTTCTAAATAATAAAAGATGGACATTTGGAGGTATTTTTTTTAAGTCCCATTCCTAGATTTTATGAAATATATTACCATATATACTAAGATATTAGGTAAATATACCTACTTGATGAGTATAATTTCATCATTCATTAAATTTTCACTTCAATATTATCTTTTTTCCAATGATAAGTATTTGTGAAAAATAAATTATTCCTATGAAACTAAAATCAACTATTAAGGGCTACATATCTATTACAGAGATAAAAATATATTTCTCTCATATTGACTCATTTAACAAAGAAAAAATGTTAATCACATAGTAAGAAAAATATGAAAAAAACCCCTTATATGTTGCAATAATGTTAAAAATGTATAGTAATACAAAAGTTCCTAACCAAATCATTCCATGTGTAATTACACTTAAAATCATTATAACATTTCTTGAATGTGTTCGAATCCCAAGAATCATAATAATTCAATCATATATTTTTCCATGATAAATTTTTTGTTATTAACAAAATAAAATTCCATGTGATTACAAAATTTACATAATATTTACTAGTAAAAAATGCTATAGTAAATAGGCCATCATGTAGACTACTGGTAGGCATGAAACCCTTGTTGTTCATCAATCATTGAATCAATCCCAACTGCCTTTTTGGATGGGAAGATTTGTAACCCAACTTAAATGTTTTCCTTATTAACATTACACTTGGAAAATAATTACCCCCTAAATAATACATCATTTTTATCCAAGACGTTAAAAATACCATAACCAAATAAAATCGCATAAAATGTCATTAAACATATTAATAGATCGTCACTTTTATCTTCAATGGGGGTGTTTAAAGACTTTTATCTTATAATTATCATTAATATTATAGTCCTATATTGATATCCATAAGTATTTAGTTTACCTCATAAGAAAGAATCATAAAATCTAAAGTTATTTAAACTATCTTTTGATAGAAACTATAGCAACCCAAGACCTGCACTCCCAGATCCTATATTAAAATCATCAATATTAAATTTTCAATTTGATATTGATAATTGTGAAAAAATATTCCTCATATAAACCATAAAACATAAAGAAAAAAAGGATGAATTACATTATCAAGGACATTTCAGGTTAAGAGTTATAGTGAATTTGGGCACAATCCTATAAAAAATAATTCCCATGTAGTTATATTAACACTTATACAACTAAAACTACATTTTTTATTGAAAATTTATCTCTATCATCATCCATATGTAATCCATTCTATATATTTTTTAACACAATTATTCATAACTAGGGGAACATGAAACATAAGAACTATGATCTCAACTTCTCCATAAGGGTAAACATAAGAATTTGAAATCAAATTTAATCAATGAGAATATGAAGTGAATGGGGGTATGAAAACATAATCATTTATCATGAAAAAATAATAATATAATACATGCCAAAAAATACAATGATAATCAAATATAAATCATGGAAAAATGAAAGATTCAATAGAATAAATAATCATGCACCATGTGACATCCATGATGATCATAAAATATAACATAAATATATAATAAGTAATTAAAACACTTTTGGTTAACACAGACCATCATATTCATAAAATCTATTTAGAACTCCTGAAATTAAAATAACAATGTGACCGAATTTTAATATAATCAATATCCAATGAATCAGAGTTCTATCTAGGCATGAACATTATTTAAGATATAATTGGAATACCTGATGTTATCTGGGACACTCCATCATATAATATATAATGGGCTAATATGTCACTATCTCGGCTGCCCATATGTATAAGTTTTAAGGAGGTCACCTTGTTCGGTCGGGTCTTCCCAATTGGATATGTAATGTCCAATAACCATTACATGAATATGGTACATTTTGATTCCATTCCATCATAAATATCATAGAAATAGAAATTCCTCAATTTATAACATGATTAACCCATGAAATATTGATGGGTTTCTTTTTAAAATATTTTTAACATGATCAACCAATAGAAAAGAATTGGGTTCCTAGATAATCTCATTGAAATATGATTAAACCTTATAAAAGAAACAAGTTTCATAAAAAACATTTTGAAACAATATTATTCCATCCATATAAATAATGTGGATTGTATTAAAACCAAAAATCCCTATTAGAGTACAATTAAAAATAGGTTTATTTCATGTAGATGAATGTAAACTCGATTAAAATATCATTAAAAATATTCTTTATGAAACCATCCTTTTTATTTTTAAAATTATCTTTTAAAACATAATAAAATTTGGAATATCTTTTTCAATGAAAATAATTTTTATGAAAAATTATTTTAATGAATATTGAAGAAAAAAATTTAATTAAAAAATAACCTTATGATCATTTAATGGAAGCTTATAATAAATGTGTTTCAAGTTTGTGGGTAATTATATATATACCATAAAGCACATTCTTTTTTTCATAGGAAAAATGATACAAAAGTGCCTTATTTTCAACGAGAAAAGAAGATAACATTATAAAAATTCTATAACTAGAAAGAATATAAAAACATCTCTGTAATATATCATTTTGTAAAGGTTTAAAAAATATTTAAAAAAATTACAGGAAGGATTATTTTTAAAAAAAATTACTAAAGAGGGAAATAATGTTTGGTTTTATTAAAAAACATTCTCAATAATTTTAATTACCATTGAGTTAAATAGTGTTAATACACATGTAAATAACATTAATAACAATAGAAGTATATAATTCATGAGTTTTTTAGATATTGATCATAATATATCATTATTGGAATGATAATCATAAAAAATATTGATACATGATGATATTTTATCATTAAACTCTTATCAATTTTGTATCATTGAATTATAAGACCAATGAAATGATTACATTATCTTAAATATAAAATACCGTGATGGTAAATATTTTTTTGATATTACTTGTTAGTGGGAAATTATATACCTCATAAATGAATACAAGTATATAACACTATTAGGTCAGATAGGGTAATTGTAGATGGTCTAGAGGTGGGTGAATAGACCAGAATAAAAACATTTAATCAAATAAATTTATTAATAAAATTAATTATCAAAGTTATTTTTTATGGTTAATCAATAGTGGAAAAGTGTAGAATACAAGGATATTATTTATAGTATTTCGGACTGAAGTGGAACTAATTCTACTCATATACCTCTCTACTTAGTGAGAGATAATTTTGCACAAAAATTTATTTTTACGGGGGAGTTATAACTCCATTACAGAGGCATTTCCCATTGGAGGGATACCCATGTAATAGAATTTTGTATGGTGTGTCACAACCCTTACAACATGACTTTAGATTGAGGGAGACAAAACCCCAACAGTCTGGAAATTAGATACATGGATCCACAATCTGTAGATCATGAATTTAGAATCTGGGAGTCACAATCGAAAAAAATGAATTTTTATCCAAAAGAAGAAAAAGAAAAATATAGTGCATGTGAGATAAAGGAAATACTATTTCAGACTCACAACTAGATGATTAATAAGGTAAAATATTAAAACATGGGTATTGATTATTGAGGATTATATTATCTCATTTAGTCAATGATATTGTATTAATAGTAGAATTCATTGATCCCTTTTATGATTATGAAGGTGATGAAATAAAGTGTCCTAGAATGTTGCAAATTGAATATCATGTTCAATGTTCACAATGATTTCTTGACAAAAAAATAGAGTATAAAAAATTTTAACGCATGTTGTGAATTTTTCTCTTGATATTTTATTTTAAATTATTTTTGGAAAGAGATAATGATATATATATATATAGAATAAAAATTCACTAGATGTGGGAGGTACACTTCTTTTTGAAAATAAAAAATAAATCGATTCAAGAGTGCTCATAAATATGCCCAAGAAAAATGCCGCATTGTCACGTCTTTATTATTATATAATAATTGACAAAAAACATTCATAAAAATTTGAATAAGTCTTCCAAAAAATTATCTTGAAATATTACAGTGTCGAATTATTTAAAAAAAACAATTTAAATCCATTCAAACATCATTAAATTTAGACAAAAAATCCTAAACATGAGTAGCACTCTCCATAATTATATTAAATTTTCTGAATTTAATCAAATTTGAAACCTCTAAATTAATTATAATTATTTTTAATTATTTATTAATCTTTCTCTCTAAATAATCCACCAAAAAATGTTAAGAAATATTATATTTTAATCCTTCTACTTAAAGAGAATTTTTTTCAGCATTAAAAAATTCAAATCAAATAATTCATATTTATGCAAAAATTCATTTTAAAAAAAATCAAGGAATGAATAGTAACATCAAAATGAATAGTAAAATACGGTTGATGAACAATACATCTCACTATTCATGAATAGTACTTTAGGGTATGAACCATACTTTTCAGAATGAATAATAATGTAGGGTATGAGCCATACATTAATGAGTTAATAGTAATGTAGGGTATGGACCAACATTGCACTATTAATGAATAGTAATGTGTGGTTGATGAACCATTCATTTCACTATTCATGAACAGTAATGTAACATATGGATGGTGAACACAATCATAGGGTTGATAAACTATAATTTCCACTATCCGTGAAAATTAACTTAGTGAATGGATATGGAATAGTGTAATGACCCAATATTTTATCAATGGAAATTGGCTTCTTATATTTATATAATATATTCTCATGAAATCAAAACGCATTGAACTACAATGTATTATCTAACTATTCAACATAATATTGTAACTTCTGTGATTTTAACTTCAAAAATATGACACACATAGTTGCGATCAGTAAGATTTTTGGAGTTTGATAATGAAAACAAATTATTTGATGAATTGTAAATGAAAATTATGAATATTAATTTTACCCTTATAGATAGTAATTTGACCCTTATAAATATTAAATTGTCCAAAATAATATCAACCTCACCCATGAATGTATAAATAAAATTTATGGATTTTATAATTGACAATATGACCATAGTAAACGTACCGGTATTTTAAAAATTCATAATTAATTAATTATAATTAATTAATTAATTTTAAAAAATATATCTTCCTAAAAGGTGTTCAAAAATTAACAATTTTATGTGTTAATGTTTTATGAGAATTTTATAAGACCTTCCGTAATTTTTGAAAGCATTATAAAATGAGCTATAGTTTTTAAAATTCGTATTTTTTAAGTAAATTATGATATTAATTAAAAATTAAAATGATCATACATAGAAAGTAATTTCGGAAATATTTATTTCATCTTTTGATTCTTCATGTCAACAATTGGTTAGGGTGATATTTGGGATTTTTTTCAAAATACTTGATTTTTTTTTGAGTAGTGAAATATGATAACTTACTATATATATGCATTATAAGATAAATGGACTATTCATACCATCATGAATGATGTAAGAAACATTAATTCAAATAAACATTATTTTATTACTATTTTTTGTCATAGAATCACCACTATTTATTGTCTTATGAAAAATAAAAATCTAATGATGGAAATATTAAGAAAATCGTCCTCCCCACCACTATAAAATTCACCCACACTCCCCTCTTCTCCCTACTCCTCTCAAGCATTTTTCCTTCCCTGAATTCTACCCAAATATCTCCCCAGGATCCTCCCCCACATCTATTATATTTGGGTCTCCTCAAAAGACCAAATCATTTCTCCTTAAGAGGCTATCAAGGAATATTAAATCAAGAGGAAAATTCATCATTAGTTTTCTTTCATATTCATTTCATGTTCCTTTGTTCACTTATCCTTCCCAACCTCTACTCAACAAAATGGTATGAAAACTCTAGTACCATACATTTAATGAAATATTGTTATGATAATGGTGTAATTCATTATCATATCTCCTTTTCCTTTCTTTTATGAGAAATAAATTAAAACACCATCCAAGATGTGTTAATTTATCATATTCAAGGACTACTAGTTATCAATTTCTATTACCATATTCAATTATGGTAATGAAACAATTTTTATGTTTGAACCAGAATATTAAATATTTATTTTATCTTATTAGATGTTATAGAATCCTTTTTTTTTTGAAATGAAGTAAAATATTAATACAAAACAAGTTAATTATGAGAAAAATCACCAAATTAATCCATGAGTTTATCATTAAAATTTTATATAATGATTCACCCTCACTCCAAATAACCAAATGATTTATATAACCATTTAATCGTCTTTATGTTCAATAATGTCATATTATTTCAATTCTGGGCAACCATTCTAATCATACATATTTATCTGAACATGAATACAAGTGAAACGATCCTTAAAACCATAGACACAAATGCACCCAAATGATGAAATTAGACCTCTTCACTCATCAAAAAGGGACATGGAAGAAATTAATAAGGTTATAATAAATCAATAACATGTATTAGAGGTTTTGAAATTATTATTTAATGAACCAAATTTATTATTCAGGTCATTAATATCAAGTGAAGAACATCACCAAACTTGAGGTAAGGGGTCATCTCTTTCTCACACTTAATTAGTAGACTCATATATGGTATGCCTTTTATGTGTTATTCCTAATGATGGGGTATGATTTATCACCTTTCCCAAAAATCCCTCATGATTTATAAAATATGATAAACTCCTTTATCTCCCATTAATCCCTCCAAATAACACCTGATATCATTCGGATATTTCGTAAGGGATTCTTCCTGAACCTCCATTATTCATGAGGGTTTCTATATCATTATTTTTACCCTGAATAATTTATATATTATTTTTATGTACATATTATAAATGCAATTTATACTCTCTAAAATCATGTATCAAGGTCAAATAATAATTCTCTTTTGGTGATATACATGTTTTTAAGTGGTTCACTCCTCAATGGTTCCCAAAAAGGAACCCCCATTAAGGGAACATCCCAAATTTTTGCCCAATTTCAAGTGATACCTATCATATATATTAAGGAACTATTTTTTTATAAAACTAGTGATTTTATTATAATATCTTTCATGGATTAATTCTAGTTTATTATAAAAGATTATCCCTTTTCTATTTCAAATGATTGTTGGTGTTTTCCTCAAAACCAGACTAAAATGTTTTGATACTAAATTTTAGTAAATTATCTTTTTACATGTTGACACATCTATTTTACATAAAATACATTTATATATTACTATTTGACCTTATTAGTTTCTATATATGTACTAATTCCTTTCTTTCATGGACACTTTTATGTTTTCCCCATTCATTATGCTTTACAACTTAATTATGATACCCATTTCTCTCTTTGGGTGAACATATGTTTATGACTGAATTTGTATGATTCTGTATATGGAATGAATATTCTTGAACACATTTAGATGTGGGCACCATTATAGTGCTAAAATGAAATTGATAAAGTTTAGTCTTATGAGACTTTGTGTGCAATTTTCTTGGCGGTTAGCCTTAATTCATGCTACCATGTGAAACAGTCTTGGTTGTTAACCTTGACTTGTGCTCCTCTATGTCCAATAAGAATTGAATAATGCTGAAGTCCGGATTTATATTTATTTTAAATTACTATGAATTCATGTTTATATTATCTCATGATTATGTGATATTATTCGAAGTGTTCTACGCCTTGTATTTTCATTATTCCAAGCCTTCTCACCAATGTGTTAAAGTTTTATTACTATGATTTTTCCCTTACTTGTCCTTTAGTTCATCCTTTAATTCATGTGATCCCCAAGGTACCCTTTACAGATGTAAGGGATTAATGGATGTCAGGATATCATTATTAGTATTAAAATAAAGATATGCTTTTCTATGATTTCAATTTTATTGACCTAGTCTTCCAAGACAATAGACATCACGATCCTTGGATTGTAATATGATTTTTTATTTTACTTATAATATTGTAATGGTATGTATAAAATGTTAGGATCACTATATTTGGTATCATACAATGGTTTAGTTATATTTGGATATTAGGAATACTGATCTTTAGTAAGAAACCTAGGGATAAGACTTCATTAAGAAAACGTCCATAAATTTTGGTAAGTATAGAGTAAGTGGTTTATCAAGAAAATCCATCCCATCCTTGATACCAAAAAATAGATATGTATATGGAATAGATGTATCTAGGGGTAAAACATGAAAATCCCACATTTATCTTGACTCGAATGGGGACATGTGCACGACAATAGGCCTTGTTTCACACTTGGTTTGACACTCCCAGGGGATATGCATTTGTAATTTAATTATCATGGTACAAACCATTATTAAGAGAACAAAATAAATCTTATAAGTATATATTTTAGGAAATAGATCAATGATAATTCATATTGAAACATAGGGAATCACTATTTAGGATACAATTATCCTTTACAATTTTATCCTCTTATGTTCAAAATGACCTTTTTTCTCAATATCTAAGTATTTAAGTCCTCTAATTGTATGATATTTTTTTAATTAATGGAGGGAAATAGAATAACACTTTCCAAGAATCAATGTGACAGGGAATGTGAATATTTCCCTAATGATATGCCTTACATGATAGGAATGGGTGCTCAAAACATTATGAAAATAATTTACCACGTAACTAAATTTATGAATAATAACTTGAATCATGTGGAACACCCTAATACTCTAAATATAGGGAATGTTGTCTTAGAATACTTGATGCAAAAAAGGACTCCATTATTTAGTGGTTCTTCTGATCCCCTCCTTGTAGAATAGTGGAAAAACTCCATTGAAAAGATATTCTCTCTCCTCTTGTGCTCAGAAGAAGAGAAATTTGTCCTAGTGGTCTATATTTTTTATGGGGAATCTAATTAGTGGTGGAAACTAATCAAGAATTAAAATACCTAGGAAGAAATTGATTCCATATATTGTGAATAATTAAAGAGAATGTTTTTCAAGTAAATATTTTCCTTGAATTCCCTATCTCAAGATCAATAGAGAGTTCCTCTGACTCACATACAAGGATGATGATTCAATAGAGGCATATGAATAAAACATTATAGGGCATTAAAGGTATGCTACTAGCATTTTATGAAAAACCTAAAGCAAGATGCATTGCTTCTTTAGCTGATAAACGCTGAGTCTAGAAAAGGAATTGGTGATTATAGACTTCGATAGATATGAGGAGATTATCAGTTGTGACCTTAACATTGGAATGGAGATCAGATACTCTCAGTGGAATTGTGGGCCCATCGAAAAAAAGAGGAATATGGAATTTAACGTCGACGGTTCCACAAATAGATTCTATTATAGAAAGAATCCTGATTATCCCAGTGTAAATATTTAGAGAAGAAGCATCTGAGGAACTATCTAAACGGAACAAGGAATTGCTTCCAATGGAAAATGTCGGGATATCTGGGTTCAAACATCTACAGGGATATGAAAAATACAACTAATGTAGGAGAAGGCATGAAGTTTTAGATCAACACTCATCCCGTAGTGAAATGTTTCATTTTCAAGGAGCATGTGCAGTATGAGAAGGATTTCCCTATGTGGATCCAGAAAACAATATGTTGAAAGGTATTCTATTTATTCATTCAATAATAGTTAAGGTAGTAATTGATTCTAGTTTTATACATTCTTTCATATCATGCATGTTTACTAGATCTATTAAAACACGACCTCAAAATTGGGAGGATATGATATCTATGAGAATAGTAAATGGGTAAATTATTGCATCCACGGTTTATAACTCCAAACTAGTAAATTTTTGTGGAAAAAACCTCCTAGAAAATGTTGTTATACTACCTTTAGTGGAGTTCAACTCTCCTGTAAATGGATTGGCTATCGTTATAAAAATATAATATCTACTTTCAAGAAAGGGAGAACCCTCATCACATCCCAAACAATCCTTCAATTTGTTACAACTCTAACGAGGAAGATGAATCTACATTAGAATCATTGTCTCAATTGTGCATAATAATTCTTTATGGGAAATCATGTTTAGATCAAATGGTTGAGACCAAGGATAGAATCATGCGTGAATATATTCCCATTGTTTGGGATTACACTTATGTATTCCCTGAAGATTTTTGTGGCCTTCCTTGGGATTGAGAGGTTGAGTTCTCAATTCATAATATTCTTAGATCTTCGCCTATATCAATTAATCATTATAGAATGGCCACTTTAGAGATGGAGGAGCTGAAGAATATGTTATTGGAGAATCTTGATAAGGGTTTTATACACCCGAGTGCTTCACCATAGGGTCCACTAGACCTATTTGTCATGAAGAATGATGGATCAATATGCATCTTCATTGTTTTTTTGGTGTACCCATAAAATCATCATAAATAACAAGTATACCCTTACATGGATATATGACTTGTTCTATCTGCTTTGTGGGGTTAATTATTTCTCAATGTTGGACCTTCGGTTTGGATATCACCAATTAAAAATGAGGAAGGTTGTTATTCTCAAAACTATATTCCAAATGATGTATGGACACTATGAGTTCATAGTGATTCCGTTGAAACTCACTAATTCTCTAGAAATTTTCATGTATTTAATGAATATAGTCTTTAGAGATTATATGAAAAATACTTGGTAGTGAATATTGTAAATATTTTAATATACTCTAATAGAAAGAAAGACCGTGATGATAATTTGAATACTATGCTAAAGAATCTGTGAAGGGAGAATGTGTAATAAAATTATTGTAAATGTGAGGTTTAGATAGAGGAAGTATCATTATTGGAAAATTTTATCACAAGTAGAGGGATATTTGTGAACCCTTCTAAGACAAAGTCAATTGAAAAGTTTCCCAGGACAACATCTACAATAGAGATCCATCAATTTCTTAGTATATCAGGGTATTATTGATGATTTTTGAAGAACTTATCATGATTTTCAAACCCAATGACCATGCTAACATGGAAGGGAGTGAAGTTTGTTTGCACTCAAGAATGTGATGAAAACTTTAAGGATATGAAAAAGAGGCTGATAACTTCACCAATACTCACACTCACAACAAGTAGAAAACTCTTTATAGTGTAAAATGATGCATTAAAGAAGGTCATAGGCTTTGTGCTAATGAAAAATGATAAATTTATAGCCTATTCATCAGCGAATATTAAAATACATGATAAAAACTATCCTACGGATGATTCGGAGTTGGTGGTGGTGATCATTGCATTAAAAAATATGGTGATATTATTTCTATGTGGAGATGTGTGAAAAATATAATGATCAAAAGATTCTAAAATATGTATTCACACAAAAACAAATTAATATGTGCCAAATAAGATGGATGGATCTTATCAATGATTATGACTGCTCAATCCACTACCATCTCTGTAAGGAAAACAATATATAAGATGCTCTAAGTACAATGGATCCTTCATATTTATCAATGATGAGAATTGAAAAGGATCCAGTCTTCTTAGATTTTCAAAGGATAGAAATGTAAATCACTAAGGGAGGAACATCATCAATCTTTTCTCAAATGATTTCTCAACCATCCCTTATGGATAAAATAAAGGATTCTCAAAGAAAATATGCGTAAATTCATAAAAGGGATGAATCCATTAAAAATGGGAAATCCTATGAATTCATGATTGATGAGGAATGAGTCACAAGGTTTGGGTAATAATTATGTGTAAAACCAAATCCAATGATAAAGAATGAGCTTATGAATGATTAGTATAGATCAACCTTCTCAATTCACCCAGGTATCGCAAAGATTTATCGAGATCTCTGAGAGAACTTTCAGTGGGGAAATATGATGAAGAAGATTGTCGAGTATACATCAATGTTCTTGGTATGTCAATAAGTGAAGTCTGAAAGATAGAATTCTAAGGGGATTATTTAACCACTTCCCAAACCAACATAGAAGTGGGATAAAATCACCATAGACTTTTTCATTAAACTTATAAGGACATGAAGACAAAATAATATTATAAGGGTCATTGGGGATTATCTCACAAAGAAATGTCAATTTATCATGATTTGATAGGACTTCTCATTGAATGAACTTGCACGTATATATATCTATGAAGTAGTAAGGATGCGTGGAGTATCGCTTTTGATTTTATCTCTTAGAAATATGAGATTCACCTCAATGTTCTAGACAAGCCTTCGATATTCTATAAGCACTGAACTGACTTCAGTACAACCTATCATCCTCAAACTGTTAGCAGATCTTATAAAATTATTCATACACTAGAAGACATGTTGAGAGCATGTTCTATGGACTTCAAAGAAAGATGGTACCAATTTATTCCACATGTTGAATTATCCTTCACCAACTATTTCCACTCGAGAATCCGAATGACGCCATATGAATCCCTTTATGAGAAATGGTGTAGAACATCGTTATCTTGTGATGGTGTCGGTGATAATAAGATACTAAGACCTGCAACGGATGAAGAAATGGTGGAGAATGTGAAAACCACTCATCACCTCATCAAGGAAACCCAAAATTGACAAAAGTGTTAGGTATAAAATTGTCGAAGATTATTTGAGTTCAAATTTGGATACATGGTATTTCTATTCATATCACCATGGAATAATGTCATGAGATTTGGGAAGAAAGGAAAGTTAAGTACCTGGTACATCATCCCATTCATGATCCATGATCGTGTCGGGGATATAGCCTATAAAATGGAACTCCCACATACCATGTATAATGTACATGATATCTTCCATGTATCCCTATGAAGGAAATACATATTAGATCATTCACATGTACTCTCTTTAGAGGTCTTATAGTTAGAGAATGATATCTCATATGAGGAGTAGCCAGTGAAGATCGTGGATTGTAGTGATAAAGTTTTATATTTATAGAATACCCACCTTGTTAAAGTATTATGGAAGAACAATATATACAAAGAGGCAACAAGAATACTAGAGGAAGCAACAAAGGAAATGTAACTGCAACTGTTTATGGATTTGAATGTAAAAAAAATTTGAGGGAGAATTTTCATAAGGGGGAATAATGTAATGACACAATGTTTTATCAGGGGAAATTCCATTCTAATAATTATTTCAAATAATCAAATGAAATCACAACACATTGAACAACTAAGTACTATGTGACCTTTAAACAAGATATTTTTACCTTTGTTATTTGAATTTTGAAAATATAACATACATGGTATTGATCAATAAGATGTTTGGAGTCCGATAAGGAAAACATAATTTTTCCTGAACAGTAAATAACCCTTATGAATAGTAATGTTACTCATATAAATATTAATATGACCCTTATGAATACTAAATTTTCACAAAGAATAGTGACCTCTCCCCTGAATGTATAAATAAAATTTGGGCATCTTATAAGTGATTATATGACCATAGTAAAAGTATTCGATTTTATGTATGTCGTAAATAAATAATTACATTAAATTAATTAATTTTAAAGAAAATATATTTTCCAAAACTATATTCATAAATTAACATTTTTATATCTTCTGGTTTTATGATAATTTTATAATACCTTATGTAATTTTTGAAAGCATTATAAAATCAGTAATAGATCTAAAAAATGTATTTTTCAAGTAAATTAGGATTTTAATTAAAAATTATATAAATCATACTAAGAAATTTATTTATGAAATATGGATTTCCTTTTTGGATTCTACATGTCAAAAAATGGGTTGGGTTATTTTTGGGGATTTTTCTAATATACAATAACTTTTTATGAATAGTGAAATACGGTAATTTACCATATATATACATTATAAGGAAAATAGAATATTCCTAGAATCATGGATGATTTAAGAAACATTATTTCTAATTCACATGAAATTATTACTATTTTTGGTTATGGAATCATAAATATTTCTTGTATTATGAAAAACTAAGTAACTAATGATTAAAATATTAAGAAAACCCGCCTCCCCTCCACAATAAAAACATCCCACACTTTCCACTTCTCTTAACTCCTCTCAAGCCTTATTCCTTCCCAAAATATTTCCCAAATATCTCCCCAAGATCCCTCCCATGTCCATTAGCCCTTGTTCATCTTAAAAGGCAAAATCCTCTCCCCTTAAGAGGCTCTTAAAGAAGATTAAATCATGGGGTAAATTCCTATTTTCTTTTCATTCATTTTCTTTCCAAGTTCCTTTGTTCTATTTTCATCTCTAACCTATCCTCATCCAAATGGTATGAAAAATTATGTATCATAACTGTACTAGAACTTTTTTATGATAACAAGGTAATTCATTGTCATATCTTATTTCCCATCCTTTTATACAAAAGAAATCAAAACAATGTCTAAGATGTGTTAATTTATCTCATTCAGGGATGACAGGTTATCAATTTCTATTAGAATATTCAATTATAGTCATGAAAACATTTTTTTAACAAGACTATTAAATATGAATTTAATCATATTTTATGTTCTAGAATCCTTGGATGATGTAAAATAATAATACAAAACGAGTTATTTATGAACAACATCTCAAAATTAATCTAAGAATTTAACATTAATGGTTTATATAATGATTCAAATCCAATAAAAATAAAAAAAAATGAATTTTTATAACCAATTAATCTTATATATGTTCACTAATTTCATATAAATTCATTCCAGGACAACCATGCTTATCGTACATGTTTATCCAAACATGAATATAAGTGAACCGATCATTAAAACCGAGGAAGAAAACACTTCCAAACAATGAAATTGAACCTATTAACACTCAAAAAAAGAAATGGATGGACTTAATATGGTTATAATAAATTATGAACATGTTTTTTAGGTACATTAATTATTAATTAATGAATTTTATTTCATTATTGAGGAAATTAAGATCATGTGATGTACGCTATCAGACTTATAGTAAGGGATACTCTCTTTCTCACACTTATTCAATACTTTTATCTATGTTATTTCATTTTATATGTAATTCCAAATGATGTGGTATGATTTTGAACCATACCCATACTTACCTCATGATGTATAAAATATTATAAACCCATTTTATACCATTAGTACCTCCTAAGAACACCTGATACAATGCCGATAATCTGTAAGGGATTCTACCCAAAACTCAATTATTCATTCTGGTTGCTATATCATTATTTTTCCCCAAAAGAAGTTATGAATTATTTTTATTTACATATTCTATATGATTTTTATATGCTCATAACTCATGTATCATGGTTGAATCATAATTCAATTTTGAGGATATACATGCTTTTAGGTGGTTCCGTACTCAATGGTTCCCAAAAAGCAAACCCCTTCAAGTAAACTTCATAATTTTTGTACCCAATTTAAAGTGCACTATAACATAAGTTTCAAGACACAATTGTTTTTACAAAACTAGTTTTTTTATTATAAAAACTATCTTGGATCACTTTTTGTTTTGTACACAAGATTATTCCCTTCAATATTTTAGGTTCTTGTTAGTGTTTTCCTTTAAACCGTACAAAAATGTTTTAATGCTAAACAGTATTAAAAACACTTTTTAAATTTTTTTCACTTATATTAGACATTACATACCATGATATAAGACAATTTAACCTTATGAATTTCCATTCATGTTCTAATTACCTTCTTCGATAGACACTTTTAGGATATTCTCATTCATTCTTCTTTATGGCATGTTTATGATACCCATTTCTTTTCATCGGTTCCCTTATGTTTTTGATTGATTTTGTATAATTTTATATGTGGAAAGAATATTCATGAATATAACAATATGGTTGATCTAATATATCTCTCTAATTAATTGGGTAAAGTTTAGTATCATGAGATGTTATGTGAAATGGTCTTGGCAGTTAGCCTTGGCTCTTGCTTCCATGTGCAACAGTCTTGGTGGTTAACCTTGACTTGTGATCATCTATGTGAAATAGGTCTTGAATCATAATAAATTCAGGATTTATATTTCTACCACATTTCTATGAATTCATTTTTATATGATCCCATGTTTATGAGTTATGATTCTATGTGTTCCATGTATATTATTTTCATTATTTTATGCCTTCTAACCCATGTGTTAATGTTTTATTACATTGATTTTTTCCCTTATTATCCCTTTATCTCATCCCATCATTCATGTGATCCCCAGGGTATTATTTTTAGATGTATGGGCTCAATTTATGTTAGGATCTCTTTATGAAGATTAAAAAAAGTTTTTTTATCCCATGTTTTCGATTTTATGTACATAGTATTAAAAGAAACTGGACATCAAAATCGTAGGCTTATAATATAATTATTATTATGCATAAAATCATGTAATGATATGTGTAAAAGGATAGGGTCTCTATAAACACTAATGTAGGGTTATGGTACCATACTTTACACTATTAACGAATAGTAATGTAGTGTATAGATAATGATACATAACGTAGGGTTGATGAACCATTCTTTGCACTATTGAGAAATTAGGGTTTCCCATACTTTGTAAAAAACTAGACATAATAATTTAACAACCTTCTATGAATTTTTAAGGGATCTAAATAAAAAATGTAAACATTGGTCAAAATTTATTATTTGTATAAATGTTTTTTATCTTTCCAAAAAATCTGGAATAAAATAAAATCGACATGCACTATTCTAAATATTATAGAAATAGAAAATCAACTACATTTTGGAAACCATAAATTTCAAAAAAAACAAACCATTACATCAAACAATTTATGCACTATCCAAACAACCATTTAAGACTTCCATGTAAATTAATTAAATAAGGATAAACTTTTTGATTTAAAAAAAATCTAGTTTCATGAAAATCCAATTTCTAAAGAAGTTTCAGTAAAAAATACATAAACTTCTTAAAACTAAAGATTTAGGAGTTTCTAAAGACATTGTAGAAACCTAATTAATTATTTGAGAAATATAAATGCATTTTTATACTTCATAATAAACTAATTAAATGTATCTTATTCTATTATCGATCCAATGTGATAAGAATCATAGAAATCCAAACAATATAGTTAAATAAATAATCAAAATATAGAAATGTATTTACAAGAAAATCACATGTATTCAAACAAAAGAAAACATTCTCAATGAAAAATAATCTCATAATGTAATGAAACAAGAAATCAAAAAAAGAGAATGAATATGAAAAGCGATCTCCCCATTTTTGTATTATTTCAAATAAAAAAAATAGAAAAATTCAAACCAATTTTAAATAAATTTAAAACTAACATATTTCTCCCCATTTATTGCTCCCCATTTCCTCCCAAAATAGCTCTCCTAAAACTGGTGTTTTAAAATCATTAAAACCTTGTTATTTCTGCCAATTTTTTAAAATAAACACAATTTGAAAACAAAGTCCCATTAAACAAATTATGTAATAAAAAATTTAAAATTCCAACATACCATGTTCAAATTTATGTTTTTTAAACTGAGACGAGTCTAATGGTTTTGTAAAAATAACTAGTAACTAATTTTCAGAAGGTATAAATTCTAAAAAGTATCACCCATTTTCACATGTTCTATAAAAAATTGATATCTAAGATCAATATTTATTTTTCTAGAATGTTGTAAGGAGTTCTTAAAAATATAAATTGAATAATTATTTTCACTGTAAATAGGTAGTTTATCAAGATAAATAAAAATATCACATAATGAATACTTAATCCATAAACACTGAGGAAAAATACTAGCCAGATAGATATACTCAACTTCTATAATAGATAAAGAAAAAAATAGTTTTATCCAATATGACCAGGAAATCAATCAATGTACTAGAAAATTACACATACCTCGTGTACATTTTATATCAATTCTACATCCTCAAAAATTAGAATCAGAATAAGATGTTAAATGAAAATAGTTATATTTTGGATAAAAAAACCAAAATCAATATATCCTTTAACATATCTAATTATTATTTTACCAGATTTAAAATGACATTATTTAGGATAGTCATGAAATATAGATCATAAAAAAACACTAAAAATCTATCTGGTATAAAAGCAATTAAATATAACAAGCAACCTATCATGCCTCTATAAAATTTAAAATGAAAAGATTTCTGAGATTCATATATATCTAATTTACAATTAGTACCCACAAAAGTTTTCAAATATTAAGTTAAATTCAAACCAAATCGTTTAAATAACTATTTAGTGTTCCTATATTTATTAAGATAATTTTCATATTTTCTTTGTAAAATTTGAAGTCTAATAAAGAAAATTAATTCTTGTATTAAACATATATCAAATTCTAAATATTTTAAAGAAGAAAATTCGTTATATAGTTTTTCCCTAGAGGACCCAAAAATAATATATTCATCACTAATTATATCAACTAAAATTATATCAAATTTTATTTTAATAAAATTAGTTGGATCAATATTACCTTTCATAAATTAATTATTTAATAAAAATAAATAATGTATTTCATTTCAAGTATGAGGTGCTCGTTTAAGACCATAAAATGCTTTAGATAATATAAAAACATGTTTATAAAAAATTTAACATTCAATACCAGCGGTTGAGAATCATAAACCTTTTTCTGTTATAAAACCATTTAAGAAATATCTTTTTACATCCATTTGAAATAATTTAAAACCATGAAAACAAGAAACATATAATAAAATTATAATCTTCTATAACCTGGAAACTGGTTAAAATGAATATTCAAAGTATATACCTTTTTCTTGAGAGTATCCTTGAGCAACAAGCTTTGATTTATTTTCTAAAATCGTTGCAGATTCATCCTAATTAATTATAAAGATCTACTTAGTTACAATTACTTTATTATCCTTAAGAAACTATACTATAGTCCAAACATTATTTCTAAAAAATGATTTAATTCATCATACATAGAAAAAATTTATTTTTCATCTTTCTATGCATCATTAACATTTTGTGTAACTAAATCAAAAATGAAATCATAATTGGCAAAAAAAATTAAAATAGAATTTCTAGTTTTCACACCAGAATAAAAATTTCCAATTACATTTTCAACATGATGATATTTTTGAATCCTCAAAGATTTTGAATTTGGTTTATAAGTAATATTCTCTCCCCTAATTAATTTATTCTTATATTGAGGAAATTATTCACCAAAATTGAACTCTATAAACTCTTCATCAATAACCTTTGAATCAGAATTTAATTTAACATTATTTTCGTTAGACATAACATGTATAGATTCTTCAATAATCATCTTTTTTTATTATAAACTCTAAAATCGTCACTATTATCATGATATCTAATAAAAATACCTTCATCACTCTTATCCTAAAATTTATTTAAATTATCCTTTTAATTAAAAATAAAAACATTACAACCTAAAACTCTAATGTAACCAACTCTTGGTTTTTTAAAAATAATTCTTAATGTGTTTTCACTATCAATGGTCTAATAACAATTCTATTTGAAATATAACATTTAGAAAAATAGATTTATCCTAGAAATATCTATGCAAATTATATTCACTTAACATAGTTCAATCAATTTCAATAAGAGTTATATTTTTCTGTTCTATAACAACATTTTCTATAGTGTTCTAGGACATGAAAAATTATGAATATAACCATTATTTTCTCAAAACTAATTCAAAAAATAAATTTTTAAATTCACCTCTTTTATCACTATGAATATAATTAATCATACAAAAATTATCATTTGGAACTAATTATCAGAAAGTAGTAAATATGGAAAATATATCATTTTTATGAGAAAGAATGTATGCCCAAGTAAATATACTATAGTCACCAGCAATAACAAAAGTATATTACTTCCCTCTAAGGCATGAAATTTGAGTGGGTGAAAATAATTGGAGATGTATTAACTTTAAAAGCCTATAAGTAATTATCTAAATGATGGGTCTAAAATAAATTTTGGGTTCCTTCCCTTTAATAAAAGCATCACAAAAATGAAGATGTTCTCTCTTCTAGGATAGAAGATGTAACAATTTCTCCAGTATTTAGAGTTTACGTAACACTTTGAAACTAACATGACCTAAGAATCAATTCCAATGGATGCTCTAATTATATACACCATTCATACACTTTAATTTCTGAATAGTTAGTTCAAAAAATAAATAGTATAAATTTTATCTTTTCTATTAGCATAAAATATTATAGAATTATCCTAAAAAACTAAAGATTTGTCATTTTGAAATTTAACTTTCATTAAATTATCACATAATTGTGATAGAATAATTAAATTATTTTTCAATCCATTAACATATAAAACATTAGAAATCAAAGATGAATTCGGAATACCAACATAACCAAAACCAACTAATTTTTCTTAGAAATTTATCCAACAGTAATAGTATCTTCATCACTTGTGTTGTAAGTGGTAAAGATTGATGGGTATTTGGTGATTTTCATGGAGCAGCCACCTTCCATGTAACATATGTCATTCAAGCGACAACAAAGTCATTTTTCCAATAAAAAATAATTACATGAAAATTTTTCTATGCATGGTACTTTGTGTTCAATAGGATTGGTTATAAAATTTTAAACTACAAATATAGACATTAAAATTTTATTTTAAGACACTCTAGATAATTAGGATTTAGAAATATTTGTTTTTTTAATCCTTTGGTTTGTTTAAATATAAGAGAAAAATCATTTTTAGAAGTACCTTTAATACAACATTTAAAACAAGTAATGGTTGAAGTACAACAACTTTTCATTTTAACAAAATGTGTTTTCTACATTTCAGGTAATATCATATCATTACCAAAATCATATTTATTTTTATTAATTTTCTTAAAAGACATCATATCATGATATTTTTCATTACCTTGAATAAAATCTTATAATCATTGTTTAAGACTCTCAACATCCTTTTTCAAATTTTCGTTCATATTTTGATCAGATTTAAAATTTTATTTAACTATTTAATGAGATGAATAAGAAGAAGCATTTTTACGTAGTTTTTCATTCTACTCTAATGTATTTTATTTTCAGAAAAAAGATTCTCATGCTTTTTGTTATGATATTTATATAAATTTTCTTCTTTGAAAATAACTTTTCGTAATAAATAAATTTTTTTATTTAATTAAAAAACATTGGGGTTTTTAAAATAATATTTATAATTAGAATATTCTCAAAAAAACAAGAATTACTAACCTTATCTAGTGATTCCATAATGAAATTTTTTTCAGATTCTTATTAATTTCCAAATTTTTCACCTAAATCAGATTCTTTTGTACAACTCCAACTAGTGGTCAATGCCTTTTTGTCCATCTCTTTATACATATATTTATTCTTTAGTTTTGAAACAATTTGGTTTTATATGCCATTTTTTTATTGAAATCATAATAGGTTACATATGAATTATTATAATTCATATCCCTTTCCTTATCTCCATTATATTTTTCTTTTTGAGGGTTTCTAATAAACTGATTTTTAAATCATTTCTTTTTCATTACATTATATACTCCAATTACAAAATTATCCATATCTTCTTTTTCAAAATACAGTATATCATAATCATAAGGGTCAGAAGAGACCACATTCATATATTTAAAATATACCCCTTTTATTTTTTTTCTCCTCAATATCTATGTTATTTAGTACATGTTCATATTGGATTATTGATCCAATCAATTCATCCTTGGTGCATTCATTGCAATTCTACTTTCAACAATGGAAACCTTCATTACATTCCTTTTCATTGGTAAGGCTCATATGACTCTTTCAACAAGTACTAGGTTTTCGCAGTCTTCTCTAAGTGAATTCATTCCATTAGTAATGCGTGTGGATATGTGGAAAATTTGATTTACTATTTCATATTCACCCATCGAGAAGTCTTGATACTCCTCACAATAAATTCCATGTTTGGTTCGAATCAATTTGCCGGATCCAAGGTGAGTGACTTATAGTAACATCCATATTTCATTAGTTATCTTAAAAACAGATACAAGACTAAAATAACTTATGTTATTAGTAAAATATAAAATGTTAATAAATTTTTAATGTAAAAAATATCTAGTAGCATAAATTTTGGTAAGAGTATCTGGGTCATCTTCCAGTAGTGTATATTATTTTTACATGATACACCAATAGTCAATGCTAAAATGTTTGAGGTAAGCCTTCATTATTGATATCCAGTATCCCTAATCATTACCATCAATGTGTGGTGGCTTTTGAGTCATACATGCATCATTGTGCTTCAATTTTTACATATTATAAGATCATATCCTTAGACTGTGATGTTTAAGAAAATTTTAGCACAAATAAAATCAAAGTAGACTCTATATATGGATTTGGTAATTCTAAAAGTAATAATCTATTGATTCAAATTGAAAAGTATGAAATAAAAAATAATAAATCTAATAATTCCTATAAATTATTTCCATTTAATACCAATTTTTTGGACAGATAGGGTAATGATAGATGATCTAGAGGGGGTGAATAGACTAGATTAAAAATTTTAATCATATAAATTTATTAATAAAATTAAATATCAATGTTATTTATTATAGTTTATTAGTAGAGAAAAAACTAATGAACTCAAGTTTTATTTTTATGTTAGTTCTATCTGAGGTGGGCCTACTTCTACTCTTATACCTCTCTTCTCAGTGAGAGATACATGTGCACTATAAATTTGTTTTAGGGGGAATCACACACCATTTATAGAACCCTTTTCTAGTAGAGGGATTACCATGACATTGACGTCTGTCTATGGAGTCACAACCCTTACGACCTGACTTCACACAGAGGGAGTCACACCCCTAACAGTCCTGACTTTAGATACAATGATTCACAGCCCTTAGATCCTAACATTAGAATCTATGAGTCATAACACAAGAATATATAATAAAAAATAAATCATATATTATAAAATACCCTAAACAGAAAAATAGAGTTCATTTGAGAGATATGAAATAGTGTTACAGTCTCACAACCGGATGAATGAAAAGATAAAATATTAAAGAAAATGTTCTAGTGTTTGATGGTTAGATCATCTCATATCATCATGGAAATTTTCGTCAAAAAATAATTAATTCTACCCTTTATTGATTAAGAAAGGGTTGTAATAGAGTGTCATAGGATTTTTTAGATTGCACAACAGGTTCAAAGTTCACAACACATTCTCTTTCAAAAAATAGAGTATAAAAAATGTAAACATGTTTCTGTCATTTTTCACCTTTCTATCATATTTTATCTTCTTTCCTCTATTAGTGGATGATATATATATAGAGAATAAATATTCATAAGTTTCATCATCACCACTTCTTTTAGAAAATAAGAAATTATATGAGTCAAGAGTGCTCATAAATATCTCCATGAAAAATGTAGCATCATTTCCACCTTATTCATGAAGAATAAATATCAAATAAAAACAGTCAAAATAATTTGAATAAGTCTTCCATGAATATTTATAGAAATATAGTAGCACTGAATGAAAAAATTACAATTTAAATCAATTCAAACTCATTTAAATATATACAAAATAGTTCCTGAAAGCTTGTAGAAAATTCGATAACTAAATTAAAAAATTTTAATTTAAAAAATTTAAAACCTCTAAATTAATTAGGAAAAGACAATGAAAAATTATAAATTTTATCATCTAAATATTAGACCAAAAAATATTAAAAACTCTTCGATTATAATCCATATATTTAAATAGAATTTTTTAGTGGAAAAACCTTTAAAATAATCATTATATATGTGAAAAAAATCAATTTTAAAAATATAAATGGAATGAATAGTAATATCAGAATGAACAGTAACATATGGTTGAAGAACCATACGTTTCACTATTCATTAACATTAATATAGTGTATGGATGATGAATAGTAACCTAGGGTAGAGGAACCTGTTGGCCCATAGGAAATTGTTGGCTTATATATCAAATTATAATGGTTTTAATTATCACAAATCATTTCATATATTATAACATATATCTTACCTCATTATCACAAATCATGTCTTAATCCCAAGTCACATATCTTACCTCATGACAGACCCTAAATCATCTCAAATATTATCTTTAATGTTAGTTAATTTATATCATATATCTAATTACGTTTTTTAAGTCTAAACAAGCTTATAACTTATTATCTACGTAAAATTATGGGTATTAACACATTCTAACATTATTGTACTATAAGACAGATGGAAAATCTAAAATTATATATGTATGTGTCTTTGAAAATAATGAATAACTGAGACACTGACGTAAAAATGACTCACTGATGCCCTGATTCATCGACTAATGTCTCACTAACCGACAAATGACTCACCGACTAATGTCTCATCAACAGACAAATGACTCAACGAATGATGTCTCACTAACAGGATGACTCAAAGACTAATGTCTCACCGAAAGGATGACTCCCCGATAGATATCTCACCGACAGGACGACTCACCGATAAACTGAATCATCGACAAGACGACTCACCAATAGACTTACTCACCTTCAGAGGTTTCACCAACATATTTTTTATTTTTTCATTATTTCTAAATATCTTATTTTATTCATTTAATGATTCTAACTTATTTGATAATACTTTTTAGTACTTTAGCAGATAGTACGGGGTACAATTAACCTATGCACATAGAAATACCATGCTCTTTGTCAGCCCTCAAGAATAAAAATCATTTTGAAGAGAGATGTTTCGGGTTCCAAATTGAGTGACATAAATAAGAACATTTGTGACTCTCATTTACCCACTATGAACTCAAGAAAAAAAGGAATAACACATGAGGAAATCCCAATCGAGTTGTAAATAAAATTGAAAAACTACTTCAGCATATCGAAAAAAGAGAAGAATATATTTGTAGAACAATACATGTACATGGATTCCAGAATACAGCACCCAATTTTTGTTTCAACTTCATGAAGTGGAATCAAAACTCATCTCTGCTACATCAAAAGAGTCCAATGATTCATCTCAATACACAAAGTTACTACAAATACATTCTCAATTTTTACATGCTCTATTGTGTGCATGTTTACATACTTTTGAGTATTGTATGTATATTGATTGTAAATCACACATTGCCTCCTGTATCAAACTGAAGGATACACAATATTGTTCCATTGATACCTTATAACACCTTTTTAATCCCCTGGATAAGTGTGGAAGAGGTCCTTGTGTGAACTGGTAGTTTGTAACCACGATGAACTATGGTAGAGTCCTAGTGACATAGATAGCCTGTGTACTGTTGCGAACCCACATTCAGGGTGTGCATGAATCTGTTTATTAATTTCATCTTCTTAGTTCCAATTGATCGCCATTTGGAGAGGATGAGGTCTCTACTTGAGACTGAATCTCTTGTTTCATTTATGTTGTGCTTTAACTTTTAATTTTACTATGTTTTATCACATATTTCATGACACTAAATTGAACTCTGATAGTAAGAAATAACAACGGTTTATAATAGTATTGACTTATTATGTTAGTTTCAAAAGATGTATTAATTGTCAAATTGATGTAACTAATAACTAATCACTCTATTAAAAAATTAATCTATTTTTCAAGATCATATAAATTCACTATTGTATTACTTGTCAATTTAATTTTAAATATGGGGGAATTTCAAATAATACCTTTTTATTAAATTTCTTATAAGAAAACAATTCACCCCACTCATGAGTGACATACTCTGACCTATATTTGGTATTATAGGCTGTGTTCAAAATCCATAGCATCAAAAATTTTAATCTTCTTTTCAATCATGATTGTAGTGGTGTTTTAAAGATATCAAAAGTTATGTTAGTTCTCAAATTTTTATTTCTTAAAATATCTTCAAATTATTCATTAGTTTGGATAATAGTTTGGAAGGTGATGATACCAATATACCACTATTCATTAATGGAACCAACCTTGCTCCATGGAAAATTAAAATGAAGATGCACTTATAAAGTACAGATTTTGAAATTTGGTCTTCAATTGAAGATGAATATTATATTCCTGATACTACTAGAACTACTTGGGATGACCCAAAAAACACTTCTTATAACACTAATTATCAATCCATGAATTCCTTATATAGTTCTTTAGGAGTTGAAGAATTTAATAGAATTTCACATTGTTAAACAACCCATTAAATTTGGGATACTTTGTCTATTTCACAAGAACGAAAAACTAATTTCAAAGAACTGAGACTAAACACATATACTATTGAATATGATAACATTAAAATGAGTCATGGTGAGCCTATTTATGACATGTATCTTATGGTTAATGAAATTGTGAACACTATGATATCTTTGGGAAGAGAAGTTATAGCCAAATAGAAAACAATAAGAATCTTAGATACTTAATGGATAGATGGATAGGAACTTATGTCTCCATTAGAGAATATTGTGACATCAGTAAAATAACTATCAAATAACTCATTAGAAAATAGTTGATGTATGAGGAAGAGTAAAAAATCAACAAGGAAGAGGATGAACCTAAGGTAAAATATATATACCCTCCAAGACTAATACCTCTAAGAATGAGGAAAAAATATAAGGTGATAGCCTATTTTGAAAACTTCAGTAATGATGAATCAACGTCTAATAGTAATGAAGATATGGATTAGATTTCTAGAAGATTCAATAAATTATATAGGAAGAATAATTTCTTCCGGAATCCAAATTATAAATGAATATATATTAACTAGAGAAAATAAAAAAAGGACTCGAAAAGAAATGACAAATCAGAGTAGATTGTTTGATTTGAAATGAATTTAAGAGGACAAGACTTGTCAATGATGACTATCCAAAATTAAAATACAAAAAAGAAGTATGAAAACAAAATAAACAAGTATAATAAATATATGAAGGTTAACTGGAGTGCCTCTGAGGATAGCTGTAGAAAATCAACAGCATCTCATGATGAGAGAGATGACATGGAAAATATGTGTTTTACGAAAAAAACTTATGAGGTAACCTTATATTATCCTGTAAAAAAATCATAATATTTTGGGGATTAAAGGGATTCTTTAAATATGAAAAGTTATGAAATAATTGAATAATGTAACATGATAGAAGAGACATGCAATTAATTGAAAAATAAATATAAATCTGCAAAGAAACAACAATTCTCTCACTTTAAATATTATGTCTGAATTTTCTACCAAAAAGGAAAATAATTCTCAACATCTCAAAGATAACAATGAACAAAAAATGCCTAATATATAATTGAAGAAATATCTAGAAAAATATACTAATGATAAAAATACTCTTACTCAAATTCTTGGTAAACAGATAGATCCTAATTACACTTCTAGTATTGGATATCATCCTAGACAGAGAAAACTATCTAAAATACATTTTGTAACTAAATCTGAAAAATAAGTTTTTTTAACCCCAAAATTAAAATTCTACTACTAGTTATAGTTCTGGAAAAATATTTTACTACATATAGTTCTTCTTGACTAAATAAATTCTATTTTTCAAATATGTTACATAATAATTATAGGAAGTCCATAAAGAATGTTTGGGTACCTTAGGCTTTTATTACTAATGTTACTAGACCAAAACAAATATGGGTAACAGAATCTATTTTTATCTGATTATTTTGTACGAAGCATGCTTAAAGTGATCCTACAAGATTTTGTGGTATATAGATAGTGGATGTTCAAGACATATGACATGAGACTATTGATTCTACAAGAACAAAATTGATATTTTTGGTGGATATATCACCTTTGGGGACAATTCTAAATGAAAAATAATTCTCTTATGATAGATTGGTAACTCTAACACAGTTTTAATTTCAAATGTAATTTTTTCATAGATTGAAATATAACTTAGTATTTCACAATTACATGATGATGGATTTCATTTTAAATTTGAAAATGATTATTTCAATGTATTTACCTCTATAAATTAATTAGTAATTTTTGGTTTTAGGAGTAAAAATGTATATGCTGTTAACTTATATTCTTTAGTATCTCAATACATTTCTTGTTAAAATGAAACTTATAATGATTCTTGGATTTGACATAAAATATTAGGATACTATAATCTAGAGTCTCTTAGAAATTTTACTAGAAAATGACTAGTCAAGGATTTACCAAAACATGAGTTTTCAAAGTAGAAAGTCAATAATCAATGACAAAATGGTGAACAACACAAGTTATCTTTCAAATAAAAGAATGAGTTTTCAAATTATCAACCTTTAGAGTTTGTTCACATGGAATTTTTTGGAACCTCTCGAGTTTCTAGTTTAAATGGGAGAAACTATGTTAATGTTCATCTAGAAGACTATTCTATGAATACATGGACTTATTTGTTAGGTCACAAAAGAGAAGCATGTACATACTTAACTTGGTATGCTAAAATAGTTTGAAAAATAAGTGGACTTAGAATAAAATCCTTAATATGTGATCATGGATATGATTTTAAAAATCAAGACATTGAATCTTTTTTCTCATACAATAGATATAGTCATAACTTCTCTTCCCCAAGGACACCATAACAAAATAATGTTCGGGATAGAAGAAATAAAACTTTACAAGAGATAACAAGAACAATACTTAATATATATGATCTACCTGTTTACTTTTGGTTTGAGGCTGTGAATACATATTGAAACATTATTCATATAGTTTTAATTTGATGTTTCTTCAAGAAGACTCTTTATGAGTTGTTAAACAATAGAAACCCAAAATTTAGTAACCTCAAAGACTTTGGTTTAAAATTCTATATCACTAATACAAAGGAAAATCTTGAAAAAAATTCATCCCATAGTGATGAAGGAATCTTCCTTGGTTAATCAACTTCTAGGAATGCCTATAGTGTCTCTAATAAAAGAACCATGTTTGTGGAATAATATAAACATATCAAATTTTATGAAATAGATCCACATGAACCTAAGACCTCCCTAGACAACCTTTAAGAAGATGTTTCAAATATGGTCATAAATAAAAAATCATCCAATCCTCTGGTCAAGAAATATGTTAAGTCAAATAGTTTTAGAAATTCTTTAGACTCTAGAAATGTTGAACCCAAACATGAAGATGAATGTGAAATTACTAGCCCCTCGTTTTTCTACACCAACATGAATCCTCAATAACCTTATTTTAGATTCTATATTTGGAGACTTATATAATGGAACACAATCTAGAGATTTTATTAGAAAACAGGTTGAACACCATGCCTTTTTGGCATAGATTGAACCCAAAAACATCAATAATGATATTAAAGATGAATTTAGTGTAATAGATATGAAATAATAACATAATCAATTTCAAAGAAATAATTTTTGGAAACATGTGGATAGACCCAATGACACCTTAACCAGAGGCCCTAAGTGGGTGTTTTGGAACAAAGTAGAAGAATATGGTAATATTGTTAAAAATAAATCTAGAATTATTTCAGATGGTTCTAGTCAATAAATAGGCATTGACTATGAAAAAATATTTTCACCTGTTTATATACTTTAGGACATCATAATCCTACTTTCTTATGCTACCAATATTATTTTCAATCTTTATCAAATTGATTTTTAAAGTGTATTCCTAAATGGGTATATAGTTGAGAATGTTTTTGATGAACAACCCCTGGTTTTAAAAATCCTCACTTTCAAAATAATTTTTTTAAACTAAAAAGGAATTATATGGTTTAAAACAAGCTCCAAGAGATTGGTATAATAGAATAAGTACTTTTCTCATTAAAAAAGGTTGTACAAAACGAATTGATGATCCTACACTTTTTATAAAATGAATTTGAAAATATCTTCAGTAGTTCAAAATTTTATAGATGATATTATTTTTGGATATTAAAAAAAAAAAATTTATTTTTTTTTAAAATAATGAAAAATGAATTTGATATGATTTCAAACGGTGAACATAAATTCTTTCCATGATTTTCGATTTTTCAAAATAAATAAGTATTCATTTTATGTCAATGTAAATACACAAAATACCTTTTAAAAATATTTTTAATTGGTATAATTAGAATTAGTGCCACTCTAATGAGTATTACTTTTAAGTTAGATCTTGATGCAGATGCGAAATTTGTTGATCAGACCCCATACAGAGGGATGACTGGTTGTTTTCTCTACTAGACTGCTAGTGGGCCTGGTATAATGTTTAGTGTGTGTGTATGTGCCCATTTTCAAGGTAACCCCAAAGAATCTACCTTAAATGCTGTTAATAGAATTTTTAAAAACCTCGAACATAATATGAATTTAGGTTTGTTTTACCCTAAAGGAAAATCATTTGATATAGTGAGTTATTCTGATGCTGTCATTGGTGGATGAATGTTTGATATAAAGAGAACCTCTATAACTTGTCACTTTTTGGGAAAGTCTTTGGTTTCATAGTGTGGTAAGAAACAATTTTTTGTTCCATTATCAGCAATCAAAGCTGAATATATTTCTATAGGTAGTTATTGGGCTCTGATTTTGTGGATAAAACACACTCTACTATAATATGGATACCTATTTAGACATATTTCTATAAATTGTTACAATACTAGTTCTACAAACATTTCTAAGAATCCATTTTCTTATTCTAGAAAAAAATATTGATGTAATACATCAATTTTTGAGAGATCATTATCAAAAGTGTGATATCACTATAGAATTTATCGACACTGAATATCATCTTACTAACATATTCATTAAACCATTGATCTCTGAAATATTTAATTACATCATACATGAACTAGGAATGATTAATCTATAGGTTTTTATAGTATTTCACCTTTGTTAAAACTAAGAAACTCTGTCAAGACAAATATTTCATGTTGACTCTACCATGCCGACTCTTTCATACTAACTCTGTCATGCCGACATTGTCATACCAACTCTGGCATGACGACTCTGTCATGAAGACACTAACCTGACGACTCTTTCATGATGACTCTATCATACCAACTATGTCACGCTGACGCTGTCATGATGTCACTTCCATTATTCCGACATGTATTTCATGTTGTCACTGATGATTTACTCTTTTAACTGTATTATGTTTTTAACCAAAATGATATTGTTTTGATTATTTATGAACCCTATTATTTATTTTGTGATTATCACTTGATTTAATCCATAAAAGATAAAAACTTGAATTATTCCATGCTACTACTTACCTTGAGGTCGTCGTTGCTCACTCTACCCTTAAACTTTCACCTTATAACCATTATCCAATCTCTCAAAATGGTAAAGGTGAAGTGCCCTGCTGAAGGATACTATGATAAGCCACCGCCCGGTAATAAGTAGATATGGGAGTCCATCAGTTCTTATGGTCTAGTAAATCATGTACTGAAAAATCGTACAGTAACTTCTAAAAAAGAGAAGTTTGGAGAATGGCTATTGGAGAGTAATTCACTATAGTTAGAGGTTTTATAGGATCAGGTTTGGATTCTGTGGTTTTCTAAGAATTTTAGAGAATACTATCCGAAGTAGGTGCATGATTTCTACAGGAATTCAAAATTTCTATAAAAATTAAGTGATTTAAATTGGATAAAATCAGTGGTAAAATGAAATAATATAACGTTATCATTAAAGTGTGGGTTGAATGTCTTGTATTTCCTCATAATGAATTTTTGAGGACTGTCAAGGTAATCCTCCACCTAAAAGTGATATTTTTGGACATGGAACAACATTGAAATAACATAATAACAATGAAGAGTCTCAAAGACCGGTTTCTACTAAGCTTATTGGATAGAGTAGAATCTTGTTTAAGTTCATCCATCACTAAATTTTTCCTAGTAAAGGGTAAATTTCTTCTTTGAAGTACCATGACTTCTACATGATTTATCATCTGAAGAATGGGGTTAAATTAAATATTTTCAAGTATATAATGGTTCAATTAAGTGATATGATCAAACCCTACAATAATAAAAATTGTTTGTTTTACCCTAGGATGATATCTGATATGCTAAAAGAAAAGGCATGTGTGGATGATAGTGATTAAATAGTATTTGAATTCAGTTAGTTTTGTTTGAATAAGGATATCTACGGAATAATGAGGATTCATTGGAATCCATAGAAGATAATGTGGGTTGGTGATGAATAAAAATTTTATGAAAATTTCATTCTGATGGATCACCCAAGTAGACCAAGAGATATGAGGGACACTGGTATGGGTCCTGATGATGATGAAACTAACTCTAATGAGCAAGGAAGTGAGGAAGATTAAGCTAACATGGACAGATCTTTAGTTGATGATATGAGTGATCCTGATGCTCCTATATGTCCTCTTAAGACGACCTATGTAAAACCTATTCCACCACTATCATTAACCTCAAAATAAAAAAATTTTAGGGATGATTAATATGAAGAGTAAATTGAAGTGTTTGGTAGTGTAGATTATGAACCTAATGACTCGGAAGAAGAAGAATAAGAATGGGATCAAAGAGAAGAAGTAAAGGTAGATGGTTCAGAAAATGAGGAAGAAGAGGGAAATGAGGAAGGGGATGAAAATGATGAAAAAGTGGATTAACAGGATGAAGTAGGAGGATATGAACAAAATGATGAAAAAGTGGATTAAGAGTAAATGAAGAAGTATAATAAGTGGAAAAAGTGAAAGAAAAGAAAGAAGTGGGAGGATATGAACAAAAAGATTATGGAGTTGATGTTGGACTTGATTATGTAAAAATTATGGTGGTGGTGGTCATGAAGATGAAGAAGCTGAAAGAGTTGTGGTAGATGATCATATGGAACATCAACAAATTCATGATTTGGTGCATTCTCCTCAAGCTGTATATGTAAGGAATAGACACCAAACTGAGAAGGATAAATCTACTAAGAAGATCAACACTTAGGGGGAGCCTCATGAAATAAAATATCAAACTAGTGAAGAGATTCAACTTGGAATAATAAGGATTGATACCCTCTACAATCTAGGTAATGATGTAATGCATGAATGGGTGAGAAATCATAGCCCATAATCTCAAATACATAGAGGTCCCATAGAAAGTGACACCCACTAACCTCAATGGGGCACTTCTTGCACTGACGCACACCTGCCATTCTAATTCCCAACGGAGTATCTAGCTTCATAATATCTAAATAAGAAGAAACACAGAGCCCAAGGCTCTCCACAACAGGAACAGATATAAGGCGATGTGTATCACTAGTATCAAAAACTAACTAAGATAAAACAAAATCAATTATAATAGTACCTATGAGAGTGGAAGGTCCAGGATCCTGCTCTTATTGGGTCTGTTGCACTGCATATGTCTTCCCAATGTTGTGGACCTTTGATATAGCCTGGCTACCTTAAGCTGACCCGCCCTACTGTCTCTGAGATCCTGGTGTCTAGAAAACACGACAATGACCACCACCTTGGCCTGAACGTCATGACATATTCCAATTCCCTGACTGGTAAGAATCAGTCGGCCCTTCTCCTGCATGAAAAGTATGTATAGAACCCCTCTCACTAGTCGCTTGTGAAAACACGCAACAAAAACCCTGAAAATGACCCATCATGCCGCAAGCTCGTCACTCCACAGGGTCACTTGAACACTGAGGTCACTTGTGCCCCTATTTCCCACACTGGTATCACATCACTTGGCCACCCGAAGAAATATTATGTCTTGTACTACAACCGTGAAAGAAATCCATCTGCCACTTCTTCTTACCTGTAGAAATAGTACCATAAACTGGTGCTGAACTACCCTGGCCCACACCGCTAGCTTCCTGAAGGTTAATCTTAGTAATCAATGCGTGATTCACAATAGCATTCATTGTAGGCAAGCTAAAAACATTCACCAGTGCTTGGATGTCATATCAAAGACCATACTCAAAGCGTTTAGCCCTCAATGTCTCATCACCAACTAGAACAGGTGAAAAACATTGTAGCTCAGTGAAGCGGGAAGAATAATCTATCACAGTCATGGTTCACTACTGCAAATTCATGAACTCACTAGCTCGATTTTCCCTTAACATCTTTAGAATGAAAAATTCATAAAAGACTACCTGAAAATATTCCCACACCGTGTCTCAGTTATGCACATTCCGGGTGGTAACATCCCACCATATCTTGGAGAAATCATATAGCATGTAAATAGAGAGCTTGACCTTCCTCCTAGGAGGCGTCTTTTGATGCTCGAAGATTGTCTGCATAGAATGTAGCCATGACTTCACAGCCTATGGTCAGCCATCCCCTAAAAACATAGGCGGATGCTGCTGCTGAAATATATGTTTCAGATTTTCCATAGATTTGGCAACCGACAGTGCTCCCTAGAAGGTCTGTATAAACCACATGAAGCCTTTACGGAATAGCACATCCACTCCTGCATCCAGTATAACGTCTGGCCCCGCATCTAGCATTGCTCGAGGATCCATCGGTATCCCATGGCCTACCGTCTCTAGAGTATAATTGTTGTCGCTCCCTTGGCAAAAAACTTGTGGTCATCTCGGTGGCATGACTCTACAAGTTAAAACACACACCATAGATTAAGATCATCAAGGACTATGAAATGAAAGAGTAAGAAGGGAACAAGATAATGAAAACATTCATGTTTTACAAAACAGGACTAGACGATGTGTTTAATAAGTAAACAGTGTGTTCCCCTAAGTCATTCACAGGGGCATGTACTTCTACCAGAACTGGTCATGTTACACCCCAAACACATAGTGTGTTGTCCAATCACAAGGCATGTACTTGAATAGTATTCCCCTTCCCAAGTCCTTCTACATGGCTAAGACACAAGGTTTCCCTTTTGAACAAGACTATACGGTGTGTATAATATCTACAAAGCATGTTTCCTTAGGCCCTTACATGGTCATATCTTGATGCTGGCATGGGCGCGTCTCAACCCTAGGTACACGACATGTTACACCCGCACACGGCGTGTACACCACTCGGTCTCCCCAACCCCATGACCAAGTCCACACAGTCTCTTACCGTCCAAGACTACATGGTGAGTCCCACATGTACATGGCATGTACAAGAAGAGCATCGCCGACCTATGTTGTTCAAGACACAACTGGATAACTGATTCACACTACACAGTGTGTTCTAGATGGACACAGTGTGTATGATAATGGATAACACTAACCCATGTTGTTAGTTACACAACTAGATTCCCATATTACACCACATGGCATGTTTGACATTAACACGGCGTGTATAACCTCAGATTTCTCAATATGTGCTATTAGTTATATGGTGGACACAGGGTCAACACAACACGGCATGTACAATTGGTACACAGCATGGGCCCTCAGAAGTTTCACTATCCCGTGTTTCTGCCCACATGGCCAATGACATGGGTAGAAACTACACAGCGTGTATATAAGGTACACGATGTGTAAGTAAAATTGTTTCAATTTATTCCTGAATAGAAGAGTACATGGTTTGTGTTCATTGAACCACACATTGTGTTGATTGGGTTTCCATACATTAAGCCTTAGAAACTACTATAGAGCCCCTTTTCTTAAATTTCACGTGTCGGTATCCCCAATTCCGATCCGTGGGGGGCCTATACGCCCTGCAAACCAAAGTTTAGCACCTGACATTCCCCATTATTGTACAAAATAAAACAAAGTACTAGGTCATGATCTACTAAATTCTGGTCCAAGAGAGCCCATACTTCTCAGGAACCAAAGTTTAGCATCCATAAACCCAACCATAACATGTACCAATAACCTATCTATAGTAGGCATTTCTATCAAGGTACCTATCATAATAGAATGCATTTTCAAGAACAACATCTATCATAACAACATGCAATTTCTAATTCACCTACCTATCAGGTAAAATATGCATGGCATGTGATTCTAACATGTGCCTAAATGATGCATGAGATATCATACCCTCATCTCATCAATTTGTGACTAAATAGAACCCATGTATGAAAATATAAACAGCACAGCACAGGTGTGTCACCCAATAGTGAAATCAAATCAACTGTATAATTGAAAAATAAGAAAACAAATTGCAACATAGGGTAATTTGGTTTTTCCCTCTACATGGATTAGCTACTCCAGGGATTAACTTATTACCATGTACTGATTCCATCCTATCCCTAGATATAGGCTCCAAAAAGCAACTCAAGATTAAAAAAACCCTATGATATCACATTGTAATGTCCCAAATCTGGGTCCACACCATGGGTGCCCTGAACCAGGTTGGTCACATGACCTCAAGCGCATTTCCCCAAATGCCAGAGGCTGCCAACTTCCTGCGAGGGCCTAGGTCTGATAGTGGGGAAACTATGCCCTCATTTTTTCAAGTGGAGAGCAGTGGAGAAATTACAAACATACCAAAAGCGGAAGCAGTAAACAATACCAAGATGAAATGGACAACGGTAATGATGTAAAAATGACCAAAAATCATATATATGATGATGTAACATGTCCCTAATTCTATGAAAGCAGCCAAAACATGATACACTACAATCTAAAGCAATAAAACACAAGGTACAAGTACAACATAGCAAAACAGAATAGTGCAGCAGGAAATCAGCAGCATCGCAAGCCTAAGTTCAGTCCCTTCCTCTCCTACTCCTCTACAACAATCAAGTACCTGTAAAGGGACTCTTTCCCTTATCATCACATGCAAAAATATAATCTGTTTCGGCCCAAGACATGACCCAAATAGGGTGTGAGAAATAAATCCCAGTAGACAACTACCAATGGCCCGTGCCCAACTGTCAGTGAAAAATGTGCAACAGTAGTGTGAAATAAAGAAATAAAGTAAGCTAGGAAGTACTCAAAAGCAGCTACTCCTACTAGTTCCATTACCATTTAATTATTATTTAAAAATTCAATATAATTGAATTATAAGTTCTTGAGACCTAGTCTCAACCGAAAATCTCCTATACAGTGCCACAGAAAAACCACATCAGGCTATCTAACAAGTAGAAGGTAATAACAATACCAAGCCTGTGATTTAGCTTTGTATGTATAACATAGGAAACCACCACTGTGAATATTAAAAGTAAAATATGTCCTCAGACATGGAAATCTTTACTATCAGTTAATCAGAATCGAAACCCTCATGGGATTTCCCTCACGCATAAAGAATATTTCCCTCAGGCATATGAGATATTGTCCTCAGGAATGAAAACTACTACCGACAGGAATAAGAAATGTTTCCCTCAGGCTAATCAAAACACTTCCCTCAGGCTAAGCAAAACACTGCACTCAGAATAAGTAAGGAATCGGGCCAATCCCAACACATAAACAAGCAATTTATATACATTTCGTCTCAAGAAAACTCAAAACATGCTTATAATCATGTCATAGCCATAGGTATCCTGTCCAAACGGCTAAACAAGGGAAAGGCACCAATAGGGTGGCCCTGGATCAAGGCAACGATTCCAAACAGTTATTTATACATGTTCATTAAATTGCTTATGAAATTCTAGATATCTTAATAGTAAAGGCCTCAGCCACATAACACCACAAACATGGGTGAGTAGCACCACAGTACACAAAATCAACTCAAAAGATGGAAATAAACAATAGACCACCTACCTCGATCTCCTATGATCGATATACGTGAATGACGCCTCCCATGTCGACAGAGAATGAAGTAGATATAAGATAAACATTTACTCGTTCAAACTCAAATAACTTATCATAGGGAAAGAATAAGAAGGAGAGGTTCAAGAAGTGAGAAGATCTCACTTGCGCGGTTCAAATGAGATCTACAGAGAAGGAATCAGAGTCCCGGTGTGCGGTCTGGATCTCCTCCATGTTTTGGCCTCCTCTTCTGCGGCTCTCGTTGAGTTCTATGCCTCCTTTTCTGAATGAGGAGGCTACGACCTGTTTTTTACAAATAAACATAACTACATGGCGTGCACTCTCATGTACACGGCGTGTACTTTCCATTTTCTTAAACTGTTCCCATGATGCATTCTTTCCACCGCGTTACTATTCAATAGCCGACATAATTACACGGTGAGTATAACTAAGTACACAGCGTGTACCATCGTTCTACTAGCAGTTACTCGCACCATGTTACAATTCACCTGTTGACTAATTACACGACGTGTATATACTAAGTACATGGCGTGTAGTCAGTATTTACACCCTTCATAGCCGACAAGCCTACACGCCCTGTATTCTCATCCCATAGGGCCAAAGTACACGGCGTGTGGAATATATATATGGTGTGTACCCAAAAAATTGGTATTTTTCCCCATTTCCCTTGTTTTCCTCAAAAACACTTAAGGAAAAGGAAAGAAGAAACTCATACCTCAAGAATAAGAACTAGGATCTTAGATATGGATAAAAAGGACACCAACTACTTGATTTCAAGGGTAAGAAAAAGGTTTCAAATCTATAATGCTTCATCGGCAAGGAGTTGGGAAACTATACGAATTAATGTCCCAATTATCTGAGTACACCACAAATGATGCTATTGGATAATAATTATGTAATGATACTACCGCATACAAAGAGGAATAATTTGTGTTATTATTTTTGTATTAATTAATTATGTCATTTGACTGTTGTATCAACGATATAATAGTTATATTAATTATGTAAATAAATAAGGATAGTATTGTAGTACTATTTCATTGAGGATTTGTGATTATATGGTACTAAACCAAGTGACTCAACAATAAGTTAAAAATTTTGGAAAATACATGGTTGAAGGAAAGATAAACCTTTATATGGTCCTAACACTGAGGTAGTGATTTTGGTATAAGAGATGGTTGATTTGGATAATTTATATTGGATATTCCTGACTACATTGGAACTGATTGATGGTTTGTTTATTCCATCATTGCTGGAGTATTCAAAAAAAATTGATATAAGAAATATATCATGTATTATATAAGGATTAAGGGTTCATGAATGTAATAAATAATTTTTTATGATAATTTAGGGTGTTACCATGTTTTAAGAGAATACATTATGAAGGTTATCACATGTTATTATGTGGAAAAAAGAGAATTTTGTTATTTATGTTGACATTCCTTTTACATTTTTTGACTATGAATTTAGGAAAATTTATTTTGGATAACTCTAAATATTTGAAGGGATTAAGTTGGACATTTGATACTATATTTTAAGGTAAAAACATTTATGATGACTATTTTTGGATTTTTTTATAAAAATGTCAACCCGAAGGTTAGACAAAAACTAGTCACATCCGACAAGGCTGTGAGACTTGAACCCGAAACCAAAGGGTGACAAGGGTGCATCACCTACCACTGTCATACGTGTTTTATTTGTTTGTATAATGAAGTTTTTTTAAATGATATTATATAAGATTTATAAATTAATATTTTTTTGAAACCACATACGATTCGGATAAATATAATATTTTTGAGTTCTATTATCTTTTGGAGTGAAAGCTGAGTTTATGGTAGAAATTAGTTAAAGGATGGAACTCTACTTGTCATGTATTTTTTTATTATATGAGGCAATTAATTCTCAAAAATTACGGAAATGATAGAAAAACCAAAAATGTCTTATCCTAATATCTTATGTTTTGATGTACCAATGGTATTTTAATTCGTTATATATTTATGGTTTTGAGGACCTCAATTATTAAATTATTGTTCACTTGTTTGTGATTTCTTACCTCAATTAGTCCCTATAAATATTTACATTTTTTCTCCAAGCATGTATCTGAAATTCCCCAAAATGTTCTCTTGTTCTAAATCCTAATTTTGTGGGGACATTTTCATTTCCCATTCCCTCTTATTAATAATAAACTTTATTAACCCTAGTTATGATTAGGGTTTTCCCAAAAGGTATTTTCAATTTTTAAACTATTATTTTTTAGGAATAATTTAAAATAGTGAGGAAACAATTTATTGAAAGATGAGAGAATGTAACACCCCAATATCTCATAGTAAGTTATATCTTTAAATAATTTAAATAGATAATACATCATGCAAAACATACTTGTCTTGCATTATACGTAATATTGAGTTTATGTGAAACAACACATTAGTATTATTAATATTTAAATGATATATTTAATTATCAAATAAATATTGTGATATGAATAGTAAAAATATTATTTTTATTTATAATGTTTTCACATAAATAAAACATATTTTTAATTAAATGTATATTTTTTTTTAAAAAATAGTTATATATTTTGAAAAACTATTTTCTAAAATAAACTAATTCTTATATCCTTTTCTGAAAAATAATAAAATTAATGTTAGCAAATACAAGAAAATGAATTTGGTAAAATTGAATTCATTTTTGTGTTTTGAATATCAAAATTTTCTTAGGGTTACTTTTTGGTATGTTTATGAAACCTTAAAATATATGATTAATAGTGAAAAATACTACATAGTACATAAAAATGACTATTTATTTAAATAATAATTATTTTTATTTAAATTTATTTTAAATTAAAAAATAGATACATAAGACCTATATTAGTCAAATTTAATTCATTGGAGTCATTTTATAATACGATTAGATATATAAAATTTAATAGAATTTTTAAACGTCTTTTACCCACCTTCTATGCACATTTGAACATTTGCATAAAAAGTAATTTTAACACTTCTGTGAATAGAATTTCAAAAATACAAGAGATAATATTTACATAAGTAAGAAAAATGTGGTTCAAAAGGATGAAAATAAATTTAGGTGAATATTAACTTTTGAATTTTATTTACCACAGCTAAAAGTTAATAGGGTAATGAAAGATAAAAATGATAATATAATTTCCCTAATACATGTCCTCATTATATTAGATAATTTTATTTTGACCAAAATCATAATTAGGAATAAAATATAATCCTTTGGGATCAACTTGCATTATATTAGGACATTTATTATTATTTTATTTAAATAATATTTAAAAGTTTTAAATTCAAATTTTAATAACTAAAACATTTTTAAAATAAGGATATATATTAGATAAATATGACTATAAATATTCATTAGAAAGAAACAAATATTTCCTATATAATGATATTTTATTTATAATTTTGATACATTATATAATTAAATTTATTTATGACACAATGATGCTACAACAATTAACTAAGTAATGAAAGTATAAAATAATTGATATTTTAAATATTAAAATAAACATAAATTGAGGATTTTGATGCATTCCACAAAATTTATAGGTTAATATGACATTACAGGGTTGATTAAAAAAATGTAATTTATAATTTTGTTATGACTTTCACCAAAACCAAATAACAAATAGTGTCATAATTGACATAAAAGTGTTTTTAAAAAAAATCTATTTTATTAAATTATATAATTGTCCTAAATATCTATTGTTCATAGAAAGCACATACATAATGATATATATGTCATTAATAAGCCACTTGAATTTATCGTGGAATTTTTTACAATTTTTATTAACCATGTATTATAATAATACAAGAATACATGGTAAAAGTTAAACTATTTAACTAAGTGTAAAATCTAAAAGATATGGTTAATATGGTGACCTAAACATGTTTAAAAACTATTATTTAGAGGATTTATACCTATACCAAACTTATCATAGAAATAAATATATTTATATCCCATAGAAAATGAAAAAACATTTATAATAAAATAATATTTCAAACATTTCATAAAGTGACCCTCACCTCTCTTATAAAACGGTACTTTCCTTTCCCTTAATTTCACACCTCCAAAGCCTTTTGGTTTGACCAAACTCTTCTCAAATATCCTAAAAAATATACTCACTTAAACCTAGTGGTCTTAATTTGATTCTGAAGGAATCCTATAGAGCCTTTTTGATCAAATAAAAAAGAGGCACCCGAAGAAGGGGTAATAATTTCATCACCTCTATCAACATTTTTTTCTTCTTCCACTTCCTCTTTGTTTATTCTTTCCATACATAAATAATAAATATCATACCTTATACATAATTTGATGTTATTATAAATATTTTAAAACCATATTTTTTATTATATTAATTCTATAAATGACAATGTCATCATATGTGTGTACGTAAGGCTTAGTGTCTCCACGTCATGGGGAAGTTTGTTATTCATCACTTAATTATTTGGATGACTATAATAATGAGTATAATTAATGTAAATAATAATTATAACATGTTAATTATTCTTTATATATTATATACCATTCAATTACATACTATTCCACCATCAATAAAATGATATTGTCACTCGTGCATACGTACAGATTACCGTCTCCAAGAACATGATGAGATTCATTCCCCATCGTAACCATTCAAGAATAATTTTCATTTTTTGATTATATATAATGTATAAAAACTTATTATAATTCTTAATATGAATAAAATACAACCTATCCATAAAAAACATGACTTATGTAACAAAACATATAAAGGAAAACAGATCAGTTAACACCCAAAACTATAATACTACTGAAATATTATTAACAAAGAAATATTATAAGATCATATATTGTATCATATTTATGTATGTGGTTCTTTTATAATTTAATAACAATGATTTAACTATTATACAAGAGGTTAACATACCCTCTACTAAGGATAAGTACAAGGTAAGGGTAAATTTTATAATCTCTTTATTATCTGAGGTTGTTAATATGTAAGTATCCACAGGGGCCTCTTTATCATCCACGTCTGTGTTTCTTTAAAATGTTTTTCCAAACATTTATAATATTTACTAGACTATGGGTAAAATAAATTTATACCCTTGTTTTAGTTTTTATAAAATGGTGTGACAGGAATATTTCCATCTCATTCCAAATACAATACATTATAACATTTTCAACAAATTAAGTAAAAATGTTTTTTTAACATATACAGCGCGTGTGGATATTTTCCATGATTATTAAACCTTCAAATATTACCTTACAAGCATAAATGGATATTTTCCAAATAAATTTTTTATTTTATAATTATGTTACTTTTAAATAATTTCCAAATATAAAGAGGTATTTCTCTCAAATTGTTATGATTTCATCTCTGTCAACATCCTTTGATGGATTTTATACTTGTTTGAAGTTGATTTGTTAGGATACAATCTTCCATATTGTACTTAAGGATTTTTGATATGTTTGACTACGGTTATGTATTATTTATACCATTAATGTTTTTTGGTTAAAGTATTAACATTTCTTATGATATTTTCAATACGAATGTTTATGTTATGTTTCAATATTTTCATATGAGTAATGCATTGGACATAGTAAGTGACTAGTGGAGACCACTATAACTCCTTGATGCATCGGTAGGTCTCATGAGACAAACAAGTGTCTTGGCACATTGCTTTAAAAAAATCATATTTTTAGTCTTGGCATGATACCTTGACTATGTGGTTATGATGTCTAGGAATATGCATTTCTTCATTATGAAATTTGTTATTGATTTTACATGTGATTGTTCGACTAGTAGAATATCAATGTAAATAAGTAAATGGAATTATTTGATTTATCTTTTTCATAATATAATGATGTTTATGTTTAAATGGATTTTGTTTTATTCTTATACATTTCCTTAAATGTTTATGCTTATTAATGATAGTTTCTGCTATATTGTTATCCTTACTCATCATTTGAGCTCACACCTTTTTATGTTTTATTTTTCCCAAGATGTGAAGAAGTATATTTGGATTAACCTGCATGAATAGGCTAAGGGATATGATCATGCTCAAAGAGGACACAATTTTGTTGTATTTTCATTTCACAATGTAATGGAAAACATTTGTACATATATAGTACTTCCAAGGCTACTAAACTAATTAGTCATTTAGGACATGATATCTTGTAATCATGTCAATGTTATGTAATAACACACCGACTTTGGGTAATTGGGGTCGGGGCATTACAATCTGAATCATCATATATAATACAAGGAAAATACATGTGTTATAAAAATAAATAATCATGATCCATGTGATATTATTATTGATCATAAGAAAAATTATAATCCCATAATATTTAATTAAAACCCATTTCAACAACAAGGAGAATCATATTCAAAATAACCACTACTAAACCTTTTAATTAGAGCAACCATATAGGCAACTTTCAGAATAATCAATAATCAATTAATTGGATCACTATCATTTTGAACCCATCATATAATTTATAACATCCTCACTCATCGATATCGGGTCCGCCCCATCATATATGAGGTAATAGGCTTACATGGTGTAATCAGGACAACCCCATCGTATAAGCTGTAATGGGATAACCAGATGCTATCTGGGACACCCCGTTGTATAAGATGTAAAAGGCTCACCCAGACCTATTTATGCCACTCTATCATATAAGATGTACATTAACAACCACAAGAATAATGTAAATTGAGATTTAATCATAAAAATCATAGATAAAATCATAATTCTTTGAAAAATTATTTTTCCATATAAAATAATCAGGTTTCTTGTAAGTAGTTTTTAAACATGATTATCAAATGGAAAATCATGAGGCTCCCTAACAACCCTTTTAAACATGGTTAACATATGTAAAATAAAGAGGGTCCATAAGTATATCTCTAAAACATATATAGCATGTGAAAAATAAATTTTTTCCATATCAATACCTTTCAAACATGATTGACCCATGCAACAGAAATGGGCACCATAAAAATATATTCAAGAAAAATATTAATCCATTGACCGAAAAATAATAATATAATAATTAAAAATAAAAAAATGGATTATAAAAAACTAAAATGTTTTATTATGATTATTAATTGGAATACCATTAAAAATCATTAAAAAATTTTGAGGAAAATAATCCTTTCATTCTTAAAATAAGTACATAAAACAAAAAATAATATGAAAATTAATTATTTAAAGATAACATTTAATGCCTATAAATTAAGATTTTAAAAATAATTTGACGCATTTATTGATGAATAAATCCTACTATATTTGAAAAAAGAAATTCAAAATAATTTTGAATACAGTATAAAATGTATGGTTTTGGAAGAAAATGTGTTTTCATCCAAAAATATACTTTTTGATAAAGCATTTATTTTGAACTCATAATTAAATAGAGTAAAATGAATAGAAAACATGTATTCTCATATAAAACAATTTCTATAACAAAACTATAGATAATTTTTAAGAGGTATATCAAAATATTACAACATTGGAGACTTAATCACAAACAATCCTGATAAATGATGCATAGTGACCAAGAAATATTACCACTTTGGTATCATTGAATTAAAATACCTATGAAAAAATATCATTAACTAAAAAATTTATTTTCATAAAAAATTGAGATTCATTATGTATCATGTCAATATAAAATTATATACATCTTATAGAATAATATAGGTGTTTTACCAAACATATTTCATGGATAAGAATAACTAAGGAGAATATAACATAACACATTGCTATCATTGAGGCCTTTTACCCCAAAAAATAGATCCTAACATAGATGTGTAAGTCCATAAAAAATTAATTATATGAATCATTGAATTAATTAATGTGAATTTTATACACCATATAACAAAAGTAAGTGGTACATATGGATAATATCTCACAGAAATAAAAGATAAATAGGTAAAACCCTTACCATGAGTCTGACTTGTCAGCTAATTATTTATCATCATGAATTATAATATTATGATAATTATTTAATATCATGATATTATTTTTCATTTTTATTTTGAATATTATTTTAATTCTTAATATGTTATATTTTATTATCTAATAAATTAAATTTATGTGGGATGTTTTGACCATATTCAACATTTTTGTCAAAAGAAAATAAGTGGGTTGACTATGGACAATGATGTCATTATTTAAGAATATATAGAATAAAAATCATGAAATAATTATCAAATATATCAATAAATTATAATTTTCAATCAAATCAGGATATGTGGTTATAAAAAATATACTAACGTTTTGATCATGGAGATGGTAGTTCATACGTCTGGATGAGTAACGTTTCAATTTTTTCGATTATCATTGTAGAAAGAAGGTGAGTATTATTATTAATTTAAGGATTGTTTATAATATTATAAATGACATATTATTTAATTTATAAATTAATATATATTTATATATAATTATTTTGTTTTAGTGGTAAAAATTGTATTACATCGCTTCGAGAAGGTCAGAGTCCACACATCTATGAACAACGTTATCATTTTTTTAGTGGGTGAAACTTTAATATGAAAAATGATATTCCATATTTCTATAATGAATAATATGTCAAAAATATCTTTTAAATTTAATTTATATAAAATAAATTCATTATATTTACCCTTATTACCTTCAATTTAATTCAATAGTGAAAAAGAATCACAACGCTTCGCGAGGCAATAGTCTACTATATACATGAGCACCGTTATCATATCCCCTGCGATATGGAAGATAAAAGGTAATATATGGTATAATGAATAAATAGGAATATTTATCATGTTAATATCATATAAAAACATTATATTCATCAGTATACATAATCTTGAGATGTGGTAATGGAAAAATGAATGATACCGTTTTAAGAGGTGATATTCCACCGTACAGAAGAGCACAGATTTCAGAACCCATTTGAAGGAAGCATGTGTGTATATATGTAAAAAATTTGACATAAAAAGAAATTATTATATAGAATATAGATATTTTTTTATATAATCATGATATATATACAATTTAAGTGGTAGAGAAAGAAATAATTCAAAAACAATTATGGACGAATGATACATAATTTTCAAGTAATGTTATTTGGTTTGTACAGAAAGACTTCATTGGATGAATATGTACCAAAATTTAATCCTATATTATGAAAGGAGTTATTTTTGGAATTTATTTTTATAGTATTTGGATGATACATATTTCTTGAGAGGTGTGAATATGTGAGTGGAGTGAATGTCGCTTTATAAGGGTGGAGGAGTGAAAATCTTATTAATACAAAGTATTCAATTTTTGGATATCTCCATTATATCATGTGTCTCCAAAAGTAAATAATAATTCATGTGGTAATTTATTTGGTCCATTATATCTTAAAAGACATAAAATGAAATAATTTTAATCATTTTTCTGTAGTCATTATGTTTAATTAATTATTTTCTTTTTTATCAAGGTAACTAATTTTATACCCAAGGCAATTTATCCATTATAGATAAATTAAGGTTATGATTATGATAAAATTTGGATATAATTATTATAAATAAATTATATATTATATATAAAATAAAAATCCCATGATTGTTTGAAATTAATTTAAAATTATTCCATGTAATGCGAAAAAACATTTCTTTAACCCAAAATGCACTAATAATTATTTAACAATTTGAGGGTCTATACAATCATTATAATGGATTAATTGGTCCAATAATTTACTTTATTTATATTCATTAACATTTACCAATCACAAGGAATAAGATGTGAAATTTTTTAACTTTAAATTATTTTATAAAATATCTTTTAATAAAAATTAACATTAATATCAAATTTAATATTATTTATTTAATATTGATTTAAAAATAAGAATAAAATGATGGAATTTTAATATATTGAAGTAAAACCAATGTAATAGTTAAAATAATATAAAATTGTAATATAATGGAATAATTGATTCACTGTAGGTAACTTTTATTATTTTTATTGTCATTTATTTTAGGTAATTATGAACTAAATAATGACTACATTTGTGTTTATTAAGAATTATATTTAAATAATTAATTTAGAAAAATTAAATATAAATTTTAATGATAACAAAAAATCCTTTATATTTCCAAATAATATTTATAAACACACCATTGTTTCTTTTGTACAATTCAAAAATCATTATTCTTATTAAAGTCAAAGAAGGTTCAATTTTTTTATTTTTTTACATAACATGTTTTATAAGTCCCCTTAATAGAATAGTAACACAATAACTCATAAAATTTCCAATAAGGTGATACTAATTGAAATATTTCCAATAGATGGATGTAACATAAGCTAGAAGTTCATTTTACACCTTACATTCTAAGACTAATCACTTAGTACACTAATTTTTACCTCAATCACTGTAATTTATTTTATCTATTCTTAGTGAAAATTATTATAAATAATTATGTTTAATTATTAAAATAATTTAAACAATTAATATTTAAAATATAGAATACATTTAGAAAATTTCAACTCGCATAAGTTGCAGAATTTAATTTAAAACTGATCCCATAGGTGTCACAAGAATGCTTGTTTTTTAAAAGTGAAAGAGTTCAAAAGAATACGGCGGTTTTAAAACAAATTTTGATTTGAATGTGATTAAAATGACATAAATTGGAATAACTAATGTTATATTAAACTAATTTTCCTTTTAAAATAATCCAAAATATATTCAAACATTATAAGTACATTAATGGAAAATATTTCTTTCAATTAAAATTCATTATTTCTCACTATTCATCATAAAGATAAACTATTTAGAAAAATACCATAAATTTACCCTATGTTATGTTTAATATCACACATTCAAAAATGAGTTTTATTTTTTGATTTTTTTAAAAAAAGTAGTAAAATAAAATTTATAATTATGTTTTCTAAGCCCAATTAAATTTTGATTAATATGAAAAATGTTGTTTTTAAAATAAAATTATTTTCCTTTAATGATTATATATCTATATCACTTCAATATAAAACCAATAAAAATGTTCACAATATCAATTTTCATAATTTATTTAATAATATTCATACTCACTATACCAATGGATTGATGAAAACTATTTTATTAAATAATAATAATTTAAAAAAATTCTCATTTCATGTAAACTCGTTATTATGATTTTTTTCACCCATTGAGAAAAAAATCCCAATGATTCATATAATGAATGTTAAATTAATTGTTTCATATAATTCAAGATAAACACATTGCTTCATGTCAATTACTCTAAAAAAATATTCTTTGAAAAATCAAGTGTTTTTATGTCCTCACCCCTTTAATAATTTGAATCAACCCAATTTGAACATGATCTCAATAATAAAATTATGGAGATTTAAAAATAAATTTTTTAATGATCCTTTTCTGATAGTTGGGGAATAATCATAAAATTTGTTCTATGATAATATAAAAATATACTAACATGATTTGTTTAATTTCAACATTTAATCAATTTTATCAAGAATATCATGTTTTGACAAAATATGAGTATCCATGAATAAAAAATTTCATATTCATAAAGCAATAATATCAAATTTCAATGAACCTATAAACATAAAAATGATACGAATCTATGCCTCTTATCCTTAGACATTAATCAATTACAATATTCATGGAATAATATTTGATAATTCCCAAAATGAATATAAATTTATATGATATATTAATCTTCAAAATTTAATAGCAATACTCAATGTTCAGAAAAAATCATTCTATAGGTAACCATCCATAATAATTTTCAAACATTTTCTATGTAATTTCAATACCCAGTAATCTGAAGTATTTGATCGTATATTCTTCCAAGATAAATAAATGTTTAGTAATAAAAAATATCATGTGTTTCTGAAATAAAAAAAATAATTACTAGTAATAATGGTAATAATAATTGGGACATAAAATTAGATTATTGTAGGAACAAAGCCCTTATTTTTCATTAGTTATGGGATAATTCCCCACCCCTATGCCAGATGTGATGGTTTTTCACCTAGCATACATGTTCTCCATTTTAGTTGTTAAACATGAAAAATAAATTCTCCCTAAACATGACTTCATGTTGATACTAGGGGTTACAAATACACCACCCCAAAAAAAGTACATAAAATTCCATTAAGGACTTTATGATATTTTCACTTAAAATCTCAAAGGGGTGTCAATGTCATTGAACTTATGATCATAATTTATCTTATAGACCTATTAAGGTATACATAACCCTTAATATTATATCACATTATGACACCCATACCACCATAGTTATCTAAAATTACCTATAATTACAACTATAAGTACCTAATTCCGTAAATATTATATATAATTATAAAATAATAAACATTATGTCATGACCTGGGAAAACAAGGATCGATATGTAACTTCCATATTCCCCCCTTCACTTAATAAGGGATGGAGACTAGAACTAGAAGGAGTATCTATCATAGGGAGGACATTACCAATGTACATTTACACACACACATAAATATAAATAAAAATGTAAAGAGGAATAATAGTAATAGATGAAAATTACAAGTGGAATAACCATTCATATAAAACCTTTAGAGAATAAAAGAGTATATTATTTTCATAATGAGACTAAAAAGGGGGTAAAATACATGAAAAAATAGAATGATGTCCTAACCCAAAAAAATATGAAAATAATGTAGAAGTGATCAGAGATACCAGCTTTTGATCTCCCTATTATGAAAACTGTATATGTTCTCAGCCACCATGAATCCATAAGATCAATTATAATCATCGCCGACATATCGTTCATTTGCGTATAAAATGAAACAAGAGGAAAAATCCCACATATAGGTGAGTGTAGGCATACACTATAGGATTCCTGAAAATCTAAAGATGGAAAAGTAAGAGACACAATAATAATTCATAGAAAAAAGGGAAATAGTGAAATGCAAGTAGCTAAACCCAATCTATTATATTATGATCATCAATACACATGAGGTAAACACATTATGTAGATGAACTATGAATTTATTATTTTCTAAACATAGTAGGAGAGAATCCTCATCCAACCATGACAAGGTAATAATATAAATTTCATGGAATATCTTATGCGTCTTCACAACCAATGGTAAGATATTGTCCAAATTTATCAATATGGGTGTATATATATATATATTATGAAACTCTAAAGGTAGAAATAAGAGATAAATAGAATCTCCATATAAAAGTAAAACCCAGTAAAGGTGTTGTCATTAGTTCTAGGAAAACCTATCAACTATATTGTGCATTTCACAGGTCTTCCCAAAGAAACATCAATGTTGAACCACAACACACGACTATGTTGCATAGTTAAGGGACCAAAATTTCTAGGTATGTGAATGATGACCTGATATAAAAGGATGGTTAAAATTTGTGTATAGATAATGGGCCCATACCATATTCCAACATGATAGTTCCACTCTGTGGTGGTAGAGGACTCATTACATGACATTGCAAGAGGGTTCTACTATAGTTATAGAGGAACCACACCCTGACTCGACATGGGGGTTCCACTCTTTGGATATATAGGACCCATTACCTAACTGCACAGTATGCATCCACTCTCTTATGTTATTGTAACCATACCATGACTCCATAGGAGGGTTCCACTATAGTCATAGTGGACCCACACCCTAACTCCCCAGGTGGTTATGGTTCATCTATCGCAAGATATTGGAACCCTATTAAAGAGTCAATGTATGTGTACTATACTTTCAAAAAGTGGAATAATCATATGGAATCTGGGAGTGGGTCCTCTACTAAAAAAGTTGAGGCCTTTAGTAGAGTCAGTGGGTAGGTCATCCACCAAATAGTAGAACCCTACTGTTAGGACATTATTTGGTTCCAAAATATATCGATGAAGTAGAACCCTTCTATTTTATCATGGAATGGGTCCTCCACCTAGATATTTTACTCTGTTGACATAGCAGAATAATGGAAGGGTTTGGATGGACATTTATATTTCTGTAGGAATAAACTTGTGATGTGGGACATCTTGATGGTTTTTCCTAATATTAATGATGAATGTTTTTTTGGCTATACTGTGAGATGGAGATCCAATTTCACTCTTATATGGGATTCATTTGATTGATAATACTTATATATCAATATCTATTTTTTGGATTAAATTACTCTCCTTCCATCAATTGTGAAGATGTGTGGGGCATGCCACATGACATATGTGTTTATATTCTAGATATTGGATGAGGTAACTATCTATTTATGGGTGGAAAATACTCAAAAATTAGTTTATCTATAGACCTTATTGGTCCCCTTGTGTATGGTTGAGATTAACATCTTGGATTGGGTTGATGTAATTTTTGTTCACTACTTCTCCTTTTTAAGTCTCTTCCAATTATGTCTCTTACTCCACCCCTAATATTTCTAGGAATCATAGTGGGTATGAAAATAATAAGAGTTTCATGGGATTTTATCATATGTGTCATTCCTTACATATAATACAGACATGTTGGTAGTGATTACAAAGGGGAAAATGGATAATTGGTGCCTTTGACAATGTATGGTGGTCCGAGAATAATGGTAATGAGTTGGCCTCTCTCAGAACATTTACTTTTCATTCCAATTTGTTTTTCAGTTGGAACATCATTCTAGATGGGTGTATATTTTTAACCTTTTTACTCTCAACATTATATTATTGTACACATGTATTGTCTAGTTTTTTACATGAATGGATATTCACATTGTATTTTTCACCTTTATCATTTAATCATGTTCAGTTTTTCATCAATTTTTACAAGTGTTTGTGTGTTTTAGTACATATTTAATGTCCTCCCATTGTAAGATACTCCTTTCGGTGCCAATCTCCAACTCTTGCCCTATGGAGGTAGTGTTGGGGCAGCTTTGGCTAGAGCACATATAGGTCTGGCCATGACAGATTATAGTTCATTAATACGAGGGTGATACTCTCATATTCAAACAGGGTATGGGTCCTCTGTCTATCACCTTAATAGATCCCCATTTTTATATCAGTGAATGGGTCCTCTAAATATAATTTTTGTATACTTGACTATTCATCGCATTGGTGGGGTGTGGTAACACATGGATGTTTCTTCGGGTAGATGGGTGAGATGGGAGGCATCATTTACGGTTTCTCCTAGTACCAGTGAAGACAATTTTCTTGGGATGGACAATGGTTTGGAGATCCACATTATATATCATTGTGGATTCATTAGATTGATTATATATATATCTGTGTGTGTGTGTGCTTCTAGTTTTTTTGGATTTGAATACTCTCTTTCCACGGGTTGTAAATACACACTAGGTATTCCACATTTATACTATATCGAAAATATCATGGATGGATGAGGTTACTCTCCTTATATGTGTATAAAATACTCTACAAGTATTTAATCTACACACTATGTTGATCCCCATTTAATTTTATGAGTATACTCTCTTGTTTTTTGTTTAGTTTCAGTATATTCACTGTTTCACATTTCCCTATCTATTTCTATTTTTTCTCTAACTTCCCCACATCATATTTCACGTAATCTAACTAGGTAAGTATATATCCCAACCATTGTGGGATATTCATACATGTATTAGTTATTTTGTAGAAGATATATAGGTTGGTGCTGATTTGAGATGATCTTATTGATACATAGTGACATGGACATCATACTGTGGTCATATCATGGAGATCTAGATACAGGATCTCTAAACACAATTACATTACATTATAGTTTTATTAGGATAGTATTTCATTCTATTTAGATGTGTTTTTTGACCCTTGTTACTCTCAATATAACACTATTTCACTATTTTATTGTTTATAGGTTCTAAATGCATGGTTTTTCTCATAGTATTTTACATCTTCTTCATTTATTACTCTATAATTTTTAATAAATATGTCTATTTGTGTATGTAAACGAACATAGGTAAAGGGATTAAGAAGTTATATATTCCATTCAGCACTGGTATCTATCCCTGAGCCTATCAAGGTGGTATTGTGGTGGTTGTGGCTTGATCCCCATTAAGTTTGGCTATGAAACATTACATTTCCATCATTGATTCTGATAATTAAGGCCTAATTATTCCCATACAAACCCAAAAATTTCAAAAGGAATATAAATGTCACAAACAATATCAAGGAACACTTGTGTTTTGAGTTTAATGAATTAAAACAAATTCCTTGTTAAATTGTATCCATTTTGTAAAATGATAATTTTTCCCACATAACCTAGAATTTTTATTTCCAATGAATTTATCATCATTATCCATATAAAATAAATTCTTGGAATATTTATTTTAACCTCATTATTTACTTACTAGGGAAACAAAAATGTAAGAAGTGTGAGATTAAATTCCCAGTACGGGTGAAGATATTCATTATAAATTTAATTTAATAAATGAGAATAATAAGCTCCTAAGGGCATGATAACATAATTATAGTTCATGAATTAATCATAAAATAAATTATACCAATCAATAATACGATCATCAAATATGATATATAGAAATTTAAAGGGTCATCAGAATAAATAATTAGGATCCCTACAATATTAATCATAATTACATGAATAATTATATACCCCTTAAACATAATTAAAACTCTTTTTTTTCGCATTAAAGAATCAAATTAATAAAACCCATTCAAAACCATTGTATTTGGAATAACCATATATCAAATATCTAATTTAATTATTAACCTATTCATTGGGGTACTATCTGGGTGTAACCATCATATAATATATAGGGGTCTCACCATGTGTTATATGGGCTCCACCAACCTATAAGATGTAACAGGATTATTCGGTTCAATCTAGGCCACCCCATTGTTTAAGTTGTAAGGGTCTTACCGAAATTATCTACGAAACCCCACTGTATATTCTATAACAGGCTCAACCTATGATATTTGGGCCTCCCTATCATATATGATATCCAAGAACCACAACAAAAAATAATATTCATTTATCTTTCATCATAAAACTCATTGAAACAATTATTATTCGATGATAACATGATTAACTATTAGAAAAAAAATTTGGTTTAATGTTTATATTTTTGAACCATGATTAAGCCATGAAAAAGAAATGGGTCCTATACCAATATCATTCAAAAATAGATAAACCCATGGAAGGAAAAATGTTTCATTAAAAATATATTTAAAACATTATTAACACATTTAAAACAAATAGATTTTGTAATAATCTCATTAAAATATGATTAACCTGTGGAAAAATAAATACATTACATTTCAATTTTTATGACAAAATATTAATCGATCTAGATAATGAAGAAGGATGATATAATTATAGAATATCCCCATTTTATAAAATTTAACTACATGTATTTATTCGTTTATTATTGTAAATACAATTAAATGATCATAAAAACATTTTTGAGGAAAATATTATTTTCATTTTGGGAAACACTTTTTAAAACAGAAAAACATTTTGAAAATAATTTTATTGGAAAGTAGCATGGAAATATTATAAATAATGATTTTAAAAATCAGTTAAAAACATTCAGGATGAATATATCCTTCAATCATTGAAAAAAATGAAAACATTTTTTGACATATTTTTAAAAAAATAATTTGGAAGAAAAATAATTTTCGACCGAAAAGTTGATTTTTCATTAAAATGTTTTATTGAAATATTGATTACATATAGAGAGTAATATAAAAAAATTATCATGATAGAACCATATTAAAAGAAAATTATTTGAATTATTTAGAGTCATATCATATCATTTCATAAATAGAGACTTATTCACAAAAAAATCCTGATAAATGATGGTACTGAAACATTAAACTCTCACCACATTGGTAATGTTAAATTTTAATCCTCATTAAATAATGGAATTACATGAAACATATAATATAATGAAAATTTGTATACATAGGATATAACATGTGGAAGGGTAATTATATACACCTCTATAATTAAGATAGATGTATAATATAATGTGTCTCTCAAAGAAGGAAAATTAATAAAACAAATCTTACTAATTTGGAAACATGTAAATTATAGAACCCATGTAATATATAAACAATAAGGGATATTCAAATAATAATAAATTTAATTATATGAATCATAAAATAAATTCATGTGCATCATATAAACCCCACACAAAAATATTTAGTGAATATGGAATATATCTCACAGAAACAAAAGTGGGACACACAAAACATTTACCATCAATATGACTTGTCTTGTGTTTCTTTATAATCATGAATAATAAACATATATTAATTTTTTTACTTTCTTTAGAAAAATTTTAATGCTTATTATTAATTTTATTAAACTTATTATAGTGTTATATACATTAATTTAATCAATTAAATTTATTTCATATAATTTTATCATATTCAGATTGTGTGTCCAAAATGACTTAGGTGGGGTGAATATGGTTAAAGGAATAATTATTCAACATATATAGAGTAATTACCCTAACATAATTATCTTATTTAAAAATAAATTTTACTATTTAAACATTTCATGAATGATGGTTATTAAAAACATACTCACGCTTCTATAAAACCTACCTAAACACATGCATTTATACTAATAGTTTCTACAGACAATTAGTATATGTCCCCATTCCTAGAAATTTTTCAAAAACCATTAAGAAAGAGTACATTGACAAGACTTTTCCCAACTTTTTTCACAATTCATTGTGAAAGCGTCCACGTTTCCCAATGGGTTTTTCCAAAACCGTTGGGATTAGGTACTTAGAGAAAACATTACCCAAAGGTTTTCCCAAACCATTGGGAAAAGGGTCTAGTTTTCCCAAATATTTTGGAAAAATATATAGAAAGGTTACTTTTAGAGCACTATTCCCAACGGTTTTGATAACTTTTGGGATATGTACCCTTATTTTTTAGGAATTGTTTTTGAATATCATCAAATAAAACAATATATTAATTACACAGACACACACACATATATATATATATATATCCAAATATATTCACAAAGGTAACTATAGTATAGTGGTGTGGTGTTTGCAATATAATGTGTAGGTTGTGGGTTCAAACCTCCATTGTAACTTTTTTTTTATATTTACCAATCCCAACGGTTTGGGAAAATTGTTGGGATAGGTCTTTACAAAGGCCAAATCACCCAAAGACTTACCAAACCATTTGTATAGACTATACCAATAGTTTGGGGACCTATACCGTTGCTTAAAAACCATTGGAAAATTCAATTTTTCCATTAATGTATTTTTACAATCATGGAGGTGCTAGGTCATATGTATGCATTAGTAATGCTTCCATTTTTTCAATGGTCATTATAGAAAGAAGTTATGTAATATTCTATGTTAATATAATGGTCTTAATATAATAAATACATATTATTTTATTATATTTACATATATATATATCATTCTTCTTATGTAGGGGTTAAAAATAATCACATTGCTTCGAGGAAGTGGTATTACACACGTCCACAAATAGCGTTATCATTTTTTTCAATGAATGAAAAGGTAAAAATAAAAATGATATATTATATTTCCATAATGATAAATATTTCATGAATATAATTATTATTTCCTGTATATCACATGTATTCATTATATTTACCCTTTTTACATTATATGTGGTGCATTACTGAAAAAAGAATCATATCACTTTAGGAGACAGTAATTTGTTATACACATGAACAATGGTATCATATCCCTTACAATATATTACCTAAAAGTATAAATATTATATATTGACTAAATATGAATATTTATGTTATAAATATCATATAAATATTTTATATCCATTATTATACTAAACTATGAAAGGTGAAAATGAAAAAATGAATGGCATCATTTCGTGAGTCACTCATCCACTATACACATGAATAATGATTTTTATCCCATTTTCTATATTTTTATGTTCTATAAATATTAAATATTAACATAAAAAATATTATTATATGTAATAAATATGGTCTATTGTATAATTTTGGAATAATAAAAATACAATTGGGGGATAAAGAAATGAAACAAAAAATTCTCATTAATGAACATTACATGTTTTTCTTGTCATACCTTTTGGTATGAAAAAAATTCCTTCATTGGTTAGATTACATAAATGTTTAGTATTCTAGAATGATAGGATATAATTTAATATTTTATTTGGGTTGGTGTTAGAATATCCAAATGGATCGAGATGTATTAAGAAGTGAGGGGAGTAAATTACTTTTTATAATGGAGGAGGAGTGGAAATCAAGTAAATAACCGAAAAAATTAGTATTCAAAGGTATAAATTTACTTTATTTGACTAAAATATACAATAAAAATTTAGGGGAGTGTTTATTTCAACTATAATCACATTAGACATAGAAAATGAACTCATTTTTATCATTTTCCCCCAGTCATTAAATTTACTCCAATTTACCATTTTTTGTTTTTTCCATGGTAAGGTGTATATTATCATAAATAAATTATAGATTAAGAGAAAATTAAAGTGATAGATATTAAAAATTTTAAATCCAAGGGTTCTAGAAAAATTGAATGTATTTTTAAAAAAAAATATCATCTTTTTTGGAAATTTATTTTAGGATAAGTTCTTATAATGCCCAAAAATATTGATTTACCCATAACCACTCAAACAATGTTTTTTCTACCTAAGGGTCAATATGTTCATTAATACTAGTCAAATTACTCCATTAATGGACCATATTTGATATTTATTTAAATTTAAAAAGCACTTGTATGAGGATAATATTTCAGGTAATTTTAAATCATTTAATAAAATATCATTTATTATGAAGTAACATTATTTCCAATTTTGAAATTATTTATTTAATTTCAATTTAAAAATACATATATTAAGATTTAATTTTAATATTTGGATGTCCCTCCATTTAAACTGATAAAATAATCTCAAAAAATAATATAACATAACAACTTAATCAATTTACCTCACGTTTAATATTTTTAGTATCATTTATTTTTTATAATTGTTTACTAAAAAATTACTAAATTTACATTTCATAATCATTAATGTAGAACCCCCGGTTTGAGGTATGTATCCTTTTTTTATGCATTTTTTATGTGTTTAAAGTTCATTGGATGCGTTGGGAAGAGGTTGGGAGAGTTTGGAACGGTTTTGGAAGAGTTTGGAGGCTTTTAAAGGGGTGCACAGTTTGAGAACGGTTAGTGTAAACCATGCAGATGTTTCGGGAACCATGCAGGGGGGGACAGTATGATCTGCATGGCCTACATACAATTTTTCCAAACTGTGCGGTTAAACCATGAGGACCCTGGCTCTTGAGGCAATGGAGTGTGCACGGTTAGCGCACAGTTTTCTAAACCGTACGGGCTAAACCGTGTGGCCACTTAAAAATAGGGTTCTTAAATCCGGTCTCACTCGCGATTTATCTATTTCACTCCTCTCTTCCTCCCACTCGAGCCTCAATCAATATTTTTGTTTCTTATGGGTTTTGGGTTCTCTCCCACTCATTTTGGCATGGTTTTAAAGAGGATTCAAGGTGGTACGAAGGTGATTACTTCCAGGTAAGTCTCTCCTCTTGTTTCTCGTGTGTTTTTCTCTAGTTTCACTTCTCCCTCTTTCTTAGTTTTCTAGATGTACACTTGTTTTGTGTTGATCAAGGCTTGGGGTTTCCTTGGATGTTAATATTGAGGCTTGTTGATGTTAGGGGAAGTGATCTAGAGAGGTAACGGTGGTGTGTTCGCTGGTTTTTGGAGGTGTGATTGCTTGTGGATCGTTTTCTCAGGCACCCTAAAGGTAGGTGACTTCTCTCCCGACTCCACTAGGATTTAACTAGTGGTTACATGTTACAATTATTTTTTTGTGATTGAAATTAATTGTGCGATAATGTGTGATTTTGGTTGAAAATCTGTTTGGGGGTTTTGGGGAAAAGGGGGTTTCATGGTGAAATGTTATTGTTGTTGATTTTAAAATGGATATTTTGAAATGGGTAGCTGAGATTGATTTAGAAAATGGTTGATGGAAAATGGTTTTTAATAAAGAGGTTGTTTTATTGAAATGGGGTTTTGGCATGGAAAATGATTTCTTTATAAATGGGTGATTTTATTGAAGGGTATTTCTATGCAATGGAAATTGGTTGATTTCATGTTGTTGTGACCTTGATGGGTTTTATGCTTGGTTGAAATGTTGTGTTGAAATGTTGTGTTGAAGTGGGCGGGAATTACCACTATAAACGGGTGATGGATAGTGGTCGGAAGATCCACTATGTGGGTAGTGTTCGGAAGTCCTGCTACTCGTGAATGTGTGAACGAGTTGGGCGGAAGTCCAACCATTTTGATTGCTTTGTTGTGAATGGGTGAACAAGTTGGGCTGATGTCCCATCGTTTTTATTGCTTTGTTGTGAATGGGTGAACGAGTTGGGTGGAAGTCCCAACGTTTTGATTGTTTTTTGTGCATTTATTTACAAGTTGTAATTGTTTTGCAAGTTTGTAATGATGAAATGGATTGGGGAATGTTTGTTTGGTTTTCCCTGGGTTACTTGGTTTGGGTGAGATGACCTAGTAAGGATGTGGTGGTATGGTAATGTTTGTAATTGTGATTATTTTATATAAATTGTTTTATATAAATGTGCTAATGGTTTTATCCTAGGGGCCTGTGTAGGGAAGTCATTTGGGGAAATCCTACTGAGTTTTAGTACTCACCCCCTGATTTTCACATTGGTGCCTTTGCAGATGTCATTTATCATGACGTGGGCAAAGGTAAGGCATCATACTACATTGGTGGAGCTTTGTGATTCCTTGTTGGAGCTTGGAGCTTGGAGCTTTGTGTGGATTCGGGGTGGTGTCTCAGCTTGTGGTGTTGGTTGTTAGTTTCCGCATTGTACTTTGATGTTGTGTGGACATGTTTGGTTGTATTGGATTTGGGTTTTTTATGGAACAACTTGGTTGCCTTTTGGAAATTAATGGTTGGATTTTGATGACATGCATCATATAGTGGTTTGTTGGTTGATTTTGACTTTAGGGAAAATCGTTCACTATTTTTTCTTGGAGCCATTGGAATTTATTGCCAGCCTTTGGTGCCTTGGGAACGTCTCTTAAGTCCAAGTAACCCTCACTGCCTCCTCAAGCCAATGAGGTAGGGGCGGGGTGTTACAATTGGTATCAGAATGTTCGATCCTTGGTGTTGATCATTGGTTTTGGGTTGACATTCGATGTGGTGTGTTCATTGAGTCGGGATGGTAGTAAGGCGTAGAATTGTCAGAACATTGAATGTTTTGTATAAAAGGACGTAGCTAACCCTTTTATGATGACATTCAAGTTACTATGGAGTTGGGTACATAAGTGTTTTGGAGACACTTATAGGCATTGGATATCTCATTGTTGTGGGTATAGCCAATGAGATGTGCATGACAAGCATGTTAGAAACTACTTCCCTCTAGGATGCATATTTCATTAGGGTATAGTGATTTATGATGTGATAAGAATATATGAAAATGTAAGGTAAATAAATTGGTATTCTGAAAATGGTTTGGTTTTCAAAATGGTTAAATATGGCACATGTGTACAAATGTGAATTGGTGGAATGCCTTAGTGTGATAGCGTTGTGTAATGTGGTGTGAAATGGGATTTCATGGTGTGTTAGGAAGTGAGACTCGTGGTTGTTTGTTTTCTGTTTATATAAATGGAACTGGGTAGACATCTTAGAGACCAGTTAGAGGAAGCTACTGAAAATGTGGTTCCACCTGAGCCCCAGGTGAACCAGCAGTTGGCCCAAAGCATCATTCAGGCATTACAAATAGTTCAATCAGGACTCCAACTAGACACACCTGTTACGATATCTATCACGGTTTGAAATCCAAGTAATGGAAGCACGGTTGTCCTCACGAGAGGAGGTGTGAACCCCAACGCTGAGAGAAAGAACAATACAAAAACCCTTTCTCAACGACTTAGAGTACATCAAAATCATACCACTAGATTGTTTAAACTTCCTACGAGACCCATGTGTAAGCCAGGATGCTTTCAGTGTGGTTCTGTAGGCCACCTAAAATGGGATTGTAAGGCACAACCTCGAGCATGTTATAATTGTAAGAAGATGGGGCGTCTGCAGCGTTATTGTCGGAATGCTCCAAGGTCGAGTGCGCATGACACTCATCAGGGATCGCAGACGTCGTATGCTTTGATGGGATGGGGACAACAGCACACCCCTCATCAGCTGAGTAAAGTGGGTCATGGTGATTCTTGTAATACCATGATGCCTCAACAGAGCAATAAAGAGAAGAGTGTGGCAAGCAATCATGTGTTTGGAGCTGAGCAGGTTATGGTGGATGATCAATCGGGACCATCAACGGTGCGAGGTACTATTATTTAAAATTCTACCTTGATACAAGTGTTGTTTGATACTAGTGCTTCGCACTATTTTATTGCTGCACGTATAGTTGATTTTCTAGGTTTAAGGGTAGAAATGATGCCCTCTGTTTTGAAACTTCAAACTTCTCTGGGTAGAAGAGAGTGTCGAGCCTTCTTGTGTAGAGCATGTTGTTTTATTGTGGGAAAGGTTGAGATAACATGGAATTTCTCAGTGCTTGAGCTAGATGGGTATGATGTAATCCTAGGAATGGATTAGCTGGTGGTGTTTAAGACCCACATCGATTTTGATGCGCGGACAGTGACCTTTATGACACATGATGGCGTTAGACATCTCTTTAGAGGATAGAGGTATGGAAGGTAGGGTGCAACGAGTTTGTTTTCACCAACAGTGGGTACGTTGTCATATCAGTTGGCAGTTTTGTCATTAGAATCAGTAGAGGGTGTTGAGCAGAGTGTTCCTCCAACAGTGGTGGATCAGTTCACGGATGTTTTTCATGATGAATTCTCTGGGTTACCTCTCATAAGAGAAGTGGAGTTTACGATTGATCTCATTCTGGGGACCAGTCCTATCTCACTTCTGTCTTATCGGATGGCACCAGCTGAATTCCGAGAAATGAAAGTCTAGTTGGATGAGTTAGAAAACTAAGGTTTTATTCAGCCTAGAACATATCTGTGGTCAACGCCAGTGTTGTTTGTGAAAAAGGTGGGTGGAACCCTGAGGCGATGTTTTGATTATTGTAAACTTAACCATGTAATGATAAAGAACAGATATCCACTTCCATGAATTAATGATTTGTTCGACCAGTTGAGGGGAGCTTAGTGGTTCTCCAAGATCGACCTCAGGTCGGGATATCATCAATTGTGGGTGAGGAAGGAGGATATTCCTAAAACAGCTTTCAAAAGTAGATATGGTCATTATGAATATGTGGTTATGCCCTTTGGTCTAACGAATGTGCCAGCGGTGTTTATGGCATTGATGAATCAGATATTTCATAGATATATGGATTCATTCGTGGTGGTGTTTATGGATGATATTCTGGTGTATTCAAAGACAAGGGTGGAACATGAGCAGCACTTGGTGATAGTGCTAGGGATCTTGGAAGATCATCGGTTGTATGCCAAATTGTCAAAGTGTGACTTTTGGATACAGGAAGTCTGTTTTCTTGCCCATGTGATTTCTGAAAGGGGCGTTTTAGTGGATTCGAAAAAGATAGAGGTTGTTATCTTGTGGAAACCCCCAAAGAATGTTTTTGATATATGGAGTTCCCTTGGTCTAGTTGGGTATTATTGGCGTTTTGTATGTGATTTTTCACGATTAGCCTCACTGATGATAGCTTTGACAAGAAATAATACTCCATTCTAGTGGAATGACCAATGTCAATAGTGTTTTGAATAACTAAAGGGTCTCCTTACATTAGCGCCAATCTTGGTTTTTCCAGAACTAAGAAGAGGGTGTGTGGTGTATTGTGATGCAACAGGATCAAGGGTGGGGTGAGTTCTCATGCAAGGGGGTCATGTGGTTGCGTATGGCTCACGGAAGTTGAGGGTTCATGAGAAGAACTACCCAACTCATGATTTGGAGTTGGCAGTAGTAGTGCATTCTTTGAAAGTGTGGCATCATTATCTCTTCGGTGAGAAGTTCACGGTATATATGAATCATAAGGGCTTGAAGCATATTTTCTCACAAAGGGATTTGAACTTGAGGCAAAGTAGATGGATTGAATATCTCCAGATGTTTGATTTTGACTTAATGTACACACCAGGTAAGGAAAATTTAGTGGCATATGCATTAAGTAAAAAATCATATGCTCAGGTGGTGAAACAGGCATCGGACCAGTGGCAGTTGATGTCGGTTATAGACGATATACGGTTGGAATGTGAGGACCATTGTGATCGAGCGGCCTTCTTTCTAGTTATGTTGATTCTTGACATGGTTGGACTAGTTAGAGGGGCACATATATCTGATTTGGAGTGTGTGACCATGTGGTTGAGACTCAATGGTGGGGAGACCATTGAGGGTTGGCAACCGAATGGAGATTCAGTTTTGTGTTTTCAGAATCGGATGGATGTACCAGTTTCTTGTCAAGAGGATATTCTAAGGGCGTATCATCATTCTAGGTGGGCTGTAAACCCTGGAATTCAGTAAATGTATAAAGCGTTGAAAGCATAATTCTGGTGGGATGGTATGAAAAGACGTGTTGCTGAGTTCATTTCGAGATGCTTGACTTTTCAACAGGTCAAGGAATACCATCAGAGGCCAGCGGGAATGTTGTAGTCTTTACCAATCCATGTTTGGTAGTGGGGGAAGATAGTGATGGATTTTGTCACAGGTCTCCCAAGAACGGTCAAGAAGCACGATACCATTTGGGTGATAGTGGATCGACTAACGAAGTAGGCCCATTTCATCCTGATTCATGAATCTCATATGGTGGAGGATCTATCAAAAATCTTTATCCAGGAGGTGGTACAGAGGCATGGTGTTCCAGTTTCGATTGAATCATATAGAGATCCGAGATTTACATCTCGTTTCTGGAAATCCTTACAGCACACCCTTGGGATGCATCTAACTATGAGCACGGCATATCACCCTCAAATGAATGGTCAATCTGAGGGTACAATACAAACTCTGGAGGATATGTTACAGGCTTGTGTTATAGATTTTGGTGGCTCATGGGAGGATCACTTGTAATTGGTTGAGTTCTCGTACAATAACAGTTATCAGGCATCCGTACAGATGGCTCCGTTTGAAGCATTGTGTGGGCAGTCGTGTTGTTCTCCACTATGTTGGGTGGAAGCGGGCGAGTCTTCGATGATTGGACCATATCATGTACAGGATACTAAGGAGAAGAAAAAGATTGTCAGGAAGAGAATGGAGATGACGTAGAGTCATCAGAAATCATATGCGGATCATTTTCGATGGTCATTGTCATTCGAGGTGAGTGATCATGTGTTCTTGAGGATTTCTCCTAGGTTGGGACATCGTCGGTTTGGGAAGCAGGGAAAGTTATCTCCAAGGTATATTGGGTATTTTGAGATTATGTAGAGCGTTGGTGAGGTACCTTAACATTTGGCTTTTCCATTATGGTTCAGTGCGGTGCACAATGTGTTTTATGTGTCGCAATTGAAAAAGTATCAGCCGGATCATGACCATGTGATTTGTTGGGATCATGTTCAGCTAGAACCGGATGCTTCATTGGTTCACGTGCCAGTGCGGGTTGTAGATAGGAAAGAGAAAGTCTTGCGTGGTAAGAGCATCAGTTTAGTTCGTTTTTTGTGGAAACATGGTCAGATTCAAGATGATACTTGGGAGCAGGAGAAAGAGATGGTCGAGCTGTGGCCCGAGCTCTTTCAGCAAAGGGCGGGTTCACAACTTTCTGAGGACGGAAAGAGCAATAGTGGGGAGAATGTATCACCCCCGGTTTGAGGTATGTATCCTTTGTTAATGCATTTTTTATGTTTTCAAAGTGCATGGGATGTGTTGGGAAGAGGTTGGGAGAGTTTGGAACGTTTTTGGAATAGTTTGGAGGCTTTTAAAGGGGTGCATAGTTTGAGCACGATTAGTGTAAACCGTGCAGATGTTCTAGGAACCGTGCAGGGGGAGATGGTATGCTTCGCATGGCATATGCATGGTTTTCCAAACCATGCGGGTAAACTGTGAAAACCCTGCATCTTGAGGTAGTGGAGTGCACACGGTTAGTGCACTGTTTGCTAAACTGTGCGGGCTAAACTGTACGGCCACATAAAAATAGGGGTTTTAAATTCGGGCTCACTTGAGATTGAACTATTTCACTCCTCTCTTCCTCCCACTCGAGCCCCACTCAGGATTTTGGATTCTCAGGGGTTTTGGGTTCTCTCCCACTAATTTTGGAAGGGTTTTGAAGAGGATTCAAGATGGTTCGAAGGTGATTGCTTCTGGGTAAGTCTCTCCACTTGTTTCCATTGTGTTTTCCTCTAGTTTCACATCTCCCTATTTCTTGATTTTCTAGATCTATTCTTTTTGTGTGTATATCTAGGCTTGGGGTTGCCTTGGATGTTAATATTCAGGCCTGTTGATGTTAGGGGAAGTGATCTAGAGTGGTAATAGTGGTGTGTTCGCCAGTTTTTTTAGTTTTTATTGCTTGTGGATCATTTTCTTGGGAACCCTAAAGGTATGTGGATTCTCTCCCGACTCCAATCGATTTTAACTGGTGGTAACATGTTACAATTAATTTTTTGTGATTGAAATTAATTGTGCGATGATGTGTGATTTTTGTTGAAAATCCATTTGGGGAGTTTTTGGGGAAAACAGGATTCCATGGTGAAATGTTATTGTTGTCGAATTTAAAATGGAGATTTTGAAATGGGTGGTTGAGATTAATTTGGAGATGGTTGATGGAAAATTTTTTCAATAAAGAGGAAGTTTAATTGAAATGGGATTTTGGCATGGAAAATGATTTTTTATAAATGGGTGATTTTATTGTAGGGGATTTCTATGCAATGGAAATTGGTTGATTGCATGTTGTTGTGACCTTGATGTGTTTTATGGTTGGTTGAAATGTTGTGTTGAAATGTTGTGTTGAAGTGGGTGGGAAATCCCACTATAAATGGGTGATGGATAGTGGTCAGAAGAGAAAATATGTGGGTAGTGGTCAGAAGTGCTTCTACTCGTGAATGGGTGAATGAGTTCGGCGGAAGTCCCACCATTTTGATTGCTTTGTTGTGAATGGGTGAATGAGTTGGGCTGAAGGCCCACCGTTTTGATTGCTTTGTTGTGAATGGGTGAACGAGTTGGGCGAAAGTCCCACCGTTTTGATTTTTTGTTGTGCATTTCTTTACAAGTTGGAATTGTTGTGCAAGTGTGTAATGATGAAATGGCTTGGGAGATGTTTGTTTGGTTTTCCCTGGGATACTTGGTTTTGGTGAGATGACCTGGTAAGGATGTTTTGGTATGGTAATGTTTGCAATTGTGATTATTTTATAAAAATTGTTTTATATAAATGTGCTAACGGTTTTATCCTAGTGTCGTGTGTAGGGAAGTCATTTGGGGAAATCCTACGGAGTTTTAGTACTCACCCCCTTCTTTGGCACATTGGTGTCTTTGCAGATGTCATGTATCGTGACATGGGTAAAGGTAAGGCATCATCCTCCTTTGGTGGAGCTTTGTGATTCCTTGTTGGAACTTGGAGCATGGAGCTTAGTGTGGAGCTGGGGTGGTGTCTTGGCTTATGGTGTTGGTTGTTAGTTTCCGTAGTGTACTCTGATGTTGTGTGGACATGTTTGGTTGTATTGGCTTTGGGTTGTTTTATGGAACAACTTTGTTGTCTTTTGGAAATGAATGGTTGGATTTTCTTGACATGCATCATATAGTGGTTTTTTGGTTGATTATTCCTTTAGGGAAATTTGTTCCCCATTTGTTCTTGGAGCCCTCGGCATTTATTTCCAACATTTGGCGCCTTGGGAACGTCGCTTAAGTCCAAGTAACCCTCACCGCCTCTTCAAGCCAATGAGGTAGGGGCGGGGTGTTACAAGTTGTATCATATTGTTTGATCCTTGGTGTTGATTAGTGGTTTTGGAGTTGATATTTGATGTGGTATATTCCTTGAGTCAGGGTGGTTGTAAGGCGTAGGATTTTCAGAACTTTGAATGTATAGTATAAAAGGACGTAGCTAACCCTTTTATGCATAAATTCAAGTTTCCAGGGAGTTGGGTACATAAGTGTTTTAGAGACACTTATAGGCTTTGGATATCTCATTGTTGTGGGTATAGCCAATGAGATGCGCATGAAATGCATGTTAGAAATGACTTCCCTCTAGGATGCATATTTCATTGGGGTATAATTATTTATTATGTGATAAGTATTTATGAGATTTTAAGGTGAATAAATTGGTATTTTTCAAATGGTTTGGTTTTCAGAATGGTGAAATATGGAACATGTGGACAAATGTGAAATGGTGGAATTCCTTGTTGTGATAGCGTTCTGTAATGTGGTGTGAAATGGGATTTAGTTATGGGTACGGAAGTGAGACTCAGGGTTGTTTGTTTTCTATTTATAGAAATGGAACCGAGTAGACATCTTAGAGACCAGTTAGAGGAAGCTACTGAAAATGTGGTTCCACCCAAGCCCCAAGTGAACCAGCAGTTGGCCCAAAGCATCATTCAGGCTTTTCAAACAGTTCAATCAGAACTCCAACTAGACACACCTATTATGATATCTATCATAGTCGGAAATCCAATTAATGGAAGCACGATTGTCCTCACAAGAGGATGTGTGAACCCCAATGTTGAAAGAAAGAACAATACAGAAAACTTTTCTTAATGACTTAGAGTACATCAAAATCAGACCACTAGATTGTCAAAACTTCCTATGAGACCCAAGTGTAAGCCAGGATTCTTTCAGTGTGGTTCTGTAGGACACCTGAAACAGGATTTTAGGGAACAAACTCGAGAATGTCATAATTTTATGCAGATGGGGCATCTGCAGCATTATTTTCAGAATGCTCTATGGTCGAGAGTGTGTGACACTCATCAGGGATCACAAATGTCATATGCTTCGATGGGATGGGGACAACAGGACACCCCTCGTCAGCAGAGTGAAGTGGGTCATGGAGATTCTTGGAATACCACGACGCTTGAACAGAACAATAAAGAGTAGAGTGTGGAAAGCAAACATGTGTTTGGAGTTGAGCAGGTTATGGTGGATGATCATTCGGGACCATCCACAGTGTGAGGTACTATTCTTTTAAATTCTACCTTGATTCAAGTGTTGTTTGATTCTAGTGATTCACACTCTTTTATTTCTACACGTATAGTTTATTTTCTGGGTTTAAGGGTAGAAATGATGCCCTCGGTTTTGAAACCTCAAACTCCTATGGGTAGAAGACAGTGTCGACCCTTCTTGTGTAGATCATATTGTTTTGTTTAGGGAAAGGTTGAGATAACCTGGAATTTCTCAGTGCTTGAGATAGATGGGTATGATGTAATCCTAGGAATGGATTGGTTGGTGGTGTTTAAGACCCACATCGATTTTGATGTGCGGACAATGACTTTTATGAAACACGACGGCGTTAGACATCTCTTTAGAGGAGAGAGGTATGGAAGGCAGGGTGCAATGAGATTGTTGGCACGAGCAGTGGGTACGTTGTCGTATCAGTTGGCGGTTTTTTCATTGGAATCAGTAGAGGGTGTTGAGTAGGGTGTTCCTCCAGCAGTGGTGGATCAGTTCAGGGATGTTTTTCCTGATGAATTCTCTAGGTTACCTCCCATAAGAGAAGTGGATTTTACGATTGATCTCCTTCTGGGGGCCAGTCCTATCTCACTTCCGTCTTATCGGATGGCACCATCTGAATTGCAGGAATTGAAAGTCCATTTGGAAGAGTTAGAAAACAAAGTGTGTATCCGGCCTAGAACATCTCTGTGGGTTGCGCCGGTGTTTTTTGTGAAAGAGGCGGATAGAAACCTGAGGCTATGTGTTGATTATCGTAGACATAACCATGTAACGATAAAGAACAGATATCCACTTCCACAAGTTGATGATTTGTTCAACCATGTGAGGGGAGCTCAGTGGTTCTCCAAGATCGACCTTAGGTCAGGATATCATCAATTGCAGGTGAGGAAGGATTATACTCCTAAAACAGCTTTCAGAAGTAGATATGGCCATTATGAATATGTGGTTATGCCCTTTGGTATAACGAATGTGCCAATGGTGTTTATGGAATTTATGAATCAGATATTTCAGAGATATCTAGATTCATTCGTTGTGGTGTTTATGGATGATATTCTGGTGTATTCAAAGACAAGGGTGGAACATGAGCATCACTTGGCGATAGTTCTAGGGATCTTGCAAGATCATCGGTTGTATGCCAAATTGTCAAAGTGTGACTTTTGGATACATGAAGTCCGTTTTCATGGACATGTGATTTCTAAAAGGGGCATTTTAGTGGATCCGAAAAAGATAGGGGCTGTTATCTTGTGGCAACTACCAAAGAATGTTTTTGATATATGGAGTTTCTTTGATCTAGCTGGGTATTATTGGGGTTTTTTTGTGATTTTTCATGATTAGCCTCGCTGATGATATCTTTGACAAGAAATAATGTTCCACTCTAGTGGAATGAACAGTGCCATCAGTGTTTTGAAGAGCTAAAGGGTCGCCTTACATCAGAACCAATCTTGGTTTTTCCAGAACGAGGAAGAGGGTATGTGGTGTATTGTGATGCATCGGGATCAGGGTTGGGGTGTGTTCTCATGCAAGGGGATCATGTGGTTGTGTATGGCTCAAGATAGTTGAGGGTTCATGAGAAGAACTACCCAACTCATGATTTTGAGTTGGCAGCAGCAGTGCATGCTTTGAATGTGTGGCATCATTATCTCTTCGGTGAGAAGTTCATGGTATATATGGATCATAAGAGCTTGAAGCATATTTTCTCACAAAGGGATTTGAACTTGAGGCAAAGGAGATGGTTGGAATATCTCCAGATGATTGATTTTGACTTAATATACACACCAGGTAAGGGAAATTTGGTGGCGGATGCAATATGTATAAAATAATATGCTCAAGTGGTGAAACAGGCATCGGACTAGTGGAAGTTGTTGTCGGTTATTGCCGATATGCGGTTGGAATGTGAGGACCAGCGTGATCGAGCGATCTTCTTTCCATTTATGTTGATTCCTAACTTGGTTGGACTAGTTAGAGAGGCACAGATATCCAATTCGGAGTGTGTGACCATGGGGTCAAGACTCAATGGTGGGGAGACCATTTAGAGTTGGCAACTGAATGGAGATTCAGTTTTGTGTTTTCGGAATCAGTTGGATGTACCAGTTGCTATTCAGGAAGATCTTTTAAGGGTGTATCATCATTCCAGGTGGGTTGTACACCTTGGAATTCAGAAAATGTATAAATAATTTAAAGTACAGTTCTTGTGTGCTGGTATGAAAAGAGGTGTGGCTGAGTTTGTTTCGAGATGCTTTACTAGTCAGCAGGTCAAGGCAGAGCATCAGAGGCCAGTAAGAATGCTTCAGTCTTTACCAATCCCTGTTTGGAAGTGGGAGCAGATAGCGAGGGATTTTGTCACAGGTCTCCCAAGAACGGTCAAGAAGCACTATACCATTTGGGTGATATTGGATCTTCTAACAAAGTTAACCCATTTCATCCCGATTCGTGAATCTCATACAGTGGAGGATCTGTCCAAAATCTATATCCGGGAGGTGGTAATGAGGAATGGTGTTACAGTTTCGATTGTATCAGATAGTGATCTGAAATTTACGTCTTGTTTCTCGAAATCATTTCAGCACGCCCTTGGGACGCAGCTGACTATGAGCACGGCGTATCACCCTCAAACGGATGGTCAATCTGAGAGGACAATACAAACTCTGGAGGATATGTTATAGGAATGTGTTATGGATTTTGGTGGCTCGTGGGAGGATCAGTTGTCATTGGTTGAGTTCTCGTACAATAACAGTTATCAGGCATCCATAAAGATGGCACCGTTTGAAGCAATTTACGGGCAGCCATGTCGTTCTCCACTATGTTGGGTGGAAGCGGTTGAGTCTTTGATGATTGGACCAAATCTTGTAAAGGAGACTACAGATAAGATCATGTTGATGAGGAAGAGAATAGAGACGGCTCAGAGTCTTCATGAATCATATATGGATCATTGTCGACGGCCATTGTCGTTCGAGGTGAGTGATCATGTGTTCTTGAGGATCTCTCCTAGGTTGGGACATCGTCGGTTTGGGAATCAGGGAAAGTTATCTACAAGGTATATTGGGCCTTTTGAGATTCTGGATCGCGTTGGTGAGGTGTCTTATCTTTTGGATTTGCCACCACGGTTTAGTTCAGTGCACAATGTGTTTCATGTGTCACAATTGAAAAAGTATCATCCAGATCATGACCATGTGATTCATTGGGATCATGTAGAGCTAGAACCGAATGCTTCATTAGTGCACATGCCAGTGCGGGTTGTGAATATGCAAGAGAAAGTATTTCATGGTAAGAGCATTGGTTTAGTTCATGTTTTTTGGCAACATGGTCAGATTCAAGAGGAGACTTGGGGGCGGGAGAAAGAGATGGTCGAGTAGTGGCTCGAGCTCTTTCGGAAAAGGGTGGGTTCACTACTTTCTGAGGACGGAAAGTCCAATGGTGGGGATAATGTAACACCCCCAATTGGTGGTATATAGCCTTTGTTTATGCATTTTGTATGGGTTTAAAGTGCATTGGATGAGTTGGGACGAGGTTGGGAGAGTTTGGAATGGTTTTGGAAGAGTTTTGAGGCTTTTAAAGGGGTGCACGGTTTGAACACGGTTAGTGTAAACTGTGTGGATGTTCTAGGAACCGTGCAGGGGGAGACAGTACACTCTGCATGGCCTGCGCACGGTTTTCCAAACCGTGTGGGTAAACCATGCGGACCCTAGCTCTTGAGGCAGTGGAGTAAGCACGTTTAGCCCCTGTTTTGCTAAACCGTGCGGGCTAAACCATGTGACCACTTAAAAATACGGTTGTTAAATCCGGGCTCACTCGGGATTGACCTATTTCACTCCACTCTTCCTCCCACTCGATCCTCACTCAGGATTTTGGGTTCTCAGGTGTTTTGGGTGATCTCCCACTCATTTTGGAAGGGTTTTGAAGAGGAATCAAGGTGGTTCTAAGATGATTGCTTTCGGGTAAGTCTATCCTCTTGTTTCTCTTGTGTTTTCCTCTAGTTTCACTTCTCCGTCTTTCTTGGTTTTCTATATCTACACTTGTAGTGTGTAGATCTAGGCTTGGGATTGCCTTGAATGTTAATATTAAGGCTTGTTGATGTTAGGATAAGTGATCTAGAGAGGTAACGGTGGTGCGTTCACCGGTTTTTGGAGGTGTGATTGCTTGTGGATCGTTTTCTCGGTAACCCTAAAGGTAGGTGGCTTCTCTCCTGACTCCACTCAGTTTTAACTGGTGGTTACATGTTATAATTAAATTATTGTGATTGAAATTAATTGTGCGATGATGTGTGATTTTGGTTGAAAATCTAGTTGGGGTTTTTTGGGAAAAATGGGGTTCCATGGAGAAATGTTATTGTTGTGCATTTTAAAATGGAGATTTTGAAATGGGTGGTTGAGATTGATTTTTAAAATGGTTGATGGAAAATGGTTTTCAATAAAGAGGGTTTCTATTGAAATGGGTTTTTGGAATGGAAAACGATTTTTTATAAATGGGTGATTTTATTGAAGGGGATTTCTATGCAATGGAAATTGGTTAATTGCACGTTGTTGTGACCTTGATGGGTTTTATGCTCAGTTGAAATGTTGTGTTGAAATGTCGTGTTGAAGTGTGTGGGAAGTCCCACTATAAACGAGTGATGGATAGTGGTCGGAAGAGCCACTATGTGGGTAGTGGTCGGAAGTGCTACTACTCGTGAATGGGTGAACGAGTTGGGTGGAAGTCCCACCGTTTTGATTTTTTGTTGTTTATTTATTTACAAGTTGGAATTATTGTGCAAGTTTGTAATGATGAAATGGATTGGGGAATGTTTGTTTGGTTTTCCCGGGGTTAGTTGGTTTGGGTGAGATGACCTGGTAAGGATGTGTTGGTATGATAATGTTTTAAATTGTTATTATTATATATAAATTGTTTTATATAAATTTTCTGACGGTTTTATCCTAGTGGCGTGTGTAGGGAAGTCATTTGAGGAAATCCTACTGAGTTTTAGTACTCACCCCCTACTTTGGCACAATGGTGTCTTTGCAGATGTCATGTATCGTGACGTGGGAAAAGGTAAGGCATCATCCTCCTTTGGTGGAGCATTGTGATTCAGTGTTGTAGCTTGGAGCTTAGAGCTTGGTGTGGAGCTGGGGTGCTATCTTGGCTTGTGGTGTTGGTTATTAGTTTTCGCAGTGTACTCTGATGTTGTGTGTACATGTTTGGTTGTATTGTCTTTGGGTTGTTTTATGGAACAACTTGGTTGTCTTTTGGAAATGAATGGTTGGATTTTGTTGACATGCATCATATAGTGGTTTGTTGGTTGATTTTTTCTTTAGGGAAAATCGTTCCCCATTGGTTCTTGGAGCCCTTGAAATTTATTTCCAGCCTTTGGGGCATTGGGAACATCGCTTAAGTCTAAGTAACCCTCACCGCCTCCTCAAGCCAATGAGGTAGGGGTAGGTGTTACAAATAAAGTCTCTAATTAATAAATAAAAAAAATATAAATTAATATAACAACAAAAAAACCTTTTTATTTTAAAATAATATGGGTAACTTAACCAATGATGTCTTTTTCTATCCCCCAAATAATTATACATATTAAAGGCAAGGAAGGTTCCTTTTTCGTCTTTATAATTTACTTAACATTTTTTATATGTCACTTTCATGGAATTGTATCCCAATAACTCATAAAAATTGACCCTATGGTTATAAGGTCATATATTCAGCATGAGAATGTGTTTTTACATGTATTATGGTCTTTTACACCTTATATTCTAAAACTATCTAATTTGTAAACATGTTTTAACTTTAATCATTAAAATTAATTTTAACTATTTTTTCACTAATTATTGTAAAAAGTATTTTATAATTATTATATAATATAAATTATTATGATTTATATATGTAATATATTTGAAAAAAAATTATCTCACATATGTTTTAGAACTTAATTTCAATGTAATCCCACGCATGTGATCGAAAAACCAGTTTTTTAAGTGATTATGTTCAAATATTTCCAATTTTTTCATATAAAAAATCAATAGGAATGTTATTTAAAAGACATAATTTGGAGAAATTATATATAATAGAACTAATTATACTTTGAAACAAATATATATATATATATTCCATCTTTATAAATAAAGTAAATGAAAAGACTATTTTTAATTAAAAATCAATATTTTTCAATAATCATAATAAATATATTCATTTCAAAAAATACCAAAAATGTAACCATATAACAATTCTTATATACCACATTAAAAGTTGAATTTTATTTTATAATATATATTTTATTAAATTGTTAGAATTTAATTTTAAATTATCTTCCCCAGTCATGATAAATCTATCATTTAGAAAAAATCGTTTTGTAAAGAAATTTTTTTTTCTTTCATATGATAAATATTTTATTCATAATAAATAGATTGATAATAAAAAAATTTAAAATATATATTTTCATATGTTATTTAAACATATTCAAAACACCAATTCCAATGGCTAGGTAAAAACTATTATATTATATAATAATATATTAATAAATTTTAATATTTCGTTTAAAATCAATGCATCAGGTCGTGTACACTGTCAATGATAAAAATATCGGGGTTGAATGCAACAAAAGAATAAATAAGTGTTTCATGTAACAAAAGATAAACTCATTGTTTAATTTTTTTTATTCTATCAAATATAATTTAATCATTTAAAATGTTGGAATGTTATAGGAAATCATCAATACAAATCCCTATGGGTTTTTCCATTGAAAAAACGTTCAACAGTGTATATTTATTTATAATTAAAGTTTCATCCTAATAACAAAATAATTGAATCATTGAAAAATTTCCCTCAAAATTTATATTCCATAATCATGTGATTCTTATAAATTTTTATTTATAACTTCTATCATTATGAATTTTGTTTTCTACACTATCTTTATTAGACAAATAAACCCTATCCAAAGCTAAGTGAGGATCTGTATCATCATTAATAGAATCCCTATATGATAATTTAAATGCACTTGGGGATTTAGATAAGATGTCTCCTATCAGGAAACCACCTTAAAATTACTAAAGACTATATTAAAAGACACTATAATTAGTTGGATCGAACTTACCTTTAAAAATATATCACACTTTCTAGGGATCTATTCAACCCATAAAATATGTTCTAAGAAAATGATATTATCTTTATTAAAAAGGCCCCCAAATATATTTTTTTCCCATAAAATATACCATCAGTCATTATAAATAAGTGGTATGTCAAACCTTCTATTAGAACAAGTATTTCATTATCTATAGAAATTAAATCATTATCACTAGGAAAAGAAATATCTCCAAATTTCGTGGAGATAAATGGGGAACATTAGAATTTATTTATTTTGATGTTCTCATATTTTGGGTGAAAATTATAAGTTTAAATGTTGATAATTCATGTTCTAAAAAATTCTACCAGGTGGCCAGTTGGAAAGGGAAATCAATGCACCCAGTTGGAAGGATTTTATTGGTCAACTATTTGTTCAAATCCTGATTTTTTATTCCTTATCATAATATAAATAGAAAATTTTTCATGAAAATAATATACCAATCAAGATTACAAACATATTCTAGAATGAATATATCCTTCAAAAGAATCTAATAATAGTTAAAGAGAGTAAAGTCATAAATTCAATCGACATGGTGGGATTCTGAATCAATGATCTCAATATCTTGAATAATTCTCTTCATTAAAAATTTATATTGAATATTAAGGCTTTTAATGAACCCTCTCTTGATTTTTTTAAAACAATTTTATTATAAAACATATAAATGGTTCCTCTAATTTTCTGAATTCATATTATTAGCCAACATTAAGATGATTTTTATGACATCCTAGGAAAATTAAATTGTATTATATCATGTTATAAAACATGAATTATTTCCTTACACATGGATTGATATATATATCTTCAATGGATCATGGATATACCCCAATACTTATAAATATTATTATTACTAGACTCTTTCACAACATTAATAATAATATTGTTCATATCCTTTCTCATTATTCCACTATTATGTAAAGGTGTCATTTATTTGTAAGGAATACAATATCATATCCTGGGAGACTCTAAAATAGTTCCATAAGTATATTCTTCACATGATATTAAGTTTGGATTAATATATACTAGGGGCTTTTAATTAGAAGTGTGGGTGAAATTATAAAACAATGGGGAGACTATATAATAATAATTAGTGTAGGACAGTGAATCATAAAAAATAAATTTAAAAAATATTTTTAAATGAAAGGATACAAAAATAAATCAACACCTAAATAATAAATGTCCAAATCCACAAATAGTTTCATATATGAAATTATTTCATGTTAGTAACAAAAACAAACTACAATACATGGTAGAAGTTATAAATTACATGTATTACTAAAAGTATTCAATATGAATGGATATATACATGGGAATCCTGAGAACCGGATTAATCATGTTCTCTTGAGATCCCATATCCATGTGTAAAACACTCAACACAATGAGATAATCAGAATCCAACAACCATGAAGACTATCTGGGTACCAAATGGTGACCTGATCATCGTGTGATATAATAATAGTAGGCCCCCGATTATAACATCTAATTAAATCCATTCTATGAATTTAAAAAAATTTTGTGATGTGATAAAAAATAATTTAGTAAATAAATAAATTTAATCTATTTCGGAAAAAGTTTTTCAAGGACATCTGCATAACCATACCTACTTCATCGAAATCAGAAATGTCACAGAATATTACTTAATATATATATATTAATATTTGTAAACATATATATGCATATATATATATGATACATGACTATTTTGGGGCTAGGAAAAAGAGTATTTTTATGTTTTCCTTGTGCAACATAGAGGCTGACCAGGTTCGTCTCACTTGGGTGGTGTTCTCAGTTGTTCACTCACTTAAAAAAATCACCTAAACTAGTAATTTTTTTGGATTTATTATTTATATGAATGAAATTGAATTTATTAAAATAAATGAAATGAATAAAAATCATTTCTAGTTAATATTAAATGCAAAAAAATAGAATTATTGAAGAAAAGAAGTTCTCTTGAGAGAACTTTTATAAAGTACCTTCATTGACTAGCTTTAAGTATTCTTAGTGAACACACTCCATCTTATGTGTGAACACCTTGTTCTACCTTGGTTAGGAATTAAAAACCCACATAGAAATTTCCAAGCACAACCCCCATCCACATCTTCAATTGAGGGGGAAATGGTTGTAGAATAAGAAGTTAAACTTTAGACAACCACAGTGAGGATTACAAACACTATAAATTGTCCATAGAATTAAATCAAATAACATTAAAAACATGGAATTTGGATCAAGAACGTGATTAATCCCTTTAAATATTCATTAGACCAGTTACTCATGATCATGAGTATTATAGTTCACAATGGTAAGATGAGAAAAAGAAAAGAGGGTGGATGGGTGGACACACAAATAAAAGCAATGCATGAATTTATTATAAATATAAATTAAAATATAAAACTAAAACAAAAACAAAGAAAATAATAAATTAAAAAAGAAAAGGGGAAGATTCTTGGCTGGACTCCCCTAGTGTAGATCTCCTCCTTAGCGCCTTGATGGAATGGGATGAAAAATGGGATGATCTGAGAGGGAGGAGCTCCACTCCTTTTATAGTCATAATTTGTTCCCTGAATGGTGACGTGTTTTAATCGCAATAAATTACCTCTTAACATGTTTCCACCTACATTAATTTTTTTCAATAATATATTGGTAGTCTCTCCTTAACATTTCATCAAATTTTAACACCATATGTGGGAGTTATGATTTTTTAATTAGCAGTTTCTTTTTCGGGATAATGTTTCACGGAAGATTCCTTCAAAATTATGACTCCCAATAGCAACCTTAATGACATACAAACTTCATAAAATTAATTATAGATCCAAAAATATGTTTCCATGTTTTATTACATGTTTAATCACGATAATTGGATGTGTATAGGCTGAGACCGACTTCCGTTACTATGGTGGGGTCCATGTTGTTCGCCAAGAAAATCCTTCAACTTCATTGATTTTTATGGACTCTATATGCTCGAATCATACCCTGGTTTAGAAGAAAATGTTGTAGGAAAATTAAATAATTATTAAAAAAAATTAATTTGGAATTGTATTTTTAAATAAATGTCCATAATACCCATGATGTAGAAATCTGTAAAAAAATCCATAATTAAGCACTTTTCACCATTTTACTCCAAAAAATCATAAATACAAAATTGAATCACATATGCTCAAATTGAAAATTTATGAAGGTTAAAAAATATAAAATGAATGAAAAAAATGTATAAAATATTAAGTTTATCAATTCCCCCACACTTAAATGGTGCTTGTCCTCTAGAATAAAATATTAATAAGGAATTTTGAGGATACCATTGTTGCCAATATTCAAATTCCAAAGTAATAAAATTGAACAACATTCAATTTCAAATAAAACATTCAAAAATAAACATAAAATAATAGTTTAATTTCTCCTTTTTCAAAAAAACAATTAATTTGCATATTTTAATTTTCCCCTTTGAATAAAAATATGGAACTTCTTCTTTCATTCATTAAATATTCTAACTTAATTATTATTAAGCATTAAAAAACATTATTTACCTCACCTTTTAATTTTTCCTATCATCTCTCATTATACAATTCATGTAAATTTATTATCATATCATGAGAACATGAACCATATCCATAATCTTGTACAAGAACTACTTTCTCAACATTGTAAATTCAAAAGTCACATAAAATCATGAGGACATTTCAATAATGTTTTAAATGACCCTGAGGCTTAAGATTGGTTGTATTTGATGTTTTAAAAGTTAAGGCTCAAAGTAAGGTCAAGATCAAAATAAGAGTAATGAATTATTTTTTTCTCTCTTAAATATTTTTTTACTTTGTATTTTTTTTTGTTTAAAAAGTTATGATTATATCAAACCTCACATCCATCACCTAACCACATAAGATAAGATGATCATCGGTTTAAAAAATGGTGATTTTTTGTTTCCCAAATCCCAATCCATTTTTCTAATTTTTTTTTCTTTATGTCATTTTTCATTTTTTTAATTGATGAGGGGAAAAAATTAATTACAATGAATGATTCCATAACATTTCACAATTCTTATAATAGAACCCCTTCACTTTTTCCTTTCAATTTAAATTATCCCATCCCAATCACAATTAAAATTTAAAATTCCATGGAAATACCATGATTAAGGTTGGAATGGATTAAAATGGATTGAATAATGGATCAACCCAATAAATTTCATTCATGGATTATATGGGCTAAAATAAGGATTGATGTAATGGTGGTAATTAAGGTAATGACTTTTCAAAAGATTCCTCAATCATTTTAAATGTGAGTTTGTGTAGTCCTTGCTTTGACAAGTTCAAATGCATTTTATTGTAGGTGACATGTCCCAAGATCACTCAAAAAATATTTTCATGAATAAATAGGAATTACTTGTTTTAGAAATCCTCTCGAGAATGAGAAATATGATATTGGACAATCACTCAAGGCCTGATCAATAATAAAAAAATTAATTCACCTAAATTTTTGAAATTCAAAGCATGAAAAATGGTTGGGAAATTACATTTACATAAATAATATAGTTCCCTTAAACCATGATTCAAAATTTAAATATATATGCTTTATTTCAATCATTTGATTCTCCTGTTTACTCAATCAATATCATCAACATTAAAATCTAAATCATGGAATTATTGGATTCCTAATAAAATCATGTCTCCTTGATATGTCAAGTTGATCATTAATTCATGTCTGGGCATACAATTCTTATCATTGATGCTCAAAACATGTTTTGGACAAAAAAAATTAAGTATTTTAAAATATAATGATAAGAATGAACTCCATTTTGAAATAAAGCTTTGGTCATTTTCCTCCAATGCTTGGGCCTTCCTTCTACCTCCATCATCCTATAAAAGAAAAAGTACTCGATTAATCAAAAGGATCATTTCATTGAAGACCAAAATGAAAATTGGTAGTGGGCCTCGTGCTTGTATAATTCCTTAGACTTAATTTGAAATCAAAATTTCAAATATTTAAGATGAAAGTACAATAATGAAATAAAAAGATAAATTTTGGTATGATACCCCAAGTGGGCCCGGATTTTTTTCAACTTCTAGATGGCAGTACCACTTGTTATAAAAAATTAAAGGGTAGTTGTCTTTTCATGTATTTCAAACACCACATACGGACACTTATATCTTGGAATTCTTCTACTTTATTGAGTAGGACTCCACCGATAGAGTGCACAATATCTTCCCCCTTCGCAATTTTGTACATCTTTCATGGTTGGGGTAAGATGATGTATAGATCATCATATTATTTGGTTGATATTTATGAAACCTTATCCTTATTTTCTTGTGTTGGATCATAATGGGATGTATTAATTGAATGATTAAAGGTAATATAATAAAGTAATTTTTCATGAATAAAATATAAATTTTATGTATAAAAAAAATATTCTCCCTTTCAAAATGATCAGCCTCTATCAATATTTCCTCAAACTTATCTTCATTTAATTATTCATGGGCTTCTATGAATTCATGTTCAATAATTTTAGGGAGATCCAAATATTTCTCAACAGGTGCATGTTCAGTTTCTTCCTCTTCTTCTAAGGAAAAAACAAGGATTCAATGAATCTGAAAATTCAAAACCATAATGACTAATACTCAATTCAGATTGAATGAAATCAGAAATTTCAGTGTTTAAGAAAGAATCATCTCCCTTATTTGATCTTGGTTTAATCACTTCTTCATTATTAAGTGACTCTTGAAATTGTTTCTCAATGGATGGAGGAAGTTAGTCTGGATTCTCTATTGTTTATTCAAATTATACCATTTTTATGGCTTCCTCCTTTTCCATGGATAGAGTGACATGAAATGGATGTGTATGTTCTTCATTTCATGATTTAGACAGATCAATTACTTCCTCACATTCATTAAAGATGTTTTTAAGTTCATGTTTATCTTCCACATATATCCCATAAGGTAATTACTATTAACCTATCCCTCCTTGAAATTGTTGAGTAAGGATGAAATAATCTTCTGGTACTTCCACATTTACCTCCTTTAGTGCATTCTTCACTTAGGGACAGGTTTCTCTTGTGTAGTATGGACATATTATGTTATCCTTTCAATTTGATTACAGTTCTTCAATGTCCTCCCTCTGTATATTAACATATGATCTATTATATTTTAATAAAATTCCTGTTGTTTTTTTCACAAGTGAGTAGTCATTCCACGAATAATAATTCTAGGTCAGATACATCATGGATGTTTTTCTTATTTTTTAGATTTTTGTTTTTTTAAGAAAATATATCTAAAATTTCAAAATAGAAATATATAAGTAAACTAATAATTGGATCCCTGGTAACAGTGCATGTTTTGAATCATGTTTATTGTGGGGTGTGGAAAAAGACTTTTTTTATTTTTTCCTAGTGTTACATAGAGACTGACCAAGGTCGTCTCACTTGGGGAGCATTCTTATTTGTTCAATCACTTAAAAAATAACCTAAACTAATAATTTTTGTTTTTTTTATTATTTATATGAATGAGATGAAATTTAGGAAAATAAATGAAATGAAAAATATCAATTCTAATTAATATAAAATGATAAACAAAATGGAATTATTTTTGAAAGGAATTTTCCCCGAGAGAACCTTCATATAGAACCTTCATTGACCATCTTCAAATACTCTTACTAAACACACTCCATCATAAGTTTTCACATGTTTGTATACCCCAGTTATGAATGAAATTTCCACTTAGTGGTCTCCAAGCACACCCCCCATCCACCTCCTCAATTGATGGAAAATGGATGTAGATTAAGAAGTTAAACTTTAGCCAACCACAGTGAGAATTACAACCACTATAAATTATCCTTATAATTAACTCAAAAAATATTTAAAACATGGTATCAGGATTGAGAAGAAAATTACTCCCTTAGGATATTCCTCAGACCAGTTACTCATGATCATGAGTATTAATGTTCACAATTGTAAGATGGGAAAAAGAAAAGAGGGTGGATGGGTGGACACATAAATAAAAACAATGCAAGAATTTATTAGGAATCTAAAATTAAAATCGAAAACTAAAACAAAAAATAAGAAAAAATTAAATAAAACATAAAAGTCAAATATTTTCAGCTGGAAATCCTCTGTGGAGATCTCCTCCTTGGTGCCGTGAAGGAATGGGATGGAAAATTTGATGATTTGGGAGAGAGGAGCACCTCTACATTTATAAGCATTATTTGTTCCACAAAATTTGACATGTTTTAATCCCAATAAATGACCTCTCCACAAAGATAACCCCTCATGAATGTTGTTTATAAGTATATTTTCCTCCTCTCCTATAACTTTCATCTTATTTAGACACCATATCTGGGAGTTATTAAATTTTCATATCGGTTTATTTTTTTGGAAAATGATTCCAAGAAGCATCTTTCATAATAATAACACCCAATAGAAACATTAATTACTTCCAAAATTACCCTAATTGATTGTATAGATGAGAATACATGTCCTTGGTTTATTTGGGGTTTTATCTCAACAATTGGAGGTGTGTAGGACATGATGGACTTCTATTACAGTGGTGGGTTCCACACTATCCGCCTAGAAAATCCTTCAAATTCATTGATTTTTTAAGGCTCTTATATGCTCGAATCATCCCCTGTTCCAGAAGACAAAGTTGTAGGAAATTAAATAAGGATTCCAGAAATAATAATAAATCAATTTCGAATTGTATTTTGAAATAAAAGACCAAAATACCCATGATTTAAATTTTTTTTAAAAATCTAGAATTTAGCGCTTTTCACCATATTTCTCAAAAAGAATCATAAATCTATAATTAATCCATATAAGCTCAAATAAATAAATTATTAAGTTTAAAACAATTAAAATGAATGAAAATTTCAGTAAAATGTCAGCTTTATCAATATACAATCATTAGAGAAGGGCTCAGGCATAAGATAATGGTATTTACATAATAGTAAGGTTGGAGGTAATAAAGTCATACTAGGACCAACAGAAACATGTCTATACATCCAAGGGTAAGTATATATGAAACCAAAGTATATTTATTGGAAATCTATGCATCAAAGAATATTTGAATTAGTTTTTATATGGCTAATGGAACCTAATAGGGTCCATGTAATAATATAAATCATGTGTCTTGACAATTAAACATATATCAAATTTCATTCTATCCTATAATCCTAGGCATGAAATTATAACTTACAAATCCATGTAGCATTCATGGAAAAATATAAATTATTTTTTCTATTATCCTGTCTAAAGATTTATACTTGAGAATCCATGTTTCACTCAAGGAATGCTAATTCACTTGATTTACGATCCCATATAAGAAATTCCTATGTGGGAATCCAAGATTTTTTAAGGTGTAATTATATTTTATTTTTCTAATGATCCAATCAAATTAATTTAATGAAAGTAACTAGAGTATCTCTATATGGTCTAATATAATTCAGTTAACCAATGATCCCATCAAATGTGTCATATGTCAACAACCTAGGTATATCTCTAAAATCAATTACAAATTATATTACCCATGAGAACATCATATGAATTCTATTTAAGGGAAATTGGTATCACCCAAAATGTGTTATAATGGTGTACGAAGATTTCCTTTAATATACTAACATTTTCCATTTTATTACCCATGAAATTTTTCCGATTAAATATAATTACTAATAATGTCCATGTTTTAAAAATGATGTATTATAATTCATGTCTGAATGATAAAGAGTCATTGTCCATTATCAATACATATCACAATTAAAATATACAATTTGATCCATTTCATTCATATTAAATTATAATTTCAATAGGGAATGTCTATGTTATTTATCATTCCAAATATCTCTATTCGATTACCCATTTTTATTAAATAATATTTTTCACCTCATTGTGTTTTTACTTTAAAAAAATGAATTTTTATAATACGAAAGCACTTAAATAAATTTAAAAATCTCTTACTATGTGGTAAATCAAACAATCCTCATAGGTGGTTAGAGATGTGGCCTAGAACTGTAATAAAATTACATAAACGGCACCCAAAATGGATGATTTAATTTCTTATATTAAGAATAGATCACATATATATAAGAACCTCACCAAAATGGTTGGGTCAATTTTATGTGAAGAACCACCAATGGGAATATTAAATACACAATGAATATTTCAATTATGACATTATGATCCACATAATTTATTTGTCATTTAAAGGGTGACACATAGAAAATAATATGTGGGGAACCTAAACATATTTCAAAAAATGTGTAAACCATAAGGGAAATACATAGACCAAATACCTTATTCCTAGGATGATTCATCCATATTTTATGAGGATTTCATTCGATATCGTTTAAGAGAGGTTTGAATAACCGAAAAACATCATAAAAATAATGTTAATAAGCTTGAATTAAAATAGAAATCCAGTTGGAAATACAATTAGAGAAAGGTGTAATGAGGAATCATATAATCTCCATTGGATTTCCAAAATAATGAATGTTAGTTTATTATGATCTAGTGTTAATAAGATCACATCATTCCTAAAGAAGAGTAGAATATTTCCATGTGTGGGGGGGAAATGTTGTGAGAAAGGGGAGGTGAAAAGAGGGATAATGGTTAAACAGAACCAAGATCAAAAGGTTAATTTGAAACCTTTTAATTATCATAATTATTTGGCCACACTGTTTTCAAAATCATATGCCAATCATGCAATAAAACTACCTCATGTAGGTACCTATATTCATATTTCTTACATGGTATGGAAAACCATGTTTTATCCTTTAGGATTAACTATGAAATTTTATTTAGATTCCTTTCATAACTATATGTCTTTGGATACATGGTTGTAATTTTCATGTGACACCCTATAGGCCTCACATGGTTGGGGAGAATAGCTATCACTACTAGTGCATTAATCAAGTGTCCCCATTTGGTATTCCAATAACAAGCATTCAAAATCCTAAAATTACCAAAACTCCATCAAACACTTGAGTTACCTCAATATTATTGAAACCCATCTATTTTTTACAATTCTCTATGTTGACTTAATAATCTCAAATTGTAATTCATACTATCTTCCAAATGAATATTTAAAACTCCATTGGAAAATTCAACTATTCAAAAACGAAAAACATTAAAATCTCCCCACCTTAGATATTCTCATCCTCGAGAATCCTTGGGGAATAAAGAAGCATAAACCATACTTTTTATGTAATTTAGTTTCTTCTAAAATGTCCATGTTTCATTCTAAATACTGAACATGACACCAAAAATTACTTTTAATATACAGTAATTAATCCATTGAACATTAATACAACACATAAAATAAATAATTGAATATTAGGATTGTTATTATCCATGCTTCTCTATCAAAGGAAATGATCGTCTCTTTATCTCTTTCACCAAATATCCCATCATCCCCCCCATAATATGTTATTACATGAATGTAAAAGTTTTATTCATGGATCTTCCAATATCAAAATTTTCCATAGAATCATTCCCTTACCACACTAATGAAACAATTCTAATTTTTTTGACATAATAAATTGTTTTATTCATAATTGAAATCAATGAGAATGGTCGAAGAGCCTTGTAAGACTTTTGCAATTTAATTTAATAATCTTGATGATGTTCCATAATATGTTCGTCACTAAATACATTCAATGAAGAAAGAGAAAATCATATAGAACCAAAAATTCCTTATTATATCATACAAAGAATGGATTCCATATATGATGAGAAAAAACCCGGTCCCTATCCCTTAAATAGAATAAACCTTGAAACAACATTGATCACATTTACTAAATAGCGTAACTATCTTCCACTGACATCCTGAACCCAACTGAACATTTCTATTATCATGCCATTGTATGAACATTGGTGAATACCAAATCCAACACAAATATATTTTTATACCCTAATGATATTAATTGATCTTGGACATAGGTACATGGTAAACATGGATTAATCTAATTGACTCCAACTATATAATTCAAGGTGTTACATTTTTTTAGATTACAACTATGATATCATCACATAGCTGAGACTTCTATGTATCAATAATTATTACTGACCCCAAAAAAGTTATGTCACTTGGTGATTGAGTAAATAAATTGGTCTTTTTCTATGAATCAATCAATGTTCTTTATAAAAAGGAATACTAATACCAGTTAGAAAAAAGTACACCTCCATAATTTTCAATTTTTTCAGATATAAAAACATAATATTATATTTATCAATCCAACATTGCATTTAATTTAGCTTCATATATATAAGATGCACTGTTAGTGTACCCTAAATGAATTCATGATATAGGGAATTATCTTCACTAATATAATAAAACAATATGGGGAAATTATTTATTACCATTATGACTTTATATGATCCTATAATATCCAAGAAGAAGTTCCTAGTAGGGAGTAGACAAATAAAACCCATCTAATGATAAGAAGTACTCTATAACCAGTACTTGTCAACAAATTTTAAAATCCTTCATCTAAACACTCCAATGCATAATTATAGATATAACACTATTACATACTTCTCAAATCATTATATGGACATAATATTACCTTAGGCTCCCTAGGGAAAACATGATTTTTATAACATCACACGGTTGTATAATACAGACTCACGAGGTCTTCCAAAATTTGTTCTAACCAAGTATAATGGAGTTTTTCAGTTTCAATCCCTCAACATGAATGGAAATTTGAATACAATTTTGATAAGATAGACCTCACCATATAAGTACCCAAGCAAACATTTACTAAAAATGGTAACACATCCAATTATAGATTCTCTATCAACCACCAAATATTTCTTATAGTTGTATCTGAAATGATTTCACAAAGAAGGAATTTTAAAAGAGACAAAAACCAACTTCTTAAAAGCATGATGGATCAAATTTACTCTAGGAATATGCACTACACTCTTTATTTTTTCTCAAACATGTCATTTGTATCCTGAATAGAATCCAAACAATCCCATCCATGTGTGTCATAACTCCAAATATTAGATAGAATGTCATCATAAACACTAAACTGAATCAGATTTATTTTAATGACTAGATCTCACTAATCTGGAAAAAAAATTGAATATATAATGAATGCTGATCACATAATGATTTCGAAAAAATTCATAATTTACTCCACACCACCTTTTTAATTGTCTATTACCATGTGTGTTAATGAATACTACACTAGTTTTTCATCAAAACAATGGTAAATTATTTTATATTATCAATTGGTCTACCATCCTTGGGAATCCTTTTAAACTTTTTACCATAAAGAATATTCATACCATTTTCATGTTATACCATGTGACTATTAATCAATATGATTACCTCCTGATTCATCTATCATTGATGAAGAGGAATAAGAAGGGTAACATGGCCAACTAATATTCCCACCATTCCCTTGGAATGTATAACCCACTAAAATAGATAATTACATGGTTTTACATTCCCTAATAAGGGAAATTAATCACATGACCAACAATCCAACATTAGTGTAATTTTGTATCTATGAATCTTATATTAGTCAAAATAGTATAAGGAATGTACCTACAATCCCTTAAAATCATGTCAAGCATCCATTGTTGAATCATATTTCGTAGAATATATCAAAATATGATAGCCCAATAAACGAGTCATTACAATTTAAAAAAGACAATCACATTAAATAGGTAATTTATTAATGGACAAACCTATATTTCCATATAATGGAAAGATAAAAAATCATTGGGTTTTTCTACATTCCAATTCAAAAAAAACTAAACGGAAAACCTATAAATTACCCTTCCATACAGGTTGAATCTAACAATGTAACATTAAATGTATATATCTTATATATTGAATGATTAATATTTATTTAAAAAATTAAATCGGATCAAAAATATTCATCTCACATACCATTTATAAATTAAAATATACTTGTAACTTCATTTAGAGACTCTATTCACCATAATTGCAAATTTATCTTTAAATTTCATTTTTACAATTTTTTCAAAGATAATGATTTTAAAATATCTTAGTTCAAGATAATTCCAATTTAAATATATAGTGAAAAAAATCCTTTAGGATTTCAAATAAATTTTAATTAACTAAAGACATTAATAATAATAATGACCAAAAGAAGACCACAAATCTTGTAATGTTTTATACGAATTTGATCATTAATAATGCACTATAAATTTTTACAAACCACCATATAAGTGGATGATGAAACTTTATATAATCATCTATATAGAGCATGATTAAACCCCTGTGGGTTTAATCACTAAGACATTTCAAAATATATGCAACCTATGAGGGGCCCATCATTCTATTCTATGTCCATATAAAAATACCAATTGAATTTGATTTATTTATAATTAATCACACACTCAGTTGGTATTTTATATAGGTATAATATAATTAAACTAGCTTAAATAGGTGGTGTAAAGAACATAATGATTAATTTTTACGGGAAATTATTTTTAATTTGTGAAGGTACACACCATTTATGTTTTAATTGACACTAATTTAATTGACATCTATAAGAAATTGTTGGAATTTATCAAATCTATCCAATTATTCTGAAATTTTCATTGATCCATTTAATATATATATATATATATCTCATGGTTAAGAAAGATGAATTACCATTATCTACCAATAAATGTTATCGGTTTATATGTCACAATTGGAATTCATGAAACTACAATAAGGTGTTCACATTTGGTATCAGAATATAACAGCTCTTAATATAATTGTTTGATTATACGGGTCACTATTCCAAAATTAATAATGTCACATACACTGTAAAAATATTATATTGGAACCCATATAATAACAACCAAAAATGTTTCAACCTACAAAACCAATGATATATGGATGAAACCTTTCACAATTAGTTTTTGAAAGAAAAATCCACCTTTATGCTTTGTGGGAAAAAAATAGGATAATACAAAAGCATTATTTAACTAACTCTGTAGAGTAACTAAAATAAAAAATATATTACATAGATGTAAATATAGGTGAAGATAGTAATTTACCACATAGTTTATTTTATAGGTAATCATGCCTTGTTATCACCAAATCATGGTATAATGGTAACCATAATGCTCAATCATATGTGGAACATTGAATATATGTCAGTAATTCAAACATTGAAATTCAAATGGCAAGCCATATTGGCATGGGAATATCTATGAGCCTATAATGATGAATGTAATAATAATTCCTTTCCATACTAAGATAAGTGTAAAATATTGATGTTACCATAAAATATTAAGAAGTATAAAGTCCAAAAATCACTCAAGGTGAAATAATAATCAAATTTAATTATGAATATTTTGAACAGTAGTCCCATCCCTAGAGAATCAGTCATTCCCCCCATAAGCAGGTTGATCACTCCCTGAAATTATCTATTTACCATGTTAATAAACATTATAGGTCTCCTTCCTATGTTACCAAAAACAATATTACAATGGAAAATAATCCTCTGATATCTATTTTAACGTTCATACCAAGGAGCCACTAAAATAGTTCCCCGACTAGTTCACTATATGGACTCAAGAACACCATCATGTATGAAATAGGATACCAACAAGTTGTGAGGTTCCAATAATGTTATAGTGGGGAGACTACCTTTATTATTATATTGTCACAATGTTACATCATAAAAAATATCAATGAATGTATTGTTATAAATGAAAGGAATCTGAAATAAATCATCCTGATTATAATAAACATCCAAATGCATAAAGAGTATAATCTACATAAAAATGACATGTCAACACCTATAGGAAATAATAATACATGGAAACATGAATAAATAACATTTATAATTAAAATTACGAAATTAAAATTTATTTCTAAATGAGAATTCTAATCATTGTCTCGTTCGTTTTCTTCTAATATACCACATCAAAGTGTACAAGACATAGAAAATTTTTGAATACTGATACATTAACCATCATACCATAATCCCAAAAGTAAAACATCATACATTAATATACAAATAATAGTACCAAATGTTTAAACCAAATTATTTCATAATTAACTGTCCATAAAATTATACAAACATTTCAAGACAATGTTCAAAACCCAAATATTACAAGGATTTGATATTCTGTTATTCCATGATAAATTCACAATTAATCCTCAAATAAAATACCCAGAGGCTAAAAAATAAATAAAATCATTAATTGTTAGAATTTCATAAAAAGACACCACATAGGCTAGTGGTAGCAATGAAACCATTACCATTCTTCTCTCAGGGGTTCAAGCCCCACCACCTTGCTTAATGTGACAAGTTTTCACCCAGCATATCGGTTTCCATTTCATTATTTAAATCTTAAAACTAATTACTTCCCAAAAAACACTTCATTTTTTATCCAAAGAATTTAAATTACACCAAACTAAAACAAATATAAAAAAATTTCTTGAACAACCTCAAAATTGTTACTACTTAAAACCCTAAAATGAGGTTTCTATGTCTTTTAACATATGATCATCCTCAGATATATAGACCTATGTTGATTTAATGTATGATTTAGATAAAATCTCATGAAAAAATACTAATCTAAATTTTTTTATAAACCATTACATTGATACTGAATATAAAAACCTAAAACTCACACTCTAATTTCTTATGTTAAAATTATAACCATTACAATTTCAGATTTGATGCCAATAATTGTGACCGAATTTTTTTCCCACCCAAAATATATAATCTGAAATCTAAGCATGGATCTTTTACATCCCCGAGGACCTTTTTAGTGTATAGAATTATATAATTACGAAAAAATCCTATAGAATCATATCACATGTTCTAAAAAGGGATTTTCTCCCATTTAACCAAGATTTTTACTTTTCACATTCATTCATCATTATCTTATATATAAAATCCACTATTTAAATATATCATGTGACATCATTTTTTCTATCATAAGGAAAAGGAAATATATGAAGGGTGAGATAAAAATCATAGTAAGTGAAAAAATGAGAATAAAAAAATTCATGTCATCATTGAGAATAAGAATATCATAAGGGTATGATGACATAATCAAAGTACATTAGTATAACAATATAATATTCATATTCATAAATACCTAGATTATTAAACCTTAAAACATGAAATAAGGCTATATAAATGGAAATATTCATAAAAATAATTAATAAAGAGCTATCTCATATCAATATTTATCAAAAGAAACATCATAGGACCATAGAATGCATTGATAAAAAATATTGTTATCATAGAAAGAAAACTTGTAGAAACCATACATAAAAATAATAGAACTATTTTATATTTGAATAACAATATGATCAAATTTAAATAAAATTTTATAGGAAAAATAATCATTACCCAATTCATTGGAGGACTACCTCAAAGCACCAATCCTTTTAGGAAATAATCTGCTCACCCTACATTATATGGTAACACCCATTGTATGTAATTTCAAAGAAACACTACATGAATAAAGTACATATAGATTTTAATATCATCATAAAACGCATATAAAAATTCATTATTCCAATAATATCATGATTATGAAATAGAATATAAATGGCTTAGTTTTAAATATATTTTAAACATGAATATCCCATGGAAAAGAAATAGGTCATATAATAATATCTTTAAATCATGATTATCCTATAAATATGAAAATGGTTTCCTAAATATATCATACAAATAGTCTTATTTTACATACTAAATTAATGATGATGTTATTAATACAAAATATACCTAGTTTATGGTAAGTAACCACAACATTTTTTTACATTTATGAAAATAAATACCATTCAATGGCCATTAAAAACATTTTTTTAGGAAAAATATCATATTTAATATGAAAAGAACTTTTTTCAAACATAAAACAGTTTGAAATTTCTTTTCATTAAAATCATTTTTTTAAACAAAATATTATCCTAAATTTTAGGAAGGAATTTTCATTAAATGTAATAGGTTAAACCTTAAAATTCAGCATCAATGAAATGATTATCATGTTAGTGGTTAATTTTGTACATGTTGAAAATAAAAATCCTTTTGAATGGTAATGTGTATATAAATGTTCCTTTTTTGGAAAGAGCCAAAAGCATTCCATTAAAAAAATTTAAAAAATAAGTATATTTTTTTAGTAAATCATTTTTAAATGTGTATTAATTTTTTTGAAATAATTTCTTGAAACATGTGTTTAGAAGAAAACAGATTTCCAATCGAAGAGAGAAATAATGGTAGATTTCCATAAAATATTCTTAAAAATTTTATGCTCAAAAGAGTATAAAATGATAATATTTTTTAAAAATAAAATTAATAACCATTGGATAAGATATATAATTAGTTTATTGATATATATATATCATCATATGAATTCATTTGAAGAATAATTATAGACAACACCAATAAAGGATGAGATTGTAACATAAAATTCTTACCAATTTGGGATCATTGAATCATAATCCCAATGGAAGGATTAAATTAAAATTAAATTAAAATACCATGAGAAGAAATAAATTCATTGTAGTATATGTCATGGTGGATTTATATACACCATAAAAATTATATAGGTTCATAACATGACATAAGTTTCTATGGAGGAAAATCGGGAAAAAGATCCAACAGTCCTTTGGTAACATTTAGATTATAATATTTGTTAAATAGTGATACCCAAATGGTTATGTATATCCAATCAATTTAGATATAATAATAATACAATAAATTTTTTTTACAACATATACACCACGCAACAAAAATAAGTGATTAATATAGTACATATATCATAGAAATAAATTAGATATGAGAAAAACCCTTACGTCTAGTTCAATGTGTCATGTGTGTTCTTTATCATCAGGAATAATATATCAATTTTAATTATTTAACTTCCTGAGATCTGTTTTCAAGTTATTTATTACTTTTATTTTTCTTATTACAATTTTTCATGTAAATATATAAAAGTTATGTATATATCATACATTTTTACCATATTTGGATTATGCGTCCTAACACACATGGGTAGGTTGACAATGGTCAAAGAGATCATTATTTAAAAAAATACAGAAATAATAAAAATGAAACAATTATCAAATTTTAAATAAATTTTACTTTTATTACCAATCATGAAATATGGTTATGAAAATTGAACTAACATTACAATCATGGAGATAGTAGGTCATACCCAAGCATTAGTAACATTTGCATTTTTCAATGATTATTATGGAAAAGTGGTAGGTAATGTTTTATATTTACACAATGATAATAATATCATAAATACTATATTATTAAAATATACAGACACACACACACAAAAACACATGGATATATATACATAAATATTTATATTTATATAGATTGATGAACTGACCTATGTTACCCTCAAACCCGGAACCTGACCCGACCTATCACAAACCTGAACTATGTTCTCGATCCCCATGGGCTAGCAACAAGCGTTCAGGCATTAAAAAAATATAGGGAACACTTTCTCCCAAACTGAAAACCATATGGAATGTATATATGAGAAAAAAGAAGCAAAGTGGAAGAATAACAAGATAGGTATTCCATAAATGTATGAAAACAATATAAACAGGCAACTGAAAATGCCACTAAAACACAACAACAAGTGCATAAGAAGATCAATAAAAACCAAACAGCTACTCCAAAAGATGGTTGGGACAGATTCCCACCATATCGCCACCAGTTATCCAACTGACTAACATTAACATCGCTATGTCACAATGTTTACTTGAATTCCCTAACACTAGAAAAAAATAATGTATACATGCCATCAAAGAGGTGTGCATGGTGTTAGATAACATGCTCAACAGGATCCCACCCCAGAGTTCCATAACAAGATTTCGAGTAAAACTTCATGTATGCTCATTTTATGTAAAAACACTTCATGATGAGTAGTAAAGAACTTTTATAGAAAACATGTTAATAATTTCTCTTGTTCCCTAGTTCTAAACAAAATATGGTATATCAATTTTAATTCACATTTTTAATGTCATTTTTTACATGATAAAACATTCATACCATGGAAAAATTAGAAATATATACAATAAAAAAACACATGTATCACAACACCAATGAATAATAAAAGTCCTTGCCACAGACTACTCGCACCAAAATAATCAAGTGCAAAAATATGATCCTAGATCAGAGTCATAGGAATCAGAGGAATACCTCCTGAGAAAACCCCCCAAAAATTTCAATATCATTCCCCTAGAACAATAATCCTAGAAAATAGAGTGAAGTCCAAAGACAAAACTATTTTATAGTAACAAAACAATGGATGGTGACTCCAAGATAAAACTTCTACCTAAGAACCCAAGGTAACCAATGTTCTATTTTTCACAATTCATTTAATTTTTTTGAAAACCATTTCACAAATTCTATTTCAACGAATGGAAAATTCCTATGTTCTCTCCATTTATCAATAACCAGTGAAAACTAATTTTTCATTAAAACACCATTCAACACAGAAGAAAAAATCATTCTAATTTCAATATGAATCAGTTTTTAAAGAAAAACTATAGGATAAATTACAATAGGCTAGATACAGAACCATCTACCTCAATGCTCAAGACCTGTATGCCCTCAATGGGATCCACCAATAATAAAAAGCAAACAACATAGATGAAGGCCATATAATCAAATCTACATTAAGATTGATTCAACTTACAAGACAATGGGTTGGTGGAAGAGAGGAAACCTTCACACCACAATGAAGAATGCCCACCACACTACGGACAACAAAATTGATGGCCTCTAAAACAAGATAACACAATGAATTTAGGAAAAAACCTAGGAGAATCATCATCCCTAGACCAACAGATCAAAAGACACCACCCAAAAATGATATCGTGGTCGAAGGAAATAAAGGAATGGAAATATTACCCACCTTGAGAGATTCACCACCCCTGTAATGAAGATCGATTGTCAAAATGATAGATCTAGATAGAGAGAATTCTCCCAAAATTTCTCCAGATTAGTTTTGGGTTTAGAGCTAATAGGTCTGGAGAAGGATTCAAGAAAAAAAATTCTTGACCATTTTTTAAACTTGGTGGAGGAAAATTTCATATACTGTAATATATTTACACACTATGAAATACATGATGTTCAAATATACTGAAAAATTCATCCACTTAGATTAAAAACTGACCTTTTATCAACTCACGTCATATAATTCATAATAACAACATGTAAAATTTCATAGAGTTAATTCCTCTTCCAAGACATGCATCCAGTAACAATTACATAGTGTGTAACATAGTTACACAGCGTGTATATTCATTACAGCCAATAGAAACTAACAGATATTACTAAAATTCAAGAAAATATCTGACTTCACCATTATAGGCATCTTCCTAATCTAATGGGAGGGGAATCCCATGATGAGGATAAGGGGGTACTAGATAAAATGGTAACAAGATGTTATAAACTCCCCAACACAAAAACATTCAATATCTAGGAAGTCATGTGGAAGATATAATCCCAAAAAAGAGATAAGACCTTTTCTCCTTCATCAATGATTCTCATTCCCATGTCTCAAGAGATTATGATCTTGGTTTCAATATGACACTGACTAACAGAATCAACCTACCAAGTAATAATTTCACTTGTGATTCAAAAATTTCAACCCGTTTCTTTAGAATAGATACATCTATCTGAAACTACATTGCATCCTAACTCGTAACATGAGAAGGATTAAGGTCATATTTCCTGAGATGAGATTTATGGGAAACATCATGATTACCTATAATTTAACCAAAAATTCTAACAAGTGAAATACATTCTTGATATACTTAATGACCTCAAACTGTCCAACATATCTCGGAGCTAACATTCCTGATTTCCATGTCAACAATGACCCAACCAAGGGGAACTATTCAAGAAAACCTGGTCACCTATGGAATACTCAAAAGGTCAATGTCTCTGATCTGTATATAATTTATGTCAAATATGAGATGTAACCATATGTCGATGTACATCCTAAATCATCATGGATGTTTTTTAATCCAAACTTATTCTAACTAAATATATATTTCCCACCTCATCTGAAAAAAGCGGTGATCTACACATGTGACCATATAATGCCTCAAACGGGGGAATTTTGATTGATGACTGATAAATTTTGGCATAAAAATACTCAACTAGTCCTAGATTACTATCCAATGATCCTTTGATATCCAAGACACAAGCACATAGCATATCCTCTATAATCTGAATCACTCACACCATTTAATGGTCTATTTGTGGATAGAACATTGTTCTCCACTAGAATTTATTTTTCATTTCCTATTGAAGACTCCTCTATAACCTTGATGTAAACCTCGTATCCCTATATGAAACCAATTAATAAGTACTCCCATGTAACTTCACATTATTTTTCACATTAAACAAACCAATTAATTCCACTATAGTGGTGTATTTAATTAGATTGAAATGAGCATTCATTGTTAACTCATTTGAAACCATCCAGATATCATTGTTACATCCTAGAGTGCATGGTATTCAAAAAACAAAATTTTGGGATATATCATCTTATTTCCATGGTTTCATTAGAAGACGCTGAATTAACCCGAGAGGTTTCATGTGCTATGTCATTATCCATTGGAAGGTGTTACAGCGAGGCACAAACTCTACAATGTCACACTTCATACCCAGACAGAAGAATCACCACCTCATATCAGAATACATCTTCATATTTCATAGATGAAGGGATCATGAATAGTTCTAAGAATTGAATAGAACCAAACTCTACCTAGATGATGGTATGACAATCCATTTATTGAAGTGGAGCATACTTTCTAAAGAGAGAGGCCAACCTCAAACATTTTTTTCCACCGTAAAGGCTTTCCCAATTCTTTTTAAACTCAACATCCATTTTCTAAATCTGTAAAATAGACTCCGTGAGAGATGATGATAACTGAAAAATGGATATTACCATACACGAAAAATTCTACAGATCATCGATATACGACTGAGAAAAAATATAGATAATGTTACACTCTTCATCCGATCCCAGAATAGCCTATAAGGTTGTTTTCCTATTTAGAGAATCTCCAACAAAATTTTGTTTCCCTTGGGTGTAGGTGATATCGAAGTAAAATGACTAATGGTATTCTACCCATCGTCCATGTTTATGATTTAATTATTTTAGTGAAATGATATAACATTGACTCATTTGATTACGGAAGATCATGAGCAATTCCCCTGAATGATAGTTCATCCAATTCATAAGTGCATGCATGAATACAACAAGCTCTAAATCATGAGTGGGGTAAAACTATTCTTGTGGTTGAAGCTGAAGAGGGACATAAGATACCACATGGTTATCTAATATCAAAAAACATCCCAAACTAGCACTGTAATGGCCAAGATTTCCCTGGGAATTTTTTTTTGGGAAAATCCAGTGGTTTTAGTATTTGTAGCGATCAAAGTGGCTTGATCTAGGACTTGCAAAAATGAAAAATAGGTTCCACCAAATGGTTTCACCAAAACAGTTGCACTGTCCTGGTCATACCTTCATGGTCGCACTATCACAGTCACACCCTAACAGTCGCACCGTCACGGTCACACCCTAACGGTGACACTGTCACGGTCGTACCCTGGTGGTCCCACTGTCACGGTCCCACCCTGATGGTCATACTGTCATATTTGCACCTTGATGGTCAAACCCACATAGTTGTGTTGTTTATATTGGCACCATTAGTGGTGGCCCCGTTATAGTGTCTCACGAAACAGTGTCAAACCACCTTGCGAGTTTTCCATGTTTTCCTAGTTTCACCCCTGTTATGTGTTTCTCTCCATTTAAATATAATCTATCAACTCACAACCATCCACTGGTATATCTCGACCACTTCTGAGGGGATTTATTAAATCTGAATTAATTACAACAACTGAAACTACCAATCCATATGTTCAATCCATAATCTGACATTCTTGAATTTTGAAAAGGTCCCCCTGATTTTAGGTTCTGGCCACATCTTATGTCAAGACCCTATCTTCCACATTCCATTGCATTTTAATTGTTGTGCCTATAGACTTCCTCAAAAGTTGAGTCATGTACCAATGTCGGATCCCTTCTTAATCAACATTTGTGGAGTACTCCTACAAGTCACGCCATCCCATATTATAGGTGTGAAAAGGAATATCGATCTTTGATCATCCAGGTAGTGATTTGCTTTTCTTCTCTATAATATTTCATCAAATGAGGTGGGTATATTAATGTTTCTCTATGAAGAATGCCTGGAATCTCTTTATAAAATGAGAATTTAACAAGGATTTAATATGATCACAAGATAATTTACGTAATTAAAATAATGGGCAGTTGTCATTTGATGTGATATCCTATTTTATTTTCTTATATTTGATTATTTTATGGAAATTGTGGTTCTATTACTTCTGAAAATCGTGGCTATTGATGGTCTTTTCATGGGCACTAGTAGTGATTTGTTTCATTGTGATTTTTTGGATCTACACATGTATCATGAAATCAGATTGATCACATAAAATTGATTAAATAAGAGATTCCCCAGGATCAAACATGTTTTGTGATCACCCAAATTATATTCAAGTGGAAATTACGAACCCATATCGGTTAAATTTGAAAACGCTTGGTTTGATGGTTGTGGTTATGTTTTTTGTGTTCTGGTCTCTGTTCTATGGGAATCGGATGTGGGGTGGTACAAGGGGGTGTGTTGGTGTCTCAGTATGAAAGAGTGATTGATTTAATAATGGTTGAACTTGTAGGTAATTGAATTAATTTTATGATGTGTTGTGGTTGCGAAGTGACATTGAGCTGTGGGGCTACGGTGTGGTTATGGAATTGTTATGCAATGGGACTGCATTGGGGATTTTTTGGTGTAGAGGGACTATAGTTCTTGGCAGTGAGAAAAGGAATGGGTGGTATCACTTTGAATATTTATAGTTGGAAGGAGTTTAATAGGGATAAATAGTGGTACTGCAAGTCTTGTTTTGTGTTGTTGTGTAGTGGGACTGTAGTTTGGTATTTGTTCGTTACATGGTGTGGTTATGATTATTAGTTTCCTGGTTTTTATGGAATGATATAATGTTAATACATTTAAATAAATAAATGGAAGTTGATCAAAAATAGGGTTGTGTTTATTATTGGTAGTTGTTGTTATATTGTTGTGCATATAGGGGTAGCAGCAAAAGTGGTGATGATGTGGTCTTGTTGTCTGATTGTGTGGAACCCGTAAGTTGGGGATGAGTGTTTGATTACCTATATATATATATATAAATTGTAGTTCTTTATTATTTTTATACTCACCCACCCATGATGAGAACTATATACTGAACATATTCATATCATGGGGGAGGGTGACTTTCCCTACACCCCAGTAGAAGGATGGATGTATAGTTAATGATTTTCTTCCTTGCACCTTCATCTAGATATTGTCATTTGGGCATATTCGGGCAAGATGTAATGGATTGAGGCTTACCATACTCCAAGATTTTTTTTGGAAAAGTTCTGTTTTGGATGAGGCTCTTAGGTTTCTGCAGTCCAGGATTGTTTTTCCCAAGTATATTCAGGATGAGGCCCAGGTGTCTTCGGGCATGGTGTGTGGTTATTGAGGCCCATTTGTCTTCGAGCATGGTAGTTGTTGTTGTGGCACAGGTTTCTATGAGTGTGGTTGTTTGTGGTTTGAGGCCAAGGTGTGTGTGGGCAGGTTGCGGTAGTGGGACTACGTGTGTGAAGAGTTGAAGTTTCATGACTTCACATCGTTGGGAATGAACAATTAACCATTAATAAAGTGGTGTGGGGTACCCAAATTTCATTATGATTATATTATTACATTACATGACTTGCATTACTTGGGTGATTATGCCTTTGGGTGGTTGGTATGGTTAGTATTCCAAAGTAGGTACTTGAGGTTCTACTGTTTTCTCAAAGGGGGTATTATCATGTTCCCTCACTTGTGCTTGAGTAGCTATATTTTCCCTATGGATTATACTTTTATGCTCACCCTACATATGTAAAATTGTTTTAGGTTTCTAGGAGGAAATTGAGAGAAAATGCTATACATTAGCAGCTTGGGTATAAATATAGTTGTTTTCACTTCTTAGTTTCCTTTCCTTTGTTACATTACTAGGAGTTTTGTCTTACTTTTTATTATTTATACTTTTGAACATGCATTTGGGAAAGGATTCTTGGCTTTACATTTACCTTTATTCTTTGGTGTTGTTGAGATTTGTCATCTTATCTCTTGATTTTGTTAAATAAAAAGGTTAATACCTTTAATTTGTAGGGTATTTTATACCCTTGGTGCTTGTCGACACTTTGGGGCCTACTGAAGGAGGGACTCAAGGGTCATTATCTCTCCTTTAACTTGAGGAAGGAAGGGCAAGGAACTTTGTCATCCCTTCCCTCATCTTGGAGATGACAGGTCATGAAAGAATTGTATCAAAGGCTGATGGTTGAAATATAAGATGTATTTCTTTATTAGGCATGGTGAGGATTGCGTTGAATGGTAGGGAAACTGTGTTAGGCAATCATGATGCATGAATTAGTCCAGGGAAGACCATCTAGAAGACGAAATTTTAGGGGCCCCATGATCTTATGCATAGACTCAAGACCTACTGAATGACCAAGTAAGGCTATATTAATGGTATGGTAGAGACCCTAGAAAGTGAACATGAATTATAATAACTTGTGTACTTTTGGGTATTGGGTGTTTTGGAAAAATAATATAAATAAAGAGTTCAAAAAAAATTAAGACATTTTTGACACTACTCAGACCTAGGACCAAGGATATTTTTTTATGGCCACCATAGGCATATTCAAAATCAGTTCCCTGTCCAATCGCATTATAGTGGGGGTGGGCAGGTTTAGCACCCACCTCAGCAGAAGAAGTTTCCATCTATGCCCTTCCAGTATAACGGGAATCAATCTACTACTCCCCCAAGGACATACTCTATTGGAAGAGACTGATCTCATAATGCTCATTAGGGAACTCAACTAGGTCATGGTCGAGAAGGCGTTCAATAGCCTATCGGTAGAGGGGTTGAATGTTTGGCAGTTTCACACTGCAAAGTTATTAGTTTCAGTAGTTCTAGAAGTTATTCGAGGTACTATCAATCAGTTTATTGCAATTGACTATTCCTTTCTTGATTCATGAGCTTCACACTCCTTTGTTGCACCTAGTATAGCGCATTCCATGGGTCTAGATTTTGAGATACATTCCATGAACCTGGTGTTGAGTACGCTAGTTAGAGGTCAGACTAGACTATATGACGTATTTCAAGGGTGTAGACTAATGTTGGGCCACATCAGTCTGGTGGGGATCTTTTTCTATGCCAATGTTTCTATAGGAAGTCATCCTATGAATTTAATAAATAATTTACATGCACATTTTTATCTACTACTTCTAGAGAAGGGTTAGGTTCTTAGATATGGGCTTCCAATGTGTAGCTTTTGTTGGTGAGTAGAGTTTCAGGAGGGAAGCTGACATGTAGAGCCCCTTATTTCTATATTGGACTAGATATTAGTAGAATCAGTAGACTCAGAGATGGTGTATCCTCTAGGGATTGTTAGTGTGTTCTTGGATGTCTTCCCCAAAGATTTTTTGACTATACCTTCTTGATTTGATGTTTAGTAAAGGATAGATATACAACCCAGTGCGTGTCTGATTTTGATGGATCCCTATCTGATGGTGCCTTCTAATTTGCGTGAGTTGCATATTCATGTTGATGACCTAATAATTAAAGGTTTTATCTAACCTAGTGTGTCTCCATGGGGTTCTCTAGTCTTGTTCATGAAGAAGGTATAAAATGGTCTTAGGTTGTGTATGGGCTACTAGAGACTGAATCTGGAAATGGCCAAGAACCGTTATCCCCTCCTAAGGATCGATGAAAATTTTGACCAGTTTAAGGGAGCATGTTGGTTCATTCAGATTGACCAGTGGTTTGGATATCACCATTTGAGGTTAAAGGATAGTGACATCTCGATGAATAATTTTAGGTTCATGTATGGGCACCTGTGTTCGAGGTCATGTAATTCAGTGTTTGGAATGGGCCATCTGTGTTCATGTGGCTCATGAAATTTATTTTTTGTGAGTATCTGGACTGGTTCAGGGTCATGTTCATTGTTGACATCCTCGTCTACTTATATTCGGAGGAGGATCACATTGAGAATCTAATGACAGTTTTGGAGGCCCTCTGACACTAGCAGCTCTATCGAAAGTTATCCAAATGAAAGTTATGGACACAGGGGGTTCACTTCCTTGGGAATGTGGTGTCCTGGTAGGGAATAACTGTGGACCCTTCGATGGTTGAATTGGTTGTTTCATGGGAAACCCCCAAGAATGTGGTTGGGGATTTTAGTTTCCTAGGTCTAGCAGGTTATTACCAGAGGTTCCTACCCAACTTCTCTCGAGTTGTAGAGCCTTTAAAAATTTTGAGAAGAAAAGACAAGGCTTTTGTATGGGGTTAGAAATTCCAGGCATCTTTAGGTTCTCTAAAAGAGATGTTGGTCAGTGCCCCAAGGTTGAGGTTTTCCAGAAGAAGGGGTAATTTTCAAAGTGTTCTATTATTCCTCTGTTCTAGGCTTGGGGTGTGTGTTAATGAAGTATCAAGAATTGATATCTTATGGGTTTATACTGTTACATCCTCGTGAATGTTACTATACCACCCATGACCTGGAACATACAGTGGTCGGGTTCACACATAATTTTATGTGGCCTTATCTTATCGGGGAACGCTTCGTGGTATTCAAAAATTAGAAGATATTGATGTATATCTTCTCCCATCAAGACCTAAACTTGTAGCAGCAATGTTGGATATAATATCTTCAAAACTACGACTTCAAGATCGCTTACACCTTAGAAAAAGGGAATATGGTGACCAATTAATTGAGACGGATGTAACAGAAGGATGTAGTTCTGAAGTCCATAGATTCTTGGAAGGTAGTGGAAGAATTGGATGCTTTACACCTGGGCATGAGAGAGGAGGATGGCGGAGTCTATATGTTTCAAATTAAAATGCAGTCTTCCATGGTACAGAAAGTGGAGGAGTCCTAATGGGGAGACTCATAGGCTTAAGTGATGTGTGATCTTGTTAACCAGGTTGATGCACCGGAGGGATGGTATGAGGATAGTCAGAATCATTTGTAGTTCTGTTAGAAGCTAATTTTCCTGATAGAGATGCATGAGGGAGTTTTTGGTGGGATCCATAACTCACCCCGGGAGGTTCATCTAGGTGCCACCATAATGTACCGGGGCTTTAGTGGTAATTTTTGGTGTCCTGGAGTGAAGCAGGTAGTGGAATATTTTGTGTTAAGGTTCCTCATGTGTCAATAGCTGAAAGATGAACACCATTTTCTCCGAAGTCTCTTGCAGTCCTTAGACATCCCCAATTGGAAGTGTGATGATTTCTTGATTTATTTCGTCATAGGAAAACCCAAGGATAAGGGAGGTTGTGATTCCATCTTTGTAGTGGTGGATCAAATGACAAAATCATCTCAATTCTTGGTGATTAATGAGTCCAGCATAGTGGATTCCTTAGCACAACATTAGGCGGGTGAAGTGATTAGGATGCTCGGTGTTCAAAGATCCATCTTTTTAGATCATGTTACACACATTACATTATGATTCTTGAATGGATTACAACATTCTTTTGGAACCCGGTTACGCCTTACCACTGCTTTCCACCCTCAGATGGAAGGGAATAAGAGTGGATAATACATATTTTTGAGGATTTGTTGTGATCATGTGTTCTACAATTCAGAGGATCGTGGGTATAACACTTTACCCTAGAAGTGTTTTCCTACACCAATAGTTATCACTATACCATTGTAATGGATCCATTTGAACCCTTGAATGGAAGACCATATCGTTCACCCGCATGCTGGATAGAGGTTGGGATGTAGGTGTTCATGGCCCAGAGGTTGTGTAGATCATGATAGAGAATGTTCAGATTATATGTGAAAGGATAAATGAAGCTCAGGACTAGAAGAAGTAGTATACCAACCGTAAGAGGAGACCCTTGGATTTTGAGGTTGGGTACCATGTTTTCTTAAAGATCTACCATCAGTGTGGACATCAGAGGTTTGGCAGGGAAGAAAGCATTCTCCCAGGTTCATCGGACCCATCACGGTGTTGGGATGAGTAGGAAAGGTGGTGTAATAGTTGGTGTTTCCACCATGGTTCAAGAGGATCCACAAATTCATTCATCTCTCTTTTCTTTTTCGGTATCTACATGATAACTCACATTCCCTATATTGGGGAGAGTCAGATATTGAGGATTATGAGATGTTCATGGAGAGACTGGTGAGAATTATGGATCATAAAGAGATGGTACTTTGTGGATGGACCATTCCTTTGGTTCGTGAGTTATGGAGGTCTGGTGGCCTCGAAGAGAGTACCTGGGAATCAGAGGAAAAAATTTCTGCCTTATGACCAAAGTTGTTTTGTGTTTTTCCCTTATGTTTTTATTTTGTTCCCTTTTTGTGGTGGATTATTGACCTTTATTGTTATGAGATGTGTTGTTTTCCTTATTATTTGAATGTGTGTGAAATTTTTTATTGTGTGGGAAGGGAGAACCCAATCCCAAATCAAGAAGCATTAATGTGGATGTGATTAAACCTATGTGGGAGAGTCGGTGCCGCCTAAAGAAAATGGTATCATGACAAGGGGAAGGAGATCCATGTGTCTGGATAGTGTGACCTTTGGTGTTTTTGTTTTCTATTGGGTTAGTGAAGCCTTAGTGTCTCCCTAGTTGTTTAGGAGATAGATGTCAATGAGGTGTTCCTAGATATTGAGGTTTCCCTTCCAGTTTTCAATGATGGGTAGTTTGTCCCTGATGTGTATATTAAGAGGTATTTGTTCTAACTACCTCTCCCTTAGACTGTATGTGGATTCTCAGGGATAAGAATAGTTTGAGAGGTATTTTATGTAATGTACCAGATTTCCCCTATCCTTTCCTTTGTGAAAATTCTTCATTCGTAGTGTTCATAATGATCAAAGTGGTCTGCTTTGGGAGTTACAAAAAAAATCAGTTCCACTAAATGGTATATCTGAAATAATGGCACCATTACAATGCCACTGTCACGGTCTCACCATCATGGTGTCTCACCAAATTGTGTCTCACCCCATTTCCCAGTTTTCAATGTTTTCCCAATTTCTCCCATGTTACATGTTTTTCTCCGTTTAAATCTAATCTATCAACTCGTAGTTATCCATTAATCTATCTCCACCATTTCTGAGGGGAATTATTAAATCTCAATTAATTCCAATGTGTGAAACTTCCAATCCATGTTTTCAAGCCGTGATCTAACTTTCATGCACTTCGACAAGGTCTCTCTTATTTTAGCATCTAGACTCTTCTTAATCTAAGATCCTCTCTTCCTTCTTCCTTTTCATTTATCTTGGTGTGACTAGAGGCTTCCTCCCATGACGAGTCAGTCACTCATGTTGGAGTCCTTCTCCCTAAACTATTGTGGGGTTCTTCCTCATGTTGCGCCATCCCCCGTTCTTGGTGTGAGGAGGAACATCGACCTTTAATCATCAAGGTAGGGATTTTCATTTTCTTCTTGTCAATTTTTCATTATGTGTGGGGGAATATTAATGGTTCCTTCTGATGGAAGGCCAGATATTATTCAAAAATTGATAATTTAATAAGGATTTAATGTGATCAAAATATAACTATCAAAAATAAAATAATGGGAAGGATGTTTTTTGATGTGATCACCTATTTTATTTTGTTATCTCTAATTCTTTTGGGGTTTTTATGGCTGTATGACTTCTCAAAATCATTCTTGTTGGTGGTCATTTCTTGTGAACGGGTGGTGATATGTTTCTCTATGATGTTTTGGATGTACAAATGTAACAAGAAATCTGATTAATAACGTACACTGTTTAAAATAAGAGATGTCCCAGGATCAAACTTGTTCTCTAATCACCCTAGTTATACTCAAGTGGAAATTAAACAACCCCTGATGGTTATATATAAAAATTTCTGGTTTTATTGTTTTGGTTATGTGTTGTGTGTTATAGTCTAGGTTTTCTAGGCATGGAATGTTGGGTGGTACATGGGGTGTGTTGGTGTGTTAGTTTGAGATATTGATTGATTGTGAAATGATTGAACTTATAGGTAGCTGAACTTCCTCCATGTTGTGTTGTGGTCGTGAAGTGAAATCAAACAGTGGCACTCTGGTGTTGTTATGGACTCGTTATGAAGTGGGACTAGATTGGGAATTTATTTGGGTAGTGGGGCTGTAGGGTTGGGTTATGAGAGATGGAATGTGGGGTATCAATTTGAATAATGATAGTTGGTATGGGGATATGTAGTGGGACTCCAAGTCTAGTTTTTTGTGGTTGTGTAGTGGGACTATAGTTTGGTTTTTGGTCATTGTTTAGTGTGGTTATGGTTTCTAGATTCCCAGTAGTGATAGAGTGTTTTAAATTAAATATTCTTTAATAAATAAATGGATGTTGAAAAAAATGGGGTTGGATTTAATCTAGGAAGTGGTTGTTATATGGTTGTGCATATAGGGGTAGCAGAAAAAGTGGTGTTGGTTTGGGCTCATTGTTAGATCATGTGGAGCATGTCAGTTGGGTTAGAGTGTTTGATTATATATATATATAGAGAGAGAGATTTTAGTACCTTATGATTCCTATATGCTCCATCCCCTGTTGATCACTATCTGCAGAACATCTCAATTTCAAGGGGGAGGGAGTCTTTCCCTACATCATGATGGGAGGATGGATAGTTGGTTACATATTTTCTTCCACGCACTATCTTTCAGATCTTGCCTCTTGGGAATATCTGAGCGGGATGTAATAGATTGAGTCTTATAATAGTACAATATTCATTGAGAAACGTTTATTTAATGATGGGATCAGCTGTTTACGAGCCTGGAATGTTTTTCCCAAGTATCATCTAGATGAGACCTAGGTGTCTTCAGGCGTGGTGTGTGGTTCTTGAGGCCCAGGTGTCTTCAGGTGTGTCGGTGGTTGTTGTGGTCCATTTGTCTTGTGTGTGGTTTTTTGTGGTTTGAGGCCCAGGTGTGTGCGAGCATGTTGTGGTAGTGGGACTATGTGTGGGAAGAGTGGCATCGTCCGGACGTTAGATTGGTGGGAATGACTAGTTAACTTTTTGTAAAGTGGTGCAGGGTACCCAAATTTCATTATTCATATACTATTACATTACCTGAATTGTGTTAAATGGGTGACTGTGCCTTGGTGAGGTTGGGACGGTTAGTATTCATTGGTAGGTGTTTTAGTTCTACTATTATCTCACATGGGAATTAGTATACTCCCCCACTTTTGTATTAGTATCTTTATTTTCCCTACTGATTATACTTTTATTATCACCATATATATGTAAATATGTTATTAGAATTCTAGGAGGACTTTGAATAAAGTTCTCGAATTTATTAACTTGGGCATCGAGATAGTTTTTTCCAAAGATTATTTTCCTTTCCTTTGGTACATGATTGGGTTTTATTCACACTTTGTATCAGTTTTACATTTGAACCTTCATATGGGAATGGATTCTTGACATTACTTTTACCATTATTAATTAGTGTTTCTAGGATTTACCATATTATCTCATAATATTGTTCAATAAAAAAGGTCAATACCTTCCATTTATGTGAGATTCTATACCCTAGGTGCTAGTCCCACTCCGAGGCATACTAAAGGTGGAACTTAGGGTCCATATCTCTTCTTCATATTCAGGAAGGAAGGGAATCAGACTTTATTGTCCCTTCAGTCATCATGGAGAAGGAGGATCATGAAAACCACCCAAATGCAAGAAAAAACAAAAAATACCCCATACTGCGCTCAAGTAATATAAGAATAGAAGCTGATATCATAAGAATTTTCAGTACAGCAAAAGAAGTCTGAACTTTTCATTCCATGTGAATTTCCAAATTTTTCTGGTAAGAGAAGTAAAAAATGATGCCATCTTAGAAAATCCCCTGACATGTCTTCATTATTATTCAAAAAGACCGTGGACGCTTCTTATATCAAACACCACATGTGGTTCCATCTATAAAAAAACAACTTTTACCTACTTAGGATCAAATGATAATCCACGCATGAAAATTTTGTGCCCCAAGAACACCACTTCTTGAATCCAAAAACTATATTTCAAAATCCTTCCATACAAATTGTGACTTCTAAAATTTTAAAAAAATAAAAACATATGGTTCTCATGCTCACTCTCAAATTATGAATAAATGAGATTATCACACATGAACACTAACATAAATGTGTCATGATATTGATGGAATGTTTGATTCATCAATGCCATAAAAACTACAGGAGAGTTAGTTAAACAAAAAGAAATTTTTGGATATTCATGGTGTCCATACAGGCATTTAAAATTCAGATTTAGTATATCAGACTCTCGAACTATGAGATGATGATATCCTGATCAATGATCAATCTTTAAAACCCACATTTCCCGCTTTAACTAATCAAACAAATCATCCACACAAGTAAAATGATTTTTTTCTTAATTGTTACCTGGTTCAACTTCTAAAAGTCCACACATAAATAAAGAGAACCATATTATTTAATGGAAAATATCAAATGGTGTTCCCATGGGGAAATTCTAAGGTGATAAAAAACTTTTTTAATAGATTTTCCCACTAAATATTTAGCTCTTTCAACTCTGCTTCCACCATAAGATAAGAATGTATCGATATTGGTTGTGGAACTAGCACCATATCAATAGTAAACTCAACATCTATCTCTTGACGAATTCAAGAGAAATCCATTGTGAAATCTTGAGGATAGCCTTGAAAAAACGGGAAGATCACCAACAGATGAAACTCTATCTGGCTCAAATGCAACAACAACCAAAAAACTCATGAGCTATGGGTGGGAAAGTGTGGCACGACCTAACCTCAGGCCACACTCACCGGGAAACACAAGAGTTCTCCCTTAGAATAAATGACAGAAAACATGCTGATGATAAAAAACAACCACAACTCAATGAGTGGAAATAAAATTTATATTGATGATGATGTGAAGAAGATCAAGATCAAGAATGAAAATCTCCCAGAAAAACTCATTATCACCTATCACTAATGAACAAGATGGAAACCTAAAACCATGCTTTTTTACTTGTACCAAGAGGTGTTTCTAGCTCCATTTTAAAGGAAATATGTTCTATTGTACTATTAAGAACATCAAAAAATAGTGTAGATATAAACGAGTGGGAGTTACTAGTATCAAATAAATCAATTTCAATTGAAGATGTAATAATGATAGTACCTATCATTATTGCTGGACCAACAAAAACTACCACGGGAAAGTCATCTACTCAATGAAAATTCTTCACTTCTGAGGCCTATGGATGGATTCTTGTAGTCTATGAAGTGTCTCACTACACTGTAGTTGACTTTGGAGCTGAAAAATCATAACCACAATGAGGCATATTCATATCCTGCAATAAGCATTGTAAGTGACCAACATCAACAATGGTTGCATTTCCTTGTAGGCATAGTACATGAATATATTGTATGTCCTCCATTTCCACACTGATAGTATGTACGAGTCACATTACCCAAAATAACAGATATTGAATAGGAGGCTCTCTACCAGGACCCACCTCTACTACTCTAGCGATGTAATTGCACTTCCTCTTTTTCCCATGTTCGCCACTGAATCTGCCACCTAATAGAAGAGAAGAGGTGGAAAATCCCACCTTTCCTACCATATTAATTTTTCCATCATAGTTTTTCCAATCGTCTCTTTATAGGTAGAATGATTCCTCATAAACACCTATATTCCGATAACCATTCAGTAACCCTATAGGTACTTCTCTGCCTTCAGCTAGTCATTATTCACCACGTCTGCATAATAATAGAAAATCTTAGCAAAATGATTGGTGTTTGTAGACACTGAACGCTCTCCCTGTTTTAATGACATGTACTCTAGGGAATTATCAATCATATATGACCCTAGACCAAAATTTTTAATGGACGGTTGATTAAATATGTTCTAATACAAGTTGATGTGCGTATCTTCTTGGGATATAGAATCCCACAATCTCATGTCCGACCCCTCGATTTTGAATGTTGTTCACTTTACCATGATGTTCTTAGGTGTCTCCATTATTTCAAAGATTTGATTGATCCTATATAGAAATTCTCTTACATATTATTTTTTAATCATCCCTTTAATGCACAGTGGTTTCTCACTTATTTATTCCAGTGATCGATCTCTCACTCTTCTAGCTCCTGGTTGAACCTCAACCACTGCATTCTGAACTCGTGGTTCATCATGATCAATAGAACTCACTTCATGTACAATTTTCTCAATGAGATTATGATCAATAGATGGGTTTCATGGAGGATCATCAGCTGGACCTTCATGAGGAACCCATGGGAGATGTCTTTGAGGCATGCTATTTCACACCGAATCATAAGAATGATCAGATAACCATGACTAGAATATGAAGCTACTGCCACAGACATAAAGCCACAGTTTTATAACTACGACTATAGGAGGCTATATCCGCATTTATAAATCCTATAAACATGGTTTTAATAATTTAGCTATAAGTCTTTTTTTCGTGGCCTATAGCCATGGTTATGTGTCCTGTAGCAACGGTTTTCAAAACCATGGCTATAGGCCAATTTTTCAAAGGCCTATTGCCACAGTTTTCCAAAAAAGGGGCAATAGGGTTCCCGTGCTTCCTTGGGGGAAACATTCCCGCAAAAAATTTGGTGGGAATGCATACTGCCATAGTTTTGTGGTTATTATCATGGTTGATATATATATATACATATCATAATATATACAAATATATGTGATGTGTTCGGCAGTGTAGTGGTGAGTGTCGCAGGTCATAAAACCGGAGGTGAAGTGATTGAAACTTAGTGGTGACATTTTTTAGGACATTGCCACTATGTACCGAGGCTATAGCCATAGTTAAAACTGTAGAAATTGGCTAGGACCTACTTCTATAGCGATAGAGGCCACGGTTGGCCAAAATTGTGACTGCAGGTTACAGCCATGGTTTTGGGGCCCTACTGCCAGATTTTTGAACCAGAGAAACATGTCTTTTTTCTAGTTGTGAATAGAACTAATGTCAACACCCACTTGAAACCCCATAATCAATAATTGAGTTTTTTTAACAAGAACCAACACTAGAGACACATATCACAACATCCCATAGTAGCTTGAGTCTCATTTAAACAATAGTTGGCCAGGAAGTTGTTGCAATATAACTTTGAAGTCTCGACAATACTATCATTAGTCTAACAGACATCCCAAGACAAGGACTCTTTTGGAAAGACCTCCTATGATAAAAAATTATGATGAATCAACCTAGGTTACCCTCAGACCTAGAACCCAACCTGAGCCATCGCATACCCGAATGATGTTCCCAATCCCAATGGGATAGTGAAAAGCACATCGACATAAAAAAAATGCAACAGAAGGAAAGATTTATCCCAAACTGAACACCCATATGGCATATATATATATATATGAAAAACTAAAATCAACAATGGAAGATGAACAAGATATATATTCCATAACTGTTAGAAAAATAGAGGAAATAAATAACTGAAAATTTGATAAGAACTCCCAGACAAGTCCAAAATACGAAGTCAAAAAACCAACCATATACTCAAAATGGTGGTAGGGATAGAATCCCACCATCTCACAACTATCTAACCATTCATTTGACACAAAAATAACTGCCTCACTATGGCTTCTTCCCATTCCCTTCCTTGAAAAACAGAGAAATGTCTGCACACCACCGAAGAGGTGCACATGGTGTGAGCTAACAGGATCCGTGGGATCCTACATAGGTGATCCATAACAAGCCTCTATGTAACAATTCTTGTATATTCATTTTAAATAAAAACATTGACTGATAAAATTTAAATTTTTTATATAGAAAACATGGAAAATATTTACTTTTTCCAAAATTCTAAACAGAAGAAGGTATATCTTTTTGAAATTAAATTTTCTTGATCAATTTTCACAAGAACAAACATAAATAGCAAGGCTAAATCAGAAATCAATAAAATAAAAATAGAATAAAAGGTATCAAAACACCTAGGAATACTATAGGCACCCACTGTAGACTACTCATACTACAATAATCAAGTTAAAATGATTAATGAAGTGGTAGGTTCCTATGAGTGGTGGGTTCCTCCATTTCGGTGCGTCTAGGGTTTCATCATGGGTGTCATCTCCTCCCCTCCACCGGCGTCACTCGACATCTCAACATAGGCCTCACCTAGAACTCATCTTGAAGGTGGTGGATCTCAAAGTCGACTTCTTATAGTCCTTGTATCAGAGGTAGTGTTCAATGATGGCTTTGGTGCAGTTCTGGTGTGGATCGAGCTGTCTTTGGCTCTCTCGGCTTGGAGACGTTGTGAATCGGCCTCGGATATGGTTGTATGGGTTGTGGCTTGGCAGCGGGGAAACTCGACAGGGTTTGGAAATCTAGATATTGGAATTTTATTTCTATGGATGTATCTCATACTAGAGTTAGTGCAGTGATGTTTTCTGACTTTGGGGTTCGACTTTGTTTCGGCGCACGTCAAGTGGTTTGGCGATGGCTTCTGGGATCAGCACTTGTCTCGAATGACCTTTGACTTCAGATGTGTTCCGATGAGGCTAAACGTCTTCTCCAAAAAAAACATAGTGGGGGAGGTTTTTTTAGTTTTATTGGTTTAATTTTGTCATGATGAAGGTGTTCTTAAGGTGGTTTCATGGATGGAAGGGCCTATGGTTTTCCTGCTGATCCCTTCTGCATCCTTCGGGTTGACTGATTTGGATGTCAGTGTGGGATCTTACATGGTTATGATTTAATCAGATTCAACTCAGAGTAGTGTTTCCGGCTTAGATATGCCCGGTCCCCCTCAATGGTGATACTCCATCGAAGTGTTGTTGGATCTTCTAGTCCTGGGTGAAGAATATTTGGCTTTATTTTCCTTGGTTTTTCCTCCACTTAGGTTTGTTGCAGATCTGTATGAAGGGTTCCTTATGGTCATGATGAGGATTTTCTGGTCTTGGTTTCAGCGGTGTTTTTGCATCTCTTACAGTTTAATTTGTCATGTGGGAAAGGTTAATTTTTTGAATCTCCAACCTTGGATAGCTGCTGGTGCTTGGAATGCTTTAATATTGAACAGTGTTTTAGGACATTGATGTGTGGATGTTTTTTTGTTTGTTTGGATCGATCTATGATGATGGATGGTAGTGCAGCTAGTCTTGATCACTTGGAATAATTCAAGAGGAGGATTTTGAGCTGGTGGTTCATCTTTGAAGTGCTTTTTAGATTCATATGTTTGAGAGGGTATGGAATCTTCCATCACATCAGGCATATTCTTTAACATAAGACACATGCTTGCTGATTTTCCGTGAAATTATGGAGTGTTTTAGCATGTTTTTATGCGGGGGTGGTGATACTCCAGTTTTCATTTTGGGTTTTACTCTCTTTTTCTTTCAAGTGTGTTTTTTCAATGTCAATGAAGATCTTTGGGGTACCAACCTCTTCCCTTAAAAGGGGGTCTATCAATAATAATAATATGTGATGGCCTTTAGGCCATTGGATGGAAGTGCCAAAATATGATCCCAGAAAACTTGCCTATGAAGAATAGTAATACCCCTTACGTAAACCCCCCAAAATGTCAATATCAGTCCCCCTGAACAACATTCTAAGGATACATAGGAAAGCCCCAAAAACCCCTTGATAATCTGAAAACAATGGATGATGGCCCCAAGAAAAACCATCCACCTATGTTATCAAGGTGACCCATGTGCTCCTTTTCACAATTCATAACATTTTTTTGAAAACCATTTCATAGGCTCCCTTTCAATGCATTTAAAATACCCATTTTATCTCCATTTATCAATAACTAGGGAAAAGAATTTTTTATAAAAACCCTTTTCAAGACACACTAAAAAAATCATGCCAATTTAAATACGAATCAGATTGCAAAGAAAATCAAAAATATAAATTATCATAGGCTAGAGAAAAACCCACCTACCTTATATCTCCGGTCGCACATCAACGCAATAGGATCAATTGACATTGAAAACCCAACAACATCATTGATTTCACTAGAATAAAATCCACATCAAGATTGATTAAATTTATACAACAATGGGTTAGTAGAAAAAGGGAATCCTACAAACCTCAATGATAAACACCTGCCACACTATGAAAAATGGAATAGAATTCCTTTATAATGAGATCAAACAAGGGATCTTGGAATAAACCCAGATGAATCATCAACCATAGACTATCATATCCAAATAATTCAACCAATGGTGATATCATGATCAATGTCAATAAAGGAATATAATGGTTACCCACCCAGAGAGATGTGTTGTAACTTCAACACAGATTGAGTGTTGAACTATAACATCCCGACATAAGAAACATGCATCAGTGCCCCAATCTAGTGGGTCACATGACCTCATGCATGCCTCCACATATACTATAGGCATCCGACCAGAACTGAGGGTGTGGTAAGTCAGCCATGGGGAGACTATACCGTCATTTATTGGAGAAAAGAACCAGCAGAAATAAGAAAATAAAATGAAAAATAATATATAACAAGAACAATACTCATGTCACAATATAAAAAAATAGGAAATAAAATAATCATTGGAAAGGGAAAACATAAAATTCCTATATAAGTGTTAATTGAATATAATGAAATTGAAAATAAAGACAATGCGACTCCAAAAGTGGGTTTTGAACCATTTTTTTTTCTGTCCTCCAAGATCCACCACATTCGACAACCTATCATAGGAACTTTTCCCTTATCTATTAATATAACAATATAATATATTTTGTTACTGATCAGGAAGCTTGGAAAACATGTGAGTAAAATGAAGTAGGTCACAACCAATATTGTGTAAAAAATTATGGTCAAAAGATAGTTCATGTAGTTCTATAATGAAATAAGTACAATGCAATAATAATCTATTTATCACATTCTCATTTATTATTATCTGATTAAATTTACTCCAAGGTTCCCAAAGATACCTGTAACTCAATACTAACATCATCTCCTACTGAATCCTGATGTGTTCCCTAGGTAATTCCATATCTTAATACCTACTTCTAGCCAATGCATGATGTATTCAAGGTGCTATGATATCACAGTACCTGATTCGACTCATGCCGGAGTTTCAATATTCTCATGTGAGGCCATAGCTCAGAGTGAAATTATTTATATTCATTAATTTCAAGATAAAATGACACATTTCCAATGTTACCAATTTCATGAACCTAATTATGATGACCATGATACCATGCATTCTACTCAATAGAATGACTATGTTCCCATTCTCTTTACACATAAGTTTAATGACCATGTCACCAGGTATACTTCTCAATTTAGAATATCCATGTTCACATTCTCTTTACCCATAAGTATGATGACCATGTAAACATTTTTACATATAAAACTATAATTTCCATGTTACCATTCTTTATCACATAATTAATTTAATAATTAATTATCCACCACAATCCCATTATTAATTCGATAATTTTCTAAACACATCCACTCTATTTGTTAACTCATCAACTAACTAAGTGATTTAAACCATTAATTAATTAATCAATATCACAATTCAAATTCAATAATTAAATTTATAAAATTAATTATAACATTCTAAACTCAAAATCCTGGAATTTATCCAAAAATTAATTTTCTAGATCATATTATTAAAGGCACGTAATTAATCCACAATTAATTATCTCAACATATAATTTCAAAACCTCATAATTAATCCCCCGATTAATTATCCAGATTACAATCCCTATATCTAATAAGAAATTTCCCAAAATTAATTGCCTAATAGGGAATCCCCTTACTATCATGATTAACTACCTAATTAATCACCTATTTCAACAAATATTTGATAAATCCATTGGACAATATAATAAACCCAACTCAAGAAAATAAATTTCCATCAGATTCTAGAACTTCAAAAAACGTCATATATATATATATATATCAAATTCATGACTATGGGAATTAGATTTAAACCACTCACATATATTATTTAATGGATTTTTTCCCAATGGAAATCCCCAAAATCTGAGTTGCACAACACTTTGATTTGTGTTTTCAAATCTAAATCCTTAAACAAAAATCAAGATCAAAGACATCAAGATATCATAAATCTAGATATCGATCCACAATCATAGATCTATTTCTCATCACTTTAGTTTATATGATAGTAAATAGAGGATATCTTCAATAAATATACCATGTAATGATAGAATAATGGATGGGAAAAGAATCATGGTGAAATCCACTAATCATGAGAAGATAAGATCTTCAATTCTAGATTTCAATCTCAAAGAACTATGTTCATAAGGCATCAGAATCCATCTTGGTCATTGGTAGAACATTTTTTACCATTAGTAATGTAAAATCCTGATCTAGGGACACATATAAGGTGAAACAAGTAATTGAATTTTTAAAATGAGTGGGATCAACAATTTTAGGATCTCTTTTTTGGAACGCGCGCGATTTAGTCCCACAATTAGAAAAATCATGTAGTAATCATGTGTTACAAACTTCTTCAAGGGGGTACATCGCATGGACACATAGCACAGCCAATCAAACCATTCTTCAAAAATGATGAATTTATTTCCACAAAGACCAAAAGTTGCACAGTTTCACCTAGGAAGCCACAAAGTTTGTAAAAACTATGTTCCAACCATGCACAACCACTTTTCTTGAATATTTTCATAATCTTCACATGAATACACACCAATAAATAACTCATGTCAATGGTACTGTTGTTAAAACAAAAATTACCTAAAATATTTCTCAAGATAACTCAAGAAAATATTGTGATATTACAATCTCCTATATTTATAACAACTCACCCTTTAGTTGTGCCTGCAAGCCTTTATAAGATTCTGTGCTAAAAAGATTGGGCCATTGATCCCTTGTATCTTCTTCCCTTTCCCTTATTTCCTCTTGTAAACAACCATGTTTTCATAATACTTGATATATTGGCACGGTCCTTCCTCAAAATGCTTTCTCACTATAATCTAACACATATAGCAGATAATCCTTAAAGGATGAATCTATCTCAAGGTTAAACTCATCAACATTGATAACATGAGAAGGGTTACGGTGATACTGCCAAATTTGTGATACATAGAAAACATCATTCATAGCACTCTATCTATGTGGAAGAGCCATTATGTATGCCACCAACCCGATTATCTCTACTATATCAAACGGTCCAACAAACCTGGGCACCAACATGCCTTACCTCAATGTCCTATAGTAACCCAACCTAGGTGAAACTCGAAAGAAAACACGATCACCCTATGTAAACTCTTGGGGTTATCTTTTTCTATTATTATATTACTTTTTTCTACTCTGATCCATATCCATATGTTTCCAAATCAGTTGAACCTTCTCCAATGTCTTTAGCACAAGACATGGTCCCACCAACTAAAACTCACCAGCCTCTATCCAGCATAGCGGTGATCTAAATGTTCATCAATAAAGAAACTCATATGTTTCTTTCTATATAATTTCTTTTTAAATGTTGTTATCGATGGACTATACCAAAGGTAATTTCCTTTCCCATGATTCATGGAATTCAAGCACAAATAATCGTAGAATATCCTCAAGCACATGTATTGTGTGTTCTAATTTCCCGTCTATCTATGGGTGGAAATACATACTCAACAATAACAATTTGACAAGAAATTTCTGCAAACCCAACAAAATTCATTAAGGAAATTAGGAATCACGAACTAAAACTATAGTCAGTGGCACTCTATGCATATAGAATTTCTCCTGAACATACAGTTCTCCAAACTATTCTACTGTAATATTTTCTCTTACAGGAATGAAATTCAATTCACTTGTCAGTCAATCCACAATGACCCAAACAGTTTCATTCTTCCAATGTGTCATTGGAAGTCCTACCAAAAAAATACATGGTCACGTCATCCAACTTCCATACCGAGGTGGAAAATGGTTGTAGTAATCCTCCATTTCGTTGATACAATGCCTTCACATGATGAAAATTGAGGCATCTGGTCACAAACCCTGCAATTTTCTTTTTCATTCACGACACCTAAAACTATCATTGTAGTTCACAGTACATTTTGTACTCACATGCACATACTTCCCATTTCAAGGAATGATATTCCCACATGAGCTCATCTCGCATGATTTTAGGCACCACAATTTGTTTTTTCATATAGATGACCTCACTCTCAAATAACACCTAGTCTAATGGTGTCTCCCCTTCATGGCTAAGAATTCTAGATCCTCAAATATTTTACCCTTGATCAATCTCAAAATTACAGTCACCACTATAACTAAAAAAAGATTCATCTTCTCTTGAGTCACTTTAACCACCACAATCATTTTATCCAAGAATTTCATCATCATCCACTATGTACTCAACCCCTGCACCATCTGAGTCAATGTTTTCCTACTAAAGAATGTAGAAAAATTATTTCTCTTCCTTGGAGTATATGACAGTTAAAAATCAAGAGACTTCATATAATCAACCCATATCCACTACCGAAGATTTAAATAACACTGTAAAAATATATACTTCAATATTTTATGATCTGTATTGACTATAATCTTTTATCTCAAATGAAAGTGTCGCCAAAACTTAAGAGCATAAACCAATGTTCCAAATCTAGGACATGTATAGAATAATTCCATTCATGAAGCCTCAACTACTGAGATCCATACTCTAAAAATCTCTCTCCATGTATCATCACAAATCCCATTTTGATACCATAAAAATCAAAATAAAACATATACTCCTCACCTGGTCTAATTACGAGAAATATCAGGGCTGATGTCAAGAACTTCTTCAACTCCTGAAAAGCTCTCTCACAAGCACCTAACCATTAAAATTTTACTCCCTTTTTGGCCAAGCCTAAAATTATTTCTGCCAAATGGGAAATATATTAGATTAATATCCTATAATATGCAGCTAATATTAGAAAATATCATATATAAATAGCTTTCTTGGGATGCTCTCAAGAAACTACTACCCGAACCATATTTGGGTCTACTAACACAGCTTCCTCTGAGAGGATGTTCCCCAAGAAGTATACCTGATCGATCCAAAACTTACACTTTGAATCATTGGTGTATATACAATGAACATTTAGTAAACTTGAGATGATGTTAAGATGTTAGGAATAATCGTCATGTGTCTTAGAGTACACCATGATTCCATCCATTAACACCACCATGATCTGATCTAGCTACGAATAAATTATCATATTCCATAAATCCATAAACATTGTTTATGAATTTGTCAACCCAAACAGAATTTGGACAACCTCATAAAGGTCATACCTAGTTCTAAATGTAGCCCCCAATATATCATATGTCTGAACTCTCACATAATTATACCCTGATCACAAATTGATCTTTGAGAACACAGAATATCCTTTCAATTTTTCAAATAGATCATTAATATGTGGAATATTATATTAGTTATTCATTGTAATTATTTTCAACTTATGGTATTCAACACAAAAATTTAAACTCCTATCATTCATCTTTGTGAATAAAAAATATTATCCCCAATATGACATACTTTGAAGGTTAAATCCCTTACTCTCCAACTCCCCCAACTGAGTCTTAAGCTCTTGAAACTCAAGCAGTGCCATTTTTATGTTGTAATAGATACTATATCATCCCCCAACATGAGATCAGTATAGAATTAAACATCTCTCTCATGTGGTATCCCTAAGAATAATTTATGAAATACATCATGAAATATATCCACTAGTAGTGGAAGTAAATCATGCCCAACACCCCTGTCATCCAACAAAAGACTAGAAACTTGGTTTGCGTGGTCTCCCAATTTCAATGTAATTGGCCCTACTTGGCCTTCTGAGATCTCCCTCACTCTATGATGAATATACTAATCACACTTATGATACACAAAGGTCACTCTCCTTTGGTAAGATTCATTGTGGTCTTGGCATGCGACTAGTCATCCCATACCACTTATTAGGTTGAATCCCATCATATCAAGAACATAGAGATACCATATGAAACAATATTACCAAATATCTAGTGAACATCGCATGAAAGGATATATATCTATTGAATATACTTCCAATAGTGTATATATAGTAATTACCCCGTTTAAAAACTCCAATGTCATACTAAATCCATTAACATGTTTTGTAGATATAAAGGAATGGGAGGAACCAGCATCAAACCAGGCACTAGCTAAAGACTAAGATACTATAATAGTACATCTCACTATATATGGTTCAACCTTGCTATCCAAAATTATAGGCTTTACTACTTGTAATTGTACTTCCCCTCATCCATGTGATTTTATCTTACTTCCCTAAGTAGCTCTTCTCTTTGGATATGGGTGCTCCTGTCCAGAAGCACCACGTCCACTGCCTCTACCACCCCATCTAGTAGAACACCAGCTGCTAGCCTGATTTGGTGTAGGGGATCCTATTTCTATACTCTGACTCTTCCCAAATACTCCTTCATTATCAACCTCTCACTATGACCTACAAAATTTATCAATATTTCCGACCCTACCATAAGATTGACACTTTATAGTGGTTGTGAACAACATTGATGGCATTGTACCAGCATACCACATTGATGACAGGTCACCCCAGTAAGGTCCTATACAACTCACACTCCTATGTGTATACTTTATATCCCACTTATTTGGATAATGTTTTAATAACAATGCTACCTTCTCTTGGAAGTCTCACATCTTGATCATCTAGTAACCACTACCTTCCTGGCACTGGAATCCTCACTTAGGTTCCCCTCAATAATGTGAGTTTGATCCACAACTTTTTTCAACTTCTCCAGCCTAAATATTTTCACATGGGACATAATCTCATACTTATGTCTAGTATGAAATTTTTTCCCCATATATCCCTCATCTCATACTATAGTCGGATTAAATCATTGTAGATATTTATAGCATCGAGCATAGTCCAGCATCAACATGCTTCTCCAATGTCAAATGCATGAAGTCAACATCATAATATTGTCTCGGTATCTCTGAATAAAATTTATCTATGAACCTCTCTATGAATTCCTTCTATAACCAATTTTCAGTCTTTCCAGTTCATCCTTGAATGTCCCACAAGTGCTTTATTGATCCCCATAGCATATAAGTGGGCATCATGACCAACCACTTAGTTAGAGTCTCTAAATGGACAATTATTGTCTCTCTAGACTCAACCCAGAATTCAGCTACCATAGGTCCACCCTCTAGAGTAAAAATCATAGGTTTCTGAAACAAAAACTCCCTTGTCAACTCAGACATAAATATCACAACCCACCCTAGGTCACATTTAATGTATTGCGGGAAGAGAGCGAAGTTTTCTCAAAAACTTCTCCCCTTTATCTTTAGCTGCCACAATCGACGCATCAAGTTTCTTAACTGGAAGAACATTCATAGTCATGATCCTCAATTGTCCAATCAACAAGAACCATGGAAGCATACTCCCTATGAATCCAAAGACACTTCTCAGGTATCACATCTCAACCTTATATAATTTACGTAAATGGAAATAGTCACAACAAATCTTCCCCCCCCCCCACCTCACGACATAGTGAAAACTAAGGTGCTATCACTACCATTATCCATGCCACTCCTAGGTATTGGCTAAAAAAGTAAACACACTGTCATCATCAAATTTCTCATTTAGACACCCAATTATTATCATTTCTCATCATTTTTAAATCCTTGTAATTTGACATTATAAACCTTTTTTATTTTTAATATCTCGCCAAGGAAATAATTTTAAGTTTAATAACATACCCCCAACCCATTTTTACATGTGTGACTAAACTGATGCATGTCACAATAACCCCGACTGCCTAGATTAATGCATGGAGACTCAACTATCATATCAATCCTAGCCATGAATAAATACTAATAAAATTATCAAAAAATAATAATAAAATCACACCACAATTGTATCACCCAAGGTGAAATTATATTCAACTATAAAAAGACAAAAATAAAAACAATCCTACATCGTGACATGTGTTTTCTACAATACATGGGTTTGCAACTACCATGCATGAGTATATTAACAAGTTCTAAATATTCCTAGTCGCTTGTATACCATTCCATTAATAGTAAGAAAAAAGAAAAAGAATGAAAACTGGACCTCTTATAAAACTTTGTAATGTCATGGACCTGGTGCAACACATAGGTGCCCTAATTCGGTTAGTTACAGGACCTCAAGCACATATCCTTTCACGATAGAGGCTATTGACTAACAGAAAGGATCTATTAAATCAATCAAGGGGAGACTATACCATCATTTATCAGAGTAAATCACCATTGTAAATAAATAAAAAAATTCTGAAACATATATAACTAGAATAATACTCATGTCAAAAGATAAGAAAATGGGAAATACAATACTCAAAGAAAGGTAAAACATTATAGGACAATATAAGTGTCATTTTTCAATAATGAAACTGAAAATTAGGACACTAAGACTCCTCATGTGGGTTCCAAACCATGTCAGGTTCCATCCTCCATGATCCACCCTAATATAACACCTATCTTGAGGCCTTTTACCTTATCCATTCCAACAACAATATAATCTATTCAGGTACTGATCATGCATCCCAATAAGGTGTGAGTACAACTTAGTAGGCCACCACCAACATTTTCGTAAAAATATTGGGTCAAAAGATATTGCATAATGGTCTATATGTAAATAAGTGCTATGAAATTATAAATAGGTTATCACATTTTCCATTATTCTTATCTAACTACATTAACTCTAGGGTTCCTAAGGGTACCCATACCTCAATACTAACGTCATCTCGTAATGAATCCTAATGATTTCCCTAAGTTATACCATATCTCAATATGTGATTCAAGATAAATCTTGAAGTATTCAAGGTTCTGTGATATCTCAGTACCTAATTTGACTCATGTTGGAGTTCGAATATTCTTGTGTGAGGCCATAAATTGGAGAGGCATTATTTCCATTATATAATTTCACAATTAAAAGACACATTTTAAAGTTACCAATTTCATAGAATTAAGTAACATGACAATGTTACCATGGTTACTCCTCAATAGAATGACCATTTTACCTCATAAGTATAATGACCATGTTACTGGGTATACTTATCTATTTATAATTACAATGTTCCCATTCTCTTTACTCATAAGTATGATGACTATGTTACCATTTTTAAATCCCAAATTATAATGGACATGTCCCATTCAATATCAAATAATTAATTTACCAATTAATTATACACAACAATCCCATTGCTAATTCTACAGTTATGTAAACACATCCATTCCATTAGTTAATTCTACAATTAACTATGTACTTCAAACCATTGATTAATTCATAAATTTATTAATCAATATCAAAATTCATATTCCATAATTAAATTTATAGAATTTTTTATCTCATTCAAATATCATCTTACCATAATTAATCCCACAATTAATTATATATCATAGTATTTAAGGCTCATAATTAATCACAAATTAATTATCTCAACTTAGCCACTTCAAAATCTCATTATTAATCCCTCGATTATATATCTATATTAAAACCCCTACCTCTTATAATAAATTTCTAAAAAATTAATTTCTAATATAGAATCCCCTTGATTCATTATTAATTCCAAAATTAATGACATATTTTAATATAGCATCGATAAATCAATTGGTCAATCAAATTATTCCAACTCAATAAAATCAATTTCTAAGGGATGTTATCAGTTGTATTATTTTTTGTATGAATATAAAATACATTACTATTGGAATTATATTTAGACCACCAATGTTTATTTGTTGATAGAATATTTCCTAATAGAAATCCCAACAATCCAAATATCATAATGATTTTGATATGAGTTTCCGAATATAAATCCCTAAACCGAAATCATGATCAAAAAATTCAAGATCACATAAATCTAGACCTATATCGACAGTAAAATATATAGATCTCACAAAATAATTTTATATCCAATGAAAAATATGGTATCTTATATGAAAATATCAAGAAATTATAGAAGAAAGAATGGTAAAATCATTAGGAAGAAATCCACTTATGGGGAGAAGAGCGGATCTTCAATTTAGGATTTTGATCATGAAGAAAGGTGTTCTTAATTCCTTGGAATCCCTCCAGTTCAATGGTAAGACCTTACATTACCCTTATGAAATTAAAATAGAAATTTATGGCCACATAAGAGGTGAAACATGTAATTATATGAGGAAAACGAGTGAGATCCTCAATTTTAGGATCTCATAGTTGGCATGCACACTGTTTAATCGCATGGTTAGACAAATAGTGCGCTAACCATGCATTAGCCACTTCTTCAAGGGGAAACTTCATATAGACACCATTCATGGCCTATAAAACTATGATTTAACCATGCCAATGTTACTACCTTAAATATGAAAGATTGTACAATTTCTCTTAAGCATCAACATGGTTTGTACAAACCTTGTGCCAAAATTACATAACCTCTTTTAACCAAGATTTTATTATAATTCACCAAAATTCATCCCATGGAATAACTCACATCAAATTTACATATTTAAAATAAAAAATTACCAAAACCTTCACTCACTATAACTCTATAAAATGTTAGGATAATTCACAAATAGTTCGATCTTGGTGGAGTAGAGTCTCCAAAAAACACTTTTAATGAGTTTTGGTTTGAGAGCTCAGAGGTTTGGAGAAGTATTAATATAAAAATATTCACTTGAACATATTCTAAACTGGGAAAATTCCATTTAATGACATGTAATATAGTCACATGATGTGAAATCCATGGTGTACAAGTATATATAAAGATCCATCCCCTTAGATTAAAAACTAACCATTTAACAACCCACGTCATGTAAGTCATGGTCACGACATGTAACCTTTCACAGATTGAAGTTGTCTTTCAAAAAAATATATCAAAAACCATTTCATGTCATGTATCATAGTTACATGGTGTGTAACTGCTATAAAGCCTGTAGAAATGAACAATTATTAGTGAATTTCCAACAAAACTCTAACTTCACCATTATAGGTATCCTCCCAATATAAAGAGAGGGGAAAATGATAAAGAGGATATAGGTGTACCTAATAAAATGATAATAGGTTGTAACATATATATTTATACCATTATTTAAATGTGGTGATTATAAAAGTAATCACATCCCTTTGAGGAGGTGGTAGTCGACACGTCCACCGACGACCTTATAATTTTTACTAGCGACTAAAAAGATAAAGAGAAAAATGATATATTATATTTCTATAATGATAAATATGTAAATATTATCATAAATATTTCATTTATATAAAAAAATTATTATATTTATGCTTACTACCTTCCATATAACGTGTTAGTGAAAAATGAATCACATCCCTTTGTGAGGAGGTAGTTATCTATACACAGGAATAATTATTTCATAACCCATTAAGTAGAACTGTTTGTGGTTGTAGGAAATAAAAAAAACTCAAAAATGTTATTATAATGTATATATTGAGTTTATTATATCAAAATGTTATTATAATAATTGATGTAGGTTTAAGAATAAGTAATATAATGATTATCCTTCAAGAAAATTATATATTCTTCAGGTATCCTCCTTATGTTTATCCCAAATACTTGAAAGTTATGATTTATGCACAAAATAAGGCTTATATAATTAGGGTAGGGATGTTAGTGTCTTATTTAGTCATGTAATGGAAGATCCTAATAGACTTATAGGGTTTAATACTTTATGGTAGTCAGTACTCTTTTATAGTTGAAAAGGAGTTTTATTTTTATAAATTCCAAACATTATTCACTATGGGAGGAAAATATAACCTCATGTGGCTCTAGGATTAATAATTAATGGATTGGAGGGATAATATAGAATTTCCACACATCCACCATAAAATAAAAATATTTATACATTTTTTTCCTTAACTCATATGTTTCGTTATTTTTTTCATTTTTTATTAGTGTAACTAGTTATAAAAACTAAATAATTTATCCATTAAGAGTAAATTAATGTGTGAATTATTAGTTAATTTTTAACCAATGATAATTTTTTTATCTCCAATTCATATAATGAAAATATTACATGTGTTTTAAATTTCTTTTATCATAATCATATGTATCAAAAAGACACCATTTTATCCATAACAAAACTAAGAGAGTTTTTTTTCTAGTTAGCGGGTGTGATATTCATTATAAAATAATAAATATGTCATAAATATAACATATTATAAATTTATTATAATATAAAAATATCATGGAATAAGATAGGAGTTTCTGTAATCTTAAATAATTTAATAAAATAAAATTTATTTTAAAATAACATTAATGTTATTTTTTACATTTTTCATTTAATTTTAATTTTAAGAAAAAATGACAATGATCAATATAGAATTTACATTACCCGCAAATGTGTAACATGAACTATTCCAAAAAAAAAATTAATTTAACATTATAATTCACTAAATTTACTTCACTTTTCATATATTTAAAATCACTTATTTCTTTTAATTTTATACTATATAATTACTACATTCATATTTCTTAAGAATTCAAAGCAGTTATTAAATATCCAATTATAAAATAAAATTATAATCATAATGAGAAAAATTATATTTCAAAATAATATTTGTAAAAAAAAAAATTTGTTGTCCTGTACAAAATTATTATAGATATAAAAATGAATAAAGTATATTTTTTCTATATCATTACATACCTTATTATGTGGGTCGTATTCAAAAGAAACAGAAAATTAATTTCCAAATATATTATAATTTCATTAAAGATGTATAAATAAACTCTTTAAATAAATTTAAGAATTTATTTGAGTTAATTTTCATCATCATAATTCTAGTTTAACACCCTAGAAAATAATTTTTTTATCTTAAATAGAGAAATTAGTTTTTTGCATTCAATATTAAATTTCTTAAAAAATAATTTGAACATATTATACATTATTAATTATTCTTCTTCAAAATACGAACTCCATTTCAGAATATTCAATTTACTAATGTGTAAAAAAAATTAACATTAATACCATAGATTTGATGAGAGAACGGGTTTTGGAGAAAGTAATTTTTTTAGAAAAATTTAATATATCTGGACCATTAAAAAACTATTGTAATTGACATATGGTAGAGGCCAAAATATGTTACAAATATCCCTTTTTTCCTTGGGTTACCTATGTATTATCACAAATTTGTGAGAAGTTTCTCACTATTATCAAACCCTCTTACCAAGCTAACTCGTAAGGGAGTTATGTTTTCATGGAATGACGAATGTTAAAAAAGAATCAAGGATATAAAAAAGAAGCATATCAATACGCCTATTCTCACAATGCCCCAAGGGGAAAACCTTTCATATTATATAGTGATGCTTTTAAAAAAGTGATGGGGCTGCGTGTAAATTTAGAATATAAAGTCAAATCCAATTCTATAGGGATGTTGAAAAATCATGACCAAAACTATCTAACATATGATATGAAGTTGGTATTTATAATAATTTCATCGAAAATATGGATGTTTATTATCTATGGGGGGGAGTGCGATATATATTCTGATCAAGAGAGACTAAAATATATATTCAGACAATAATGGAATAACAAATACTAGTGAAGATGGGTAGATCTTATCAAGGATTTCAACCACTCAATACACGACCAGCCTAGTAATGAGGATAATGTGTAGGATGCTCTAAGTAGGAAGGATCATTCATCTTTATCAATTATGTGAATTTTTAAGGGAAAAAACTTCTTATACCTATAAAGGAAGGACATGGGAATCAGAAAGGAAGGAACATAATCAATCCACTCATAAATTATTTCCCTACTCTCTCCTCTGATGTGATTAAAGGATACGAAAAGAAATGATGTGGAAATTTATAATAAGGTGGAAGCCATGATAAAGGGGAATAACTCATAGTTTAAAATTGATAAGTAAGTAATTGATTGATTTGGGTAATGTATATGTGTTACATATATTCCTATTTTAAAGAAGGAGTTATTGGATGATTCATAATGTATTACATTCTCCATTCACATAGGAAGCAATATTATGTATAAATATCTTTGTGAGTAGTATTAGGGGGGAATATGACAAATGATCTCTCAGAATATACATCAATGTTCCTTGAAAGTTTGAAACTGAAGTAATAAAGGTATATGTCTAACGAGACAATGCATCCATTACCCTTTCCAATATGTAATTGGGATAACATACACATTGGAATTTTCATTAGATTTATGAATACTTCTAGGGAAAACAAAGCTATATGGTTCATTTTGGAGCTTTATACAATGAAAACTCACTTAATAAAAATTTGATAGGACTTCTCCATGTATCAACATTCAAATAAATACATATGATAAGTGGTAAGGCTTCATCGAGTACCACTATTGATTATATCTGATCCAGATATGAGATTCCCCTAAAAGATCAAGAAAATTATCCAACACGTTCTAAACATTGATCTGATCTTAAATATGTCGTATCATCCTAAAACTGATGGACGATATGAGAATACTATTCAACCACTAGAATACATCTTTTGATAATGTCCAATGGAATTTAATGTGGTATGGTACCAATATATTTCTTTGTTCAAGCTCTCATACAACAATAGTTTCCACTCTACCATCCAAATCACTCCCTGTGATGCCTTTTACAAGAATAGGTGTAGAACATCATCATATTTGGATGATATTCGGGAATGAAAACTTCTTGGACCACAAATGGTCGAGTAAATGGTGTAGAAGGTTAAGACCATTCGACAACACATGAATGTTTCTTAGAGTTGATAGAAGAGCTATGCTGACAATCATCAATAAGACCTAGAGATTAATATAAGAGGAATAGTATTCGTTCTCATATCTCCATTGAATAATGTGATGTAATTTTGGAAGAAGGGAAATCCTATTCCAAGATGCATTGCCCCTTTTTATATCCTTGATCACATCAGAGTGGTGGTTTATTGACTACTACTCCCAACAATCCTATATCATGTACCTGATATATTCCATGTATCCCTATTTTGAAATTACATATCAGACCCCTCACATGTACGTAATCTATAGTTGTTACCATTGGATAAAAAACATTCCTATGAGAACCAGTCGTGGTGATCCTAGATTGTAGTGAACGAGTTCTTCCAAATAAGGAAATTCACCTTGTAAAAGTTCAATGGAGAAACCAAAAGGTTGAAGAAGAAATAATGGAAAAAAATTAGGTGATGAAGGAATGTTACCCTAAACATTTTTAGTGTAGTAAATGAAAATTTTGAGGGATACCATTCATAGGGGGGATATTATAATGACTCAAACTGTTATAAATAAAATTCACCTTTTGGATTTATTTAAATATATTTTTTTATATGATGGTGATTAAGAAAACATGATGTCTATTTGTTTTATACTATCTGATTTAATTGACCATTATGAATCTTTACCATTGACAATATAGTTGTTGAACAGTGATCACATGGAAAAAATAAATATGGGGTTTTAAGAAATACAATTAGCATAGAAAAAGGAAGTTATGGCCTCAACTAGAAGGATTTTACCCTATGAAGCCCATTTATCTAATTACTCATGGGAGACAAAATTTCTAGTCTTTTCACTTGACTATTCCCAAAATGATATCTAAAAAATTATGTTTGAGAGAAACTAGTTAAGAGTGATGATTAAGGTCATCGAGATAACGACCCAAACCATGCTCATCAAACCACCCCATGAATGTCCCACAATCACATAGCTTACACTTTTTTTGTTTTCTAATGTTTTAGAGGGATATTCAACAAGACCCTAGTAATATTTATATATAATTTATTTTTTTATAGAATAATGAATATATTTTCAGTATATTATTATTACATTGTAAATGTTTTTTATGTTGATATAATAAAAAAATTGTATTTTTATTTAATATTCAAATTCAATTAATGAGTTTACGAATTAAAAAAATCTTCAATAAATAATATTTTAAAAAAATATCATTATTAAATAACTTTTATGATCAAATAATTTTACATGAAGTCTAATGTAATGTTTTTATAATTGTTTGAAAATTGTTATTGTAGAAAACCAAGAATTTACTAATAAATGGTGAGTTTATTTTAAAATTCAAAATTAAAAAACATAAAATTTTATTTAGATATTGTGGATACTATTTTAGATTCAGAATGATGATATTATCTGATGGTGAATTTTTCATAATGTTCTGAGACAATAGAATTTTCGTGTAAAATTTAAATTAAGTATAAATATACCTTGTGTATTAGGATAACATAATGAACCAAAACTGATGTAATAAACACTATAAATGGGTTCCAAGACCAAATATATTTTTTCCATTTAATATAATTTTATTTTGAGTTTATTTTATTTATTTTATAAAGCCATTATGAATGATCGAAAACATGTAATATAATATAAGATTCCAAAAAAATTCAAGGAGAACGACTCACCTCCATATAGGAAAAATAATTATTTATTTATTTCAGACCTTGACCATATAAATTAATATAAACAACTCCAAATTGGAAGAAAACATGGGAAAACTCATGTGATGGTATGTGGTTTTGGATATGTTAATATGTAAAGTCTAAACCCTAAATGAAAAAGAATTCCCCCTCCTTTCCTATCTAAAATCACCCAAAATATCATTTCTCATCACTCAATCTTCATAAATAATGTGGATACTCCTTCATCCACTTTCTAGATCCCTCCCAATGCCCCTTAATCTCTCAATAATCCTCTACCAATCTTATAGAGTCACACATTCAAGTTAGGTACCACCATATCCCCCTTTCAAATTCAAGCCACTTTTTTAAACCTACTTCCTTTAATTTAAAATGGCTATATTTATATTCATTTATATTTATTCCCTTACTATACAGTTGATGTTATTTTAATGGGGTATCATTTATCCTCCCTCATTTGGTCCCTTGCCTAATCAATTACCATGCCAAATTTTTGAAATGGATCTTCACCTTATCTTCTATATTCATGCTTGTTTTTAAATTATGCATTATATTTCAATTTCCTAATTTTGGGGAATGCCCTTCCATGTTCCTATTAAAACCCATTTAAATTTTTATGTACCCCCTTCTCTCATCAAACATTTTTCAGGATTAGAATGTAACTTTGTTATGTGGCTGAAATTTCACCACAATTTTTCATGCAAAAACAATATTGTAGTGAACACTATACCCATTTTTATATCAAGGGTATTTTACATTATATGCATACACTTATTCGGTAGGGAATTCAATATATATCTTCCACACTCCTCAATCATGGAATAAATTATGATGGTGAATGAATCTATGATGTGTGATCAATGTGGAAAACCTAAGAAAGAGAATTAAAGTAATATGATGGTCCTCCAAGATAGAATTCCAAATCATTGGTAAATGTTTTTTATCGTTACATGTCATGTTCGGAAAGGGAGTGAACCTGATTCCATTATGGGACCTTTTCCACCATGATGTGTTGCTGGATTTATCCTTGTCTAGATTATGATGCAATGCTTTAAGTTGTTCCACATTTCCCATATTTTTATTATGATTATCATGCTATATCATACCTCATAGTTCATTTTTATGATTCAAACTCTTTTTAGCCCCCGTTGATATGCCTATTATCTTATGTGTATCATCTTATTCATGTAATACTTTTATTCCCATATTGGTATTAATAGATTATCCCTTTCTTATGTTTTTTCCTATGTTATCCCATACATTTTTATGTTCTTTTTAATATTATGATCATTTTAAATAAGTGTTCAATAATATTTTGTATCCAATGTTATAAATATTTTTAAATGTTCCTAATTCATAATGAAACTATACATCTGTATCTTTTATCTTTTACTATGTTTAATTTTATTTAATTAAACATTTAGTAATGTGAATTAAGGAAAAGGGTTATTATAGTTGGAATCAGAAGAAACGAATAAATATTGTTGGTATTAGTATCAAAAAACATTATAGAAAGATATATTGATAAATCAATGTATAATAAAACATCCCTAAATTAAGGTTTTTATATATTAAGTTGTTTTTCATGAAAATACATCCATGGATGGATAATACAAGTGGATGTGGTTTTGTTATATATGTAATTAGGTGTAGCAACTCTGACATGGTGATCTAGGGAAGACTCGAGGAAACTTGGTACATGACAACATGCCTTATTTCACAGCTAGATTGAAAAATCTATGGGATATTCTTCTTTGTATTCATAATGTCATTTTGAACCAATATTAAAGGAAAAAATTCCCATATGAATATATATTATAAAATAGATAATGGATAAAACATATTTATGCCAAAAAAATTCACAAGATAATAAAATAAATGTAATTTATATATTCTCTCATTATTTTCATTTGATTCCCCTTATTTGTTTAATAGTTTATCATACTAATACCTGATTTTACTTTTATTCTAGAAAATGGCGAAAAATATGGGGAATCTTGTTAACAAATGATGGGAAGTGAAATGTGATGAATCCTCCAATGAGATTCCAGCATTATCAGGTTGAGAGTTGAAAACATTATCATGATACACTATTGGATAACTAAGTTTCTTATTAGAAATATGGAGAAATATAAGTGCCCAAAATTCCCTAAAAGAGATCAAGACACAATGGATAGATTTATATGAGAAACGCTTCATACATTTAATGGACAATCTGATCCATTAATCATGGAAATATCGATCAACTCCATTGAAATGATCTTCTCCTCCATAAATTTTTAGAACAATGGAATTCTTTACTAGATGCTTATCTTATGAAGGGAGAAGCTGATTAGTGCTGTAAATTGATAAAAAAATATGAATCCCAAAGATAAAATCTAAGGGATAAAGAGGATGTAGTATTGGAAAAAGAATTTGACAAATATTTTCCTTGCACACTCCGACATAAAATGGAATGGGATTTACTTTCCCTATATCAAAATGCGATGAATATATTTGGGAATATGAAGAAAACATAACAATACTTGCATGATACACCTTAAAATTTGTCATTACCCCTGAATTCAAGGTTGACTACTTCTTTGATGGGATAAAACATTTTCTACCAAATGAAAAAAGGATCTGTAACATTGATAGCTATGAAGAAATTGTGTGATGTGACATAAAAATTGAAATAGATATTGAAGAAAATATAAAGTATAATAAATAAAATAACTATAATGTGGAGATTAATTTTGGTGGTCCGATAGAGAGATCAAATAGTTCCATGAAATCTCAATATCCCACTTGTCTAATGTGTGGGAATAAGAACTGTGGAAATTTCTAAATGGGAATAAAGAAATGATTTATGTGTAGGAAGGAAGCACAACCTATTGGAATTTTAAGACATGAGAAATACAAAAATTTCTAGAAATAAATGAATTCTATGATCATCCCTCATCGCATTGTCCATTTCTTCAACAGCATAGAACTAGGTAAATTTTTTATCCAATTTTCTAATCAAAGGGGTTTCACAGATAACCAAAATCCTCCAAGGATGAAATAGAGTGTTTTTTTAATCCCTAATTTTGAGGTGAATCACATCAATGAAGTGTTGATAGGTACACAAGTTATTCACTCAATAATAGAAAACATAGTTTTCATTCTGGTTCTACGAATTCCTTCTTATCACAAAATTTTAGTATAAATATCCAAACATCCCCACAATTCATCGAATTTAAGATGTCAATGAAAATTCTATGTGGGGAAATTATTGAATCTCAAGTATATAACTAATCTCATATAATCATTTTGGGGAAATACTTCCCTGTTAACCTTGAAAAAATACCTTTAGTGAGATTTGATTTAATTCTAGGCATGGATTGACTATCCCTATATAGATCCAACAAAAACAATTATACGAGAAGGAAATCACACTTCTTATGGTGAATTGACCCCCTATTCTATAAAAGTGCAAGGAAGAGGATGAATCTTCATTATTACCATCATCTCCAGAATTGATATTATTCCACTATGAGGAAGCATATCTTTCACAAATGATTTTGTTTGAGGAAATAATAATCCTTGAAGAAATTCCTTTTGTGATGGATAATGTCATTGTGTTTCCCAACGGATTTCATAGTCTTTCACCAAGCTGAGAGGTCAAATTCTCAATGGAGCTTATACTTGGGAAATTTTAATCATCGAAGTATCCATATTCAATGGTTGTTGTTGAACATGTGGAGCTATGGAAATTACTATTGGAAAATTTTGATAACATGTTCATATTCCCAAGTACTTCACCATGGGGAGAAGCAGCCCTCTTCTTAGAGAAGAAGGATGGGTCAATGAACCTTTTCATTGATTATTATGATATAAAGAAGATCATGATAATGAACAAGTATCTTTTTCCACAGATTTATTACTTTTTCAATCAACAACATGGAGAACAAATTTTCTCTAAGAAGGATCTTCATTTAGGTTATTAGCACATATGTTTGACGAAGGTTGATATCCCCAAGTACACATTTTATACAGGGTATGAAAATGTGGGTTCATAGTTACACCATTCAAACTCAATAATGAACCAGAAGTCTACATAGACTTAATGAATAGATAATTTTTGTGACTTCCACTACAATTATTTGGTACTCATTATAGTTGATATTGTAATGTACTATAGAATAAAGGAGGATGACGATGCTCATTTTAACACTATACTAGTGACCATATGAAAGCATATGATTTATACTAAGTACATAAAATGTGAGTTCTTTTTGGAGGAAGTCTCTTTCTTGGGGAATATACTCACATGCAATGGGATATTTATGGACCCTCAAATGACCTATGTAATTAAAGGATGGTGGTGAACAACATCCATGGAAGATTTCCAAAGATTTCATCGGTTATCATCGTATTATCCTTGATTTGTGGGAAATTTATTGGGATTATCAAACCCTCTTACCAAGATATCAAGAAAGGGGGTAAATATTTCATAGAATGATGAATTCTAAGAATTATTTAGGGAGCTAAAAATGAGTCTTATCACTACCATTGTTCTCACACTACCCCTAAGTGGATAACATTTCTTATTATTCAATGATGCTTATAGAGGGTTACTAAGCGATGTGTTAATGTATAATGAAAATATTCCTAGACTATGCTTCATGATAGTTGAAAAACCATGAGAAAAATATCCCACACATGATCTGGATATGCCATCAGTTATATTTGCATTGAAAATTAGATGGAATTGTCACTATGGGGAGAAGTATGAGTTATATACTGATCACAAGATCATCAAATATTTATATTGACATATAAATAGATTACTATTTTTTAGAATAAATGGTTATATATCATCAAGGATTATGACAACTCAATCCTTTACCATCTTAGTAAAGAGAATAATGTGTCACATGCTTTAAGTAGAAAGGATCCCAAATCATTATCAATAATGAGAATTTTGATGGATCCTATAATTTTAAACATGTAGTGGATAGAAATATAGATTATAAAGGAAGGAACATCATCAATCCTTTCACAAATTATTTTAAAACCTTAGCTTTTGAAAATGAAAAAAGATTATCTCGGAAGTGATGTGTAAATTAAGAAGAAGGTGGAATATATGAGAAAGGGGAAGTCCCCATAGTTTAAAATTTATGATAAAGGAATTTTCAGATTTGGGTAAAGACTATGTGTTACATCAAATCATTTGTTAATGAAGGAAGTGTTGGATGATACATATAGTTAGACAATCATCATTCACCGAGGATGAAAATAAATATATCAAGATATTTGTGAGCACTAGTGGTGGTACAATATGATGAAAGAGATCACTAAATATACAAAAGCCCTCCTGGTATGCCAGCAATTGGAAGTTGAATGGAAGAAGTCCTAGGGTATTATGCACCCATTATGTATAACAACATGAAAATGGGATAACATCGCCATCGACATTGTCATCAGACATTCAAAGAAATCCAAGGTAATAATGCTATTTTGGTTGTTATAGAGAATCATACAAATACGAATCACTTTATCACAATTCGAGATGAACTCTCCCCAAATTTCTTATAAAGGTATAAATCAGATATATGGTAGGGATGCATGGAAGACCACTTTCAATTGTATCCCACTGAGATACAAGATTCACCTCCATGTTCGTGAAAAGTCTCAATCATTATATAAACACAGAGATGAATTTCAGTATAGACAATTATCCCCAAACTGTTGTCCAATCTGATTGGACTACTTAGACACTAGAATACATGTTTCTAGAATGTTTTATGGACTTCAATGTGAGGGAGGGACCAACATCTTTTTTTATGTAGTTCTATTACAATAAACGTTTCCAATCAACCATCAAAATAGATCCCTATGATTCCATTTATAGGAAGAGGTAAAGAAGAACATAATGTTGGGATGAAGTTGGGAAAAAAACTTATATATCCTAAAATAGTCTAGGAAATTGTGGAGAACTTTTAGACCATTTATTTGGACATAAAGAATTCTCAAAGTCGATATAAGAGCTATGTTTACAATCATCGACGAGAAAAAATGTTTGATTTTAAAGACATTATATTCCTCTGCATATCTCTATGGAATAAAGTGATGTGATTTGGGAAGAAGGGAATACATAGTTCAATGTACATCATCCCTTTTTAGATCCTTGATCGCATCAGAGTGGTGGTCTGTCAACTAGCACTCCCACAGAACATATCTCAATTATATGATGTATTCCATGTATCCCTATTGAGAAATTACATACTAGAAACCTCATATGTACCCAATAAAGATGTGGTACCATTTAATAATGACCATTAATATGATGTGTAGACAATACTGATCTTATATTATAGAGAAAATGATCAACAAAATAAGACAATTCATTATTTTGAAGTGATGTAGGGAAAGAGAGTCTTTAAAAGAGAAATGAGGGAACCAGAGGAAGCGATAATGAAAAGTTAACCTCATTATTTTTAACATTTAAAATGAAAATTTTTAGGGTTAAATTTATTAATGGGGGAATATTTTGATGACCCAAACATTTATAAATAATATTCACTTTTTTAATTTATTTAAATTCCTCATTTTTTAAGATGGTTATAGAGAACACTTACACACATTTGGTTTTGTCCTGTTGGATATATTGGTCTATTAATAATCACTAATGTTGATAACATAGTCATAAAATAATGATCACATGGTTATTATAAATATATGGTCTAAATAAATCTATTTGATATAGAAAAAGAATTGATGGACTCAACCTATATGATATTTCCCTATAGAGCCCGTTTATCGATGAATCCAAGAGAGATAACATTTTTTCACTTTTCCTTTGTCCAAGACCCAGCTGAGATACATCAACATAAGCATGAGAAATACAGGTTATAGGATAAGTTCAAGCTCATCAAGATCACAGACCAAACCATGTTCATCTAACCACCCCATGGATATCCCACAGCCACACACCATACTCTTAGGATATTTTATGGTGTTTTAAATGGATAAGTATCAAGACCCTAGAAATTTAAATATGTAGAGTATTTTTTATAGAATATTGAATACATCTTCATATTATTATTATTAATTTTTAAATTATATGTTTTTTGATAAATTATAGAAAAAGTTATATTTTTGGTTATTAGTAAATTCAATTAATGAATTTATTTATTAATAGTTTTATAAAATAAAGAATTTTTTAATAAAATGTTATTTTCAAATAATTATTTGAATCATATAAATTTTTATGAATTCAATTGTAATTATTTTTATAAGGGTTCAAAAACAATTATTGTTAAAAAACTGAACATTTCCTAAAAATTTCCATTTTATTTTTATAATTGAAAATTCACATATTTAAAATTTTATTCAGATTAAATGGATATTTTTTTGGAATCAAATCATCAAAATTTTACAATTGTGATCTTTTCAAAATATTCTACTACAGTTGAATTTACGGGTCAAAAATAACTACCTTATAAATATACCATGAATATTATGACATCATAATGACACAAATGTGATATAATAAATAAAATAAATGGGATACACAACAAATAAAATCCATTCTGTTAATATATTGTTATTATAACCATATTTTATTTTTTTTTATAATTCCATTATTAATCTTCCAAAACATGTAACATATTTGATGGTTTTAGAATCATTTATCTAGGAGTATGACTCGCCTCCACATATGATTGTTATTTTATATTTCGTACCTTTACCATATAAAATAAGTTAAAAAATCTCTTTTGGATGAATCCATAAAAAAACAGTGGGATCGTTTGTGGTTTTTCACATGTTGTTATGTAGATCCCAAAACCTAAATTATAATGAAATCCTCCACCTTTCCTATATAAACCCACCCAAGATCCAATTTCTCATCACTAAGACTCTTTTTAGAATGTCCATAATCTTCCATCCACTCTCTACAGTCCTTGTCAGGTGCCCCAATGCTCTCAAGAAACCCTTCCAAAGCGTTTGGAGTCACCCAATCATGTTAGGGACCTTCCTCTCATCCTTTCAAAATCAAAGAACTTCTTTGAAATTTGTTATTGTAATTTAAAATGGATATCTTTTCATTAATTTAAAATCATTCAATAACTATCCAATTGTTGTTATTTGAATGGTGGATATTTTAACCTCCCTCGTTTGAGACTTTACTTAATTCGTTACTATGATGAAATTTTGTAAGTGGTCCACAACTTCTCTTCTTTCTTCATGTTTCTTTATAAACATATGAATTCTATTTCAATTTAATAATTTTGGGACATTTACTTAATTTTCCTGATTACTACCCATTAGATGTTTAAATAATGAGATACCCCTTTATCTCTCATCATCTATTTTTATGAATTTTTATTTAACATTGATATGCTATAGAAATTTCGTAGTGATTTTACATGCCAAAACACATGTGTAGTGAATACCATACACATTTTCAATCAAGGTTATTAACCATTATGAATATATAATTATTTAAAGGGGAAATAATTATATGAATTTCACACTCTTTAATCATGGAATAAATTATTATGATGAATGAATCTTTGTTGTATGATCTTTGTGGAACAATTATGCATGAGAATGAAATGAATATGATGGGAATTACTAGATAGACCTCAAATTCATTGGGTACTGTATAGTATCATTATACATAATATTAGGATATGGAGTAAGACATATTCCTTTATAGGACTTTGAACACATTGAGGTGATGGCACATTTAGCATTGAACTATGTTTATGATGTAATGTTTTATGTTGTTTCCATATTTTCCAGGTTGCCTTTATGATTTCCATTCTATATAAAATATCATTGTTCATGAATGTAATTATGATTCTTTTTATTCCCCATTTAAATTCCAATTGTCTATCACATATCATCTTCTACATGTCATTACTTTTTAATTCCCTTAATATTTTTTATAGGTCAAACCTTTTTTATGTTTGTCCCAATGTTATCCAATACATTTTTATGTTCATTGGAATACTATAATCGTGTAAAATAAGTAATCACTAATGATTTGAATACCATATTATAATTTGTTTTCTAATGTACCTAATTCCCAAATACACAAGACTTCATGATCTTATGGTTTGCATTAAGTTTTACTATATTTAATATAACATGTATTATTGTTAAATAAATAAAAGGTTTTTTTGTAACATTACCTTTTTTCCATTTAATCTAAAATTTATGACATAACCAATAATGTTAAAATGTCCTTTAATATTGAGGTCATTAAGGCTAATTGGGATATAGGTTTATTTAAATGTTGAGTAATCTAAGTTGATCATTAGGTGTTATAGTAAAAAAAATAGTTAATAATTATCTTTATTTAGATGAAGGTCCATTCATTAGGGGTATTATATTGTCTTGTGATTTAATTTTTGGTTTCCAAAACTATAAGAGAAGAACATTTTCATTATATTAGATACCTCATTATCAATCAAATATTTATTACAGTGCATAAAAAAATAAATATCCACATTCCCCCTTTCGATTAAAATATGATATAAACATGTTAAATGATTCAAATATGATGTAGATAGATAATATTTTATTTATGGATATGATGACAATAAGTGATGTCTATTACGTTTTATTTTCAATATAGATATTAAAATTATTTCTCTAGTATATGAATTTCATCTTGAAATAAAAATTGTATCCTATTAGCATCATTTTTTATGAATATATGTTATTTTACAATCTTAATGGTTTTTGGTTTTGTTCCCATTTACACTTGAATGATCAATCCCTTTGCTTGGATCAATGTTATCAATTACTCTACATCAGTTTTTTGATATTTCTTTTTCTTTAATATTCCCATATTTTCATATTTATCAATTTTTACGGAATTTGTAAACCATGATTTGTGTTTTTATTTATGAACATTATATTTTTGCTACTTATTTTATAATGTATATATGATTAACCATTTTTATGGTGTTGGTTTTCAACAATGGTATTTCCAATTGTTAAAAACTATATTATCAAGATCAACATAAAATTTTGATGGAAAAATTTAATAATGGGGTAGAATGTAATACCATGAAGTTTTAAAATAAAATTATGTTTTATAGAATATTCAATAGGAAACACTAAGCATAAAAGAAACATGAAATATTATTATAATTGAAATGTTAAAATTATAACGTAGTTATTGAAATGAAATATTTGAATAGGAATAACCATATTACAAAATATATATACAATTCAACTACTTAATAAATATTTATTGATTAATTAATAAGTAATAATAACTCAAATTATTGTAAATTAATTATAATAATAATAAATTTTACTTCTTAAAAACAATACTTTTTAGAGTGAATGTATTAATTTATTCTTTATACATTTAGAAATTATAATTCATAAATGTTATCATTTTTTAAATATGTGTATAAAACATTTTCATGGATTGTTAATTGAGTTTTTTCATGAATTCTTTGTTAATAATATTAAAATTAATTTCATTTTAATTGAAATTAATTATAATTTTATTATAAATTTTTTTCATTTTTCATGTTTCATGAATTTTTGGTTAATAATAATAAAATTAATTTCATTAAAATTTAAATAATTCATAGTTTTAAAATAAAAAAAATATTATAAATGAAAATGATTTTTTCTAGAAAATTGTTTTTGTCATTGTGGTTTGTTTTCTTACATTAAATATATGTATCGAAGTATATAGGTTTTAAATTATATAAGGTAGATTTATTATTTATAATAATCATGTTCATATTTAGTAAATATTTCATCATTATTGTTTTTCATAGTGAATATTAACCTTATCAAATAATTTTCTCCTTGGTATGGGTAAATTAGTTAATTAAGATGAAAAAAATAATGTGATGGGTCTTAAAAAATCTATCCAAAAAAGTCTTAATAATATTAAATGATTTTTAGTTGTTCTTCCTTGTCCTTATTTTGAATATATTGAAAAAATGTTACATCTTTTTAGAATGAATTTAATACAATTTTAAAAAATTTATAAATTATAAATGTAACTCACATTTATTAATTAACATTAATATTATTTCATTATTATAAAGAGAAGTTATGTTATGTTATAAAATTTTATTTAGAATACATTTCCTTTATTTATTATATTTTATTATTATTATTTTTAATTTATGAAATAATTGCAATGAATTCTTAGGCAGAAATGACATAATGCATTTGCAAGAAGTAGAAAAATCATGTAAATGATATTAAAAACTGTATCATTAAAATTTTTTGGATGAAATATTATGTAAAAAAATTATTTATATATATATATATAATATTTTTTATGTTTTAAATTTCTATATTGTAATTCCATTACAATCCTCAGGTCATTGAAGCAAAACTATGTGAATAACATTGAAAATGAATGTAATGGTAATTATTGAGAAATGGTATTTCATTAAGAGATTTAATATTAACAGAAAATTATAATTTACACATTAAATGAGAAATGGTCTATAGTATCAAACATTTCCCACTTATTGGTAACTTACCCTCTTATAGTAACATACATAACCCCTAAAGACTTAGAATTTTTTTTAATTATAATTGTTAAAAGGGTTAATATAGTGTTCAATCTAAAATATAATTGTTTCAATATCACATAAACATGAGTAATTATTCTTCAATAAGATTATTTAGACAATTAATCATCTTAGATTATAAATTTAATAATTTGGGAAACATATAAAATTAAAAATAATTTAGAATAATTTAATACACTATGTAATTCTATGGGTTCCCCACTCATATATTTTAGAATGTCACCATCTCTCCCCTTTACTCATAGTTATTGAGCCACCTAAAATGAAATAAACACAAAAAACCTCTTCTTAATAAATTTATTAACATTCTTGCAGGTATTGTTATCATTATTGAACTATCTCTAGGGTTCTTTACGAGAGATCCAAAGGAGGTTTTTGAAAGTGGTGGTAACATCCCAATGAAACATTTTAATTTTAATTTATCTTCTACATCATTAAATAAAATCATGACCATTACAATATAAAACAAAAGTTTCTCCCATATATAGATATCTTATTATATTAATGGGAATACACTTTTCCTCTCCTTTTCAATCCTATGGGAATGAAAAATATTATTCATGTGTACGTGTGAGCCACCATCTCCATGAAATTATGAGTTTATTTTTCCATCGCCTCCTCCCATGGATGAATGTTATGATGGATTAAATTATTATATTTTATTTTTATGAAATTATTATAAGAATAAAAAAAATAACTTATATTTTTATTATTCCACCCATTAAGAAATGTTAATGTTGGTCATATATATGTGTGAAATTCCTCCTCCATGATTTTTATTATCCTTAATTCATGGGATATCCTAATATTATTTTATTGTATAAAAATAGTACCGATGTCTTTAATATAATTCTATGGGTAATTTAACAATGACCCCGTTGACCATAGACTATCTACCAATTTCATTTTGAAAATACGACTTGTACATCATTTAAGCACCCGATGTAGACTTAACTGAATAATTAAATTATTATATAATATAAATAAATGATATATGTAGTTTAATGATAAAGATGTAAACCATTAAATTGTGTCAATATAATTATATAATTATTAAAATTTTAATATAAAGATGTTAAAGAATGTACATAGTGAGTAGGGACTTGAAGTAAGTGGTTTTTTACTAAATTTCCCCCATTGTGTTATACATGAAATTCATTTCCAATGTTAAAATATTATTTTCCATGAACATAATGTTGATCTTGTTATGATGTAATTAAAATATTTTTTTTTTGTTTCATAATTGTAACATGTTATCACTTCATTGAATAATTATAACTTCACAGATGTGATCATCGTAATTATTTTTTTACTCAATATTATTTCATTTAGGTGTGTCCAGTAATATGAAATTACAAACATTTATATAGAATATTTGTCTCTTATTGATATATTATATCTTCTATGAAACTATATTTTTGATATTAAAAGTTCCTATGAATATCATTATTTTATTATTTATTGATTTAAATTCTATAAAAGATTTGAGGGTTTTAATGGTCTCAACATCAATTCGTTGAAACATAATTCATGTTATGCACCATGGTTTATTTAGTATAGTGTATATATTTCTACATTAATGTGATTTAATATTTTCATTTATGGAAATTATGTGTTCTATGGAATCATGTAATTTTCCTTAATTCAGTGGCTTTTTTATTCAATCGTTGCCTATGTTTAAAGGGTTTCATATATCAAACTTCATCCTTTGGCACATGATTTTAATTGATTCAAAAATATTAATTAATATGGTTTATAAAGTGACTCATCAAATATAATATCATGAATCATTTTTTACTCATTAATTTTTAGGTTCCTTATTTGGTTATTTATTCTAAATGGGTTTTCGTAGAAAATTACCATAAATGAATATTCATTTAAAATTTCTCCCTAATGGTTTATATACTTCTGTACATACTCTAAATCCATATGGTTAATATTATTTCAAGAATATTATTTTGAAACATAAAATGTTTCATAATTATATTTCAATGATAATAGAACCTCTTTTTTATGGTTTTATGTAAAATTTATTAATTTAATCAACTTTGGTCACTTTTTACTCTCTTCGTGAAATGTTGAAAATGATGTTTAATTTTAATAATAACTACATGAAAGAATTTTATTGATTTTATAAATATTATTTTTTATGAATATATCAGTGTAATTATCACTGGTTATTTTCTATAAAAATATATTTCTAAAAATTTATTTAATTTCATGTTTTCAATGCTAGAAAATGAAAAGTGTATGTCCACAACCAATAAAAATGATATACTTGGTCAAATAATTGAAATGTCATATACATTATCATCTATTAATTATTCCACTAGTTCACAAGAAATATTATCATATGATACCATATATATTATTTTCTATATATGGATTATTATTATTATTATTTTAAATAGATTATCATGATACCCAATTCATTTCCACAAGAAAATCAAGTGATAAATGAATTAAAGTTATTATAAAAATTATTGATAATTTGAAAGTGATCTTCTAGTGGTTATATTCATGTGAAGTACAAGTAAATTATTGATGATGATGGTTAAGGCCTCTTTAAAAATGATGAATTTTTTGAGTCAATAAGGTTTTCCTTATGACTTTTTCATTCCTTCATACTTGGGGGACATTATTGAGTCAATAAGGTTTTCTTATGACTTTACCATTCCTTCTTGTTTTGAAAATGACAAACACCTTATCTTAAGGAAAATTTCATTCTACCGTATTATTTACATTCATAAGGAATATTTTCCTTCCCCGGGGAAATTTATCCTTACCATGTTTTTCGTTATTCATTTTGTCTAAGTATAAAATTTGGTTTTTCTTCCAAAACCTCATAATCATATAATACTTTGATATAGAGCATTCTATTTTCAGGATGTATATTCATACTCTAAACTCTTCTAAGTTCTGAATACGAGTTCTCTGAATTCAGACTCAGAACTTTTATGAGTTCTGACTCCGCGTTCTCTAAATTCAGACTCCGAACTCTTGTGATTTCTAACTCCGAGTTCTCTAAATTCAGACTCTGAATGCTTATGAGTTCTGACTCTGAGTTCTCTGAATTCATACTCTGAACTCTTCTGAGTTATGACTCTGAGTTCTCTAAATTCAAACACCGAACTCTTCTGTGTTCTGACTCTCAGTTCTCTGAATTCTAACTCCGAACTCTTATGAGTTCTGACTCCGAACTCTCTGAATTTAGACTCTGAATTCTTGTGAATCAAGATTCCAAATTTCCTTGAAATTCAGTCTCTGTAATTCTATATAATTCAAGATCTAAATTCCTTGTAAAATAGTATCTGAATATCCTTGTATTATAGATACCGAATGTATTTTTGGTTAGAATGCAAACATTTATTTTCTTACACTCTAAATAATTGATTTTGGTTATTTGACCATATTTTTACTTACATTTTTTTTATAAAACGATGTCGTGCATTCAGTTACTAACTAACCATTGTTTGACGGAGACATGTATAGGTCCCTCCAAAATTCAAGGAAAGATATGACATTATGAGGATGGAGCCGACCACTAAAGTCGTTCCTATAAATTGGTGCTCATTTTCATGAGCTCAATAACAAGAACCAGAACTTTAGAACTGAACTTTGAAATCTTGGATTACATGTTGTTGATGTGATTTCTAGAGAGAGAGGCTCTTATAAAATCTCAGGCTTTGTGCAAAAAGCTTGAACGGATTGTTCAAAATTTTCTTTTTACATATTTTCTTTGTGTAGAGGTTCGTTTTCCTTGAAATCAGAGACTTCGGGTTGTAAAGTCAGAGGTGACGATTTCTCTACAAATCAAGGGCTTGCAGGGATAGCAAGATAGATACCGATCTTTAGATTGAGGGTTTACCTGGTTTTGGGTAAGAGAGACTTTTTTGAATTTATAAATCAAGGGACCTTTATCCAGGGTTGTTGGATACCCTTCTCTTTGGGTTAAAATAGTTATTACTTGTTACCTATAGTGTGTCAATTTTTTTCCGCATTATTTTTGGTTGTTGATGAATGTATAACTTTATTATACTTCTTTAAACATGTACTCTGATTATATAGGATTCTATACCCTTTTAGGTAGAATATTAGTTGTTGTAAAATTTTATTATGTTTCCTTTCTAGTTTTAATTTTTTGGAATCTAGAAAGTTATTAGAGCTTAGAGGTCTTGTTAATTTTATTTATGACAAATTTCCTTAAGGATTTTTTAAAGTATGCAATTCCCCCCCCCCCTACATATTGAGTATTTACATCACAGTTTGATTCTACAATAAGTATCATATCTATCATAAAATCGATCCTAACAATTGGTATCAGAGGAGGTGACCTTGAATCCTGAACCAATTCATCAATTTGCTTCAATGTTTTGGATAAATATTAATTAATCTCATGATTAGATTCAGAAGAGAAATCATCTTCTCCACTTTTTTGGAATCATAATGTTTGGATTCATTTTTTCTTAGAGATACTCTTGTTCTATTTTTCTTTCTTAGGATCTTTTATTTTGTTTACAAACATATATTACTAACAAGTTTGTGTGCCAAGATTTTCCTTAAGATGGTAGGTTTAAATGTTGGTTCCTTCGACAATCTAAATCCTACCAAACCTCCTATTTTTTATGGAAATTATTATGAGTACGGGGGAGATAGGATGAAGAATTTTATTATTAATATTGGATTTGATGACTACCTAATGCTGACGGGAGACTATAAGATTCCTGATAAGGAATTGAGAACTTTTACTAATCATGATCAATCAGAATATCAAGAAAATTTTAGAGTAAAAAATACATTGCTATGTTCCATGACTAGGAATATCTATAGTCAATTATCTTCATGTGAAGATACAAATAGTATCTGAAAGAATATTTAAGTTACAAATTTTGGTACTACTAAAGTTATAGAGATAAGAAGAGCTACGTTGAGAGCTGAATACCATGGCTTTAACTTTCCTAATAGAGGACCTATAAGGAAATTTCAGTAAAGGTTTATGACTATGGTGAATAGCTTAAAGTATATAGGATAAAAAGTTTTGCATGATGAGGCCCTTGTAGATAAGATCATAAACATCATTCCAAATGAGTGGGAGTCCAAGAGGACAAGAATTGATGAGAATAGAAAAGTTACCCAGATTTCCTTAAATGAGCTGTTTGGAACTCTTCTTCAGCATGAGACTAGAATGAAGAGAGATGCTGATAATTTTAAAAATAAGAAAGGGAATGGATTTGTTTCTTTTACAACTACTTCTAAACATATGAAATCCAAGACTCCAGAATGAAAAACTAGTTCAAAGTCAAAGAAAGTTATTATTCAGTCAGAATCTAGTGATACAGAAAAGTCTGAGAGTGAATTAGCTAATTTTTCTCAGAGAATGAACAAGATAGTGTCTCAAAAGAACTATCAAAATAAGTACAAGAATAGATACTACAAATATGAGAAATATTGGGAAGTTACTTGTTATGAATGTATACTAACATGTCATATTAGACATGATTTCCCGCTATTGAAAAGGAAAGAAAAGAAGGAATGGAATTCAGAAAGAAACAAAAATAAGTTCTATCATTTGAAGCACAAGAAAAGTGTTAAAGAAAACGATACTTGGAGTACTAGCTGTGGATACTCTTAGGGAAGTGAATCTTCTGAATATGAATCATCGGCATAGAAAAGTATTAGATTCCTTCCTACTACTTCTTTTCTAAATACATGTCTTATGGCCAAGGTATGCTCTATCGAGGATTTACCAAATTTATCTATTGATAAGAATTACTATTCTAGATATATTAATTCTAATGAAGATACTTCATCTTCAGATAATGAAGAAATACCTTATTATTGAGAATTATTTAAATTTTCCAAGTTGTTAGAAGAAAAAAAATTATAAAATTTCTAAGAAATTGTACAAGAAAAGTACTAGAGAAGAAGTTCTTACAAAAGATATTTCAGATCCCTCTAGAGATATTGAAGATAAGGATGGCCTTTTAGAAAAAACATTATAAAGACCTTAAGGACGTAAATTTTGAAAAGGAAGAACTTTCTAATGATCTTAAGAATTCTATTTTAAAAATAAATGTTTTTGAGGAAAAATCTAACTCTAAGGAAATAATTCCCGAGGATAGGAATTTATTCATCAGACTAAGATCCGAAATATTTTCCCTTAAGAAACTTCTTGCAAACTTTTCTTCTGGTAATGGAAATTTTGATAAGATGTATTCTAAAATCAAACCTCAATGATATACTACTGGAGTAGGTTATACTCACCGAAAAACTGTTTTCAAAAACAACTATATTATTCCATCCAAATCCCTTTTTTGTAATAAATTTCATTGTGGTGGGTATTTAAAGAAAAATTTCTCTTTGAATAATTTCCAATATCATGGGTTTCATAAAGCTTATTTTTATAAACAAATGTGGATACCCAAAATTTTGTTTTCTAACAATTCCAGATCCAAGGAAGTTTGTATTCCGAATGTCTAAAATTCTTATTTTCTAGGAAATAAAGAAGGTACCAATAGAAATACATGGTACATGGATAGTGGATGTTCTCATCATATGACTTGTAACATAAATTCTTTGAAAATATTATTAAGGCGAATGGAGGAAAAGTATCATTCAAAGATAATGCTAAGGGATAGATTATTGGTATAGGTAAAATCATTCTTATTATAAAAACATTGATTTCAAATGTTTTATTTGTTAAGGGTCTTATTCATAACCTCATTATCATATGTCAATTATGTGATCAAGGTTACCTTGTGAATTTTTGGAATGACAACTTCTTAGTACACAATTCCAAGGAAGATTTTATTCTTTCTACCAATAGGCAAGAGAATGTTTACACACTAAACATAAAAGACCTTAAGAGCCATGATCTACCTTGCCTTAGTGAAATGGAAGATCATTCTTGGTTATGGAATATAAGGTTCGGCATTGTAACCATAGGAACCAATGTAAACTTACTATGAAAGGAATAGTTAAGGATATACCGGAGCTTTTATTTGATTCATCAAAATTTTGTGATCCTTGTCAATATGGAAAGAAACATAAATCATGTTTTAAATCAGTTAGAAAAGTCTCAACCACTGATGCATTACAATTAGTGGATATGGATCTTTTTTATCCAACACAAGCTGGAAGCATTGGAGGAAAATATTTTTTATTTGTCTTAGTTGATGATTACACTATATTTACGTGGGTCTATTTTCTAGAAAAGAAATATGAAGCTTTTTCTAATTTCAAAAGTTTTAGATCCCCAGTTAAAAATGAGAAAACCTTCATTTGATAACTTTTCATAGTTATCATGGAGGATAATTTCAAAATTATGATTTTAACACTTTTTGTAGTAGAAAAGGCATTACTCATAACTTCTCAGCACCTAGAACTCATCAACAAAATTGTGTTTCTGAAAGAAGAAATGGAATTCTTCAAGAGATAATAAGAACCATGTTGGGTGAATATTCTATAGCCAATCATTTTTCGGTCGAATATTTAATTACTGCTTATTATACTATAAATTGTGTTTGAATAGACCGTTTCTTAATAAAAATCCTTATCGGTTATGGAATGGTAGAAAACCTAGATTTTCCTACTTCAAGCTTTTTGGTTGCAAAGTATTCATTCTGAATAATAAATATAACTTACAAAAAATCGCACCGAATTATGATAAAGGAATTTTCATAGGCTACTCCACATATTCTAAGGCTTATAGAGTTTTCAATAAAAACACTTGTTCTATTGAAGAAAAATTACAAGTCAAATTTGATGAAATTGATCCCTTTGTTTTTAAACAACCCTATCCTATATCTTCTAATGTGTTTTCAAAAACAGATTATCAATCTTTGTTAGAAGATCCTTATGATAAGGAAAATGTCCAAGAAGATTTTTTAGAAGCATTTACCATAGAATATTTATTACCCTATGTTGATGAACAGGTTTTACAAAACCCAAATCAGTTGTTTCTTAAGAATCATCCCAGTGATATTATCATCAGTGATGTAAATCAACCTGTAAGGACTAGAAGTTCCTTAAAGAATGAAGTATAACTTCTAGCATTTATTTCCCAATTAGAACCAAAAATCACTGATTAAGCATTAGGTGATGAGGATTGGATAAAAGTTATGAAAGATGAACTAAATGAATTCAAAAGGTATAAATTCTGGACCTTGGTTGAAAGACCTAAGGAAACATCTATTATTGGAGTAAAATGGGTCTTCATAAATAAGTGTGATGAAAATGGAATTATGTTAAGAAATAAAGCCAGATTATTTGCTAAAGGCTATAATCAAAAAGAAGGAATAGACTATGAAGACACCTATGCTCCAGTAGCTATACTTGAATCTATTCGTATTTTACATACCTTTTCTATATTTCAAACTTTTTCAAATGGAAGTGAAATGTGCTTTCCTTAATGGTTTTGTACAAGAGGAATTTTTTGTTGAACAATAACCTAGTTTTGAAGATACAAAACATCCTGAACATGTTTATATACTTACCAGAGCATTGTATGGACTTAAAAATGCCCCTTGAGCTTAGTATGATAGACTTATAGGATTTTTGTTTCAAAATAACCATATTAAGGGAAATGCATATCAAACAATTTTTATAAAGAAAGATAATAAAAATGTTTTGATTGTTCAAATTTATGTTGATGAAATTATATTTGGTTCAACTCAACAATCTTTCACAGATTCATTTGAGGATCTAATGAAATATGAGTTTGAAATGAGTATGATGGTTGAGTTAACATTTTTCCTTGGTTTTCAAATTTCTAAAAAACGAGAAGAAATATATATATCCCAACATAGGTATAGTAGATATGTTCATAAAAAGTATTTATATGACAACACTAAGAGTATTAGTACTCCCATTGGTACCTCAAACACACTTGATTTTGATGAAGCTGGGAAACTAGTATATAAAACATCTTTTAGAGGTATGATATGAAGCTTACTATACTTGACAGTTAGTTGTCCAGACTTAATTATTTTAGTATGCTTATGTATAGGATATCAATATAATCCTACAGAATCTCATTTAAAGGTAGTGAAAAGAATTATTCTCTACATAAAGGGAACCATGGATTTAGGACTCTTTTATACTTCTGAAAATGATTTTATTTTTAAAAAAAAAATTGATGCTGACTTTAGTGGATGTAGAATGGATTTAAAGAGTACATCTAGAACTTTTCATTTCTTAAGAGATTCATTAGTTTTTTGGTCATGCAAGAAGCGACACTCAGTATCACCTTCCACTGCTAAAGCTGAAAATGTAGTAACTAAAGTTGTTGTGCTCAAGTGTTGTGGATACAACACACACTCACAGACTATGGTATGAGTTTTACCAAAATACAAATCTTGTGTGATAATACTAGATCCATTTCCCTAAGTAAAAACCATGCACATCACTCTTGTGAAAAATTCATAGATATTAGGCATCACATTCTTAGGTATCACACACAAAAAGGAGATATCATTCCTCAATTCATCAGAACACAAGATCAACATTCTGATATTTTCATAAAATCGTTACCCTTCGATAAGTTTTAATACATTAAATAGAATTTAGTAATGATAACGATAAGGTAATCATCCTTATTAACTTTCTATTAAAACTAATATTCTTATAGTAATAAACTCCTTTTTATATGGAGAGTACATATGCTCGTTAGTCAGTTCAATTTTTTTTTCAAAATTTTCTTAATGAAGATTTTCGTACTTAAAATTTTCATAATGAAGATTTTCGTACTCAAGTTTTTTGTAATGATAATATTCGTAGTCAAATTTTTCAAATTTTTGATAATTAAAATTTTAATAGTAAATTTTTTTAAATTTTTTGTAATGAAAATATTCGTATTCAAATTTTTCAAATTTTTTGTAATGAAAATTTTCGTAGTCAAATTTTTCAAATTTTTCGTAATGAAAATTTTTGTAGTCAAATCTTTCAAATGTTTCATAATGAAATTTTATCATAGTCAGTTTTTTTTTCTTAAAGGAAATTTTTCGTAGTCTAAAATTTTCTTATTGAAGATCTTTTAAATTTTCAAAATGATGATTTTCTAAAAATTCAGGGTCAGTTTTTCAAAAAATTTTGTAATCACATTTTTGGAATCTAAATTTCATCATGAAGTTTTTTTCATCAATCCGAATAATCTTCCTAGAAATATGAATGGAATGTCTCCGTTCATAGGTTTTTTCAGTCATCATTTACTTGATGGTATTTTCATTTTTTTAATTCGGATTCCAGTTTCCTTAAATACAAATGTTCTTCATTAAAACCTCAAAAGATCGGATTGTACCATGATTTCCTTTCAGCTATCATATCAATCGTCAGATCTAATTAGAATGACTTTCAGAAATTGGATTGATTTTTGAAGATTAATTGTCGAATCAAGAGCCTATATAAAGGACCTCCCGATGGGCGTCCCACATCGATCTCAAGCTCTCACGTGTTGTAGCTTTTTCTCTCTAATTAATACAGTTCATAACTTCTTAGAGTTTTCTCAAATCCAATTTTCTATAGAATAATCCTCTCAAAATGATATGTCTACTGTCAAGTCAATTTCGGAGTGGCAGATATAGAGAGAAAGGTTGGTGCATCCAAACTTCTTCAACAAATATGATTCTATAATCTCAAAGAATATCAGTCTTAATGGATGGGAGAGTGTATGCATATCAAATTCAGGTGCTCAGGATTTTGTGTATCCGGATTTGATTATTGAGTTTTATGAATGAAACAGTTTCTTTAAGGAAGAAGGTAGAGAGAATTTTTCCTTTAAAAGCTATGATATGACTTATGCTCTTTAATATACAAAGGCAGCCATCTTGATTGGAATTCCATATGAAGGGGAAGTTGAGTTCTGTTCCCACAAGTTTCCAGATGTCAAAGGAAGTTTTGTTAAGGTCAAATCCATAGAGTTCCTCAGTCTTACAGATGTCAAAACTCTGAAGATTTCTCACCACTATACAAATAATCGGATCCTTTAATTATGGGTTCAAGTATTTATCATTCCCAGAAAAGGTGACAAGGAAATCTTGAAGAAGAGTGATATGTATATTTTTGGATTTTTTGGTGAATATAAGCAAGATCAATCTGGTTAAGCATATTCTCATTACGATTGAGAATATTAAGAATGTAAACTTAAAGGCTTAGATAATCATGTATCCAGCCATTCTTTCTAAGTTGATTTGTTGGTGTCTAGAATCTTTCAAAATTCCATGCAGTTCGAAGCCTATAAATTTCAAAGTCATTCTAGTCAGCGATGATTCCCTGAAAAGGTTGAACATTGGTTTTTCTCATGACTCAAGAGAATTTTATGTCCTACCAGAGAAAGAAGCTAAAGCTGTTCTAAAGGAACAAGAAGGGTTTGAACCATCTAAAAAGGATGGAAAGAAGAGGAAGTTAAGGAAGTGGAAGAAGAAAAAACCCAAAAGCTAAGGAAGCTTGATCCGCACCTCCAAAACCTAAGAAGAAAAAATATTATCCAGATGAGTTTGTACCTAAGCGTTGGGAAGATAAGAAAAATAAGAAAGAAGGAGAGCCACAATTTGGATTGGATCCTGCAGAAGCCAGGGCTTTGAAAGGAAACACGGCTGATGAGCTTGACAAGAAAGCTAAAGAAAAAAAGTTAAATAAAAAGATGTATGATACTAAGATTGTGCAATCCATTCTAACAAATACTTGAAAGCATACAAACAAATTCCAGTACCAGAATCATTCATGGTCGAACCGTTACCTAAGACTCTGGGGAAGAAGTTTATGACTTGGGAAAATCCCAAGAGAAGGTTGTTGAAGAAAAAGAAGATTTCAATGGAGTAGAAGGAGATGCTGAAAGTAGTGGTGATACAAAATACTTGATAAAGAAAGTGGAGGAATTTCATGAGAAGAAAATCCCATACGAGAAATTGTCAATCCAAACTTCACAAGTTAAATCTTCAAATATTGGTACTCCTGGGTTAGATGGCAAGGCTGAAGATGATATGAACAAGCTTTTTGAGGAAGAAAGTTATATTCCTCATTTTATTCATCCTGAAGATGCTGAGGCAGGTGCTCTGAAAGAAGAAGTATATGAAGATATGTTTTTTCAGATATCTGATAGGGAACATGAATCTTCAAATGAGGAAGCCGTTCGGAGATATGATAAAGAGAAATTGGTGTTTTTTGATACACCTAATAAATCTGTTATAAAGTAGAAGAAAGATGGTGAATATTAAAAGAGGAAACATGATGAATTAGGGAAAGAGCCTTCACCTAGAAATATGTTAGATTCAGAATCATCGTCTCTTGGACATGATCTCATTGTTCAGTCATTGAAGAAGTTGGTTAGTACCATACCAATTTTTTCAAGCATAGACTATAGATGCCAAATGCTTCAACATACATTAAACCATAAATCGGATTCAGTGTTCCTGGTGATGGAAAAGTGTGTTCAGCTTGAGGCTGATCTCAATAATTTCTTCATTAACTACGATGCCCACAAGAGGTCCTATAAGAAAAAGTTTGGTTGGTAAAAGAAGGCATCTTAAGACTTGAGAGAACTTGATGAGTTCCAAGATGGTGTAAAGGAGGATTTTGATATTGAAGATGGTAGGATCAAGGATCTTACAACCAGTGTTGAACAAAAGTTAGATTTGGAACAAAATACCCGGATTCAAGAAGTGAAGGATCTGAATGGGAAATTTTATTCTGTTGCCTAAAGCTTGAAGAGAGAATGGGATCTTTAGATTGAGATAGAGGGAAATCTTTTAAATCAAGATGAATCTCTGAAGGCCAAGAAGAGATTTTTATATCTTCAGAAGAAATAATCAAGGCTTTAGAGAAGAAAGCTGAGGATCAGGATCACCATATTAAGAGAGAAGAGGAAGATAACAAGGAGCTCAAAAAGCTGAAGAAAATAGTGAATAAGTTGATGCCCAAGGAAAAGGAAGGATGATCCTGGTTAAATCTGATCTTTTTATGTATCTATTTCCTTGTAAAAATTCATTATAATTATAATTAAATTTCTGGTTGTTTGTGTTTTTCATGTATTGTACGAATCTTTTACAGACCATAATTTCTTTTCTATTCCCTCAATTTCATTTTTAAAATCACAAAGGGGGAGAAAGGAAAAATAATTCTATGTAAAGAAATAATATCCCTAAGTAAGAGGGAGTTTATCTAAGGGGGAGTTTTCATTACAGAGATTTCCCTATTCAAGATAATGAAAAATCTTATTCCGGAAATGAAGAATACAATCCTTAGAGTTCCAAAGCCTAAGGGCGAGTTAGTTTTATTCATAATTGTCCATTTTTAAAGGCAGATAAGTTTTATTTCAAAGTCTACAAAAATATTTTCTAAGTCCTTATATTCTTTTTCCAAAGGATGTTTTTGTTTCCAAAAAAATGGAGATTGTTGAGTTAATAAGGCTTTTCTTATGTCTCTTCCATTCATTCATACTTGGGGGAGATTGTTGAGTCAATAAGGTTTCCTTATGACATTACCTTTCCTTCTTGTTATGAAAATCACAAACACATTATCTTAAGGAAAATTTCATTCTACCCTATGGTTTACTTTCATAAGAAAAATTTTCCTTCCCCAAGGAAATTTATCCTTAAATATTTTTTTGTTATTCATTTTGTCTATGTATAAAATTTGGTTTTGTATCTAAAACCTCGGAATCATATAATACTTAGATATAGAGATTTCTGTTTTCAGGATCTGAATTCAGACTCCGAACTCATCTGAGTTCTGACTCCAAGTTCTCTGAATTTAGACTCCGAACATTTATGAGTTCTAACTCTGAGTTATCTAAATTTAGACTCCGAACTCTTTGGAGTTCTGACTCCGAGTTCTCTAAATTCAGACTCTGAACTCTTATAAGTTTTGACCCTTTGTTCTCTGAATTTAGACTTTGAACTCTTCTGAATTCTGACTCTCAGTTCTCTGAATTCAGACTCTGAACTCTTTTGAGTTCTGACTCTGAGTTCTCCGAATCCAGACTTCGTACTCTTATGAGTTCTGACTCCAAACTCTCTGAATTCAGACTCTTAATTCTTTTGAATCCATGTTCTGAAATTCCTTGAAATTCGAACTCCGAAATTCTATAGAATTCAGGTTCCGGATTCCTTGTAAAATAGAATCTGATTATCCTTGTATTATAGATATCTAATGCATTATTGGCTAGACTCTGAACATTTATTTTTTTACACTCTGAATAATTTATTTTGGTTATGTAACCATATATTTACATACATTTGTTTTTCTTATAAAACAATGTAATGCATTCAGTTACTAACTAACCATTTTTTGAGTGACACGTGTACAGGTCCCTCCAAAATTCACGGAAAAATATGATCATTGGACGAGGGAGCCGACCGTGGAATATGTGCCTATAAATACGAGCTCATTTGAATGATCTCAATAACAAGAACAAGAACTTTTGAAATGAACTTTGACAACTTGGATTACATGCTGTTGAAGTGATTTCTTGAGAGAGAGGCTCTTATAAACTCTCATGCTTCGTGCAGAATTTTGAATGACTTGTTCAAACTTTTCTTCGTGCATATTTTCTTTGTGAAGAGGTGTGATTTCCTTGAAATCAGAGACTTCGTGTTGTAAAGTCAGAGGTGCTGATTTCATTATAAATTGAGGGCTTTCGGGGACACCATGAAAGATACCGATCTTCGGATTGTCGTCTTACCAAGGTTTGGGTAATACAAACTTTCTTGAAATTATAAATCAAGGGACCATTATCCAGTGCTGTTGGATACCCATCTCTTTTGGTTAAAATATTTACTACTTGTTACATGTAGTGTTTAAATTTTTTTCCCCCCGTATTTTTGGTTGTTCAGGAAATTATAACTTTATTATACTTCCTTAAACTTGTACTCTAATTATATAGGATTCTATATGCTTCTAGCTATAATCTATGTTGTTGTAAACTTTTATTAATTTTTACTTCTGGATTTACTTTTCGTGAATCAAGGAAGTTATTCGAGCTTAGAGGTGTTGTAAATTTTGTTTATAAAAATTTTCCGTATGGATTTTTTTTAAAGTATACATTTCACCCCCCCCCCTCTTGAATATTGAGTATTTACATAATAGTTTGATAATACAATCAGTATCATATCTATCATTCTATCGATCCTAATAGAATGCTAATCTTGATATATATTTTATGATAGGTGATCCAGATATAGAAATACAATGCATTGGTTAATGAACCATGCCTTTAATGGATTGAAGGTGGTTTTTTTGTATGGAGGTTACTTCTTGGATTTGACTTGAATAAAATTAATTATTAAAAAAATTAATAAGAGTGATAAATATAGTGTTCCAAGACACCCAAATATTTTCAATACACTTTCTATATGTTTTAATGGTTTTTGTGAACTAGTTTGACGTCTCCAATATCATAATTATTGAATCTTGTGATTTTATCCATTTATAATGCTTTATTCCCTGAAACATGAATAATGATCCTATTTTTAATGAGTATGAACTATATTTTGTTATTCACAATCAATTTTTTTATTTCATCATACCCTTATAATAATATTATGATCATTAATCCAATTAAATTTTTAATTGTAATAATGTTAAATTATTGTGAATTTTTTCTCACACTTATTAAAATTTTTATTCCTCATTTTATGATTGATGGTATTAGATTAATGTTTTATATAAAGGTTTAATTTGTGATTATTTTTATGGGAGATAATATAGAATTATACTAAAATGATAAAATCCTTATAAATTCGGAAAAAATTAACTTGAGGGAACTTATATTGTAATGTATGTGTTTTTTATAATTCTCTAAAACTATAAAACTATATGGACTTTACCAATGTAAGTGATCCAATATTTTATGATGATGTTGTATGTTTTGGATGACTTAAACTGGTAAATATTTTTTGGTACCATCTATTAGAATATAAAGATAATTTTTCTAGTTATGGATCTAGTAGTGTGGTTTTGATGTTGTTACAGTTACACTATATAATGATGGGTCCTAGAGGACACCTAGTGTAACCACATATGATTTTAGTAAAGAACATGTGATTAAGATGAAACCCAACCAAGACAAGTAGTTGGATTTGAAGGAAAAACATGTAACAATGTTTATTTCATCACCCATTTACTTTATACATTTTTTGAGTAAGGTTGATATACTCACATTGAGTGGAAAAATATCCTAATCAGTTATAGAGGTTTAATTAAATATAAAAAATAATATAAATAGATCAATGATTCACTACTACTTTGTGATATAATAATATCTAGAAAATTCAATTGGTACTAGAGAAAACAAATATTCCCCATATCTGTAATACAATCTATTGAGGGTGGAAAAAATTAATAAATTTATTGGTACGGTTGTTCCCAATTTTTATGGAAATAATTATCATTCCATAAGTATAAAATGCTTCCATAACAATTATCACATAGAATAGAAAAAATATGTAATAAAAAGGGAATTTCCAACTTTTATAGAGGGGGATACAATTATTATTTCTGAAAATAGCTATTTTGAATTTGATAGAAATGATAAAATACAATTCCATTTCAAAATTCTTATATCGAATCCAAAAAATTCATGTGATTCCAAGAAAAAAATGATTATAGAGTAAAATAAGTGAGTCTTTCTCGAAGAAATGTTAATGAAAAAGATTCTCATGTAAAAATTATAATGATATTTATTAAGAATATTAAGTATTTGGATTAATTGAAAATATATGTCTAAATTAATAGTGTAAATTACGTTTTCCTCAATGTAATGGGATTATAATAAAACATAGTTGATTATATAATTTTTAAAATACTTGTATAAATATTTATTTTAAGGATTGATCCTAATGTTTTACCATTAGAATAATATGATGATCATAACCTTATTAAATTGTGTATCTTTTCCTTTTATATGACATGATAAATCTACCATATATCCAAAATAATCATAATGATGATATAAATTTTCATTCTATTAGATAACTCAATTAAAAAATAATGATGTTGTAGAGTCCAATGAATATGAAAATGAAGAAGAAGATTAATATTACTTGGAAACAATTATTAACACATGAGCCTCTATTATATTAATTTTTTATTATATTTTATTAAAATGAATACTATTCATAATTTAATATTTTTTTCACAAATATTATAATTCTAAATTGCGGGTAATGATTTTGAACATGGTAAAAATATTCCTATAATGATTTTTTGAATTTACCCTTAGAAATTTATTTTACGAATAATAAAAAATGTAGTATTTAAATATTACTAATTATTTTTAATAATGGGTAATTTTATTTATAATAAATAATTGCTAATTTTATATTTTTAATAAATAATGATATGTTAGTTTTGAGGTAAAAGGGTTATTTTCTAGAAAACAGTTTTGATTTCAAAAATTATTTTTGTATGAAAAAGAATAAAGTCTATCCATATTAAATAGTTAATATAATATTTAAGGATGATTGATTTAAATGATATATAAAGATTATATATATATATGTTTATTAACTTTACTAAATATAAAGATTTATACTAGTCATAGAGCTATTGTAAGATCAACCATTTCTTGTGAAATTCATTCCATGAAAAAACCATTTTTCGATATGTTTTTTGGGTTTATTAAAATAAAATTTCATTTGTTTAGTGGATTTAAATTAAAAAAATGGAATCCATATTTTGAATATTAATAAATAATCTTAGGTAATATGTTCAACATAATTTTTGGTCATAATTAATAGTAAAAATAGTTGAAATTAATTACCACGGTAAAGAATAAAATTGGTTTATTGGTGGGTTAATCTAATTAGATAAGTGTTAAAATGATTTATTCAGGTAATTAATCCCCATTGTATGTTTGTATGTAAAAATTATCCTTGTCCCCATTTATCGTGTGAAATATTATAGTTGTATTTTGATGAATGTGTCATGACATTATCAATGAACATTGAAAAATTTTAAGTGTTATACTCACATGAATTATGAAAGGGAACATCCTCTCCTCATTCATAAAGACTTATTTTAATGTCCCAAACCCAGATGGTACTCATCAGTGCCTCGACACCGGTTTTCCACATGGCCTCAAGAGCATTTCTCGAAACACCAGAGGCTACTAACTTATAGTGAGGGCCTAAGTGTGTCTATGGGGAAACATGACATTATTATTAGAGTGTAACATAATGAAATAAATAATGTACAAGTAGTGGAATTAGTATACTAACTAGAAAATAAATAAAAAAAGAATACTGAAAAATAAACAAAATCAAAAAATTTATCCTTAAAAAAATTTAGATAAATTACACACGTATTCACAAAACAAGAAAAACATATTCACACAAAAAATATAAAATATGTGAATTAAAAGTAAAAAATATCCAAAAGTATCCCAGCAACATCACAAGCCTCATCGTGGTCCCATGTTACACTTCTCTTAACTAGAAATAAAAAAAATGTAGTAGGTTTTTTTCCCTTATCAATTTTAGTAGTCATATAGTCTGTGTGGGTCCCTAAAGATGGCTCAAATAGGGCGAGATAAAATTATTGTAGGAAACCACCCATGTTCAGGGTACAATGAATTAATGAATATATATAATATATAGTTCTTGCATTAAAGAATTATGTCATGACTTATTTAAGGAATTACTAAAAAGTAATCATTATATAGTAACTGGTTCTCATTTAATACCCACTTAATTTAATAAAATTAATTTAATCAATAATTCCTTGATTTGATAGTCAATCCCATGTCATTTATAACATTTTCATTTATATAAATAGTTCATTTAATCATAATATATCGAAACATATAATAATGCCCAGTGTTCCCCATAATTGTGTAACCAAGGATTCCTAAATAGGAAATCCCTAATGTTTAAGTCAATACTGAATCCAAGCTTCTACTTTGTCATAAAAGATGCACCATAAAATTAATTGCATATATTAATATATCATGAAGCTAAGTTTTTTCTTGTCATTCCTAAGTTGGAATCCATGAATCACTAAATGCATAATATTAACCAACACCCTTCCAATCTAGTCTATCTTGTGTGGTCCACTATGGGCGGCCAAGTATCACCAATTGATATATAATCAATTCCCATGAGTATGTCCATGGTATTCTCATATAAATCCTTGTATCAATCAAATTATAAGTCATTTATCATATTCCATACTTGGAAGTTATATAGGGGGTCCAATTATCACATTATAATAATTAAGATTCAATCTAATCGAGTTTTGATGTGGAATTATAATGTTAATCCTTGTATCACCCAAGGCCTACAACCATTTAACATCATTTAATCCAATATATTTAATCATTTCATGTTTAAAACCATGAAAATATTATACAACGTCACCTCAAGAGGTGTTTCAAGTTATTTTTGCATGATTAGAATCTTGGATCACAATTACTAAAATTTAAAAATCATTATAGTAGGCTTGTGAAGATTATGAAAACTGTTATATTTTATATAAATCACTTAACTGACGTGGTCATATCAATAGTTTGAGAAATTAAATCTTAGTCAACCTATGCATGAAATAACATCTATTTAATACACATGGATAAAACATTACAATAAATATATCAGGATTAATTATACTATTACATGGAATCTATATCACTTAACTCATGTGGGAATATTAATATTTATACCAATTCAATCCAAGCCAACCAATGCATAGAATAACTTCTATTAAAATAAAATGGTAAAATCACTTTAATGGAATTCAATATTAATAAAGATATTTCTTATCAAAGGACTAGAGAATGGACATACATCCATTCTGATTGTGTAATTTAATTAAAAATCATTCACATTGAAATTCAATTCATAATAGATATACAATTCAATCCATAAGCCAATTCTAATATGACATACCAAGCATGGGGTAACAAGCACACCCCAAGGAATCTAATTCCAAAATCCACCCTTACTGGTTTAATTCAATATAAAAAACACACCCATAGGTATTTTTCCATTTAATTCAATGTTCTCAACCTATAATAAACATAAAAAACCTTTTCAATTACCTTGGACATGCCTAGAAATTCTAGGGTTCAATTTTATTTAAATGTGTCATCCAAAAATTGGGTGTGTGGCACTAATAATTATATAAAAAACTCAAATTTATGTGATAATAATGAGACAAAATATATTAGTTTTGTAGTCAGTAGATCATCCAGTATTAGCTCTTAATTCGGATCTGGTCATGAGAATATTGATGAACAGATGAAGAACCTAATAGCTGGGAAAATAAAATTGCTCCCAAATAGGGAAATTGGTGTCTATAAGAATGAGGAATAACTAAAAAGAAATGGATAACTCACCAAGAGGGATTTAATTATTTTGACAGATATTGACTCTATGTTTTGACCAAGATGTTATCTCAAATCCATTAGTAGGCTTCATGGAGGGATCCCTCTATTCCTGGATAATGTGCAGGAGGAGTGAAAGTGGAGACATTGGTTTAAATTGATATTAATTTCATTCAAATTTTATAAATTTTAAAAAATTTAACTGGTCAAATTCTTTAGGCTCATGGTTTGACAACCTGTGCACTAATCACGAATAGTTAGCTATAGAATAAGGGGCATCACACAGTTTGATTAACTATGCACAAACTATCCAAATCACCTCAGTTGTGAATTTAAATCTTGCCACATTACCATGTGACCATAATCAAATAGTTTTTTTCTGAATCCATGAGTCATATGTATTCTCTTTTCCTATGCCTCACATAGTTTGTTAAATTATGCGGCTTTCCCCACATTGATTAAATTAACCCTTCACCAGACCATTTTCACACCAAATCTCAGGTTTCGGGATTTGAACAATACGTGGACACCCCCTATTCCTCCATAAACACAAACTAATTTCCCTCTAGGGTGGATATAAACACTTAAACTGATAATTTGTGGAAATAAAAGGATATTTACCTCAAGGAAAAATTGGGTTCTTGCAAACTCCCCCATAAAAGCAATTCATCCATGAATTACCTTCTCATGGGTGATCAAGAATGTCTGAGAACAAAAACATCCACTGTGATTGTACATCAACCACCCCATCCCAAGTCTCATCCTATAAATTTTTGTGCTTCCATAGCACCCATAATAATAGAATAGACTGATCTTTTATAACCATCAATCTAGAATCAAAAATACTTATAGGGTGCTCCTCAAAGGATGTATCTACCTGTAACTCAACAACCCCATGATAAAAAGAATGTGAAAGGTCTGAATAATAGTGTTGAAAGTGAGAAACATGTTTGATGTCATCCATGGCCTGATACCTCTATAGTAAATTCAATTGATAAGAAACTGGCCCGACTCTCTACAGAATATCAAACAGTTTAACATGTCTTGGTGAAAGAATCCCCCATCTCATGATTCTTCTATGTCCCATCCTCGGTGAATCCTGCAAGGAAAATTAATCCCCAAACAAGAACTATAAAAGTTTTCTATGGTGATAGGTGTAATATTTATCATGATATTCTGTAGTATCCATCAACTTCTGAATCAACTGAACCGACTTTGTGGTCTCCAGATCAAGACGAGGTCCAAATATAGTTACCTCTCTTGCCTCTAACCCACATAGTGTTTAATGGAAGGGACTAAAATATAAATCCTTATAAGTCATTTTATGCATATTATAATGAATGATATTGTTATAGGAGAATTCAACTAGGGGTATATGCCTCTCCTAAAAACCTCATAAATCTAGGATGCATGCTAGAAACATGTCGTCAAGCACCTAAATTGTGCATTCTAACTATCCAACTGTCTAGGGGTGGTATGTTGTGCTTAGAGTTAACTATGTATCTACTTCCCTTTTTCTCTTTCTAGAACCATTATGAAAACCATGAATCTCTATCTAAAATATTTTTATGTTGTTCCCCATGAGTCATATTATCTCACAAATATTCATCTGTCCAAAATCTTCCAAACTAATGGTTTCTTTAATCGGTAGGAATTGTGAAACCTTCGTTAGAATTTCAACAACATCTAATATAGAATCATCAACTCGATATGAACATTGTAAACATTTAACAAAATCCATCGTATCATCAACCCACATCCACTCAGGTATGGGTCATTGTTGTATAAGCCTGGTAGGTCATTAGTGTTTTTCCTTCACCTGTATATAAGTAGAAAATCTCATGAGGAACCCAACCACCCATCTTTTCATACCCAACCAACAGTATGAGAGAATTTAAATCCTGATACATCTTGGTAATGACATGATGCACTGCCCAAGAAGAGGCACGTAAATATTGTATCATCTCCATGAGCATGTCTACTAAAACTCATATGTGACCATTTACATATAGGATCTCGTCCTCAACTATGGTCCACCCAAGAGGAGGGACATCACACTCCACACACTCCAATAAAACTAGGCCTTCTAAATATGATATAATTCTCATCCTCACTCTATCCATAAGTTTAAAGATACCATCTATGGATGAATGAGTATTTTTTCCTTGACGATAATGAAATTCCAAGTTCTTCTTAGATAAAAAATCCATGAGCTTCCACTTGCTACTAGCTTTCTAGACTACATATAACCAAATCCTCCAACTTAGTGAATTAGTGACTGCATTTCCCTTACAAGACCTGTAATAAATATCCAAATTTCAATGTTGTTGGAACTAAACCCAATTTTTTTTGCTCAAGTTCATATCACACAGGGTAAAAAATTTTATTAGGCTTTTTTGGTCCATGCACACCTAAACACACTCTCCCATTAAATATTGTCTTCAACAATGTAGTGCATGAACCACTAATGATAACTTAAAAACCATCATTGGGTAATTCCTCTCATGTGGCCTCAACTACCAAGACACATATTCCACAACTCTATCTCCCTATATAATAACTACTCCCTGACTAATACCTAATTCTTCATAGTAAACAATATAACTCTTTCCCGACTCTGGAACGTTAGTATCAATGCTAATGTAAATCTCCATTTTAGATCCTAAAAGTCTATCACTCAAGAACTTTACCATGAAAAATTCACAACCTTCATTGTCAACCCATTCAATGGTGCTTCAAAGCGTGAGAAGTCCTTTATGAAATGTCTCTTATAAAAATAAATCCCAATGAAACTCTATATCTCAAAGATGTTATTGAGATCCTACCAGGAAACTAAAGCTATCAACTTATCTAGTATATTTATACTCTTTTCTCTATGATGATGTTACCTAGGATGTGAATATGATCCATCCAAAAGTGGAACCATGTGAGCTTATCATATAACTCATTCTCTATCAGTGAATTCAATATGATCTCGGAATGACTCTCATAGTCATGTCTACTATGAGAATAAACCAATATATCATCCATCAAAATAACAAAAAAAAATTAATCAATATAAATATGGAACACTTAGTTTATTAGTGACATGAAGAATAATAACATGTTTTTTAGGACAAACTATATAACAGAATTCTCATATAGACCTTACATGGGACGAAAGGCAGTGCGAGGTATGTCTGGTGGTCTAACATGAACCAAATGTTAACTGAGTCTCAAATAAATCATTTAAAAATCCTTATCTCCAAAAATATAGTCGAAGAGATCATATATCATTGGAAAAGGATTCTAGTTCATAATCATCATTTAGTTCAATTTATGGTAATCCACAAATAGAGAAAGGTTTCTATTGGACTTTTTCGCAAAAAAGACTATATAAACCCATAGAGAAGTGTTGGATTTGATAAACCATTTTCCTCTAAATGCTTTACCTTAATCATGATCTCATTCATCTTAGTAGTAGCTATCTTATAAGAATTAATGGATATAGTTGTATCCCCTGGAACTAGCTCTATAGAGTACTCTGCCTTTCTCACTATAGGTAACCTATAATATCTGTTCTAGAAAACTTCTCTGAAATGATCAAAGACTAGTGCGAATTAAGCATGAATTGTTCCTTGAAAAACCAAATAAAAACATTCAATCTGGGATGTCATCCCACCCAACCAATGAAACTTAGTTCCATCTCGGGTTGTCGTGAAATCCCATACACCATTTTGAATGAACTCACCACCCCATGGTGATGTAATGGTCACAATTTTGGTAGTAGATATTGATGATTTCTAGAAATATTTCCAACAAGTACATCCTGAGAATGATATCAAAACAAGTCATCTCCATTAAATAGATGTTCCATATGATGTTACACCCATAATCCTCATGGGGGAATTATTTGAACTGATGTAAACCCTCTATTATAATCTCTATTATAGTTTCAAGCATCAACACACCATCATATGCATAAAAACTAAGGCCAAGTCTCATTATAATGGGAACAGATATTGATATATGAGAATCTCGGGGATCAAAAAGTTTAGATTCTAAATTATAAGCTGCTAAAATAGTATATCTGATAGTAGATTTTATTAAATCCTCATCCTCAATGATCGGTCAAACATTGTTTATCTAGAATGAAACACAACCCTATGATACTATCTAGATACCGATACTAGATCCACCATACTATCTCTATAAAATTTGGGGGATGACTTCCACAACCATTACCATTACCTTATCATAATCTAGTAGATATACTCCAACATCATGATTTATGATAAGATACTAACCTTGATTTTTAAATTTGGATTCAATGCATACACTTTCTCACTTTATATCAGAGAAAATTATCTATAGATATACAATAGATGGAAAATATTTCCAAATTATTGGTACTTTATGGGGTCCCTCATACAATGCGGCCTCATATTTTTTAGCCTATCGCATTGGTAGAACCTTACAAGGATTCTTGAATATGTGTCATTGCTATTGGTATCATAGTATAGAAGCTCTAAATGATGCTTCCAACTACTAGTCTATGTAGTTCCTGATATAGTTGTGGAACCACTCTAGATATCACCACCTACCTCACTTGGGTTATCCTTTGTGAAACGATCCTGATTCACTTTCCTGAAAAGGGTAGTATTACAAAATACATTTACCTACAATTAGATATCACAACTATTATCATCCTCAAATCACCATGATTTATATAAATCGTCTCCAAAGAAATAGGTATGATGCATTGGATATTAGTAAAAAGGGATTAGTGCTCCATAAATGGTAGTGTTTCATTTTTCAGATGCAAAAACTCTTGTGATCGATCAACCCTCAATGTCTCAAGATAAAAATAAGTGTACAGGGATGTATGAAAATACACCTAGTACACCTCCCAATGATGATCCGTCTGAGAGATAACATCCCACCATCTCTTAGAGGAGTCACACATAATATATGTAGAGATATTGACCCTCCCCTATAAAGGTATCTTTAGATGATCAGTGATAGAAAGAATGGACTCTAGAAATGATTATAGAGCCTATGGTCCTCCATCCTCCATAAATATTGGTGGATGCTACTTTTTAAAGTCACATGTGAACTCTTCCATAGTAAAGTCTGGTACCATGGCTCCTTGAATGGTCTCAATAAAGAACAAGAACCCCTCTTTGAATTTTTCCGCATCACCTAGGTCTGGAACAACAGCTAGTACCACAACTGGAACAACTGGAGTATCCACTAGTATCCCATGGACTACCACCTATATAGTTTGGTCATCGCCACCATCCTAGTGTAAGAATGGTTGTTTTATATGTGTATTTCCTCTATAATCCCAAACATCAGCCCCGATTTTATATTTTTATAATTTTCCATAGCTCAAGAGCACTAAAAAAGAAAATAGACAGGTAGAATCCATCCTAGATAAGAACGCTACCCTCTACCAGCTCCAAGAGTCAGGTCTAAATGTTTTACTGATATGGTATTTGCTAGATAAACTATTAATATCCCACTACAATAGCCAGGTCTAGTTAGGTTATATAATATAATCCATTTTATTTTTCATTTCCTTTCATATTCATTTCACATTTATCTCATTTAATTTTTACAAGGATAAAGTAATGGCCTTCCAAATTCTGATCCAAAAGGGACCATACTACCTAGGGAAAAAATACTGGATTCCATCTAATCCAAACTATAACATATCCCAGTATACCTACCACAGTAGCCATTATATATATCACATCACCTATTACAATATCACGAAACAAGTAATGCATCCCAAATGGCATAGAATGATACGTGGTTTGTGAAATCTTGTAGGATTCTATATGATGAAAGAGATGAAACACCCCCATTTCATAGGGTTACAATACAATATTCCCAAAATTCATGTCAACAATAACAAAAATACTAATTTGTATCAACATACAATTGAATCAAATCAACAATAATAGTCATAATCCATAGGATAACAATTTAATTCATGTAAATTCGGCATTTTCATGCACATGTGTTAGCTAGCCCCAAGGTCATCTCATTACCAAACTCCATTTCCTTCATATCCCATTACATTTTCTCAAAAAAGAAAGCAAGTAAAGACACCTCTGATTCAACTTTGAAATGTCTTGAACTTAGATTCCACTTATCAATGCCCTGAGGCCGGTTAGCCACATGTCCTAAAGCACATTTCCCCAAATTCCTGAAGCTGTTGACTAATAGTGAGGGCCTTGGTGTGTCTATGTGGAGACTATTACCTCATTACTAGAGTGTAACAAAGTATAATAAATAACATACAAGTAGAAGAAGTATTATAATTACCATAAAATAAATGAACAAAATACTGATAAATTAACATCATCAGAAAAAACATCACAAAGAAAATGATGATACATGCCATATGTCTCTACAAAATATCCAATATACGATCACTTTTATGATATAAAATACATAAAACTAATTTTAAATAGGAAAAAAGTATCCCAGTAGAATCATAAGCCTCATCTTGGTCCTATTATCTATTGTTCCTGGCCAGCAATTATGAAATTGTAGTAGGAAACTCGACCTTATCAATAATTGAAACTACACTATCTGTTGAGGTCTTCAATGGTGGTCCAAACATGGTGTGTGAGATAAAATCCAAATAGACAACCTCCCAAGGACAATTTCCAATCAGTCAGTGTATATATATAATAGATAGTGCATGAAATAAAGAAATATGTAATTTAGTATTCAATGAATTACTCAAAAGTAAACATCTTATAAGTACAGGTTCCCATATAATATTAATTTCATTTAATAAAATGCATTTAATCAATAATTCATTTATTCAAAAATCAAGAATGTGTCATTTATAACATTATTTTTTTAACTAAATAGTTCATTAAATCATGATGTCTTGAAACCTATCATAATTATTATTGTTCCCTATAAACGTGTAAGCAAATATGCCTAAACATCTCATCCATAAATTGTATTTCATTACTGAATCCATGCTTGTACATTGTCTCGGAAGAATTTTTATATAACTCATTTCATATGATAATCATTCATGAATATGAGACAGTTCTTGGAATTCCTAAATTGGAATCCATGTATCAACCCATTTATAATATAAACCAACACCCCACCATCCCATCCATGGAGAACCTCTCATAAACCCATGTACTACTCTAGGTGTGGTATAACATCCCTGCCAATTGAGATTGTTTTGGTGGTCCACTCTGGGATCCAATTTAGAACCCATGGATTTATAATTTATTCCCTTGATTCCATCCATATAAATATCATATTCATCTATGTATCACATGGAATATAATTCATTCCATAGAGTATGTCCTTAGCAGTTCTGCAGGGAGTCCATGTATCGATTAGGCATAATAAAGGTTCAAGATAATCAAGTCCATCAATGTAATTATTATGTGAATCCTTTTATCACATGAGGTGTATAACCATTTAACATAATTTAATCGTGTCAAGTTACCAACCAATAACATCTAATCCAAACACACCTCAATTTTTATTTCAAGTCATTGGCCATGCTTTGAGGCTTGGATGACAATTAATCACATGGTAAAATACTTATAACTAGTTTTTCGTGATTAATTAAAATATTTCATGGAATAAAAATCACTTAACTTTTGTGGGAATAAAAAAATTTAAAGAGATCGAATATAATTCAACCAATACATGGAATAGTCACAATTTAAATAACAAGGAAAAATTATCATAACAAGATTTCCAATATTAATTAAACTATTAAATAGTATGATCATAATATAAATCACTTTTGAATATCAATATTTATATAAATTTTAGCTATTTAAATCAATTAATAGAATATCCTCTATTCTACTGACATGGGGTATTCACTTTAATGCAATTCAATCTTCGATAAGGTATTTCTTAGAAAATTCCAAGGGAATAGTCATCCATAATTTCCTATTACTTTGATCAATTAAAATTTATTGACATTTAAATTCAATTCATCATTGATATAAAATTCAATTCATAGTCTAATTCACATTTTTTATCCCATGAAATGGGTAAAAGGAACACCCTAAGGCATCCAACTCAAATATCCACCCACTGTGGTTTAATTCAATATAACCCACAAACCCAAAGGGGTGGTTCAATTAAATTCATGGTTAGAAGCCTATAATAAAATTCCAAAATCATCATTAATTTCCTTGTTTGTGGAAATAAATTTTTTCATTCAATTTCATATCATGAAAACTTCCATAAATTGGGTGAACAATATGCCAACATTTATAAACAGCATGACTTTATGAAAAATACATGAAACCACCTACCATTGGTCTATAGTTTATATGTTGTCCAGTATTCGCTCGTGATTCTTCATTGATTCGGATAGAATCGAAGAACGAAGGAAGTGACTACTAATTTTTAAAAACCTCTCTCACCTAAATTTTACAACAGATATCAAGAAGAATAGATAATTGGACAAAAGTATAAATCAGTAAGATGGATTCAATGAATCTCACATATCTTGATTCTGAGCTAAAATTAAGAATTTATCTCAAATCAAAGTGTCAATTCATGGAGAGATCTCTCCATTAATGTATTATATGTTGTAGAAGTAGAAGTGATAAAATATGATGACTAAATAGATTTTGATTTAATTTAAAATTATCATATTTTGCAAATTTTAAAGGGTTTCACAATTTAGGAACATGGTTTGTAAAAACTGTTTTCCAACCATGCATGTCTAGCTTTAGCAGAAGGGGTACCACATGATTTACCCACACTATTTTACTAACTATGAGAAACTGAGAAAATATCATCTTTAAATATTATATATTAGGCCACGACACCATGAGACCTGAATCACATGGTTTTTCTGAAACTATGTGGCCTTCCCAACACGTTATAAAGAAACCATATGATAATCCATTTTCATTGAAAATATTGGGGATTCAGGATCCCAACTATCCTCAAACACCCCTAAAACTCCATAACCTCAATTGGATTTCACAATAGTCCATATTTAATCATTAAAATTTAGAATTTGTGGATATAAAACTATTCATACCTCATGTATGAACTAAGTTATTACACATAACATGGAATTTATATCAACCAAAACCTACCATATTCTCTACCAATAACACTTATCCACATTATAGATGTTATGGAATTCCTAAAATACAAACTCTATGGTCCTTAATAAGAGACCCATATAAGGTTCTTCTAATTGAAGGCGCTTTCCTACACCATACTCTTTCTATTTTATCCTTCTTGTAACCACATTAAATTAAGTATTAAAAATTATAATATAATCACATAGGTATATAACATATAATATATGTTCTCATGTTTATGTAATAATATTTATACATCCCATTCTCCATAAAATTGGATATAAAACCATCACTCTGGTGTACAATGAGCTACTTCCTTGTGAACCAATGTAATATGATTTCCATCATTGATTTGGATAGGTAGTCAAAATGATATAAGTAATGAATATATATCATAAATTTAAAACGATATTTAATTTAAAAATTAATAAATTATCCACTTCCTTACCCATTTTCCCCTTAAAGAGAATGATAATGTCACTTGTGTGTATGTACGACCTACCATCTCCACGAAGAGATGTGATTCATTTCCCTTATCTAACCTTCTATAATAATTCTAAATATTAATCAGTTGTCAAAATATAATATTTATACAATTAATATAATTCAATATATTATCTGACAAAATATAATACATAAAAAATGGAATGTTTGTGACAAAACATGCATCATAAAATGATGTAGTTAAAACCTGAAAAATGGTAATATGAATGATTATTCATGAACATGTAATAAGATGTTATAGGAGGATCATATTAAAAATTATAAATATAAATATAGTACTATTATAATTTATTAACCTATATAATACCATTATTTATTAGCATAAATTATTTTCATGTAAATGGAAGCCTAAGAAAAAAAGGATTGAGTATCAATTTCTATTCCATTCATACAAAAGTTTTATTATGATACAATTAAAATTTATGTACTGAATGGGTTATAAAATTCATATATTTATACTAAGTAGTTATTTATTAATGGTGATTAATACTCCAATTAATCTTTATTTTTAATGGGTAACAATTCAAATGTTGCCTTGGAGGTAAGAATTTACATTCTAATCTCACATTATTTTGGGTTTTATTATAATTTCATTTAAGTAATGTCGACATTTTACCTTCATAAGATACAATAATCTTATTATCCTATTTATATATAAGGTTCCTCCATATATATTGTTCAATATTTTACTTTCTTTGATATTTTAGTCATGAAATTATGTTTTTAGAAGGAAAACTGATTTTATTTGTAATTTAATATATTATATTTTCTTCCAATTCCATAATTTTCAATAAATCTTAAAAAAGACCTTGAAATTATTTAAAAATAAAATTTAATTTTTCCCATTACTAGTTTAAAATTTACTAAAGGAATCATTGTAATGTTTTCCCTATGTTTCTCTTTTTAAAATGTTATAGAATTTAAAATAAATGTGTCTTTAGAATATATGGTGTTAACAATAATACCCACTACCATAAATATTTTTTGAAATTTTGATTCTTCTAAAACTTTCACACAATATTAACAAAAAAATTATTCAATACTAATTTTAATATTTCATTTCAATATCCATTAATTTTCTAACTGACATTACCTTAGTGAAAAAACCAATATTTGAAACAAATCTATGGTAAAATCATATATATTATTAATGTTGTTGTTATTAATATTCACTTGAAACATTCACATTCTTATGAAAACTAGAAGTAACATTTCCATTAAATATCCTCATGCATTCTTATTGATAAGATTATTTCTTAAACTATATTGCATTGCAACATATGGGGATTTAAATTGAAGTCCAATTGATTGAGTAAGATATATTGAAAATCCAATTTCAATATTCAATAAATTCACTAATTGATAATGAATTTTATTTATGAATTTTATTTATAATTAAATTTATATATTAGGAATTTATTATAATTGTAGTTATGAGTGGGGATAGTTATAGATATCCGCCTGAGGAATAAGTATGTTTAATGAGAAAAATCTGTTGGATAAAATAAATGGGTTTGTGGTGTATAACTGCCCGTCGATGAAAATATTTGGGTGAAATGTATTGATGGTATTTATATTATAAAATATCATATCATTTATTCAAATATTTTGAACTATTATTTTTTTGAAATAAAAAATTATTATCCATGAGGTTATTTCATTTATATTATCCACAGATTCATTTATTGATCCTAAATAATTGGGAGGATTGGTAGGTAGATAAAATAGATCTGTGATCTTTAAATTAAATATTAAATGAAAAATATTTACCTCATGATAAGTAGAAAGAACTGTAGATAAGATTCCTCCACTAAAAAGATACTGAAAATTTATCTCAGAGTAATAGGTTTCCATGAAATTACTATCTAAGTATTCAATGGATTACATAATCAATAAAAATTTTAATATTTACACTTATTAATGTTCGTAATGTATGTATTTAATGTGAATTGGTTACTCAATCTTTTTCATCATACGATGAAAGAGTTTCATGTGCTATCAAAAAAGAGATTTAACTTTCTAGAATATGTATATTCATGGTTAATCAAAAGAAGTATAGGTAAGATTAATACCCAAAAAAGGTAACAAAAAGAAAAATAACATAAAAATGAATCAATTTATTTCATGTCAATTTATTTTGAATGGATAATATTGGAATAATCAATAAGGAAATTTTAATTTCTCACAAGTGTGGTGATAGTGGTCAGGTTATTACTAATTTTAAGGGAATAATTATAAAATTTAAATCTAGTTCTCCAACTATAATAAAGTTTTAATTATTCAAACCTATTTATAATGTGTCATGGTAACTTACTAGAAATGTGAAAAAGGGTTAATTCCTTTCTTATGTATTCACTACAACTAAGTTTGGAGTTCCCAAAGATGTGGTGGAAGGTATCGTAATAATATTTCAATATTTCAATAAATTTTATTAGAATTTATATTTTTTCAATATTAATTATCTGTCATTTTTTCATAAAAATTTCATAATTCTCTACTACATTAATAATATACTTTTTAGTTAAAACCCCCAGTGGGCATATAATTTCCATAAGTCTGTGTCATGATATTCCCATTATAACACATAATAATACCCTATTTGTTAGTTTTATTATCATTCTTATGGTTTATATTTTTATAATATTTGGTATTGATTTTCATTAAAATATGATTCAAATCTTTTTTTTAAAGGAAAGAAATTTTTCTTCATGTTGAAGATACAGAATTCATTATCTTTAGAGTGTATAATTCATCATTCAAATCATGTCTATATCTACCCCCTATAGAACACCGAATAAAATTCATAGAAAAAATATACTAATGGAAAATATAATCATTAAATTGAAGACATACCAATTATATATGAATACATTGATTAATTTATTGATTAATTGGATAGATATCCACCTGATCATGATTTCATGTTTTCTATTAGTTTATTCCCTAATACAGTAACTATATAAATTACTCCCTAAAGAATTTACAATGTAGAGTTTGTGTATATGAAGAAACAAATGTAGGATTTATATGATAAAATATTTTTACACCCTAGTATTTTACTTTGGTAATAACATTTCTTTATAAGATTTGTGATGGATACATGATGTTATACATTTATAATAAGGATATAATTTCCATTATAATAAATATAGTATATCATCTACTTCACATAGAATAATTTTTTATCAGCTTCATGGATATAAATAATTTTCAAAGATTGAAATTCATTATGTATGTCATCTATTTTCATTAGAGAATGTTTATATTCAAAAAACAATATTTTGAATGACAAAAGGACCATAAAATTTTATAAAAATCCCATTAGGATTGACTAATGCACCATCAAATTTATGAATCTAATTAATATAAAATCTAAATAATATAATTATAATTTTTTATATTCATTTATGATATCATGGTGTATTCTAAAAACTATGAGAACAGTGAGAATCACATCCTTATCATTATTATGTCTCTTAGAAGAAAAATTATATATTGGAAATATAGAAAGTGTGAATTATGTATTCCAAAATTATCTTGTTTTTGTATATATTACATACTTATATAGATTTTCACTTGATCAAGTGAAGATAATGTATGATAAACAATGTCCTAGACTTAATAATGTCATAGATGTATGTAGTTTCACTGGTTTGGATGGATACTATCACAATTGTTTTCAAAATTTTCATGATTTTCTTACCCATTAACCAATATTACATGTAATGTGGATAAGTTCATATAGGAAAATTAATGTAATGAATTATTTGAAAAATTATAGAGTCGATTGGATAATTCTCCAATTTTTACGCTACAATGTGGAAATGATGGTTTTTTATATACAATGGTTGATCAAGTATGGTATATTGTTATGTCTGAATACAAAATGATAAATTTATATCATATGAATCACGTACATTAAAGAATCATGAAACAATGTCATACCCATGATCATGTGTTGGTGGAAATGATATTTTCTTTAATGATATGGATACACAAATTCTAAGGTGAAATAGTGATATATACACAGACCCTAAGAGAATAAAATACATATTTTCCTAAACATATATCACATTGAGTGAAAGCGTATGTTTAAATATACACATGTATAATGATTTCCCAATACACTACCACCTAAGGAAGGAAACCATGGTAGCATATTCATTAAGTGGGAAAGAACCTTGAGTTATAACTAAAATGAGGATTTACAAAAATCTTATATTCATGGATCAAGTAAAGATAGATATTTGGACAAATAAGGGAATGGAGAAATCAATCATTTTTTAAAGTATTGTGAAACCATATAACTATAACATATATATAATTACAAATCCAACGATGTAAATTTTTTGATGAAAATTAAAGCACTGAATGAGAGGATATTAGAAGGAGATTTTCATGAAGATGACATTCTAAAATTTGAAATGTGACTATATTTTACATCAATAACTAAGGTAAAAAAATTAATTAATGGTTGAAACTCATAGCTCCAATTTCTATATATACCATTTTATTAGAAATATTTTTAGGTATTCGAGGGATCATTTATTGTGGCATACCATAAAACTATAAATTGAGAATTATATATCAAGATGATTAATTATTTAATAAGTGATAGTTAGGAGGTAGTATCCTAGAGTATTCATGCTTCCTACGCCTACTCTTATATTAAAATGGGAATAACTTTCTTTGTAATTTGTCATAAGACTTCCAAATAATCCTAAAAATAATTAGATAATATGGTTTATTTTTTATTTCCTATCCAAATCATTACCTTTCTTTTATAGAAGGTAATATTTACCTCTTGAACACCTTTTAAGTCTTTATATTTATGATGCTGTAGGAATTCATGGTCCAAATCTTTTAATTATTTCACTCATTATCCATAATTTATAAACAAATTAAGGAAGATTCGTTATAATTCCCTTAATACTGAGAATCATTTGGGCACAGTATACCTCCCTCAAGAAGATGGATAGTCCAAACCAAATATTAAAATATTAGAAGACATGTTTAGGTAATGATCACTTGACTTATAAGTTATGTGGTAATATTATATTCCTTTGGATGATTTTTCCTATGACAATACTTTATATTAATTTATTTATATGTAATAGTATAGAGCATTATATGGAAACGTACTCCAAATTGTTCATATAACATTGGTGAAAGAAACATGTTTTTCTAGAAAACTATTGTCATAAATTGAAATAGTTAAATAATTTTAGTTTCATATTAACTCACATAAAATATTTACAAATAATAAAATCGATAAATTTACCAAAAATTGTCAATTTCAGGTGGGAGATCACGTTTTCATGGAATTATATCAATTGAAGGGTGTTATATGGTTTTATAAGAATGGTAAAATGAGTAACCTGTACATTTGAATTTTTAAACTAAAGAATAAATTATAGTTGGTCCTTTCCTATTGGAAATACCACCAACCCTCTATAAAGTACATGATATTTCTCTTATATCATTTTAGTGGATGTACATTTCAAACCCAATTCATGAGATTACAATTAAATAATTATAATTGGATCTTGATCTACCTAAATAAGAAGAGACCAAAAAAATATTTATAGTTTTGAGAAAGTATAAAAGAATCAGATGAATCCACTAATAATATCGCATTTGATAAATCAAAAAATAGTGGAATCAATGTGGTAACTATATGATGTGTTGAAAAAAACAACCTCCTTTATTTAGAAGATAATACCCATTAAAATTTTGAACATGAATTTTTTGTATGATGGAAGAATGTGAAAACTAAGTAAAAATTATAGTAAGTTAACATTAAATTCTAATAAAACTACATTTTAATTTATATTTCAATATATCACGAAAAAAAAATTGGGTGAATATTTATTTTGAACATACTTTTTCAAAAAAATATCATAGAATGAATTTTGGAAAGTTTCCCTAGGAAATAATAATTTATAAACCACAAATATTTAGTAAATAACTATTTTCCCATTTCTTTTAAAAAATTAATAAATTATATAATTAAAATTTTATTAAGTATCAATGTTATAGAAATAAATATAAGTTCTTTTTGAAGAAAATGGGTATATTCAAGAAAACTATATTTTTTAAATATTGTTTTGTTAGCATAATTTTTATCCATTTTATTAAATTAAAATATTATTTATTGATTAATGAATTAAATAAATTTTATATATTATATTTCTAACTATATGATTTTAAACATATATAATGATGATTAATAGTCATATAGAAAATAAAAGAACATCTTATTCTTCAAAAATAAATTCCTTAAATAATTATTTTTTGACATAGATCACATATTTTTATAAATATGATTCTACCAAATCTATGATTTGAATTAGGTAAATTGGATTCAATCATTTGAATCATAATAATTAAAATTATTTAATAATATCAAATTATTTTTTTTCATAATGATTAGTAAAAACTGTTAAAATTAATTATCGTGGTAAAGGATAAAACAAGTTTCCTTGGGGTAATCTATAATGATAAGATAAAAATGAAATAAAAATAGTATAAAATATGTTTGGAAGGTTTTATTTAAAGCATAAACTTGAATACATAAAATATGTGAAATTTTGGGGCCATACTTCCATTAATATGACAATACATTCTTGACAATATTTGAAATATTTCTAGTGTGTCACTAACCTCAATTATAAAATTGAACCTCTTAATCTAATTTCTTCACACCTATCAATCCATTTATCTGACCAAAATACACCAAAATATACATCAATGTTCCAAAAAAATTAAATATATTTTATACTCTCAAAATACTAACAATTATATCATTAATAAGATATTGAAATAAGGTTATTCTAAGAGAATGTAATTTTCTTCACCAAGATCTTTATGCTTAATTTTTATTTTACCATCCTAAATTATTTATTAAAAATTAAAATATAATAAATCCAAAATATAAAATACATGAAGATTTTATTAAATATAAGTAATAATATATATCATTATCATTTTCTATTAAATTTCATTCAAAACTATTGCTCATTTTGATGGTGGACTATATCATCGCGAACAAATATAATTTTTCATCCACCACCAAATCTTATAGATAGTAATAATTATGGAAATAATTAATTTATTTTGTACTTATTACATGATATTTATTATTAAAAATTAATCTATAATGAAATTATTTACCCTTTCATCCATTAATGTTAATATAATGTTGCATGTGTGTGTGTATGAACAACTATATATATGAAGCGATATGAAACATTTTCCATGTCCAGTTTTTTAGGATTGTTATAAAATTTATATTATGAGTAAATATTATATTTATAACATTATATAATTCGGGATATGGTAGAACCATATCTTATAAAGAAAAACAAATACATCCATGAAAAAACAATATTAAGAATATGATGCAATTAACACTAGAATCAGTTGAAATTTGTAATACTATTAAGGAAGTGCTAATAATATGTTATAATAGGTTAATATATGACATTATAAAAATTAAAATTGTTTTTTAATAAATTAATTACATGTTTTAAATGATTTTAAATGTTTATAATTTACATTTACGTAATGGAACGCATGAGGTAAGGGATATCATCTAAAATTCAATTCTATTAATACTTAATTGAAATTATGAAAACATTCACTTATATTTGGTGTATATACTACCCCATTGTTATGTTTATCATGAATACATATTTATTAATTATGATTATTATACAAATTCGTTTTTATTCATTCAAGGTTTTATAATTAAAAAGTTACCTAAGTGGTAATAATTTACATTACGATGTCACTATCTTTTGGGGTTTCTTATATTTTGATTGGTGAAATAATATAATTTTAATATAAGAATATCTAAAAAAATTATTTTCATATCTATATTTATGTAGCATACAATTTATCTTCAAAAAAATTTCAATTTCATAACTTGAATCAATAAATTAAATGATTTGATGAGAAACCGATTTTATTTTTCATTTACTCGGGTATATTTTGTTAAATATCCAAAATTTTCAATTTTTATTTATAATAGTACTTTTCATCACAGAAATGTTTTAGTAAATAAATTTTTCATTATACTTAATTTTTTTAAAAGAAATGAATTGCATGTTTATTTGTTTTCTAAAAGGGGTTCTTTTTTACTTTCATTACAAAAGTAAAACAAATTTTTTATGACTTATACAGTGTGAATTTATGATGATCAAATAATAAATATCCAATAAATATCTCTTTCTCTATCATGGATTTTATTATTTTCTAAAATGTATATCCTTTATATATATGGTGGTATACTTTAAATTTTACTATATTAACTATAAAAAATTTATATTCCAAATTAATTATTCAATATGAACATTTAATTATAAGGAATATTAATTATTAATTTTATTCATCGTCCAATATATGAGGATTGTATTGTACATGTAGTGATAGGTGGGGAATGATTATAGATAAAACCTCAATGAAATCATATTTCTCATGAAAAAAATCAATTGGCCAAATTAAATTTTTTTGTGGTGTATACCAACCCATAGTGCAAAATATCATGGTGTACTGTATTAGAGGAAATAATATTTTGATGTCTAAGAGCATGGAATATAATGTCTTTAATTTCATTCATTGATAATTTATTTATTGTTATATATGAGATTATTACTTTAATATTACCCATAGAATCATTTTTTGATGAAGTTACTAATTTAATGGAATTTGTTTTTTGGTTATATATGTTTCCTGATTGATTATTCCATATCAAGTCAAGATAGCATCTATTTTATGCAACCCTTCTAAGAATTTGAGCCTAACCTTATTTTATTTACATTCTCTAGGTTATGAAGAGGAATTATTTCAATGAATATCAAGGATCTAGATCATTATCACTAATTATGTTTTATATTTTATTCCCAACATAAATTGGGTATCATGGATGTTTGAGGTTATCACATAATAATAAAATAATTGTCCCTTTGAGATTAAAACTAATGTATCTATGATAATTTAATAAAGATACCTCTGGATCAAGGTAAATGGAGTGATGTTTTTCTAATATTTCAATTATTTAAAATAAATTCTAAATGGAATAGGGAAAAAATATGGAAAACTGACACAATTTATTTTTAATTATAATGATATTGGATAGTTTTTAATAAATTATGCCTTAATTAATATTATAGTATATAAATCCTATGAGTTTAGTAATAAAAATTAGAATAATTAATGAGGAATATGTTTAAAGTATTCATATAAAAAAGTGTATGATTGAATAAATCCAATAGAATATGATAATAAATTTTTATTAAAATATAAGAACAATCCATAAATTCATCATGATAATTGTTATAAAATCAAAAAAAAATTAAGATACAAGGTATAAAAAGTCTTCAAACAAAAAAAACAGAGGTTATTGAAGGTGAAATAATAGATCTGGAATATAATATTAAGGATATGATAATTGCTTCCCATGAGTAGAACACATAAATATATAATTATTAGAAGATGTGGATGGATGAAAAGGATATGAAGGATTTTTGAAATATTGAATATGTTGTTAATGAGATGACATAAAATAATGATATTATGAAATAAAAATTTAATGTTCTGGAGTAGGGATTATTTTGAAAATTCTCAAAGTAATTTTTTTCAATAGAGAATAGTTATCTAAGACACTATCAATGATTCAAAAATCAAAAACTCATTTCAATAATTTTAGAGAATGATTCAAAATTTCAATTTTTATAAACATTTATTCATCTCAATATGGGTAAAATATTGTTTTAAACAGTAATGTCATATCTATCTAAAATTAGTCTCAATGTATACATGTTTTATTCAATAGCATCAAACTAAAAACCAAAACATAGTGTATTTATATCAATAAGAGAATTGGTTGGAATTTTTTCTATATAAATTAAATATTGTAATATTTCTATAAGGCCACTTACCCTATGAATTTCTGACCCATATTCCATGGTATAAAAACAAAAGTATGATAGTAAAACAATTACCAATATGGATGAAAATTGTTCAACGGATACATATAGTGATCTAGAATATTTAAACATAAATCATACTGTTGATAGATTAATTTCACACTTACAGGTAGTATTAATAAACCATGGGGAGTTATTTTTTGATGATTGGATAAAATATTCAATTAAATCAAGGTACTTGTTGGATATCACCTAACTAGCTAACCCAAAAACTGAAAAAATATTTACAATTAAGTAGTGGAATATGAGATTTGGGGGGTCAAATTTCTGATGAATGTGTGACTATATTACCATGATATATTTAAAATGGATTAGTAAGGATGAAAATTTATAATATTAAAGAATAAAATATATTTTTATGAGCCTACCAAGAAATAAATTTTAAAAAATTAAATTATAAAAGGAGTCATTAAATCAACCATTATCATAATTATAAGAGTATAGAAAATTTTATGAATCATAATAAATTTTTCCTACAAAATCAATACAATTTATTTCACAAAATATGAAAAATTACATGAGAATATTCAAAAACGGGAGAACCAAGGATTTTAGAGAAACATTCGAGAATATTAGATCATTAAGTGCCTGGAATGAAGGAATTTATGTCTAAACCACTAAATTAATAAACATTGTTGATAAATATGTCTAAATTAAAATTTAATTCATTTTACATGATGAATTATGAGAGAAATCCACGACCACATATGGGAATATTTCAATAGAATATATTTTCTATCTAGAAAATGACTGATTATAACAAAAAATTATCCTTGAAAAATTATTCTCATGTTGATATTAAAAATTATAATGGATCACATTTAAGTGGAAACTCTCTACTATTTTGTGTTTTCTATTGAATAATAGGGTTTCTTCTTTGTTACAATATATTAATTATTTGTATGATAGCATTGGGAATTTAATAAAATAAAATAAATATGATATTGGATGACTATTCTATTGGTTTTAAAAAAATAATATGTGATAATCATGGATAGATTAATGTCCCATGATAATAAATTAGGTTTATCCCGTGATTTAAAGATTAATTATTTAATAATATATAAAATTAATGGGGTGGAAATTGGATATCATATATAATAGATTGTTTCTTTAAAATAACTATAATATCATTCATCTCTTGATGTCGTTATAATAAATAAATTATTAAATGGGGATTGATGGTTGATGGTCAAGTAAATTCTATATGTTATTTATATATATCATTAAATATAATTTCGGTGTGGTATTTTGTAATTAAGAGTGTGGGTTAAACTTTTTCTAATGAAAATATATTTATATCATCTAAAAAGAGAATGTTTAAGATGAATCGTATAATTAAAAGACTATCACACAACTATGTTGTCCTTGATTAATCAGTTTTGGTTTCTACAATAGGTTAGTACAAGTAGACTTCAATTTCATTAGATGTTCACTAATTATTAAGTCAAAATTGGTTACACCCTTCACATTAAATAAATAGTAATATAGTGATTCTAAATGAAAGAGGGAGAATAATCTATATTAAAACCCATTAATTATTGATAATGATGAGATTACTCTTCTTTATACTTTTAAATAATTCTTACAAAATAATGGTGAGAATAAAATTTCACCCTTATTAAAATGTTTATTTAGAGGAATTGAAAAAAATCGCAAATACTGGATTTATGATCCAAATAAATCAATTTTATTTTTTTCATTATGTAATAATTTAATGATTAGATTACATTCAATATTTGTTGAATGATCTGATTGGAAAAAAATATTCTACAAATACAATGGAGGAAAACTATTTATGCTATTATTAAAGACATCTAGTGTAATTTGATTATGGATATAATTATTTACATATTATGATTGAAAATCATGTACTATGGTAAAAAACATTTGAAATTTATAATTATGAGAAAAAATTAATGAAAACATGTCTAAAAAGATTTATAGTATATTTTTATTGAAAAACATGAGGGAATCATTTTATAATGTAAAGTATATAATATTTATTTGGAGATATTCTATTTTTTTTATGATGATCTCTATAACTAGTAATAAATATCACATAAATGATAATTATAATATGTTATATATTGTTGAATTGGAATGGTAGAAGCCTAGTATATATTAAGAAAAATTTTATAATAAGAATTAGTTTTAGAATAGAGATATTAAAACTTTTTTGAACGATGTTTGGATGTATAGTGAAATTTTCCTATTATTTGACAAAAGGGAAGTATATTTACTTAGTATAAAAAAAATATATTTACAACCAATTTGGCAAATATAGTAGAATAATTCCAATGGTATTAGATATTCATAGAGGTTACATAACAATGGAAGGATTGGTATAAATATTCCTAATGTTATTATGGGATAGAACAATGAATATGATTATTGGTCGGACATAGATATAGAACCATCATTCTATGTGAAATGATTGAAAAATATTGTAGTGTTTTCTAGAAAATTTAAAAGATGCTTGTAAAAACACATTCCATTACTGGTTGTAAGTTCTTAAGGCGATTTTAATTTTTCATTTAGTGGGAAACTCATTTTTTGTAAGAGATTTATGGTAGAATTTAGTTATTTGAATAATTTTCGGATGTTTTTTCGAAATTTAATAAGAAATATACTGTTATAAATATAGACTGGGAAGGGATAAGAAAAATTTCTATGTTTCAAAGTAAAAAACATATATGTATGTCTGATGGGCCTTAGCACATCACATCTTTATGGGAAACTGTCCCACTGGTGGTTTAACACCAGCTCCTAGGTAGAGTAACGAAAAAGATCATGAGGCCAACCATCTTATTGATTGAGAAGGCTAAGTGTTATTTAGTGAGTGTATTTTTGAATTTTTCATATCTGGGGATCCAAGTTTTTTCTGGATCATTATTATTCTAATATGCCATTTTGGTTATCCTCTACTCCCTATGTTCTCATTTAATTCCCCTTAGAGTGGGGTGGTTATGTGATATTTCATCGAATGTGTTCAGGGGTTAAGAGTGATTATTTCACTGAATTGTGGTGAAATTATTGTTATATAAAGATATTTTTGTGTTGATCATAATGGTTTTTCAGAGATAATTTGTTATATCTATCATCAAATACATATTTTCAATCTAGAGGTGTGTTTTGGTAGTGAAAAACACCATGTTTCACATGATTGATGTTTTATTGGACTTCTTTAGGAACATGTATATCATGAAAGTAAGCACGTGCATAGAATTAGTTATTCAAATGATTTCTTTGGTAGTAGACCTTCTACCTACTTCATGTCTTGGTTATTTATTTATTTATTTTTGTATTCCATAATTATTTTACCTAAATTCAGGTTTCATGATATATGTGTGCTTCCATATGTTAGGAATGGATAGGAATCAACCTAATAGTAATAATGGATATAAATATCAGAGAGTGGTACAGTGTTGGTGTTGTGGTCAAATAGGCTTATATGTCCCTCTTAATGGTTTTCATGGTGGGATTTATTAGTTATCCAGAAGAAGAAAAATTATTCCTTTACAAATGTATTTTAAAAAATGTGATTTTTTTTATATGGAAAATTAAATAGAATTTTTTTATTTCTAAAATGTTTTTTGAATTTATATTTTATAGTTGATTTTTTTCTATAATATTATTATTGGATTTTTATTTTGGTCTAAGGGAGAGTATAGCGACTTGTGATTCCTATTAGAATTTTTTTAAAAGAGGCATTTGATTAGGTTTTTCAAGATGAATTTAATTTTTAACATGGATCTTTTATGTCTTTTTGCTAGGTTTGGGTGATACACCATTTAAAAAAATATGCCATCATTGAATGTGCACATTGCTATTAAGGTTGGTGATGATTGGTTTGTGTTTTGACTATTGAAATCTTCTCATGATATCAAATTGGTGTGTTGATCCAATAATAGTGTGAGACCACTGGAGGGATGAGGCGTGTCTAACAGACCTCTATGGATAAATTCTTTTGGGATTATATTAAACCGTATAATTAATATATTCTGAATTTTTTTAGCATATAGAGGGGTTGTGCGCCTTATTATTATCTCCATTACATCTTAATTATGTGTTATATGTGATGTAACACTGTATTAATTACATATAATGGATAATGAAAATATCATACCATATCCAATGGAGATAGTCCGTTTTTTTAAATGTGTCCTCCCTATAGTCTTTGAGGATGAGCCAATGTGTTTAATGGTGACCTCCATAAAACCTGAGGTGGTTGGTCAATGTGTTTGATGACCTCCCTAGACCACTCAAGGATGGGTCATGGGTGACATGATGGACCTCCTTGAGTACACATGGATGGGTAAGAGTATTAGGAGAGTCAATGATTTGATTGATAGTGAAAGTATTAGTATATGAAAAAGGTTGCTATTGTGTAAGTTAAATTGTAGAACGAATCCAATAATGGATCTGAATCAATTATAATACGAGTAATGGTATGAGATAGAACCCAAACTGGTGTTGAAGAAAGTGATATTGTATGTGTGTGTGATATAAGATTCCATGTGAGTGTGTGACATGGACATGAAAACACTCTTTATTTTTATTTAATTCATATCAACTTTTTCAAAAAAAAATGTATTGTTGATGCATTAGGGATTATTTTTGGGTGTAAGAGTTCACCACTACCGCATGTGCAGAGAGTGGTTCTTAGTGCACATGTTTAGTCCTTGGTGTTCTGTTTATCAACATAGATACCACACTGTAATGTCCCCATAGATTATGTATTGTATTCACATAGGACATGAATTTGTTTGTATATAGAACCATGCATTTTACACATATTATTACAATTTTTAGTAATAATTATACATCAAATACAAACTAATGATTGAAAATCCTAGTGTCTTTGGATGATTAGTTACATATTATGAAATAAATGAAACTAGGATAAAAATATTTTTAATTAGTTTCAAAAATAATATCCTAACTCTATTTGAGAACATACAACAACATAGAATAACCCGATATCTACATATACACAATGGGTGATCTAAAATAGCACAACGATGGAGTAAACATGGAATCTAACCATAAATCATGAGTCAAAATGATAAAAATGATAGCATAAATTGCATGGATAATGAATAATAATTTAGAAACATAACATATAAACATATTATCATATTATCATATGATCATGTCAATATAGGAATGTTGCAGCAACACATAACATCACATAGAAATGAGTCAATTCAAACTTCCAAGATGATTTCACATGGTGGAAAAAGTCCCATAATGGATTATGTGTACTCTATAATCTCATATATAAATTCTCATGAGAGAAAAAAATTATCCAATTAATTGATGTTTTATCAAGTCAAATCAGTCATAACATGTTTATTCATGTGTCTCCCATATAAATAACCAAACATATGGATTAAACATATGGGTTACACATGGAAAAAATTGGTTTCACAATCATGTCAAAAGGCATAAACAAAGGGAGTGTCAGGATTTTATCCATTAAAGAGGGGATTCAATCATTCTTGGACATTAATAATGAATGATAATAATATATCATGAATAAATATGTTTAACTAATTTAGAAGCATAAAATATAATTGTTAGGTAACATTAGAAAAGATCCACTTTAGTGTGAATTTAGTGAAAAAATAACTATTATTTAAAAGAATAATGAAATAATTATTTTAATATATTTATAAATGAACTAAAATATCTTTTCATGAAAAAATGAGTTATTTTTTTAAAAAAAGACTTCTAATATTTTATGTTTTGACCTTAGAAATGGTTATGAAACAGAGAAGTTCCCATTAATCAGGTTTACTTATCAAGAGGAAGAAAGATTGAGACCATATTAAATATATATCTCCACATTAAATAAAGATAAAATTAGATATTTGTATATGTTTGGAAAAAATATACATAATATTGAAGATACATATATGGAAAATTAATACATAATGTGAGGTAAAGAAAGAATATGTTTTAAACAAATGAAATATAGAGGTTCAGAGAGATACCTTGCCTTATATATGAATGTGTTCTACACTGGAACGTAATGTCCTAGATAAAAAAGAGATTTGTTAATTATTTAATTCATATTCTTTTCCATCAGTATTTTTTATTATAATTTTAATATGTTCTTTTATGTCCATTTTTATGAGTTATAATGTTTAATTTTGTCATTTTGTGATCTTTTGTTTCATGGTTTCATGGTCTATTTATTTTTTTCTATTTAGTGATGTTTTTTCAATTGGTAAATATTTCTAGAAGTTAAATTATATGGTATTAATGAAATTTAAAAATAATAATTTCTCCCACATATAATTTTTCTTTCTCATGTAGAGAATATTCATTTGATAAAACAATTGTGATGGTTGTTTAGTTTATTATGGAGATTTCTTCAACCATCATGAACAAGATTCATTTTATAAAATATTATTGCCATATATTAATTACAGAACATGTGACATTATATAATATATATATTTAGTTCATTTTAAAAAATTATATGTTTATTGAAACCTCCAATTAATGTGGTAATAGGAAATGAAAACTTATTGTTCATGAAGGCAGTGAACCGACATATCACGAATGATGTTCTCATTTTTAGAATAAAAGGATAAGAGAGGAGATTTTAGGATGGATATTCAATTTACATAATAAAATTATTTTATACATATGATACTATACATATCATATTAATTTGGATAGGTTTGAGTACAAGGGAGATGAAGGAATGATTTTAAAATTTGAACATGGAAGATTGTACCTCTTGAATGTCACCTCCTTGAGGACCTTCTTAAGGCCCTTGAAATTGGTCTCTGGGTTTGACCAAAAATTCTAGGACAAGGGAAAGAGGCTCAAGAAGAAAATTTTATAGAATATTGGCATGATACGTGTAATATAATGTGTGAGTATAAGTGGTGGTGGTGAGGGTATTTATAAGAGGAGGAGATGGTGTTTTTATTATTATATCCATGAGTTTATTATTTTGGCTCAACACTATAAATAGTGTTGAATCATGTGACTATATGAAGTAACTTGTTCATTTGAGTTCAAAATAATGGGTTCTTATGTCACATGTCACTCAAGAATTCATGTATTTATGTTATATTGTTAAATACTAAAAATTATCATAATTCAATATTCATCAAAAATCAACTATGTTAATAATAACACAAAAAATTTCACTCAATTTTTTTCAAAGATTATATTTATACAATGGTATCCATTTTTTGAAAATAATTATCTAAATTTTATAAATTTAATATTTAAATAAAATCATTATTTATTCAAAAAAAATTATTTTAATACTATAATCAATTCGATGAACATATGAAATGTTATTTATGGTCACATAAAATAAACATATCATTATAATAAATATATTATTTATTTATGAATCCATTTTATAAAAATTAATTTCCTTTTAAATCATTATATTCATTATGAAATTGAAAATAAAATAATTATATTTTACACAAATATGAACACTTAATTTATCATATTTAAAACATTTATTTACTTGTACCTTGATATAAATATATCATATTAATATTTTTTTAAATAAATAAATATTATATTACATTTAAATAGTTTAATTTAGTATTTAATCAGTTATATTACTATTCCTAATGGACAGATTAATATTTCAATGGTCTATTTTCTATTCCAATGGTCTGGTTACTATTCCTAATAATAATATGGGTTACCTATATCATATAACTACCTCTGTTTCCATTTATTCTTCATTAACTCCAATTTTATATCACAGTTATATATATTTTCATCTTCAAAGTGAATATTTTATTATTAACATTATTTTTTATTTCTACAGATTTTTTTTGTGTGATGTCATTTTGGTGGATCGAGCATATCCATATTATCATATTCTTATTATCTTATTTTATATTTATTTTCCCATTGTAATATTTTAAATTCTTATTAATTTATTTAATGAATAATTTATCATTATTGATTTCTAATAATAACTTTTTTTCTCTATGTGATTTTTGGGCTTTATACTACATTTAATAACTAGAAGAAAAGAATTTTCATTGATAACGTTCTAGGTAGGTAGATACTTTGGTAGTTGAAATTTCAGCATTGAAATTTCTATTTTACATTATATGGTAAACATAGGTCATGGTACTTCTCATTCATCCCTTTATCTAGTTCACATGTTGAATCATTGTATTTATGGTTCTTCCATAAAACATTGACATGGTGAGTAGTCCAACTCTATAGAACATTATATGCATAGTCCCATATCATCATTGATTTCTCCTCATAAGAGAGATATTGCTATATTTACACCACCTATGAGTTCAGTACATGTTATGGAACTAGTATTTTCATCCTCAATAAAGATAGATGGAATGTATCATGTACTTGACGTATGGGCTGTGTAAGTGCTAGTCGATATGGCGAAGCTCTGGCATGATCATGATTATTAAGGGTTTCAATTTACCAATGACTTAGCATTCCCTTCATTCCAAATATCATGAATCTCTTCAACTGAATTATGCACAGAAATACCTTATCTCATATCTCAGACTCTATGTCCTATCAAAAATTGCATGCATAGCTCTTCTGTTGACATTGGAATATCCTAATGTTATTCTGAATGGTCTTCAACTTTTCTACAATTGTTTTAACCAATTAATGTTTGATTAGTCTACATTCACCAAATTCATCCCAAAATACAGTTTTTCCACAAATATTTTAATAATAGGGATTCATATGGACCCATTTAAAGTTTTGATTAGAAACTATTATTTCAACAGAATTTGACTAGAGGAAGATGGTGGTCTCAACCTCCTTTGAATTCAATTGAGTGTTATCCCAAAAATTCATCTTACTTCAAAATATTACTGTCAAACTAGCCATCATTTTGAGGATAATAAGTTGAACTAATTTTTATCTTTGTGTTTAGGGAATGTTAGAGAGTTTTCCATTACATGTAAGTAAATCTCTAATCTTGATTGGATACAATCCATAATGGTAACCCATTTTTCCTCACCGCATCTCTTATGTAAATACATGAAATTTTACCAACTAATATGTCATCTCGAATTGAAATTAAGTGGGAAGTATTTATATAACGTTCCACAATAACACATATATCATTATTTCATTGGATATATTTGTAAATCCAGTAGAAAAGTCCCTGGTGATTTTTCCCATTTCCAATTATGTATTGGTAATGGTTTCATCATCAGCTTATAATTTTTAAATTAAAAATTTACATGATAATATCTGAGGAAATTTGATATATATTTAGCTATCTTCATCTTCATATTTTCCCACAAATATTTCTCTCTCATATAACGATACAACCCTATGCACCCTAGGATGACGGATAAGATTGAAATGTGGAAATAATTCCAAAATATAATACTTTATATTTAAATTTGATGGTACACATGGTCGAGAACAAAATCATGTGACTTATTCCTCATCAATTTTGAACTCCAATGATTTTCCAATTCAGAGATTTTTAACCTTCTTTTAAATTTCCAAATAATTTCATTAAGATTTGTTTATCTTTTCCTAAATTGTTAGTTGGGCAATCATTTGATAGATGAATTCTGGTGTTCCTTCCTTTTTTATTCCAATTTAAATTATTTACAAGTCAAAGAATATTTAATCCTTCTCAATTATATTCATTGACAATTTTGAAGGATCCTTTCTTCTTATAGTGTCTTCCACTTTATTTTATTTACAAGGATGGTAGTGGATTGAGTAGTGAAAATCAATTATGTGATTTAACCATATTATATGGTTCACATTATTCTTCATTGAGGTGAATATATATTTGTGGATCTTATTATCTGTATATGTCTCTCACTTCCCCTATATAGATAATGTTTCCTGATTTTCAAATAAAATATCACAATTTATAGCTATAAATCTTGTGCATTATAGTTTTTCTCATGAATATTTAGTTTCTTTGAGGTGTTGGATATCACTTTATCAATTTTCATCCATAAAATGAAAGGAAATTATTTTATTCTTCAATATATACCACAAAGAGTTCCCCACATGTTGTTATTGTAGGTATTGGATAAGTGATAAGCCTATTTTTATATTCTTTGAATTATTTTTCACATTATTTGGTCTAGAAAAACATTACTCCCATATGATTTTTCATTTTTAGTGGGTTTAAAAATAATGAGAATATCCTTAAAAATCATAACTAAAACCCGTATATACCATGTATACTATGGATATCCATTATATATATTGGCCTAGGCCACTCCTTGATTGCCTTTTTCTTATAAGGGTCCACATGTATTGCTTTACTGGTAAAAATATTCCAAAAAAAGATACTTCCTACATCACGAAATCACATTTACTATACTTCACATACATTTTCACCCTTATTAATTTCTTTAAAGTAGTATTAAAATGTATCTAACACTCCTCCTATAACATTGATAATATCATAGTATAATCTATACAGACAATAAAAAAATTTAGGTAATATCTAAAGACTTTATTCAATAATTCAATGAAAATTGTTGGAGCATTGTTGAGCCTGAATGAAGTCACTATGAACTCATAGTTTCTATACATCATTAAAAAGGATGTGTTGGGAATATCTTCCTTCTTCACCATTAATTAGTGATAACCTGGCCAAAGGTCCAACTTAAAGAAATAATAGGCCCCATGTAGGTGATCTAACATGTAATCAATCTATGATAGGGGATACAAGTTCTTTATCATGAGTTACTTATCTCATGATATTCAATATAGATTTCCATTGATCCATCTTTCTTTTTGATACAAAGGACCGACACACCCTATGGTGAAGCACTTGGGAATATAAAACCCTTATTATTATCGTGTAACTTCTTCTAGAATTATTCGAACTCAATAGTAGCCATCCAAATGGATTTTTACATACAGGAAGAGATCTAGTAATGAGTTCAATTGAGAAATCAAAAAATCATTCCATAGGAATACATGTAATTTATTAATGGAAGATATCATTATAGTCCCTCAAAATGGGTATGTTATCAAGTATAATTCATTCTAATTCTTAAATCATTTTAGGTAGATATGCTTGCTCATAAAGAAATCATATCAACACATAGGTTGATAATTTTGATGTATATTCACATTTCTCCTTACACTTGTATAGAATTTGAAGATTCCTCATTATGGGAAGAGTGATATACCTTTATAAACAAAAGAGGCAGGGCTTTTTTTATTGAAAAACATGAACCCCATAAGAAGAAGAATTAAATTTGGGTAAAGAAATCAGTCCACCCAAACTGTATAGGTGACAAATCAGGTCATTCATGGGTTGAACAAGTTTAAATTTACGATAATGATAATGTTGAGAAGGATATTTTAAATTATATTGAGAAACAAGTTGTGGAGGTTTTTGTACAGTCATAAATATCAATGGAGGATCCTCTCAAAAGCACCTCTAATGGTCCTATGCATGATATATTCTAGTGGCATGGACTCCACTATGACACACACTACTATGGTAAACCCCTACCTCTCTTCAATTAGGAATACTAAATAGGTTCTGGAAGCCTGTTCTATGGATGATTATGGCTCAATCAGATCACATCATGTACAAAACGGTGATATTAGTGCAGGTTATATCTCCCATTTTATTGAAAGAAATAAATGTAATCGGTTTGAAAGCCTTAGTCAACCATCTTTCCCTACCTCTTGTTTGGATTTTGGCTCTCAAAAAGTGGTGTCTACTGCACTTAGTAATGTAAACAATGTCACCAATCACATAATTGAGTCTCCTAAAGGGAGGACCACAATCAAATATTCTTCAGACATTGATAGGGATTGTCAACTGTCACAGCCTACAATTTCAGATGACATTGTAGAAAAAAAATGGTGGGCATTTCTCGACAGGCTTCCTCTTCCTCAGATATCATAGGTATGTAAACCATTGAAGTTAGCTCTTTCCTTTCTTCTAACATGAAAATTGAATTGGAAATGACTATGGAGGGTGTGGGAATGGACTTTTCACTGAAGGTACACCCTCGAAAGAAAATAAAAGTACACATAATGTTCTTAAAGATAAATTTCATGCAAAAAACTGAAACTATTCTCTTGATGCCAATGCTTTTTCCTTTTATGATGTTTATGTTAATGATTCCTCCAATAAGGATACTAGTTATAGTCTTCTTAGTAATATTGTAACCACATTTTACAAGGTTGATATGAAATATAATTATTTCCCTTCGCCTTCCAATAAATGAAACAAAAACAAAAACTCAAGCCCAAACATTTCTAAGATGCCCCGAAGTCAATGTAGACAAAAGGGATAAAATGGTAAGAAAAAGGGGAGTAATAACTCAAAATGTCAGTTTAAATGAATATCTTATTCTATAATTGTCAGGGTATTCTTAACCCTAAAACCTTTTCTTTTTTAAAAATGATTTTTTGTATTCAACACCCTTTTATTTTTTTTTATGTACCTAAGATCACATTTTCAACAAAAATACTACAATTCCATCGTTTTGGTTACTCTTTCATAAGTACAGACCATAATAATTCCAAAACTAAATCACTATAGATTTTCTCTCAATCTTCTTTGCACAATATAAACATCTTCAACATCTCTGATCAAATTTTCACCAGTGACTTCTCAGAAGACAATACACATCTTTTATATTACTTTTTCATGAAAAAAATCATTATCAAGATATGATACCTCTATAAACTGATCTGTCTTATCTATGTTATAACACACATCACCCCTGGATCACCATTGAAGACAATAATGATATCCTGACAACTTTTGAGAAATTGGGTCCATCAAACTCAAAAATATATATTAGAGAATCAAAGGCAACCATTAAAAACAACAACTTTATTGAAGTCACTCTTAGTGATGCCAAATATAAATGGTATAGAAGGCATTATAATAGAGTTTTCTCTTGTAAATTAGATAGATCTCTCAATAATTATCAATATTTGGACAAATGGGACACCATTTTCAGCACTACTATCCCCAAAATAAAGTATGGCCATCATCCTACTATGGTTACCATCGCTCATAAAATTATGAAACTCCCTCACTCCTTTATATTTAACAAAGCCTGGTCCTTAGACATAGAATGATGAAATTTTATTAAATTGTTTTGGTCCTATATGACCTACTCTAATGATGCTTTTTCTTTTACTCTCAAACTAAAACTTCTCAAAAAAAGCTTAAAAGTTAGTTCATTGTAAAATCTAAACAAATTGACGATGAAATATTGCTTCTTGAGAATGACCTTAACCAACTCCAAAATAACAACACCAAATCAGACATTGATTCTGATCAGGCCTATGGGATTAACATCTCGATGAAACCAAACTCTCTTATTACCATTATGGATAACATGTGTAATCATGCCTTCAAAATCCAATGGTTAACTGATGGTGATAGAAATAATAAATTTTATAATTCTATTCAATGATTTGGAAAAAAATGCAGTTCTTTAGCCTCTCTAAATAATGGAGACAATATTCTGGATAAGGATGAGGACATTGATAATCATGTTGTCTCTTATTTTGAATCCTTAGATAATAGACCTAGCATTAACAAGGATCTCCTTCAGGACATTATTCCAATAGTGGTCACTGGGGAATATAACACTTCTATTTTAACCATTCTTATATATTGTAAAATTAAAGACATTTTCTTCACCATGATTCATGATACTGAACTTGGGATTGATGGTTTAATAATGGATTCATCCAAGAACACTGAGATTTCATTCAACTTGATGTCTAAAAACTACTAAAATTGTTCGTTTCTGGTGGTTTTCTACCACATGGGTTAAATACACAATTCCTCACTTTGATTCCAAAAGTTGGAAATGCCTCTGAGATTTACCTTTTTCATACCATAGAACTTATCAACTCCCTTTATAAAATAATTAAAAAATATATTTCAAATAGACATTCCAATATTAGTGAAAAAATCATCTCGTAGAATCAATTTGGCTTCGTCAAGGGAAGATATATCTAGGAAAACTTTTGTCTTGCCTCAGAATCCACTAACACCATAAATAACAAAAATAGAGGTGGTAATGTAGAAATTAAACATGAAATTAGAAAATGTTTCTAAACGATGGAGTAGAACATTATATTTAAAGTAATTCAAGGCATTGGAATCAATAACTCTTTTATAACTAAAATTATAACATTATTCTACTTAGCCTCCATTTATATCATAATAAATTGCTCTCTCAAAGGCTATTTAAAATTCACTAAAGGTGTCAGATAGGGTGATACCCTCTCTACCATACTTTTTTATATTATGAAGGTTTATTTATGCTGCTTTCTCACTAGCTAGGTGGATCAAAATAAACTTACACAAATACATACTACAAAGAATGTCAGTTTCCCAACACACCTTTTATATGAGGATGACATTATTATTTTCATACAATGAGTGAAAAAAACATAATAAATCTCAAAAATGATATTTTACATTATAAAGAGGTCTTGGGTCAGGTCATTAGATAGAACAAATCCTCTATTTTTTTTGGAATAAACATTTAAACTAATAGAAAAAATTGTATTAGCAATGATATAGGTATTAAGGAAGGATCATTTCCTTTCACATATCTTGGACTCTCAATATATTTGGGAAATCCCAAATCAGGTTATTTCACTAAAACTATATATCAAATCATTAATAAACTCTCCTCTTGGAAGGGTATGAGTCCCTATATGGTGGGGAGAATCTACTTTGTGATGTTGGTCATTGTTTCCAAAATGGTATACTCCATGATGTTTTAGAAATGGAATTCAGGTATTTTTAAAAAATGAATATTTACATTGAAAACTTTGTTTGGTCTTATAATACTTTAGAAAAGGAAGCTTCTGACTGTTCCTTGGTCTACATTTAACAAAACTCATGTCAAGGGGGGTCTTGGCATTAAAACTTTAATCCTTTTTAATGAAGCGCTTCAAGACAGACTTACTTGGAACCTTATTCACAATAATTCTCCGGATATTTCCTTCATCAAAAATAGGTTCCTTGATAAACTAGGAAATTAAAACATGAATTTTCTAAACTCATTAATCTGGCATTCTATTAAAAAATTTATTCCAGCCTTATGTCCAATTCTATATGGATGGTCTCTAGGGACTCGTCCATGAGGTTCTGGTTAGAAAACTTGATTGGTGCTCCACTATCTACTCTAATATCATATCAAATCCCTAAAAATATCTATATGACTATCGGATATGTCGTTTTTTTAGAAATTGGTAGTCTCTATGATAATTTCATTCATTTGATTGCCAACTATACTTTCTAAAAAATGGATGATTTTTTGGTTTGGGATCCTTCTCATAATGGCATGCTAGATTCAAAGAATTTTTACAATAATCACTTCCATGAAGATTGAAATGTCCTTAGTTAGATCAAGATATTTTACAAGCCATGGATAAAACCTTCACGACTTACTCTTATTTGGTATGTCTACTATAGTAGGATCCCATTCGATGTGTGTTTACAATATTTTGGGAATCACTTTTGTTCCAAATGTCGTCTTTGTAATCAACATAGATAGGATATCATCACTTATTTCTTTCATGTGTCACTTCCAATTCCCATTGGGATTATATTTTTGACATCATTGATTAATGACTCTATCAATGATCAGCTACAACGTTGTGTGGATATTGATAGCTCTCAACAAATCAAAAATATTTTCCATGTTGCCATCGCAGAGCTTTTTCATTTGATTTTGTAGGATAGAAACCCATTTTTTTACAATAATAGATCACTCAACTTCAATACAGGTAAGATTCAGATTCTCATCACTATTCATGATGCTTCTTGATTCAGAAGGGAAACTACAACAACATAGTGAAGGATTTCATGATTCTAGTAAGACTTCACATTAACATAATTTTTCACTAACCACAACACTTGTTTGATGTTTTTGGGCAACCCCCACCTTCTAGATGGATCAAAGTTATGTTGATGGAACGTCCAAAGGCAATTCGAGACTTAGGGGATGTGTGGCCATCTTCTAGAACAATCTTGGTAAAATTGTCAGGGGTATTCTGGGAGGATGTGGTACTGCCTCTTCTCTAGAAGCTAAAATTATGAGTGTCATTCATGATATCTTCTATGGGAAAAACCAAGGTTATAAACATACATGGATTCAGAGTGACTCGGCTAGTATTGTCTAGGAATTTTGGAATGGGGTGTTTTATCTGGCTTGGTCAATCACTATTCGATCGATGGAGTGCCTTTGATCACTCTAAGATATCAATCATATTACCACTCATACCTATCGTGAAGTGAATGCAGTTTCAGATGGGCTTGAAAATAAGTGTGTAAGTCAGGGAATTACTTGGCTAGAAAATGTCCCTGATTACTTAATCCCCCTTCATGTGAATGATTTTAATATAATCCCATATTTTTGGATCATGAAATATTGTCATTTAATTTTAATAATGATTTTGTTATTTAACCAAAGCCACACTTCTTAAAAAATTGAGATATAATGTTTAATTTTTTCATTCAGATATCATTTTATTCATGGTTTCATGGTAGATTAACTTTTGTATGTTTATGGATGTTATTGTAAAATGGTAATACTACTATAGAAGAAATATTATGTGTCATTAATTAACTTCCATATGTATAATATTTTCAAAATATAATCTTTTTTTATGTATTAGGATTATTCATTTAAAAACATTAATGATAAATACTTAGTTTATTTTGGTGGTATATCCAAACATCATGAACTAGAATTTTTTAAACAGTATTATGGACATATATTAATTCCATAATGTGAGAAGTTATTATATAAATATATATATGTCATTTCAAACAATAATATTTCAATTTAATCCTTCCATGAAATTAGTAATGGGAAACAAAAACTCAACTTCCATGATGTTTGTCAATCGACATTTCACGAATGTTGTTTTCATTTTTTGAATTAATGCAGAATATAATATATTTGATGATGGATTTTACATTTAATAAATAAATATCCTACATATATAAGACACATGGTTTATCATTCTACTTTGGATATATGGTGGGATAATATAGATGAATGAAATAATTTAAAAAATGGAGATTGAATGTTTTCCCCTTTAAGGTTGGTTCCTAGAGGACCTTCTTAGGAAACCTGTAATTGGTCTTTAGGGGAGACCAGAAATACTAGGATGTGGGATGGAGTGTTGAGAAGGTAATTCGACATAATATTGGAAAGATCAAAGTCTTATAAGGTAATAATAAATTGGGTGGTGATGGGTACTATTAATAAGGGGAGGATATGTGTGTTTATTATTATTATATTCGTTAGTTTGTTATTTTGGAATGAAAATGTAAATATTATTTACTATTGAGACTATATACAGTTAATGGTTCATGTGAGTTTTAACTAATGGTTTTGTACATCTTTAATGACTGAAAATTTCATGTACTTGGCTTATAATTTAAAATATCGAAAATTACAGTAATTCAATATTCTCCAAAAATAAAACTACATTAGAAAAATTTCCAAAATTAAACCTAACCGTTTTTCAACTTGTAGATTTCAAAAACTAAATCTAATTAATTTAATTACGTAACTTAATGTGAGAAATATAATTTTTAAATAAAATCATCATTTATTATAAAAATAAAATTTCTCACATTATAATTTCTTTTGTGACTGCTTTGAAAAATTATTGCTATTCTAATAAAATTATATTTTAATTATAATAAAATTTAAAATTAAGTTATGAATTCTTTTTACAAAAATATTTTTTGTTTAAATTATTTTTATTATTTATAAAATTAAAAATAATATATATATGTTTTATAAAAATACCTACACAAAATGTATGATTTTTAAAACATTTATTTACTTTTACCATGATATAAATACATCACATCTTCATTTATTTAAGATACCTAAAAATTATTTTAAATTCTCATTGGGATGTTTACTATTATATCAGTTAGATTAATTGTTGTAGCAATTAGATTACTATCCAATCGGTGAGCTTAGTATTCAAAAGATCAAATAACTAGTCACAACTGTCATATGGGTTCCCAAAATCATATAAATCTATATCCTCCCCTTCATTCACCATTAAATTATATTTTAAATCAAGGTTATAAATACATTAATCTTAAAAATGAATCATTTATTATTAATGTTTTGTTTTATTTCTACATATTTTTTCATGTGTGTGTTCATTTTGGTGGATCAAGAATATCCAAATTATCCTATTCTTATTCTCTTGTTTTTTTATGTATTATCCCATTATAATATTTTTCATTCACATTGGTTTATTTACTGAATAATGTATCATTATTTATTTATGATAATAATGCTTTCATGGTTTGTATATGAGATTTATTTGCTTTAAACTAAATGAAATAATTATAAGAAGAGAATATTCATTTATAAAATTTAAGTTCATTACATATATGAGGTGTGTGTTTTGGGATACAGTCCATTGTATTTATTTCTGGTCAATATTTGATGGGAGTACTAGACAATTGTGTTGTTTTTTATTTATAATGACTATTTAATTCTTCTTTTTCTATTATGGTATTATTGATTTGTCATATATATTTGTTGTGTTCATATTATGGACTGAGGGGTCCCAATGGGATCCATGTTTTATTCTATTGTTTGGTGGGTTTTCACCTATATGTTGTCTCTAGCTGAATTTTTGGTAGATTTCAGAAAACACCATAGGACTTGTTTTGGGGGGAATTTTCTCCCCATGAATTTGGTGGAACCTCACTGCTAGTCATAATCCTATTGCATATAAGAGTCATGACATATGGTCTTCCATATCAGACAACATTTAGTGAGATCATGATAGGGATTTTCAATGTGGTACTAGACAAATAATTAGGATGAATAGAATAGTGATAAGTGTGGATATGATTCTAGGACCTCGTGGCTAGCATGACATCAATTGAAATTATATTTTTTGGTATTTTCACCATTATTATTATTCACTCTCTGATGAGGGATGATGTTTGAATGATTTGGAATCCTAATATGGGAAAGATGTGTTACTTCTCGGACCCAGATACCACTTAATGGGTGCCCCAAGCCCAGTGGGCGACATGGCCTCAAGCGCATCTCCCCAAACATCAGAGGATGTCGATACGAATTGAGGGCCTAGGGTATGTCTGTGGGGAGACTATTCCCTCATTAGAAGAGTGTAGCACATAAGAAGGTATATAAATAGTAGTAAACAGTAGAAACTGTATAAATAATATAGCAAAAGAAAACTGATGAAATAGATAAACCGGAAAAAAAATAATTATGTCAACTAAAATCGTGATAATGTAATGGCATGTTACTAGAAAACTAGAATACATGGATACAAGACAATATGCATAACATGTTCCACAAAGTCAATGAAAACAAATAATACCCCAAGTATCCTAATATACAACTCATTCATCTGCTATCAAGCTTCATCTTATTGAAAAGAAATCAATGTTCGAAGCTATATGCTTCCCTTTATCATCACTTGTACTCATATAATATACTCTGGGTACCAAAAAACGCCTGGAGATGGTGTGAGATAAATCTAAGTGGGACACAACCAATAGTGTGTAACATCCATCCCATGAAATGGAATATAACATTGTCCAGGCATGCATATATAATTTAAGAAAGTAGTATAATATAACTAAATAGCCAAGTACCTTCTTCATAACACGGTTGGTGTCTGAATGTGTAACCAGTTCATCAACTATTTAATTACCATTTAATGTTAATGGGTCACATGAGGCATATCCATCATAGACATCTCCTCATGATAGTATAAGTAGTGAAGGTCCTAACACATAATAAGGAAACCTAAAAATGATATCCTATGAGGGAGTTATAGGGTAATAACTAAGCTAGAATAGATCTCATGGAATTCTAAATCAATAGTATCTATGTCTAGATAATGGTTAAGACTCTAATCCAAGGATCATAATCCAAGTCATTCCACAATAAGTCTCCTAACGAGTCCAAGGAGATCGACCAAGGTAAAATAGGGCTAAGAAAAGACAAGGCCCGATGGAATTTCACCATGGAACCTACTGGTAAATGCTAGATCCAAGGAGTGTATCTAAGGTATCTTATAATAATGTAAAGGACCCTATGGATGTATTCAAGGAATCCATGAAATAGACAAGAACAATATTCTAGGTGGGTATCACCCTTAGAAAACCACATCCTAGAATCAGAATGGGGTTTATAAGACCCAAGGTATTATCCTCTTAGAATCCAAGGTGACTTCGAGTTAGTCCATTACTATTTGATATTGTAATCATGTAAACATTAATTAGGTTCAAGCTATGTCTTCCATTAGTTTGGATAGGCCAAGTAGCTTTTCAACATTTTAATCAAGTCATTATTAACCATTAAGTCATATTCAATTATTAAGGTTCCCTCTACTACCTTCCATCAATATGGAAAGGGGTGTTATGGACATGTACCCTTTATTCAATATCTTTTGATAAGGACATGTTTTATACTTAGTATACTTACCATTCCACATTTCACATTTCATATTCATTTGAAAGGACTAACCTTAGGCGGGTCAAGTAGTGAGCATACATGGTACATGGATTTATTAAATTATCATTAATAAAAATACATTTATTATAAGAAATCTCACCTTTAGGAAGGTCGAGAAAGGGCGCACTCGATCAGTGGCTCAAAAGTGATGAAACACTAAATCCCAATTATAGAATAACATTCGACATGGGGAAGATTTAGTTGTGGGTGTAACCAGTAACAACTAATCACGTATATTTTAAGAGAATAACCATACGATTATAACATGGAAAACCATTTCATGTAAATTTAATAAAAAGCCTCTGATAATATCAGTGGTCCCCACACAAATATTCCAAAATCAACGAACTTTAGGGATGAGTTATAAACCACCCACCTTAGGATTGTACGATCCTTCTCCTCCTGTATCGACCCTAGATTTTCCTCAGATCATAGTAAATATAAGAAAAGGTAAAAACACTTATATAATGATACCTAGGTTGAGAGAAAGAGAGGAGAAGAAGAGATAAAGAGTACTCATGTACTTACTATTGTGCATACAACGCGATAAACAAAATATCAATCGGATGTCGGACGAAGGATATATCTTGATCCCTAGAATTGGCCTTCAAAAAGCTCCAAAATGAGAGGAAAAGAGGTTAATCCTAATAGTTCTCAAATTATGGAGGAAGGGTTCGATTAATAGATCATTAAGGGTGAAATTGAAAATTTACCCAGAAAATTAGCTTACACACAGATTGTCCACACGGTTTTTCAAACCCTGTGAAAACCATGTGAGATAGTTCTAACCTAAATAAAATCCTCCACATAGTATGATCAAATCGTGCGCAATATATGAATATGTACCTAGTAACAAGGTTCATTTGAATGGTTAGGATGCATGGTCATGTTCCAACCATGGAACATGGCTCTATCTGAAAAAAAACAATCTACACAATTTTCCAAACCATGTGTAACTCCACATGGTTTACTTTAAACCGTGCACAATGACTATTTTCGCCAAAAAGATGGGTTTTGAGCTATGAACAAGCCCTATACACCATTGGAACCATTAATAACTCATTAGGCATACATATTAGGTCCAAAGTAAAGACTTAGATCTATAATTAAATGATTCATACTTGAGTGAAAAAACAAGGTTCTTACAGTCTTCCCCCTTAAAATAATATACCCTTGATTCCTCTTTCCAAGGGTAAGGAAACACTGTATAAGAAAAAATCTAGCCACTAAGCATGTGCATCAACTTCCATATCCCATGTCATGTTCTATACATGTCCATTCTTCCATAGAACCCAAATGAGAGGGAGATACTTTCCTCCAAGAGTCTTCATGATTTGGTAAACAATGGGTACTGGATACTCCTCAATAGTGTCATCGGAATCAATCTCAACTTCCTCAGGATAAAATGTAGGAAATAGATCGGAATTATATTGGAGAAGCTGTGAGACATGAAAGAAATTGTGCATGGCATAGTACCTATGAGGTAGCAGTTTTCGGTAGGCCACTGGCCCAACTATCTTTATAATTTAAAACAACCCGATATAACCATGTGAATAATTTACCTACTTCCTTAACCTTGTATTCACTAGAATGGGAGATACCCGAAGAAAAAAATGATCCCTGGCCTAAAACTCAAGAGGCGTCAATAGCGATCAGTATAAGATTTCTCTCTCGACTGAGAAATAGTCATACGCTTCATGATCAGCTGAACCTATTCTGAAGTCTATAGAACAAGATGAGGACCTAGTAGAGAAGCTTCACCTAACTATAGATAGCAGAATGGTGAACAGAATGGCCTAAAATATTGGTCCTCAAAATTATTCATCTATATCATCGCTTGAAAAATATTATTATAATAGAACTAAATGACAGAGATATGATTCTCTCATGAAACACCGAAATCTTGGACACATGCTCAGAGCATATCCTCTAGAACCTATATTGTCCACTCTAATTGTCAATTGTTTTGAGGGTGAAATGTTATCCTTAGAAGTACCATAGTTCCCATATCTTTCTACAAAGCTTCACATAAACATTATGTGAAATGACCATATCTATAAAAAATAATATTATGTTTAACCCCATGTAGTTGTATGATCTCAGAGACATACAGTATTCTCATTTCCTCAATTATGAAAGTATCTTGAATAAGAGTGAAGTGGGATGATTTCGTTAGTCAGTCAATGACTACCCAGATATCTTATCTACCCCTTGGAGATTTGGGTAAGCCGACTATAAAATCCATAGCAACATCTTCCCATTTCCATTCCAGAACTAGATGTCGCTGTAACAAACAAGCAGGTCTCTGATGCTCCACCTTCACCTGTTGACCGGTAGAACAACTAGTGATGAATAATGTAATATGACATTTCATTCTAGGAAACCAATAATAGTGTCACATATCTTGATATATCATAATGATTCTAAGATGAACTTCCCACTGAGAATCATGTGACTCTCTCTTCAACTCCTCTCTCATATCTACAAAAACTGAAATACGCCGACCTATACATAGGACGTCATATCTATACATATACAAATCCATAGGTGGGTTATCTTATGATATACTCTCATGGATAACCAAACCGTCACGATTTTAAAACTGCATACTCTTTGGTAACACCCCAAGATTTTATAGTACGTTATTTCTTCAAAGTAATGCAATAACTTACACTACATGCTACACTGATTTCAAGCGCACCACGACTTACCAAACAAGCTGTTGAAAAATGTTATGAATAGTATTAAATGAATTTTGAACATTATATAATATTTATAATTTTAGAACCCATATAATGAGTTTCTTAGACATAATGTAAGAACAAATTCCTTTTCGCAAATAAAATAATTGTTTTTCAAAAAATGCAATTTTAACGCCTTTTAAGGGAGAACCCTTTTTAAATCCAATATTTTAAACTTTTATATATTAAATTTGAAAAAATAAACTTCTTATTTAGAATCGGGACATAAGAATTTAGTTTTAATAAATTTTTGGTGTCTTTCTGATAACTTTCATATTTGGGTGAATAGTGAAAAATAGTATATTTCAACTGAAAACATCATTTTTAATCAAAATAATTTATAGTTTTGAATTATAAATTTTAATGGTTTGTAAGTATAATTAGATTATACTTTTACCATTTAATCCAATTATGGTCATTTTAAGTAATTTCACTTTATAATTTGACCAAACCAAGTGTCAATCTTTTGATAGTTATTATTTCTTAAAAATACGCTTTTTGGTTTTGAAAAAGGGAATTAATTTTAAATTAATTAATGAAACTTATATGATTTGAAATTGGTAAAATAGAATTAATTTTTTAATTTGGAATATCAATATTAGCTTAGGGTGAATTTTGGGTATTTTTCTGAAAGCAATCAATTTTTGATGAATAGTAAAAAACAATGAGTTATAGTTTAAACCAAATTTTTTATTTAAATAATTATTTATTTTTGGTCAAAATAGATACATAATACCTATATAATTTCAATTTAATTCATTGTAGTTAGTTTATAAAAACATTAGATATATTAAAATTTTATTGAACTTTTTACCGTCTTTACCCACCTCCTAGGAGCATTTGCAAATTTGAATAAAACATAATTTTACCGCTTCTGTGAGTTGAATTTCAAAAATCTAAGAGACACAGTTGATATTAGTAAGAAAAATTTGGTTCAATAATATGAAAATAATTTTTGGTGAATATTAACTTTTTTCTTTTATTTACCACGGTTAAAATTAAATAGGCTAATTTAGGGTAAAAATGATATTATTATTACCCTAACACATGTCTTAATTCTATTGGATAAATGTAATTCGACCAAAACCACCCTTAGGAATAAAATATGATCCTTTAGGTCCACATGGAATAGATTAGGACATTTATTATTATTTAATTCGATGAATAGTTAATAGAGTTAAAATAGGAGTTTAATAACTAGAACATTTTTAATATAGGGTTACACATAAGTTAAATTAGACTATAAATATTCATTATAAAGCTAAAAATATTTCCTAAATAATTTTTGTTTACTAATACTTTTTAGACATTACATAATTTAATTTATTTATGACACAATGATGATGCAGTAATTACCTAATTAATGAAATATTAAACTAATTGACATTATAAATATCAAAATAATTGTAATTTGAAACTTTTTATTAATTAAAATAATTTTTAGGTTAATATGACACATTATTCTTGTTTATATGAATTTTTTCTATGTAATAATGCTGTTATGAATTTAGAAAAAAAAAACAAAATACCAAATAGTGTCAAAATTGACATAAAAGTTTTTTAAAACAAATATTATATTATTAATTTATATTATATTCCTAAAAATCCAAGATTCAGACAAAAGGCTTATATAATGATAGGTGTATCACTAATTATCCACTTGGTGTTCTCTTTTATGTATATAGTATATTTATTAACCATATAATATAAAAATACAAAGAGATATGGTAAATGTCAAACTATTTAACTAAGAGTTAAATCTAAAAGATAAAATTATTATAGTGAACAAAACCTATCTAAAACCTATTGGTTGAGTGTTTTTAGACCCATCCCCACCTTATCCTTTAAATAATACATTTTGGAGCCATTATAAACTGAAAATTATTTTATTATAAAATAATATTTCTAGCTTTTCCTACGGTGTCCCTCACCCCTCTTATAAAAGGGCACTCCTCCTTATCTCTAATTCACACCTTCAATGCCATTTGGATCGACCAAACCCTGACCAAATACCTTCTAAACTGTCCTATATTCATTCTAGAGGCCTTAATTTAGTCATAAAGCCAACATAAGGATACCTTTTGATCAAATCAAAAGGAAGAACCCGAAGAAGAGGTAAATATTTCATAACCTCTTTCAAGTTCCTTTCTTCTTCCACTTCCTCTTTCTTTGTGGTTTTCATTATAAAATAATAACTCCAGTATCTTCTATATACTATGATGTTATTATAAATATGGTGCAACCATATTCATTATTCTATCCATCCTTTGAATGACATGTCACCATACGTGCGTACGTACGGCTTACCGTCTCCACGTTGTGGTTTGTTGTTATTCAATACATTATTATTTGGATGGGTGTAATAATGATGTTTAATTGATGTAAATAATAAATATAACATGATAATGATTTTGTATATATGATATACCATCCAATTATATATTATTTTAATATCAAGAGACTGATATTGTCACTCGTGGGTACGTACGGATTACCGTCTCCACGAACATAATGAGATTCATTCCTCATCGTATCCATTCAAAAATAATTATCATTTGATAATTAAAAATAATGTTTATAGACTTGATATCATTCTATATATGAATAAGATACATCTCATCCATAAAAAATATGACTCACATAACAAATAATATAAACTAAAATGAATATGTTAACACCCTAAACGACAATAATACTAAGATAATATTAACAATGCAATGTTAGAAGATCATATATGATATAATATTAATGTATATGATTATCATATAATTGTATAAAAATTATTTCACCATTATAGAGGATTTTAACCTACCCTTGACCAAGGAAAGGTACAAGGTAAGGGTTAATTTTACAATCTCTTTATTATCTGAGGATGTTTTTACATATTTAATGGGACATATTTATAATCCATGTCCATGTTTCACAAAAGATATTTCAAAGGGATTCTTTTAAGGGAATTTATTTAAAAAATAATTTTAAATGTTTTAAATATTTATTCCTCTAAATCATTCTCATTAATGTCCATTTTTTTAAAATGGTTTTTAAGGATTTATCTATATGAACATGAATGCTTTCAAAATGTTAATTCCTTTCAAAAGTTTCAAAGTGGTATAGGACACTTTGATAAAAAAATTATTTAAATGTCTTGCTTTCTAAATTGTGTGACTTTTAAATGTTTTCATGTAAAAGGGATATTTCTCTCAAAGAGTTTTACAAATCATTTTCATCTATGTAAACATCCTTTGATGGATTTTAATCTTGTATGAAGATGATTTATTATGATACAAATATTCAATATTATACTGAAGGTTTTGTGATATTTTTTATTGTGGATGTGTTATTTTTATACCATTCGTGGTTTATGGATAAATTATTGACATTTCATATGGTAGTTTTAATAAGAATGTTTATGTTATGTTTAATCCTTTTCATATGAGGAATGCATTGGACTTAGTAAGTGACGGGTGGAGCCCACTATAGCTCCTCGATGCATCGGTAGGTCTCATTAGACAAATTAGTGTCTTGGTGCAAGGCCTTGAAAAAATCTTATTTTAATTCTTGGCACAAGGCCTTGACTATGTGGTTATAAAAGTCTGGAATTATGCATTACATCATTATGAAAGTGGATATTGATATTGCTTGTGATTATTTGACTAGTAGAATATCCATGTGAATAATTAAATGGCCTTATTTTATTTTATATTTTCCTTATTCTGCTGAAGTTCATGTTTAAAAGTCTTTTTCTTTAATTTCATACATTGCCTTAAATGATTATGCTTATTTATGAAAGCTTCCACTATATTTTTATCCTATATAAACATCTGAGATCACACCTTTCTATGTTTTATTTTTTCCTGGATGTGAAGAAGTATATTATGACTGACCTTCAAAAATATTCTATGGGATCTCATTGTTGTCTATGGAAACAATGTTGTTGTCGTTTTCCATTTTATAATGTAATGTAAACCTTATAAACGTCTCTAGTACTTCCAAGGATACTAAACTAATCGGTCTTTAGAGACTTGATCTTTTGTGATCATGCTAATGTTATATAATAATGCACTGACTCTGGGATTCTGGGGTCGGGGTGGTACAGTTGGTATCAGAGAAAGTTTAGTACAAACCTTGGAATCTAAATTTAGATAAAATATGATTAGAGCACACTTCCCTAAGATAGACTTTCAGGATTAGTATAGAAGAACTTCCTAGAATTATAGTATTATTGATTTTTTGTGAGTTTTCCAAGCAATACATCCCTGTCTAGATATGATCAGGTAGAGGCGGATCTGGCACAGATGTACCTAGGGGTAAAACTCGAAAACACCGCTTTGAGCTAGACTCGAACGAGAACTGGTGCACGATAATGGGTCGTGCTGCACTATTGGTTACGACACACCCAGGGTATATGCTTAGGATAATTATCATTTTCTTTACAAATCATTATGAAGGATTTATGAGTATATACCACCTCAATGAAAATATTTTTATGATTATAGATTATATTCATAAACTGTTCCATTTATTTTAGGTGTTTTACATGTTTGGAATTATTCATTTCAATTCATAAACTGACATAGTGTATGCCATTTTATAGAAATGGAGCCTAGTAGAAGGAATGTGAACTCCAGCATTACGTATGATCCAGAGAGTAATAAGGATTATATCTTTCACAGTATTAATCAAACATTTAGAAAGGAAATAGTCTCCCATGTATTCTCAACATATGAAGAAATAGTGTCATGTGTTAATAAGATAAGTAAATAATTCTATAAATCCTATGGTTTTGAAGGGATGAAAGTGAAGAAAATGATGGAAGAGAGAAATATGGATAATGGGAAGAGGGAAAAGAAGGATTTTCCCATATGTGATAACTTTGGAAAGAATCACCTTGGTAAATTCTTGAAGGGAATTATAGTTTTTTATAATTATGGAGAAAAAGGACACCAAGTACGTGATGTTAAGGGTCAGAAAAAGGATTCAAATGTAAAAAATTTCATTTGCAAGGCATTGGGACACTACGCGAATCAATATCCCAGTCATCAGAGTATACCGAAAATGTTGCTATTGGATAATAATCAAGTGATGATAATACCTCAGCTGAAGAGGAATGACTAGAGTTCTTATGTTGTTATTATAGAATTATTTCATTTGAGTGTTGTATCAGCAATATAATAGTTATATGAATTATGGAGATAAATAAGGATTGTACTGAAGTACTATTTTACTGAGGATTTGAGATTATATTGTTCTATGAAAAGTGACTTAGTAGTAAGCTAGACTTTTTGGGAAATACATGGTTGAAGGAAATGAAATCCTTAATATGGTCCCGATAATGTGGTAGTGATTTTGGAATAAGAGATGGTTGATTTGAATAAATTATATTTGATATTATTGACTACCCTGAAACTGGTTAATGATTTTTATATTCCATCTTTGTTGGATTTTACAACATTTTTGGATAGAAGGAGTATATTGAGTATTCTATAAGTAATAAGGGAGCATGAATATAATCAATAAGGTATTATGGTAATTCATGATGTTGTAGTGTTTTAAAAGAATACAAGATGATGGTGTTCACATGTTATTGTGTGGCAGAAAGGATCTTCATTGTCTTTACCTTCCTAATAAATTTTGGACTATGGGTTAGGACAAAAGTATTTTGGATAATTCTAGTTTGATATTATTTTTGGATTTCCATAAAAGGACAACCCAGAGGTCAAGCGGCAACCTGTCACGTTTGGAGAGGTCGTGAGACTTGAACCCATAACCGAAGGGTGACAAGGGTGTGTCACCAACCACTGGCCCACATGATGTCCTAGATTGAATAATGTAATTTTTTTTATGTTCTGGTATATGAATTATAAATTCATTTTTTTGGAACCCTATACGAATTGGATAAATAGAATATTTTTTTATGTTCTATTATCTTTTAGAGTGAAATATGATTTTTTGGTAGAAATTATTTAAAGGATGGAACTCTACTTGTAAAGTATATTTTTTTTTCTTCTCTTATTATATGAATAAATTAAATATTAAAATTTAGGTAAGGGATCTTATAACTAAAAATGTGTTTTCCTAATACCTTATTTTTTGTTAAACAAATGATATTTTAAAACATCATAGATTGATGGCTTTGAGGCCCTCAATTCTACAATTGTTTTTGACTGATGACCTAAATCACTCCCTATAAATATTTACGTTTTTCCTCCAATTATTTGTCTCTAATTTCCACGAATGTTCTTCTAATTGAGATCATAATTTTGTGGAGACTTTTTCATTCCCCTTTTTCCTATTAATAAGACTAAATTTTATTAACCCAATTTCTGATGTGGGTTTTCCCACTAAGGTAGTTTCTATTTTCAACCTTTTATTTTTTAAGAACAATTTCAAATTGTGAGGATGCAATTTTTTGAATGAGGGAATAATGTAACACCCCATGATTTCTTAGTATGTTATTTCTTCAAAGTAATTCAATAACTTACACTACATGCAACACTGAGTTCAAGCGCACCACGACTTACCAAACAAGCCATACAAAAGCGGTTATGAATAGTATTAACTGAATTTTGATCTTTATATAATCCTTATAATTTTAGAATCCATATTATGAGTTTCATAGAAAAAATTTAAGAACAAATTCCTTTTTTCACACAAAAGCATTATTTTTCAAAAAAATGAAATTTTACCGCCTTTTAATGGAGAACCCTTTTTAAAACCAATATTTGAAACTTTTATATATTAAAATTGAAAAAATAAACTTCTTCTTTAGAATGTGGACATATGAATTTAGTTTTAATAAATTTTTGGTGTTTTTCTAATTACTTTCATAATTGGGTGAATAGTGAAAAATATTATATTTTAACTGAAGACAACTTTTTTAATCAAAATAATTTATAATGTTGAATTATACATTTTAATGGTTTTTAAGTATAATTAGATTATATTTCTACCATTTAGTTTAATGATGGTCATTTTAAGTAATTTTACTTTAAAACTGGACATAAACAAGTGCCAATCTTTTGATAGTTATTATTTCTTAAAAATGCGCTTTTTGGTTTTGACCACGGGAATTAATTTTAAATTAATTAATGAAACTTCTATGTTTTGAAATTGGTAAAATATAATTCATTTTTGAATTCGTAATATCAAAATTAGCTTATGGTGAATATTTGGTATTTTTCTGAAAACATTCAATTTCTGATGAATAGTGAAAAAGACTGAGTTATAGTTTAAAACCAAATTTTTTTAAATAATTATTTATTTTTGGTCAAAATATATACATAATATCTATATAAGTTCAGTTTAATTCATTGGAGTTATTTTATAATAACTTTATATATATATAAATTTTAATGAACTTTTTACCATCTTTACCCACCTCCTAGGAGCATTTGCAAATTTTCATAAAACATAATTTTACCACATTTGTGAGTTGAATATCAAATATCTAAGAGACACGGTTTATATTAGTAAGTAAAATGTGGTTCAATAAGATGAAAATAATTTTAGTTGAAAAGTAACATTTTACTTTTATTTACCACGATTAAAATTAAATAGGGTGATTTAGGGTAAAAATGATATTATTATTACCCTAACACATGTCCTATTTCTATTAGATAAGTGTAATTAGAAAAAAAACCTTATGAATAAAATATTATCCTTTAGGTATACTAGGATTAGATTAAGACATTTATTATTATTTAATTCAAAGAAGAGTTAAAAGAGTTAAGATTAATGTTTAATAACTAATCCATTTTTAATATAGGGTTACACATAAGATAAATTCAACTATAAATATTAATTATAATGATAAAAAGATTTCATAAATTATTTTATTTTATTTATATTTTCTATACATTAAATAATTTAATTTATTTATTACAAAATGATGATTCAGTAATTACCTAATTAATGAAAGATTAAAGTAATTGGCATTATAAATATCCAAAAAAAATGTAATTTGAGACTTTTTATGAATTATACAAATTTTCTAGGTTAATATGACATATTGGGGTTGGATATAAGAATTTTTTTGAAGTAATAATGCTGTTATGAATTTAGAAAAAAACAACGTACCAAATAGTGTCAAAATTGACATTAAAGGGTTTTTAAAACAAATATTTTATTATTAATTGATATTCTATTCGTAAAAATATAAGGTTCATCCAAAAGACTTATATAATGATATTTGTATCAATTATGAACCACTTGGGGTTCTCTTGGAAGTATATTGTGTGTTTATTAACCATATAATATAAAAATACAAATAGACATGGTAAATGTCAAACTATTTAACTAAGAGTTAAATCTAAATGATAAAGTTAATATAGTGATCCAACCCTATCTAAAACCTATTGGTTGAGTGGTTTTAGTCCCATCCCCACATTACCATTTAAATAATCCATTTTGGAGCCATTATAAAATGAAAATTATTTTATTATAAAATAATATCTCTAGCTTTTCCTAAGGTTCCCCTCACCCCTTTTATAAAAGGGAACTCCCCCTTCTCTCTAATTCACACCTTCCAAACCATTTGGCTTGGCCAAAACCTGCCAAATTACCCTCTCCATTGTCCTACCATCATCCTATAGGCCTTTCATCTAAAGACTCATAAATTTCAAGGAAATTTTTTTCTTAATTTCTTTGGAATTTTACGAGTACGCAGTTTCTGACAGCACCTGATTCTGAGGCCCGGTGTGCCCGGAATCAATTTCCAAAGTTTAGCTCGGGTACGTTTAGTGAGCGAACGAGCGGGATTTCCTAAATTTTGAACAAGTGCTCGGAATAGAAATCTGAGGGCCCTGATGGAACCACAGCACTGGTAATTGCTTAAGAGGACTTTTACCGAAGGTGCGTTTTCTTGGGAGGAGTTGTAAAAAATGTGGATTAATTAATAAGTAAAATAAAATTGTGAACAATTTTATTTTATCCATGGAAGTTAAACTCTGTCATGGGAAGTTGTTGGTGGGGCCCATGACCACCCAACTTCCCATGTGTGGTTATGAGGGAGGTGGGTCCCACATGATCCCCCACCTTTTCACATTCCTTAACTCCATAACTTCCCCTTGTTTTATTAACTCTCCTTTAATGTGAGACCACTCACCTCCCCTTCTCTCCTATTTAATCATGCCAACACACTTAATTAATTAAGTGAGTTATGTGTTTGATTTTTATAATTGAAATTCTTGGATTGATGTAATAAAATAAGTTAAGTCTTATTTTATTTTGGAGGGTTGGTTGTTGTGTGAGGAGATTGGGGAGAAAGAACCCTTTTCTCGTGGGAAGAACTTCATCCTCCCACAAAGAGCTTCAATCATTCCGCGAAGAACGTCATCTCTTCAACGAAGAATGACTCAAAGACTCTGGTATCTCTTTTCCCTTTCTCCTCCATGACATGGGAAGAGACACTGACGCAAGAGTTCTCTAACGACACGTAATCATCATCCTCTCTACGTGATAAAGAGAATCCAACGTCTCCTCAGACGCTCTCCGTCGATGTCTACAGAACCACGCCCCGCGATGCAATATTTTGTGGTGCTTGACAACCACGAATTACTTTGCGAGGTATGGGTTGGAATTTTGTTTGTGAAATATCCTTTGCCGTTCTTCGTCTCTTATATTTTGTGCCGCCTGATATCGTTATAACGGGTGGAGGTCAGACCGCACGAACACGGCGGACCCTCCTCCCCCTTTGATGTTGTACTTGTTGCGGCATGAGAAAAGGCAGCGCGGTGCAACGGCACCGCGCGGAAGCAAGAGGAATGGGTGAAGAAGTGTGGCACCGTCGCGCCATGCCATTGAGGCTGAACGAACCCGCAGCTGGAGTCGGGTCGCAGCGAAGGGGCGCCGCGCCGTCGCGCCGCGCCGGAGAACCACAAAGACAACGCGGCCGGAGTGCAGCCACGGCGGAGGATCACGGCGCCGTCGCGCTGCGCCGATCGGACCAAGGTCGCGGCATTTGGCCGTGGCGGAGCAGGGAGCGGTGGACGGAACCACCGGCCGTCAGTGTGTCGGAGGGGAGGGACTGCGGGGTCCCGCGGTGGCTGCACGGCCGGCTAGCCCGGCTGACCGATCGAGGAAGGTAGGGGGTCGTAACCCCCAGCTGGCCAAAGGAGCGCCCCCCCATGTGGGGGCCGCGGTTTCTCAATCAGGGGGGCAGCGCCCCCCCCCCCCTTCCGCGATAGCTCGGCCAAGCTGAGCTGTTTGGCCACGCAGGCCACGCCTACGCCAGGCCAACCGGCCGCCCAGGCCGCGCTGGTCGGGGGGGGGGGGGGCGTGCTGGAGGGGTCGGGTCGCGCCGGCTGGGTCGAGCCGCGCCCACCAAGCCGCGCCGCGCCGTGCCGGCTAGGCCAGGCCGCACCCCCCGATCCGGGCCGCACCCTAATGGGTCGGACCCGAACCCGGTTCGGGCCGACCCAGGGGGTCTTGGTCCGGGTCGATCCGGGCCCAAAACCCCCTATTTCCGGACAGTTCCGTTCAAACACCCGTATCATGGGCTACAGACCTCTGATCAACACACTATCAGTTGCGATGTGATCCTTGGATCGAGGCGGTCGTTTCGGTATATTACACTTAAGGTTTTGGAGAACTTTGTGTATGGCTGGGTTGGTTCGAGCACGAAACCAATCGGGCCCTCGGAGCGGAAACACTTGTAATTTGAGCTCCGGACGTCCGATTGACATGCTGTCGACATTGTTGGATTCCTCTTAGTGATATGGACCTTTTGGCTTACTCCACTCGAGGTTTGGACGCAGTTGGAGTGCGGCCGGGATGGTGTTGCCTTAAAAAACAACCGTGCCCCTGGAATGAAAAAGCCAATAACTCTCAGACTGGGTGTCCGATTGACATGTCATCTGTCACGTTGAGTTCCCTTTGTCGAGACAGAACTTTAGGATACATCAACTCTGAACTACGTGTTAGTTGATGTATCGACCCCATGGCTCGTGGAGCAGACTGTGACAACCGGGTCCCGGTGACAGCACAACCACCCCGCCTTAACATGGCTGTCGGGTCCTGGCCCACCAAGTACCACTAGTTGCCCCTGCAGACACATGGGGCCCACCCCAGGGTCCACCCACATGCATGAATAGGTCATCTGACTAATGACAGTCCCCACAGGCCAACACATGTCTTTTCCAGTGTGCTTTGTCCTTACTCGCACACACCCTGGGAAACTTCCCAGAAGGTCACCCATCTTGATTACTACATCAGGCCAAGCATGCTTAACTGTGGAGTTTTAATCAGACAAGATGCCGAAAAGGATGGTGCACCTTGTTGTAATGAGTCATATCATTTAGTCATTTAACCCTTTATCATTTGGGGATGTTACAATCACCCCCCCCCCCCTTTAGGGCACAACACCCTCGTTGTGGGCCCTACATCTCAACCCAGGCAGTGCACCGCGCACTTAAGGCAGGGTTCCTCCTCTGATACCAAATGTGACATCCGGGTCCTGGTGACTGCACAACCACATCGCCTTAACATGGTCGTCGGGTCCAGGCCCACCAGGTACAACTAGTTTCCCCCGCAGACACATGGGGCCCACCCCAGGGTCCACCCACATGCCTGAATGGGCCATCTGACTAATGAAAGTCCCCACCGGCCAACACATGTCCTTTCCAGTGTGGTTTTTCCTCACTCTCACACACCCTGGGAAACTTCCCCGAAGGTCACCCATCCTGATCACTACTCCAGGCCAAGCATACTTAACTATGGAGTTTTAATCAGAAAGGCTCCCGAAAAGGAAGGTGCACCTTGTTGACATGAGTCATATCATTTAGTCATTTAACCCTTTATAATTTGGGGGTGTTACACGGACCCTCCTGGAAACGAGCATGATGTGTGCGGGAACCCTAGAGCTGGCTGCGACTGCGATGATGACGACGACTGCACTGAAATTTTCCGTGGGCTCGGCAGCGATGAAGCCTGCACTGAGATCCTCCATGGGTTCAGCAAAAATGAATACTGTACTAAAATCCTCCATGGGTTCGACAGTGACGATTACTATTCTTGTATCATACATGGGTCCGGCAGTACTACTGTTCTTGTATCCTACATGAGTCCGGCAGTGTTCGACTCTGTTCTTGTATCCTACGTGCGTCTGGCAGAGTAGCTGGTCTGTATCCTATGTGGGTCTGATAGCTTAGCTGGTTTAGTATCCTACGTGGGTCCTAGCTTAGATGAATCAGTGGCTACATCTGATCATCTCTATCACCTTCCGAAGAAGTATACCTGTGTGAGTTGAGTCTTGAATTTCCATCATTATCTTCGATATGATTGAATTTCTTTCCTATGTGGATTGTGTTGTGCTTTCTTGTGTGGATTGGGTTGTACTATCCTGTGTGGACATGATCGAACTTGGAATCGGATGTTGGAGCCCAACTAGAATTGATGACTTAGGTATATGTATGGGCATATACCTAAGTAGTGTTGGATGTTACTTCGTGATTGTATCTTTCCTTTTTGGATTATCCTTTGTGGATTCTGGGAGACCTTCTCGGGTCTTCGGGTCCCTACTGAGTAGCATATACTCACCCCTGCACGGGCTATGCCCGCACTACATTGTGTTGGATGCAGATGATGGACAGCGCTGATCGTGGTTGAGGCTTGTGGAGCAGGTCAGTACCTAGAGATGGACCACTGGGCGGGATGTACACGGAGCGGACGTCTGGACGCGAGGTGTTGAGGAGGCTATCTGTACCCACCCTTCAGGTGGGACTTCCATTGGACTGCTCGATGTTGCTGCTTTACTTTCAGTTGTTGTAATTTCTTTCTAGTTGTACTTTACTTTCAGTTTTAGTTTGTATTCTGGCCCATTTACTTTCCGCACTTACTATTGTACCCAGTTTTACATGGTGTTTACTTCTACTAGCTTGCTCTGTGGTGTTTGTTTACTTTATAAGGAAATGTCTTCCCCTTTTAATCGGGATTTACACCTTTGGTGCTAGTCTCCAGCCCCTGGCCTATGGAAGGCGGGCTTGGGGTAGTCATGGCACGGGTCCCGAGGATGGGTCATGACAAATTGGTATCAGAGTAGTTCGGTTCTACCGCAGAACTCGGGACTCTGATCCTTCTTCTATGAAGCAATAGTGTTAAGGGTATTGAGTGTGGTTATCAATCCAGGGAGTCCAGTGTTGGTGTGGTGGCCGACATACCCTTACACCAGGACCCTGACTTCTGATTTCCGACTCAATGCACGAAAACATTGATTGCATGTGTGTTTCAAAAGTTTTCAATGTGATTACTTTGTGTCAGCTCACCAGGTATATTGTTTGACTGTGGCACACCTGTTTCTTTTCAAGATGGACCCACGACGGCAGCCATCTAGGGTTTCGAGCTTTGTGTAGGATGACAGCCCACCGAGCAATGAGGGCTCGGTGCAGGGCCCTTTTTCAGCAGAGGCACCAGCGGTACCATTACCCGCTAATCCACCGATGCCACCAGCCCCAGCCGCTGAGAGTGCATGTCGCCTTAGTGGACTGCACAAGTTCCAGCTTCAGATACCGCCTAGGTTCCACGGGGAGACGGAACCTCAGGCAGCCAAGGATTGGTTACAGGCAGTTGTTTGAGTTTTCAGGTTAGTGGGGACACCAGCTGACCTCATGGTGATCCTTGCAGTGAGCCTCCAGCACGCGACAACAGGAAGATGGTGGAGCTTTATGCTCTAGGTGCACGATGAGGCATCTCTCCTCTGGACGGACTTTGAGAGCCTATTCTGCTCGGAGATCGTCCTAGCCACCCTCCGTGCAGTGCGCATTCGGTAGCTTCTACAGCTGCGTTAGGGCAGCATGACGGTCGCCCAGTACTCGGTGAGATTTGCTGATCTCTCGCGCTATTCGACGGATATGGTACGGGACCCATTTTTCCGGGCCCGGCCCTTCGAATTGGGACTGTGGCATGAGATCAGGGCATCAATGATCTCCCTCAGCATTCAGACATAATTAGTAGCACTTGAGTGAGCCCTTATCATATAGAGCTTTCATGCTGAGCCTACACCAGCAGCGAGACCTACCGCAGGGCGACACCTAGCAGAGTCGTCTACAGCTAGCAGTCGACGGACATCATAGGGGTCCAGGTGGACCAGACCATCAGGCGGACAACCTCAGGACACTGGCTCAGAGGTGTGGGGCACACAGCGCAGAACCCACCTTCCGAGGAGCAGACAGTGCCACGCATGCGGCGGGCAGGGCCACATGGATCGTGACTGCCCGACCCACCGTGTAGAGAAGCAGCAGACGGTTTAAGGGCCACCCAAGCAGAGTCAGAGGGTCGACCATGGCGGTCTACAGGGATCAGGCGGATGAGGCAGAGGAGATGGCCGAGAAGCAGGTGGTGGGCGACCCTTTGAGGCTTTACCACCACCACCACCAGGAGGTCCACCCCGACCACAGGGAGTTGGCGGGCAGAGGTAGGCTCAGCTTCAAGCAGCAGAGGCCTACGACCACGGTGCACCAGAGATGATTTGAGGTACTATATGTGTCTACTCCACCCTTGCTTCAGTTCTTATAGACACATGAGTGAGTAATTATTTTATTGTCGATGTCCTTGTTCAGAGCTCGGAGATTCCTACAGAGCCGTTGGCTCGATCATTATGGCTAGAGACTCCTACGGGAGCAGACTCAATGATTACGCATTGGTGCCGGCAGTGTGAGATTACTCTAGGAGGTGAGGGCTTCGTCTTGGATCGTCTTGTAGTGGCGTCGAGGCCTTACGATGTCATCTTGGGCATGGATTGGTTATCTACAGTCCATGCTCAGATCTACTGTATTAAGCGCAAGGTGGGATGTGTTCGCACCGATGGGAGCAGGTACACCTTCACCGGAGAGAAGGGAGCCTTATCAGCATAGGATGGACTCACGCAAGGGAGAGGACAGCCGATCACTCATCAGTTGACAAGCCTCATCCTAGGAGAAGTTGACGTGTGGAGTCCTAGTTTTCCTGTAGTGGTGGATCCATATGCGGACGTTTTCCCTGATGACCTTCCAGGACTACCTCCTCGTAGATAGGTAGACTTATATATTGACTTGTACCCCAGGATAGCCCCAATATCCACTCCAGCATATCGGATGTCTCCCGCCGAGCTTCAAGAGCTATGGGTACAGCTGGAGGACTTGCAGGGCAAGGGATTCATCTGACCAAGTGTTTCACCCTAGGCTTCCCCGATATTGTTCTCCAAGAAGGTGGACGGGATCTTGTGACTGTGTGTCAATTTCCGTCGCCTAAACCAGGTGACCGTGAAGAACAAGTATCCACTACCGAGGATTGATGACCTCTTTGATCAGCTCAAGGGAGCATGATGGTTCTCGAAGATAGACCTCAGGTCAGGCTATCATCAGCTCAGAGTTCGGGACTGGGACATGCAGAAGATGGCCTTCATATGTCGGTATGGACACTATGAGTTCTTGGTTATGCCTTTTGGAGTAACCAACGCTCCAGCAGTGTTCATGGGTCTCATAAATAAGATCTTTCAGCCATACCTCGATCGATGTTTCATGGTCTTCATCGATGACATTTTGATATACTCGTCCACTGAGGAGGAGCACGCCTACCACTTTCGGGTTGTACTGGACACACTCCGAGAGCACCAGCTTTATGGAAATCTCTCAAAGTGTCAGTTCTGTTTACGTGAGGTCCACTTCTTGAGACATGTCATCTCTAAGGCGGGAGTTGCGGTGGATCCTGCAAAGATCGAGGCAATGCTAGCTTGGGAGCCAACCAAGTGCGTGGTGGAGGTGCGGTGTTTCTTGGGACTAGCTATGTACTACCGGAGATTTGTTCCGGACTTTTCTAGAGTTGTGGCACCACTTTTAGCTTTGACGAAGAAGGGGAAACCCTTCGTGTGGTCAGATAGATATCAGCAGAGCTTCCAGGAGCAGACACAGAGATTGACCAGCGCACCTATCTTGAGGCTACCGAAGGAGGTAGTAGGGTACGTAGTCTACTGCGATGCATCAGGGACCGGACAAAGATGTTTCCTGATGCAGGAGTAAGAAGTGATCGCCTATGGATCATGATAGTTGAGGCAGCATGAGCAGAACTACACTACCCATGAAGTGGAGTTAGCAGCAGTGGTCTCCGCTCTGAAGATGTGGCGACACTATCTGATGGGCGAGCGCTTTACAGTCTATTCTGACCACCAGAGTCTCAGGTACATCTTCTCGCAGAGGGACCTGAACCTAAGATAGTGGCGATGGCTCATGTTCCTCCAGGACTATGACTTTGATATAGTCTATACTCCTGGAAAGGGGAACGTAGTAGCCGATGCTCTCAGCAGGAGGATGGGCATTCAGCTACTTGGAGAGGCGACAGAGCAGCTAGCCGCTTTGCAGATATCCTTCATGGATAGAGATGGAGCAGCCTTTCATCTGTCACTCACATTCACTCCTCCACTACTACAGTGGGTCAGAGAGGCACAGCGTGGGTACATTGACTATGAGACGCGGTGTGCACAGATATCCTCAGGATAGGAACCTGATGAATTCTCTATAGTAGGAGAGCACGATGTCCTTTTCAGAGGATTTATCATGGTACCAGCTGCTTTATAGGAGGAGGTACTGAGGGAGTTTGACACTTCCCCTTTAGTGGTACATCCAGGAGTGACGAAGATGTACCGGGATCTCAGACAACAGCACTGGTGGTTGGGTATGTAGAAGGTTGTAGCAGAGTTCGTTTCTCGATGCCTCACCTGCCAGTAGGTGAAGGCGGAGCACCAGGTACCAGTAGGCTTCGTACAGCCCTTGGAGGTCCAGGAGTGGAAGTGGGAAGGGATATCTATGGATTTTGTGACTGGACATCCACGTACTCCCAGAGGTCACGACTCCATTTGGGTGATTGTCGACCGACTCACCAAGTCATCTCACTTCTTACCCATTAGAGAGCAGGGCTTAGTAGAGAGCTTGGGACGTCTCTATGTTCAGGAGATTGTACGGCTTTATGGTGTTCCATCATCTATCGTCTATGATTGAGAATCTCGATTTACTTTCCGGCTTTGGAAGGGGTTTTAGGAGGCATTCGGGACACAGCTATGTCTGAGCACCGCCTTTCACCCACAGACGGATGGTCATATGGACAGGACCATTCAGACTCTCGAGGACATGCGTCGTGCATGTGTCCTTGACTTTGGTCGCAGTTGGGAGAACCACCTCCCCTTGGTGGAGTTCACGTACAACAACAGCTACAACTCCACCATCGGTACGGCACCATACGAGGCATTGTATGACCGACCTTTTAGATCACATATGTGCTAGACAGACCCTGGGGAGTCAGCACTTGTGTGACTGGAGATGGTCCAGGCCATGACAGAGAAGGTCCAGGTCATCCAGGAGCGGATGAGGACAACTCAGAGCTGGCAGAAGTCATATGCTGAGAGGAGGCAGAGACCACTACAGTTCGAGGATGGAGACCATGTTTTCTTATGGGTCTCACCTCGACATGGATTACGAATATTTGGCTGGGGCGGAAAGTTATCTTTGCGCTTCATCGGACCCTTTCAGATTCTCAGCAGGATAGACGAGGTGGCTTATCGCTTGGCTCTACCACCTCAGTTGCACCGGGTGCACGATGTCTTCCACGTATCTCAGCTAAGGAGATACGTGCACGACCCGACGCATATCATTGACCATGGGGAGCTGGACATCGATGACAGGGTGACTTTTACGGAGGTCCCAGTAGAGACCGAGGATTGACAGGAGCAGGTCCTACGTGGGTGGTCGATTCCTCTTCTACGCATCAGGTGGTAGCACGGGAACCTCCAGGAGAGCACATGGGAGCGGGAGGCTCAGATACATGCTCAGTACCCTCATTTTTTCCCCTAGTTTGTGATGTATCTTTACGGGGACGTAAACCTCTGAGGTGGGAGTAATGTAAAGACCCGTAAATTTCAAGGAAATTTTTTTTTCTTATTTTCTTTTGGATTTTACGAGTATGCAGTTTCTGATAGAACCTGATTCCGAGGCCCGGAGTGCTTGGAATCAATTTCTGATGTTTTTCTTGGGTACGTTCAGTGAATGAATGAGAGAGATTTCCTACGTTTTTAACTGGTGCTCAGAATCGAAATTTGAGGGCACCGATGGAACCGTAGCGCCGGTAATTGCTTAAGAGGACTTTTACCGAAGGTGCGTTTTCTTGGGGGGAGTTGTAAAAAATGTGGTTTAATTGATAAGTAAAATAAAATTGTGAGCAATTTTATATTATCCATGGAAGTTCAACTCTCTCATGGGAAGTTGTTGGTGGGGCCCACGACCACCCAACTTCCCATGTGTGGTTATGAGGGAGGTGGGTCCCACACAATCCCACACCTTTTCAAATTCCTTAACTCCATAACTTCCCCTTATTTTTGATAAATCCCCTTTAATGTGATACCACTCACCTCCCCCTCTCTCCTCTTTAATCATGCCAACACACTTAATTAGTTAAGTGAGTAATGTGTTTGATTTTTAAAATTGAAATGCTTGGCTTGATGTAATAAAATAAGATAAGTCTTATTTTATTTTGGAGGGTTGGTTGTTGTGTGAGGATATTGGAGAGATAGAACTATTTTCTCTTGGGAAGAACTTCATCCTCCCGCGAAGAGCTTCAATCCTTCCACGAAGAACGTCATCTCTTCAATGAAGAATGACTCAACGACTCTGGTATCACCATTCCCTTTCTCCTCCGTGACAAGGGATGAGACACCGATGCGGGAGTTCTCCAACGACACATAATCATATTCTCCTCTCCATGATAAAGAGAAGATGACGTCTCCTCAGACGCTCTCCATCGACGTCTATGGAACCACGCCCTACGACGCCATATTTTGCAGTGCTTGACTACCGTGAATTACTTTGTGAGGTAGGGGTTGGAATTTTGTTCGTGAAATATCCTTTTCCATTCTCCGTCTCTTATATTTTGTGTCGCCTGATATCGTTATAACGGGAGGAGGTCGTACCGTATGAACACGACCGACCCTCCTCCCCCTTTGATGTTGTACTTGTTGTGGCACGAGCAAAGGCAGCGCGGTGCAATGACACCACGTGGAAGCAAGAGGAACGGGCGAAGATGTGTGGCGCCATCGCTCTGCACCGTTGAGGCCGAACGAACCCGCGACCGGAGTCGGGTCGCAGTGAAGGGGCGTGGCGCCGTCGCGCCGTGTCGGAGAACCACGAAGACATAGTGGTCGTAGCGGGGCCGTGGCGGAGCAGGGAGCAGCGGTCGGAACCACCGGCCGCCGGCGCGTTAGAGGGGCGGGACCGCGGGGTCCCGCGGTGGCAGCACGGCCGGCCAGCCGGGCCGGCCGATCGAGGAAGGCCCGGGGTCGCAACCCTCGGCTGGCCAAAGGAGCCCCCCCCCCCCCCACACGGGGACACGGTTTCTCAATCAGGGGGGAAGCCCCCCCCCCCCCCCCCCTTCTGCAAGAGCTCGGCCGAGCCGAGCTGTCTGGCCACGCGGGTCGTGCCCGTGCCAGGCCAACTGGCCGCCCAGGTCGGGTCGGGCCACACAGGTCGGTCCGAGCCACGCCAGTCAGGCCGGGACGGGTCACGTCCTAATTTGGCGGACCCGGACATGGTTTGGGTCGACCTGGTTCAAGCTGACCTAGGGGGTCTTGGGCCGGGTCGGTCCGGGCTAAAACCCCCTATTTCCGGATAGTTCTGTTCAAATGCTAGTATCTTGGGCTACGGACCTCCGATCGACGCACCGTCAGTTGCGATGCGATCCTTGGATCAAGCTGGTCGTTTTTATTTATTACACTCAAGGTTTCGGAGAACTTTGTGTATGACCGGGTTCGTTCTAGCACGAAACCAACCAGGCCCTCAGAGCGGAAACGCTTATAATTTGAGCTCCTGAGTCTGATTGACATGTCGTCGACTTTGTTGGATTCCCCTTAGTGAGACGGACCTTTTGGCTTACTCTGCTAGAGTTTTGGGTGCAGTTGGAGTGCGGTCGGGTTGGTTTTGGCTTAAAAACCAACCGGGCCCCTAGAACGAAAAGGCCAATAACTCTCAGACCGGGCGTCTGATTGATGTGTCGTCTGTCGCGTTGAGTTCCCTTTGTTGAGACGGACGTTTGGGATACATCAACTCCGGACTACATTTCAGTTGATGTATCGACCCCTTGCCTCGGGAAGCGGACCCTTCCGGAAACGAGCATGTTGTGTGCGGGAACCCTAGAGCTGGCTGTGACTACGACGACGATGACGACTGCACTGAAATCCTTCTGAGGTTTGGCAGCGATGAAGACTGCACTGAAATCCTCAGTGGGTTCAACAGTAATGAAGACCATACTGAAATCTTTTGTTGGTTCGACGGCAATGACTGCTATTCTTGTATCCTACGTGGGTCCGGTAGTACTACTGTTCTTGTGTCCAACGTGGGTCCGGTAGTGTTTGACTCTGTTCTTGTATCCTGCGTGGGTCTGGCAGAGTAGCTGGTCTGTATCCTATGTGGGTCTAATATCTTAGCTGGTTTAGTATCCTATGTGTGTCCTTGCTTAGATGAATCAGTGGCTACATCTGATCATCTCTATCACCGTACGAAGAAGTATACCTGTGTGATCTGAGTCTTGACTTTCAATCATCATCTTCGATATGATTGACTTGCTTTCCTATGTGGATTGTGTTGTGCTTTCCTGTGTGGATTGGGTTCTACTATCCTGTGTGGACGTGATCGAACTTGGGCTTAGATGTTGGAGCCAAACTGGAATTGATGACTTAGGTATATGTATGGGCATATACCTATGTAGTGTTGGATGTTACTTCGTGATTGTATCTTTCCTTTGTGGATTATCCTTTGTGGATTCTGGGTGACCTTCGGGGGTCTCTGGGTCCCTACAGAGTAGCGTATACTCACCCCTGCGCGGGCTATGTCTGCACTACATTGTGTTGGAATTAGACGATGGATAGCGCTGATCGTGGTTGAGGCATGTGGAGCAGGTCGGTACCTGGAGGTGGACCACTGGTTGGGACGTACACGGAGCGGACGGTTGGACCCGAGGAGCTGAGGAGGCTATCTGTACCCACCCTTCAGGTGGGACTTCCAGTGAACGCCTCGACGTTGCTGCTTTACTTTCAATTATTGTACTTTCGTTCCAGTTGTACTTTACTTTCATTTTGGGTTTGTATTTTGGCCCATTTACTTTCTGCACTTTCTATTGTACCTGGTTTTACTTAGTGTTTACTTCTGCTGGCTTACTCTGTGGTGTTTGTTTACTTTATAAGGCAATGCCTTCCCCTTTTTATCGGGATTTACGCCTTTGGTGCTAGTCATCAGCCCCTGGCCTATGGAATGTGGGCTTGGGGTAGTCATGGCATGGGCCCTGAGGACGGGTCGTGATATTACATTAGTCAAAAATGCGACCTAAGAATCCCTTTTGATCAAATCTAAAGGAGGAACCCTAAGAAGAGGTAAATATTTCATCATCTCTTTCAAGTTCATTTATTTTTCAACTTCGTTTTTCAATGTTGTTTCCATTATAAAATAATAACTCGAGTATCTTATATATATTTTTATTTTATTATAAATATGGTACAAACATATTCATTATTCTATCCATCCTTTGAATGACATGTCATCATACGTCCGTACGTACGGCTTACCGTCTCCACGTCGTGGTGTAGTTGTTATTCAATACATTATTATTTGGATGGGTATAATAATGATGTATAATTGATGTAAATAATAAATATAACATGATAATGATTCTGTATATTTGATTTACCATCCAATTATATATTATTTTAATATCAAAATAATGATACCATCGCTCCTATGTACGTACGGATTACCATCTCCAAGAATGTGAGGTGATTCATTCCCCATCGTATACATTCCATACTAATTTTCATTTGATGATTAAAAATAATGTTTAAAGAATTTATATAATTCTGGATATGAATAAGATACATCCCATCCATAACAAATATGACTCACATTACAAATAATATGAAGTAAAATGAATTTTTAAACACCCGAAATGATGACAATACTAATATATTACTAACAAAGCAATGTTAAAAGATCATATATGATATCATATTAATGTATATGATTCTTTTATAATTTAATAGAAATTATTTCACCATTATACATGAGGTTAACCTAACCTCAACCATGTAAAAGTACAAGGTAAGGGTTAATTTCACAATCTCTTTATTGTTCAAGGTTGTTTTTACGTAAGTGTCTATTGGGACATATTTATTATCCATGTCCATGTTTCATGAAAGAGTTTTAGAAGTGATTCTTTTAAGGGACCTTTTCCAAAACATATTTTAAATGTTTTAAATATTTATTCCTCTAAATCATTCTCATTAATTTCCATGTTTTCGAAATGGGTTTTAAGGATTTATCTATATAGAAATGAATGTTTTTAAAATGTTAATTCCTTTCAAAAGTTTCAAAGTGTTATGGGACACTTTGATTAAGAAATTTATTTAAATGTCTTCCATTCTAAATTGTGTGAATTTTATATTTTTTCATGAAAATGGGATATTTCTCTCAAAGAGTTTTACAAATCATTTTCATTTATGTCAACATCCTTTGATGGATTTTAAAATTGTTTGAAGGTGATTTATTTTGATACAAATCTTCTGTATTTTATTGAGGGTTTTGTGATATGTTTGACTGTGGATGTGTTAATTTTATACCCTTAATGGTTTACGGATAAAGTATTGACACTTCGTATACTAGTTTTAATACAAATGTTTATGTTATGTTTAATCCTTTTCATATGAGGAATGTATTGCACTTAGTAAGTGATGCATGGAGCCCGCTATAGCTCCTCAATGCATCAGTAGGCCTCATTAGACAAACTAGTGTCTTGGAATAGGGCCTTGACAAAATCTTATTTGTATTCTGAGCACAAGGCCTTTACTATGTGGTTATGAAAGTCTGGAAATATGCATTCCATCATTATTAAAGTGGCTATTGATATTGCATGTCATTATTCGACTAGTATAATATCCATGTGAATAAGTTAGTTGAATTATTTGATTTTATCTTTCCTATATTATGTTGAATCTCAAGTTTAAAAGGCTTTTGTTTTAGTTTTATGCATTTCCTTAAATATTTATGCTTATTTATGAAAGATTCCGCTATATTGTTATCCTTACTGAGCATCTGAGCTCACCCCTTTCTATGTTTTATTTTTCCAAGGATACAAAGAAGTATATTATGATTGACCTGTAGGGATAGTCTACGGGATCTCAGTGCTGTCTATGGAAACAATTTTGTAGTAGTTTTCCATTTTATGATGTAATGTAAACCTTATGAATGTATCTAGTACTTACAAGGCACCTAAACTAATCGGTATTTCAAGACTTGATCTTTTTTTATCATGCCAATGCTATGTAATAATTCACCTAATCTGGGCTTCTGGGGTTGGGGTGTTACATCTTCTCCTTCTCGAGGAGGGAAGAGGTAGCTGTTAAGGTTGAGAGGTAAGACTGCTCACGACTATCATGAAACTCCATATGATTTTCCTAAAATATGGTCATCAACTTCTATTCATCACTAGCTTCATGTATGGTCTGTGTTTGATTTGTCTGACTTAGTGCATCAGTGACCACATTTTCTTTTCAGGGTGTATAAGAAATCTCAAAATAAAAGGATTGTAGATATTCAAACCATCTTCATTATCTGAGTATAAAGTCATAGTGAGAAAATATATACATGAGGATCTTGGGATCTTTATTCCCCACAAAGTTCACACCGAAGAGATAATGTCTTTAGTAATGTAAGGCATGGACAACTGCTGGTAGCTCAAGATTGTGTATTGTGTAATTTCTCTTGAGAGGTCTCAACTGTCGAGATACTTACACAACAAAGTTTTCTTCCTTTATCAAAAATGATTCTAGGAAAATGTCTGATGCATCATAGAAGACGAGATAACCTTTAAATGGTTCTGGACGAATCAGAATATGTGTCAATACTAAACTCCCTTTTAGATCCTGGAAGGGATTTCTCACATTCTTCTGAAAATGTGAAGTTGAAAACCTTCTTTGTAATACCATTAATTGGAGAATTAAGAAGAGAAAAGTCTTGAATTAAATGCATGTAATATCTAGCGATCCCTATGAAACTCAAGATATCAAACATAATCTTGGGATACTCCCAAGAAACTATAGAACTAACCTCTTAGGGTCAACAGATACTCTTTATTCTGAAATTATATGAACCAAGAAGTGGACTTTTTCGATCCATAAGTCACACTTATAATGATTGGCATAAATTTGATTCTCTCTCAGTGTACTAAGAATGATCTCAAGATGTTTGTCATGGTTTTTACAATTGCGATAATATACTAAGATTTCTTCCACAAATATAGTAAAAAAACAGTCTAAATAGGGGTGGAGAACCCTATTAATCATATCTATAAAAATTCTAAGCACATTTATAAGACTGAATAGAATAACTAGAAACTCAAACAAACCATACCTACTATGGAATGTAGTACGAGGTATGTCTGATGGTATGAATTGCACCTAATGATAGACCAGTATCAATATGATCTTAGATAACTCCTTTTCTCTATGGAGATTTTCATAGAGATCATATATTCGAGGAAGTGGATACTAATTCTTGACCGTAAGCTAGTTCAACCTTCTGTAATCCATGCATAGATAAAGAGTTCCATCCTCTTTATTAAAATTAAGCACAGGTGAACCCCAAGGGGATGTACTGGTCCAAAAACAACCCTTTTCCTCTAGGTCTTTTATCTGTCAGTTGAGCTCCTAAAGACCAGTAGGTGCTATATTTTATATAGGAATGGACACAACTGCTTCTCTTGGAACAAGATCAATTGCAAACTCTACCACTCTCCTAGGAGGTAAGCCAGAAAAATAATCCGAAAAGACTTCCCAAAAATGATCAACTACTATAGGGATATTATCTTGAAGAAAACCCTTATCCTTCATGAAAGGATTTGAAATTTGGGAGGTCACTCAACCTAGACCATGATACTTTGGTCCAGTTCTCCAATCCTGGAAATCCCACTAACCTTTGAAAAGATAACTCTTGACTTCTGCTAATTTAAAAGAGACTATGCGGTGATAGAGGTATGTAAATGCATGGTTGTGGACTAACCAGTCCATTCTGATAATGACATCAAATCGCATCATCCTGATAATAATGACATTCTACAAGAAAGCATAATAGCCTACCTCATGGGGATAGTATATGCACTGGTGTATGCCCTCTGTCCAAATTCCCAATGGTGTATTAGGGGTCATTACACCAAAGTGATAGTGTATCTCTAGTCTGATACATTCCACTAAAGATACATAATTAAATAGGTTCAAACTCTTATATAAAACTAAGAAGAGACAATAGTGGAGGATACTAGAATAGTACATCGTACTGTAGATGGTCCCGCAACATGGTCCTTGGGAATCGGTTGTAAAACATGCAATAGACCTAATCCACAGCCCAGTTCAATTGATGTACAACCACGATCATGGCTGCTCTTCTAGCACTGCTAGTGACTTGGGGTCAGACTACCACAGCCACGACCTACTCCTTGGTAATACCTGTCAGTGTTATTCCAAATCCCCACCTAACCTGTCATAAAATAACTTGCTCCTGAAGATGGAGTAGATGCTGATCCTTTTTTACTTGAATATGGTGAAAATGTCTTGCATAAACATTGATCATGACCCATACATCTGCAATCCTAACACTCCATAGGGTCTCTATCACATTGGTGGTTCTTATGCCCTGGTCATCTAAACTGATGACACACCAAAGAGCTATCAAATTGGATACTCTATCTTCCAATGCCCTGAAGAGAAACCTCAAAGGAACGTTTCCAATATCTGGAAGAACTACTGGCCTAACGCAACTCTAATCCTTTAAACCTAGTATTTATACTATCCCTCAGGTAACATTAATTAATAAGGTCCTGATCAACTATTCTTGAAAATTTAGGATGTCGAATAACATTTACCTGATTTCGGATGGCGTACTGGAGTCCATCCTCAAAACGTCTAGCATACGAAAGCTCATTACTAGCTAGAATCGGTGAAAAGCTTTATAAATCAGTGAAATGTGCTGAATATTCCATAACTGATATAGAATTCTACTTGAAATGAATGAACTCTCTAGATTTGTCATCTCTCAATGCCTAAGGAAAGAAAAAATCAAATAAGGAAGTACGGAAATCAACCCATAACATGCCCTGATGATGACTAGCCTTTGTAACCATATCCCACCAACGCATTCCTGACTCCTACAGCATGTATGTAGCTATCATGACACACCAATTTAGAGGGGTTTCTAGATGCTCAAAGACAGATAGCATGGACCCTATCCAGGACTCAGTAGCATGAGATCCACCATCCCTTGAAAAAGTAGGAGGATGTTGTTTCTAAAACTCGTGGGTCGGATCCGCAGTCGTAGGTGAAACTCATATAGCCCCAAACATGGACTGCATCAGATGTAGAAAACTATCACAAACTTGGGAGTCAATGCCTGCAACAAGTATAGTAGGAGGTTCCTCATGTGGCACTCCTAGGGGTAAGACTGGAAGCTCAGGGCCCACCATGTATGGATCATGATCGACACCACCTTTCTGGCGAATGACACGTGGGAGTTGTGGAGGAATTGGACTACAAATTCAAAAGAAAAACACCAGAACAAGAATGTAATCAAGGATATAGTATCACTAATGGAAACAGCATGTATGAAAACTCACTAGCAAAGGTATACTACCCAAACTACCCTTTTATATGTCCAGGTATCAGTAAGTTCTCAAGTGTAGGTTTCATGTCATTTTGTAGTTAATTCCTAGGTTCACTACATTACCTTTAATATATATGTATAGGTGGGATACGAGTGTGCCACCAATTCATTTTGGATGACAAGATTCTTTTTATAATGGATATACATTTCAAATTAATCAGTACCCATACACCTATCACTGGAAACAACACCCATTAACTTATAAAATAATGGCTCGACTCGATAAATTACTCATCACAACACATGAGGGACCATACACCTCATGAATTGAGACATGCAATCACTCAATCATAACCAATAGTATTACAAGTAGAAGAAACTATCAAAACATCACTCAACAATCACAATCATATCAAACAATGAAAAGTAGTTAAATGCACCTATATGGAAAGGAAATATGCATGACTTTTTAATTCTAGGTTCCTATAGTGATGCATGTAGCAATACTCTATTCCCTCATGTCATCGGGATAAATATAAAATAAGACCCTCAATCAATGTAATAATAAAAAATACCACACATCATGTACATCACCCAATGGGGAAATAATATCAACTGTAATAGGCAAAAGCATAACAACAATTATAATTTAGGTAACATGGTTTGTACCCCGAACATGGGTTCGCAACACCCAGGCACAACTTTGGACCAAGTACCAAATGTTCATATTCTCTAATATATTATCTCTAAATAGTAAATCAAGAAAATAAACCACCTATGTTACCAATTTGTGATGCCCCAGACCCGTATGCCACTTAATAAGTTCCTCGAGGCTAGTTGGCCATATGGCCTCATGCGCATCTCTACAAACGTCGGAGGCTTTTGACTAGAAGTGTTGGAATTGTGTGTGTCCATGGGGAGACTATTCACCAATTATCAATGTTTAGTACAACAAAAGGAATACAAATAGAAGTAAAAATTAGAACAAATATAAATAATATAATAGAAGAAAACTGATGCAATAGATAAACAAGAATAAAAATAACTATATTAACTGAAAAAATGATGATGTAAAAGAACATTACAAGAAAATTGGAAAACATTGATACAAGACAATAGGAATGAAATGTTACACAAAGTAATGGAAAGAAAAGACTACTCCAAGTATCTCGAGATCCAACTCGGTCATTTGCTATCAAGCTTCATCCTATTGGCAAGATCTCAAGTATTCGAAGTTGTATGCTTCCCTTTGTCAACACATCCAGTCGTGTAATATACTTCGGGTACCAAATGGCACCCCGAGAGGGTGTGAGATAAATCTCATTCAGCCACCACGAATGGTGTCTATAACATCCAAACTGTGAAATGGAATATAGAAATTTGCAGGAATGCTTATATAATTAAAGCAAGCAGTACAATATAACTAAATACCAAAGTACCTCCTTCAGCCCTTGGTTTTTGTTTGAACATGTGACCAGTTAATTAATCATGTAATTACCATTTAATTTTAATAGGTCACATGAGTTATATCCAGCACTGACATCACCTCAGGATAGTATAATTAGTGAAGGTCCCAAGACATAACAAGGCAACCTAAAAATGATAACCAGTGAGGGAGTTACAAGGTAATAACCAAGGAAAAGTAGATCTCAAAAAATGCTACCTTAGTAGTATTTCAGTCCAGATAAGGGGTAATAGTGTAATTCAAGGAGCCTAATCCAAGGCATTCCACAATAAGGCTCCAACCATGTCCAAGGTGATAAACCAAGGCATAACATAGATAAGTAATGACAGGTCCCTATGGGATTTCACCATGTCACCTAATGGTTAATGTCTGATCCAAGGAGTGTATCTGAGGCATCTTGTAATAATTTAAAGGTCTTTACAACAGTATACAGGGCATCTGAGGAATAGACAAGAACTAGAGTCTAGGTGGGTGTAAACCAAAGCAAACTGCACCCTTGAATCAGAATGGGGTTACTGAGACCCAAGGTATTCTCCTATAAGAATCCAAGGTGATCTCAAGTTAGTCCATTCCTATTTGATATTGTAATCATGTAATCATTCATTATGTTCAATCATTGTATTCCATTAGTTTGGACAAGCCAAGTAGCATTGATACCATTTAATCAAGTATTTATAAACCATTTTGGAATATTCAATTATTCTAGTTCACTCTGATACCTTCGATCAATGTGTAAATGGGTTCTATAGACATGAACCTTTATTCAATCTCTTTTGACAAGGCCATGTAATATACTTTGTATACTTTCCATTCCGCATTTCACATTTAATAATCATTTGAAAGAACATACCTTTGGCGGGTCAAGTGGTGAGCATTAATGGTACCTGTCATTATAAAATTCTAATTAAAAATAAGTCATTTATTTTAAAAAGACTCTCCTTTAGAAAGGTCAAGGAAGGGAACACATGAAAGATGGATCAAATGTGCCAAACCCCTAAAACCCAAATATGCAATAACCTTCAACAAGAGGCGTATTGAGTTGTGGGTGTAACCACAAAAAAATAATCACATATATGGAAATAACATAACCATGCGATTATAACAAGTATAACCATGGAACTAAATGTAATAGATGACCTCTGATGAAATCAATGGGCCATAAAAAATATTCAACAATAAACAAACATTAGGGATGAGTTATAGACCATCCATCTTAGGGTTGTATGATCCTTCTCCTCTGGTATCATCAAATGATTTTCCTCGGATTAGAGTAGATCTATGAAAAGGTGAAAACTGCCCACATGATGATACCTAGGTCGAGGGTAATAGGGAATATGAATGGATAAATAGGACTCGATTACATAACAATATGCATCCAATGTGATGAACAGAAGCTTGATCGGATACCGAACAAAAGAGATCTCTTTATCCCTTTCTTTGGCCTTCAAAAATCTCTAAAATGACAGGAAAAGTGTTTAATACCACTAGTTCTTAGATTAGGGAGGAAGTGTTGTCTTAATATATCATTAGGGGAGAAACCAGAAATTTACCTAGAAAATTAGCATGTGCATGGTTTTTCTTTATGGTTTTTCAAACTATGTACAAATCGTGTGAGATGGTTCTACCTGAAATAACATCCTCCACACTATTTGATCAAACTGTGTGTAGGTCATGCGTAGGTACTTAAGAAAAAGGGGTGTTCACATATTTTGGATGCACTTTCATTTGCCAACTATGTGAGGTGAATCTGTTTGAAAAAACACAATCTCTATGGTTTTCCAAACCATGTGCAAAGTTTGTTTTCTCAAAAGAGATGGGTTTCTGGATCCTAACATTCCTCAAACACCCTTGAAACCATTACTAACTCAATAATAATCCATATTAGGTCCAAATTAAAGTTTGGTTATGAATATTAATGGATCCATAACTGATTAAAAAACAGGGTTTTACAAGATTATACTCAAGAATAATCCTAGGGCTTGGTTTGGTGCTAATGAGTTGCACATGAAACCTTTCATTGGCATTCTAGGTTCATGATACACATAGTTGTCTGTGAATTTTTTGACATGATCACCTTATCAATATCAATATTAATTGAATAAACATATAATATAATCATTTTATTATTATATTATATGTGGTGAATATATTTATTTTATTACAATGATTATATTTAATTTATGATAATGTAGTTATTTTCTACCATTGGGTAATAGATTCTGAAAATTTTAGTTTTTGATAACAAAAGTTAATTATGAAGAAAAACTTATATAGTGTAATGTGTAATGTGAAATAGTTTTAATGCTTTGGTTTTAATAGAATTATATTTCAGATCAGGTTTCTTAAATAGTTGAGATTTTCATTTTTTAGAATATATAGCAAAATTGATTTTTAAAAAGGATTTCAAAATGATTGTTAAAAAATTATTTCATAGGGGGTTTTTTATTATTATAAAAACGATAATTTTTTAAAATTGGATTTTTTTGGAAATATATTTAATGGGTTTTGGAATTTATTAATTTTTATTTTGATGGAAAACCCATGGATTCATATGTAAGTTTTGAAAAACCGTGGGTGTTTTGGTGAGTGTAAATATTTTTTTTGGGACCATGTTGACTGGAGATGGTTATTAAACATTTTTTTTATAATATTATTGAATTTTTTGTCAATGTACATAAATCAACTATCTTTTTAAATGTGGAAAATCAGACTCACAAATAGATTTTAAAAAAATCAGTCTCACTTTGTTTAAGAACATCCATTCTATCAAGAATAATTTGTTTAAATGAAAATTATCTGATTGGACTCATCCTGAATCAATAATGGGAGATGATCGTAATGATGTTCTCATTTTAATCAAATTCAACATGGGTTAGATAAAAATACGATAATGCTTTGGGGTTTCTTATTTCTGATAAATCATATGTATTTTCTGAAAATTATGTTATAAGCTATATGAAGAAAAAATTTAGAAACGAAAAGATGTTGTTGAGTTTCAAGAAAAAAAATATTTTACTAAAGATTAGGATGAAAAATATGTCCCTATGTTTGACGAAGAAAAATATGGTACTGAATATATGATATCGAGGAAATCATATTGAAGAATTCATACTGAAAAATTTGTACTAAAGAATTCGTACTGAGTAAATCATACTAAATAACTCATAATAAAAAATTAAAACTGGGCAATTTCATTCAGATTAAATTGTATTTAATAAATCATACTGAAGAATTAATTCTGAAGAAATCATAATAAATAATTCATCTTGAAGAATTCATACTAAAGAAATCTTACTGGTGAAATGGTACTCAAGAATCCATACTGAATAAATCATACTACTTAATTCATACTCAGGAAACCATACTGAGGAAATTGTACTAAAGAATTTGTAATGAAAAAATAATACTAAATGTATCATACTGATTAAATCATAATGAAAAAATCATACTGATGAAATCATACTAGGATATTGTAATAAAAAAATAATACAGGGATTTCTTAATGGAAATATCGTACTGATATTTCTTAACGAAAAAATCATGTTGTGAGTTTATAATGAAAAAATCATAGTGGTAAGAACGAAATTGAAAATTTGAATTAGATTGATGATTTATTAGAAAGAGAAAAAGAAGATAAATTGAATAAAAGATCAAAAAACAAGGAAGGATGAATAGGTAATGGAAAAATCTAGATTTCACAGGGATCTGAATGAGATAAAGAATGATATGATATTTAGGAAGGATTGAAGGCTCAAGAATGTTAGTGAATTAGAAAAACCTTTTCAATATCCTTTCTAAAATATTATTCTTTTCTTATGAAAAGATAAGAACAATTTTTTTTGGTGTGACTTGAATTGATCGTGAAAGTGGAGAGAGAAGTTATGCATTATTACCTTGTGAATATGGTTTTCAATACTGTGCTTTCATTGAGAAGTTTTGTTGTCGGACAGAAGGGGAAGAGATTGTATTCAGGTATGATAATTTTATTCATATAAAACATCTTATTCAGATGATTATTGTATTCATATGTATTGGAAATTGAACTAAGAGTTTCATACCCCTGATAGAAGTTGTGCAGATTTGTCATAACTGAATTCAGATGGAGATATGTATTTTTTATAAAGGGAAAATCATACTGGGATTTTCAAACTATGATTACCATACTGTGATTTTCATACTATAGTTTTCAAATTGGTATTTTAGTACTGATAAAATCATACTGGGATTTCATTGAAAATTCTAGGAAGATCTTACCATCACTTACATAAGAATGTGAAGAGTAGTATTGAATATTTTTATTGGTTAATATTGGTCAAGAAGCACCGTAACATGATTTTTATAGAAGCATTATTATATAATTTTGTGATATCTAAAGCACATCCTCCATTTTATTGATCATAGAGCTTCTAGAGTGTACGGGTATATACTATTTGTTGTCTTACACATAAGAGGGGTGTTTTCTAGTGGATTTTGTGGTATTGGGTTGTTTCCAAAACATACTAAAGACTAGCTACACTTGTTATGTAGTGAACCTTGTAAATCATTGTGTTTTTATTGCTATGTGTTTCATTTTTTTATGAAGATAAATAATTATTTAATAGGAAGCTATTAATATTTATTAATAAAGGAATATATAAAGAAAATTATATAATTGATTCATCCCCTCCACCTCTTAGTGATACTTGATTATTTGTTGGTTAATCTCAATTGGTATTAGTGTCGAAGGATCCCTTTGTTTACTATTTTTTGATGTATTTTGGAAGAAATGTTGTGATAAATAACATTAATTGTTTCATCAGTAATGGTATTCCAATATTCGATGGTAATAACTAGCATATATGGAATGATTGAAGGTTTCATTATCTTATGTTTATTGGGTATGATGTTCCTAAAGTTATAATTGATGGATTTCCACTTACTGATGAAAATGTTCCTCTTACTCCCATTGACCAGAAGAATATTTAGAATGATGGTAATTCTAAAAATAAATTACTCTCATCAAATTCTGAAAGATAGTTTTTAAGAGTAAATGATGTTTTCACTACCCAAGGTATTTGTGATATGTTGAAATACATTCATGAAGGTAATAAAAAAGTAGAAAAGGAGAAGCTACAAATTTGGAGGCTTTAGTATGAAGATATCAACCTTGGTGAATACAAATCAGTTGGTGACTTCTTAACCAGGATAAATTACATTTTCAGAACTATCTAATGTTTTGGTGATATGTTAGATTATTCTATGGTTATTAAGAAGATATTATGAATCCTTCCTAAAAACTTTGATGCTAATGTTTCCTCATTGGAAGATAGAGATCATGAAACATTTTTTCTAGATGATTTAAATATAATTCTCATGAATTATAAAATGAGTGGGCATAATGCTACAAAAATAAATACAATAGTTGATAGAGAAATACCTTTCTTGGATTCCAAGAATAAAAATGTAAAAGAATATTCTTATTAAAGAAGAAGCTGGTGATTCTGGTTTAAAAAATGAGGTATGTAAAAATATTGATGAAATGTTATCCTTGTTTTTAAAAAATGTTAGAAGGTGTACAGGTAAATATAATGGTAAACATCCATTGAATTTTTTTTTCATGTAGAATTGATGGTAATTTTGAAACAAATTTACATCAAATAAAGAAAGAAGAATATGGTAATGAAAAATAATGAAGGCTATGAAATTCATGGAAAGAACATGGTGATAATGAAAATATTTTTTCTAGATGGAAAGATAAAATATCTTTATATATATAAGAATAATATTTTTTGTCTAAAGATGATATAGAAGATGATAGTTAAGTTTAATATGAAAATAATTTTTCTAAAACTCTTGAGAGAATACTTTTATTGAAATAGTTAATAATGAATATTTTGGAAGTATCATTTCTAAATAAAAAGAATCTAAACTAGAATCTCATTTGAAATAATATATTGAATAAAGTCTTATAAGGATTAGGAGTCTTGAGAAAGAAAATAAGAAGTTGATAAAAAATGGTTCCTCAATAAATAATCAAGGATCTATTCCTAGTGAAAAAGTTAAGATAATGGAAGAAATTTATATCTTAAAGAAATAATTTGAGAAAGATATGAATCAGAATGAACATCTAGAAGTTAATTTGAAAGAAAAATAAGAAGTGATGGAACATGTCTAATGAAAACCATATAATTAATAACAGAGGGATATTTGTTTTAAAAAAATTATCTTGAAAATTAGTGAAATTTATCATAAGTTAGAACTTTATAAGTATCAAAATTCACCTTCATATGTTAATATTAGTACATATGTTCTTCTTGAAATGAAATCTAGAAATGTTTTTGAAAAGAATAATGTTGGGAAAGTTATGTGTGTGGGTAAGACCAACAAAGTGAATAATTCAAAAGTTTCTAAAAAAACTAAATCTAAAAAAGTGTCTATTCAATATGGTTCTGATAAAAATGAAAATAATTATAATCTGAAGAATAATGTTTCATTTTAAAATAGAATGGTTAGTGGTCAAAATTATATGATATGAAGGTTGTTGAGAATCATACCCAAAAAATTATCGAATAAAAAAATTTTAGAAGACAAAACTATTTCTCTAGATAATTATAATATTGTAGTGGATTCGAACATATATAAAATATTTGTTATTACAAACAAAAAAACTACTAATATTCCACAATTTATGGGAGGCAATATTTGAGGGGGAGCTAAACCTTTAAAAAGAAAAAATTTCATACGAATCATGAGAAAGTTGGTGTAAAGGTTATAAAAATCTCCCAACAACTAGAATCTATTTTTAAAATATGTGAACAACATATACACCTTTCTAAGAGTTTTTTTGTTTTTTTACCAGTACAAGAAATGTTTTTTAATAATTCTCACAAGTTGTATGTGAACAAATAAATAGGGGAAGAAAAATATATAGTTGTTGAAACATTTCTAAAAGATATAAAAGGAGAACAATCATGGATTCTTGATAGTGGGTGTTATTCTCATACAAAAGTATACATAAAGCTATTGATGAATTTTATAGAATTTAATTATGGAATAGTGACATTTGAAAATGACGAATCTCGTAAATCAAAGGTATTGGATAATATATCATTGGGAAAGAAAATATGAAATCTTGGAAAACATTTTAAGTTTATGGGTCGAAACACAACTTGTTAATTACATCACAACATTTTGATGATGGTAAAAAAGTTATCTTTACAAAATATCTATTTGTTTTGAAGAGTGAGGAAGATGAAAAGATTATTACAAGAGAAAAATGTACAAAGAGAAAATTATTTCAAGTTTTTGAAATACAAAACTCATATTACTTGGGCATGGTGGAATAGAATCAATTGTGGCATAAATGGCATGTCACATGTGTCAGATAAACATGAAAAAGTTATCAAAATGAAATTCTATCTAATTATTTCATTATATTTCAAGAACAAGAGATTGGTGTTGTACTATTTATAAAAAAGGAATAATTATAAATTACATGCATTAGAAAGTTGATATTTGTTCAAAACAAGCCATGAAGCTTATTCGTTCGGATATATGTTGAAAAATGAGAAGAAAATAAAAAATGAGGATAATTATTTCATCAATTTCATTAATGATATTACTCTAATTAATTATGTTATGTGTATGAAACATAAGTAATATTCTAAGAAAATGTGATAAATTTTAGAAGGGAAAACTAAAAGTAATGTGAGTATTTAGTGAAGAAGATGAGAACTGATAATGGTGGTGTGTATAGTAATAAATAATTTGAATGTTATCTTGAGAATAATGGACTTTAGAATGATTATAATTCACCATTTACACCAAAAAATGGGGTTTCTGAAACAAATAAAATATGTTTGGTGGGAATGGGGAGAACAATATTACTTGGACATGGTGTCAGTCATTAGTTTTGGAGGAAATTGATGAGTATTGTTATGTATATTCATAATTGATGTTTCTATAGGACATGTTTTGATATGAAACCATATAAAATATTTTATAAGAAAACTACAAATTTTGAAAAACTTGAGAGTTTTCATGGAGTTTATGCATCATAGAGAAGTAAGGTGGAAATTTTAGAAATATTAAACAAATAGGTGAAGATGGAATTTTTTTGGATATGCCCCAGAAAGAAGAGGTTATACATGGTTCATTAAAGAGATTAGTGTAAAAGTTAACTCTATTGATGTGAATGTTATTGAAAATTTTGAGGAGGGAAAATAGACTTATTCTGATAAGGATGTTGAGCAGGATAAAGATAGTTTTTTAATAATTTTGTTAAGGATACGGACAATTTTAATCATAATCCCATAGAATAATCAGATGTAAATATTTCTATTTATGAGGATGATTCTCAAAAATATCGTCCAAGGATTAGGATGTAAGTGGAAGATCATAAATTTATTGGTGATCAATGTAAAAAAGTTAAAACATTAAGAATATCGAATGATATTACACATACTTATTTATATTCAGAAGTAGAACTGAAAGATAATGATGATGTTTTGAGAAACCTATATGGGTTCTAATCATTAATGAAGAAATTGATCTATTTGTGAAAAATCACTCTTTATAACTCGTACCAAAGATAGATAACAAAAATTTAAGGGGTATAGTGTGGGTTTCCCGTAACAAGATGAATGAAGATGGTGAAGTGATAAGGAACAAGTAAAGGCATGTTTTCAAAGGGTATTCACAAATTGAAGGTATTTATTTAGATTAAATCGTATCTTCAGTGGAAATATTAGATATTATCATAATATTTTTTTTATTACTACTCAATGAACATATTTTTTTTAAATAGATGTAAAAACTGAATTTTTAAATGGTGATCTTGATGAGGAAGTTTACATTAAACTACACTATGGCCTTTTTGTTGAGAAAGATGAAATTTATGTGTGGAATTTTAATAATGAATTTAATGGATTAAAACTATCTATGAGGGCATGGAATTCCAAATTGGAAAATTTCTTATGGAAGATGAGCTTTAAGAAAGGAATCTTTGATATAAATATTAACATTAAATGGAAGGAGTTTTTACTTGTCATAATTGATTATGTTGATGATATTATATTTATTGGGAATATTTAAAGAACTTGTGAATTATTTTCTAAAGAGATTAATTTGTCTATTGAAATGTATATATTGGGTAAAATGAAATACTTTCTTGTTCGAAAATTCCTACAAAACAATAAACACATTTTTCATTCTCGAGAAATGTATGGTAAGGACAATTTTATGAATTTTGGAATGGAAAATTCAAAACTGGTTTCCACACTAACATCAATGGGAAACATGTTTTCCAAATATGGAGAAGTAAAATAAGTTGTCATAAAGATTATCATAATCTGATAAAAAGTTTTCTATATTTGACTACCTCGAGACCCAAAATTTTTGTTGTTGTTACCTTTTGTTCAAAATTTGAAGGTTCTCCAAGAGAATTAAATTTTATGGTTGGAAAAAAGAAATCAATGATATATAAAAGGAATATAAAATTTCATAATCAGGTTTGAAATATTAGAGTGTGTTAACTTGTTTGGGTATTTAGATATTGATTGGTCAGAGAAAGTTAATGATTGAATATCCACTTCTATTAGATATTTATTTCTACAGAAAAGTTGTGTTAGTTTGTGTATAAATAAAAATAATTTATTATCTCTCAATATGACTGAATCTAAGTATGTTTCTTCTACTCAAGACACTAATAAACTGATGTAGATGAAAACTCAATTAGTAGACTTACTTATTGATAAAAAGTTAACCTTTCTCTTGGGATGTGATAATCATGGTACCATCATCCTTAACAAGAATTAAATAAAATATTATCACTAAATATATATTGATATTATGTACTACTTCATCAAATACTATGTGGAGAAGAATTAATTAAAGTTGTAGTATATTCTTACATCAGAACAAGTAGCTGAAATATTGACAAAACCTTTACCAAAGGAACCTTTTTACAAATTGAGGTTTAATATCAGAATAAAATGTATTTATCAAAAAAAATTGTATGTATATTTTCCCCCACTCTCATCATACTGATTTATATTGTTCTCAAGGTGGATAATTGTTTCATTACTCTATCTATATGAGAGCATGTAATAGGAAGGAGCTTTAGGTAAGTTGTGATTTCATCCTATATGTGTGTGGAATATTCTATCTATTTGTTAGAGTGGTTTTCAGAAAAAAAAATTATTATAGGAAAATTGAAGAAGTAAACTATTCTGAGAAAGAAAAGGTGAGGAAAAAATATGATCAAGAAAAGTGGAGGAAGGAATTTTTAGGAATAAAAGCTGAGGATGTTTCATAATCACTTCATTGGGATAGTAAGGTTATGTTACCTATAATTATTATTTCCCACAATGAATTATCTTACGTAGTCATAAAATTATTGATAAGTAATCCATTTATTGAGGTTATAATATTTAGTGATTTAATAATCTTAGTTAACAAAAAGTACAAATGGGGAAATGTTTTGGACCAGGTTTACTAGAGAAGAGTTTTGGATTTTTTTTGACAAGATTGTTATCTTTGGTTGTCAATGAAGATAAATCAAATAAATTTATAATTTTTAAAATCATACTCAAAAATAGTTTCTAGAAAAGATAAACACTCATTGTTTAATAAATTCCATTGTATCAAGAAGAATATATTTGGGAGAAAAGGTTTTGATCAGACTCACCTTATTTCTGGAATGAGATAATATCATAATGAGGTAGTAATTGTAATCATATTCAATATGGATACAATAAAATTTGACCATCACTTTGTGTTTTGTATTTATTGCAAATAATATATAAGTTATGAAACATTTGATACATGATTTATAAAGAAAAATTTGATGAAGGAAAATATTTTGTTAAGGAATGAGATGAAAAAAAATTGTTGTTGATGATTAGGCGGAAAAATCTTTTTCTGATCCTGGGGAAGAAAAATACGGTAATAAAGAAATTATAATAGGGAATTCATGCAAAATATTTCATACTAAAAATTTTGTATAGAAGAATTTGTATTGTGGACATCATAATGAAAATTTTGTACTGAAAAATTTGTACTGAAGAGTTCATATAGATGGAATCGTACTGAAGAAATCATACAGAAGAATTCATATTAGAAAAATCATATTGAGGAAATTTGTCTGAATAATTAACACACAAGAACACATACTAATGAAATAATTATGAAGATACTTTATACATGAAATTATACTGATGAATTTGTACTAAATAAATCATGTTAAATAATTTTTAATTAATAAATCATACTAAGGAAATTGTGATGAAGAATTTTTACTGATGAAATAAAACTAAAGGATTCATACTCAAGAAATCATATTTAACAAATCATACTAGGATTTTTTTAATGAAAAAATAATAATAGGATTTCTTAATTAAAAAATCATATTGGGATTTATTAATAATGAAATTGTTCTGTATTTTCTTAGTGAAAATATTATGCTGGGAAAATTGGAATGAAAAATCCGAATCAGGTTGCAGATATGTTAGAAAGACAAATAGAAGCTACTATGAATAGAATATCTGAAATTTAAAGGAAGGTTGTAAAATTACAAGAAGGATCAATATTTCATAGTGAATTGAATGATTTAAAGAATGATCTGATATTTAAGGAAGATTGATGATTTGGGAATGTTAGTGAAGCAGGAAATCATTTTCAACATTCCACTTAAAATATTTTTAATTTCATATAATTGGATAAGAGTATTCTTGATTTGGTGTTACATTCATTACTCATGAATGAGGAGAGAGAAACTCTATATTTCTTGAAAGTGAAGATGTTTTTCCAGATTGTGCTTTCTTAATGAGGTTTTGTTGTTCGAAAGAAGAGGAAAATATGGTATTTAGCTCTGATCATTGTATTCAGATAAAACATAGTATTGAGCTAATTATTGTATTCTTCTAGATTCGGAATCAAACATAGTGTTTCCTACTCAATATTAAAGTGGTGTAGACTTGTCTCAGCCTCATTTAGACAGAGTTATATTTTTTTTACTGGTAAAACAATACTTGTATTTTCATACTGAGATTTTTATACAGGAATTTTCTTACTAGGATTTTCATACTGGGATTTTAATAGTGGGATTTATATACTTGAAAAATCATAATTTGATTTCATTAAATAGTCTAGTATGTTCTTTCAATCCTCTGGGTAAGAATGTGAAGAATTTATTTTTATGTTTATATTGGTTAAATTTGATCAAGAATAATTGTAATGAGTTTTATACAAAAACATTCTTATATCATTTCTCTGAGTATGAAGAATACTCCCTCTTGTATTAGTCATAGATCTACAAGAGTGTAAGGGTATATCATATTCTTTATATTCCAAAAAAAGGATTTTTTTTCTAATGGATTTTGTGGTATTTTATTATTTACAAACCATACCAGGGACTAGATAATCTTGTTGAATATTAAACCTTGTGAATTATTATGTTCATGTGTTTATGTGTTTGATAATTTTAGTAGAGAATGAAATATTTAGTAAGGGGTGAACGTTTTTTATTAATTAATGAAACATAAAATAAAAAGATATCACTAATCTAACCACTCGCACTCTTAATGATACACGAATCTAGGTTGTGTAATCTCCATTTTGGAAATGGATTTATGAACATATAAAATGGGTGCCCATAGAAAAAAAAACTGTAGATATATTGTGGGATGGTCGAGGGTGAAATCTATGTATGATTATTGTACTCATTATGAATTTAAAGGTGAATTGGAACACTAATAAATGAGATTTAAATATTTTATACGATCTGTACTACTTCAGTGTCATGCAATGAGATAATATAGTGCCTATGTAGGCTACGATGTTATATCTTACTTGTTTGATCAAGAGAGGCCTAGTTTTTTTTTGTAATTTAGTAGGTAAGATGTGGTAATTTTTATATTGATGGAAATTGTGAGATTTTTATGTGGTAATATTTTGGGAGCCTCTAATTTTTGGATTTTGGGATGTGTGTTTGGTTGAGGCCTCCTATGGAAGGCTTGTTATATTTTTTTCAGAGAGGTGTATGGGGTATCATGAAATATTAACATTATGATTTAATATCATGGTGTTATATAAATGTGTTTATTTATTGGATTCCTCTATTTTTTTTATGATATAGTGGGTTGGACCTTGTGATGTGTTTTTAATTTTTGAATGTTATTGGGAATTATTAATATCAATTTTTAGGGTTGATTCCTATGGTGGGAGCACAACCATTTAAAACCAGATAAAGGTGGGTTATTCATATAGTGGAAGGAATTATATACCTATAAATTATTTTTTTGAGGGGTATTTGGGATTTTAAAAATCATTGTTATGGTGGAGAACCTTTCAAGTATTTGGAAACTATTATGGTTGAGATTTCCAAGATTCTGGTCATCGTTATTCAAGGGATATTAGGTGTAGTTAGTTGAAGTTGTGAACACTCCTATAGTGGGGGATGAATACCAATCACTAGTGTATTACCTTTTTCCAATAAGGCCCATATGTGCCAATAAACTGATCGAAAACATATGAAACAATAGTGGAGTTATGGAGAAAGGACACACCAATTTTTGAATTCATCAGTGGATTTAATCACCATAGATGTGCATAATTAACCCTAAGTAGATGTTACTATGATTTGATGGTGAGTCATAACAGAGGATCATTACTACTTCTGGAATAGTATAATGATGAGTGTGTTCTATTGTGGAACTAGCTGTGGAAATAAAAAAAGGAGAGTAAAAACAAAAGAGTTGGGATTTTGATGGTCTAGTAATTCCCCTAGGACAAAGGCATCATGTTCGTGTGATGAAGTGGAGCATCAATGTGTAAGGACATGAGTTTTCAGTAAATATTTTTTTGTGAGGGAGAGATCAATGAATCAATGTTAAATTAGAAACAAATAGTTTCAATATATATTTGGAAAAACATTGAGGATGTCGTTTTAGTTGTTTGATAATATAAATATCCATTTTAAAAGAGACTCATTCTATCAATCTTGGTGGAAGAGTTTCATAGTGTATGATTATTGATATTTAGATATGAAACGTGGAGGAGTCACAATATGTTCCTGACCATGATTGGTTGAGAGAAAATGCCTCAAGAATTACTCTAACATCATGAGTATGAGAAGAACTTTTTTGTGGATTTTTGAATTATGCAAACTATTAAAGGATTGAAAATATTAAGAGAATTTCAATTTTCCATTTATAGGATGGCCCGTTGGGAGAGAGGTACGTCATGTATGGAAATGGTAATTTGAAGACCACTGCGAGTTGGTTTTATACATGTAATGAGGATTTTATGGGTATTTCAGGGGAACAAGATAAGATAAGAAGGTTTTGTATGGTTTCTATATTACGAAGAAGTGAACCAGATAGTTGATGTGAAATGGATTATCCCAACAAATAAGATGTGTCCATTGACCATCACTAGGTCCAACATAAACATTCCAATAGAGGATGTAACTATTTGGTGAGGCCTACTAGCCCGTTAGTTGGGCTAGTTTGTCGGGGTTTTAAAGGGGGTAATTTTCAAATTTCATGTTCGGGGGATACTCGGATTTTTGAGTGCTCAGAGATGGGAGGAGGTCCTTTTTTAAAGCCTCTCCCATCCTCTATTCTATTATAAATCCCCACAGTGGGGTGATTTTGTGGATCTCTTCCCTGGAAATTAAATGTTTAGGGGGACTATTTTTCCCAATCATGGAAACATTATTCCTCAATCCTATGTTTTGTGTGGATCAATGATGGTGCACCCAAACAATATTAGAAATCCATAATTATACATTTCTTATGAGAACTAGATGTGTATTGTTAGTGTAACACACTAACTTTCTCACTTTTATGGTCCCATTAGACTTCATGGGGCTCATGGAATCAATATAAGGCAATGTGATCTTTGTATGGGCTATTGGAACATTAATTGATGTAGTGGGCCTTGACAGTGATTTTTCATCCATTATTGTGTTTTTTATACTCATTTTCCATCATTAGTAAACAATCCTTCATGTTACATGATACATATGTTTTTTTATAAGGATATTATGGAACTGTGTTCACCAAATAGTCAAGAAGGACATATAGATTTCTAGAAGGTCCAATGGTGGAACCTAGGTTGAACAGGATTGAGTGGCCCTATTTATGGATATCATGGGGGTGTGCATTATTTTAAATATAGGAAAATGGGCTCTTATTAAAATGTAATTTTAAAAAATGGATTTAGTATAAATTTAAATTTTATAGTAACTTTTTGATATGAAAATATGAGTTTTAAAATTGAATTTCAAAACCAAGAAAATTAGTTTTATAGATGGTGTAGATGGGATTTCGGATTAGGTCCTAATTTTTGTAAAGTGTCATATGATGAATCCTGGAAATTTATTGAAATATGGTATTTGAATGGGGTTATCAAGAGGATATTTAATGGGATTATATTGAATTCATTTTTATCCTATATATTTCATAGATAGATATCACATGTTAAATATGAATAGTCATTAAAAACCAAAACAATCCATGCCTGAATCATATTGGTATATTTCCTTTGTAAAATTAAAGACATAAACAACAGATTTATACATGAACCACTATTTGACATATTGATTTCTAATTATCATGAATCTTTATAGACATAAATGGATAATAAAGTTTTTTATAACCTAGGTAAAGGAACCATAAGAATGGGTGATGTCAGATTTTATATAAGGGTAAACAAGGGGGATATTAATGATCACTTAATCATAATATAAAAATAAGGGTATGAGAATTAGATAATATCATTTGGGAACCATACCCTACCTTTCATAGATCATATTATTAATTCATCACATAATGTTTGGACATTCATAAAACATGAATCATAAAAAAATCCAAGATAATAATCAATGAGGTCATATAATTATCATAATACATAGATATGTGGAATATACACAACCATAGAAAATAATTAACACAGTAATCAAGGCTTAATCCCATGAATATCATTGTGTTGGGAGATCACTCACTAAACCATCATATTAGTCACGGTTCACTACAAAAACAATCATAGTGGAATGTGTCCCACATTGAACTAGGTTTGTAAAACCCCCTAGATTTTCTAGAATTTATTTCTTTTAATTAAGTTAAACTTTTCAACATTTTTCATTTATCACATCATTGAATATTACTTCTGTTATATGAAAGCACTATGTATTTTTCTCGTTGCATGAAACACTGTGTTAATCATGGGATACATGTCAAATTTATATTATCTTTCAACACAGAAAACAGAGTTTTTTTCTATTGTTAGACAAAATGTTGATTTCCTTCTATAGCTTTTGTTAGACACAAGACCAAACTACACTGTTTTGTTAATATTATTATTAAAACATTGTTATAGATTTTAACTCACCATTTTAATGGTGGTTTTGAAGAAGAATAATTATATTAAGTATATATGGTTTATAAAGGTATATAATAATAATTATCTTTTTACGAATTATCTTGAAATTAAAATAAGAACCTTTTAAAAATAAATGATATGTTTTGCTGGAAAAAAATAATTATCCAATGAAAATTGTTTTACCTTAGTAAATTAATTAAACCAATTTTTAGAAATGAATTTAATGAAATATATATATATAAATATATTATGAAATAAAATATTAAACATTCATTTTATTTGTTTTGTATGCAATATATTGGAATAAGATCAATTTTAAGCGTAGAGATGTATTTTTTTTCTATAAGGTGATGTTACTACCATTTAACAGAGCAGCAATTTTAAATATAAATATTGATAATTTTATTTATTATATATTTGAAAATAAAATTTATTTTTTTATTTTAATATTGATTTTTACTTTGGGTGAAATATTTTTATTTTTTGAGAAATTTCATCTTTTAATGAATAGTTAAAAAGAGATTTTTTATTGAAAACTGCATTTTAACCTAATTTATTTATATATTAAAATAATATATTATGTATTATAATGTATATTTAGAACAATTATTCTTATATTAATTCAATTTAGTCTATTGGAATACATTTCACAATAAAATTTTATGCAAAACTACAGATTTTTTTGACCATTTTTACTTTGAAAACATGTTGTTTTGTCCCAATGATAGGATTAATTTTAAATTAAAATATTCTACTTATATGATTTAATTTGGGAAAATGGATTTATATTTTATAATAATAAATGTTTATAATATATATTAAATCCGAATTAGTTTTTGACCAAAAATATTTATGAAATAAATTAAAATTAATTACATTGAATAATGTAAATATGAGTTTACTTAATGGTTAAATAGTAATCATATATGGCTAAATAAACTATATATTTATCAAAAGAATATGAGATGGAAATATTTCGACCATATATCCACATGGATATAATTTATTTCATTATTTTAGGAAATTTATGTAACTAAGACCTCCCAATAGTTTTTACCTTTTTATATAAGAACGACACTCTTCAACTATCAAAGGGAACTCGCCACCCTAACTTATTCACAACTATAATGACAGTGGAATCATCCAAAAACTTCTTTAATAAGATAAAAAATCCATATTTTCATACTATAAGAATATAATTTTGTAGAAAGAAAACCAATTTTATCCTTTAGTGAAAACTAAAATGAATTAGCCAAAAAAAGAGGTTCATCCTTCAACGATCACTTCTATTTTATTTCTTTCTACACCCCACAATTATATATCTTCCATGATTATATAATATCATAATTATAAATAATATACTTATTTTCTTTTTATTTTAATGTGTTTATATATACCGAAACACTCTTCCATCAAATGTGATACATAATAATTTTTCGTGCGTAAAAAGGACTACAACCTCTCAAATCAATATCCTTCATTTTTCAATTACTACCTTTTATGGATGGGAATAATTATGGAAATAATTTTTTTAATATGATAATTATGATATTTATTATTCATTTCTTCTTATCTAATTATTATATAAGACAAAACTTAATGCAATCCATTTTTTGGGAATGCGATAACATTTTTTGTGGATGTGTGGACTACCGCCTCCTCAAAGCAATGTCATTAATTAACACTTTACATGTAATGTATTATGGATGTTATTAGTAAACATATCTGATAAATATGAATTAATAATTTTACTAGATATAAATATATAAATATATATATATATTAGTTACTTGTTATCTTTAAAATTTGAAATTAAAATTAAAATAGTGTTCATGCGTACGTACAGCCTACCGTCTCTATGAATGGTGTATTTCATTTCATATTTTAATATTTAATATATTATTTTATATATAATTATATAATTAATAAATATAAATTTATATCATATTTCTAATTATTTAACTAATAAAATCATTAACTAATAGGATCAAGAATAACAAGTCAAAACATATACAAAAAACAATGCAGTTATTACTCCAAACATAACATTAATAATGAATTGATAATAAAAATGTAATATAAGGACGTAATAAAATAAGATACAATATGATATTAAAAAATTTGGTTATTTTTTAGATTTATAATTAAATTATATTTATTAAAAAAGATTTTTGAACATGTATGAAGAAATTCAATACTTAAGGTATAGGTTTTCTCGTTTCACATTTATTTTTATCTGATATATACTATATTCATCAATTATTCTTGTTATATGGTGTTTATTCTGAGATATGAAGTGTTATATGCTGAAATTACATTATCTAATTATATTTTAATTTTAAATTGATGTTATCCTTTCATGAATCTAATTATTCAAAAGTTACTAAATTATTAAGTGGATTTCTAGTCTAACATTTATTCCTGCAATACTGATGCCATATGCACAACTCGTTTATTTTTTTATGGTGTATATACTTCACCTGAATATTATATATATATATATATATTTATCGATATTAACATATATAGACTATGATCTATCATTCATGGGGTTTATGGTTTTAAAACAATATCAAATTGATAAGGTAATGTTGTATCAATTTTCTTTTTTGAGGCCCAAGTTATGTTATGCACATACATTATTTTACAATGTGTATATAATTTTATTTGAAATGTTATATAATTAATATACATATTTTAATGAAATTTTAATCTTCATGTAATTTTTTTATTCCATGGGGACTTTTTATCAAATTATACAAATATAGTAAGAGTTTATTTCTAAAATCTCATCATTTACAAGGGTTTACAATGATTAAGCTTCCATTTGTGAAATATAATGATCCATTTACAAATAATTCTCATTAATTTTATTCTCCTATTGTTATTCATAATATCATTAAGTAATAGTACCATTTTCCACTCCATGGTAGTTAAGATACTAAAAAATGCTTTAATGAAAACCTAGCATTATTTTCTATCTTTGGATGGGAATAGGTTTTATTTAAAAAACAATGTTTTCTAAAAATGTTTTCTATTTTTTAAAATGATATATTATTCTCATTTTCATGAATAATAATATTTAAAAAAAAATTAAAATTTGTTTAATTTTTTTTAAATCATCTTTTATAATTTTTCAATGTTATTTCCAAAGAAAAAGGTTTTGAAAATTTTTTGTTTGAAATGTTTTTATAATGATTTTAAATGCCTCATTTATATGTTTTCAAAGGTTATTCCTAGAGAAAATTATTTCAATTAATTAAAATATTATTTTATATTTTTTCAAATGAATTTTCAAATAAAATGATTTTAATTATTTTAAATATTTATTTAAATGTTTTAAAATATATTTTCAATGAAAAGGGTTATCCAAATATTTTATGTAGAGAAAATCATTTTTTAAAAGAGAAAACGATATTAAATTTTATAAAAAATTTTAAAAGATATTTCAATTTTTTTTATCTGTGGTGACATCATTTGTTATAGATTATGATTTACTAAGGGTATGATCTGAGGACAACATTCGTACCCTTTGATTAAATCATTTATGTTTAATACGGAACATTGTTTATGAAACAAGTATCTCTTCGGTTGGTTATACCGTAACAGAATACTTATCAAACATACTTATTTTAATGAGTTATGCTTTGATGAAATGTTTATGATACCCTTTTAATTTAATCTTTTATGATATGATGTTTATGACACCCATCTACTTTTGTGGTCCATGATATGATTAATAATTTATTATATTTTGTAGCACTTATATATCATTTAATTATGTGACGGGTGGGACCTATATCTCTCTCTAATGCATTTGGTAATGATTTATAACCTGTTATATAATTAAGGGAACAAGTCGATGGGATTATTCCGCTATGGGAAGATTGTGTAACCAGATCCCATATGAAGTAATAGATACCAATGAGGATGTTGGTTTTTCCTACCCAGAAGGTATATATACCCATGTGTGAACCTGATTACATTTTTCAAAATGTTATGGGTGAAACTGATTATATGTTCACAATGTTATGCATGAACCTGATTACATGTTGAAAATATTATGTGTGAACCTAATTACATGTTGATAATTTTATATCTCAACCAAATTACATGTTCACAATGTTATTATTGAACCTAATTACATGTTATTAATGTTATGCGAAAACCTAATACATGTTCATAATGATATCCATGGACCTGGTTTTATGTCCACATGTTTATGTGAGGGCCTGATTTCATGTACTTAACCGAATGAGTGATCCTATCTCTATTAACACATTTTAAAAATTTTATTATTTTTTTTTGTTATCCACAAGTCTATGTCTTCTTTCAATTTTATGATCTCATGACTCATTTTATTTGATTATCTAATGATTCAAAGCTTTTGAATTGCCAATCCTTATCTCATGAATTATTATTATCATCTTTGATATGCAGGTTTTAATCATTAAATTTTATTCTCATGTTCTCCAATACATATATTAATGTTATTATTACATATGTTTTATATTTATACTTACTGAGAATTTTATATCACCCTTTATTATGTTTTCTTTCCCCATGTTATGAATAATTTTATTAGTTAGGAGTATTGAATGAGAATATTTTTGTGGGAAATATTTAATATCTGTAATTAAGTTAAGATAATTATGTTCCATGTTTTTGGAGACACGATACTATTATGGTCCTCTAGAATTTAATATTTTATGGTGATGAATATTCATCTAAAATTATGTAATATCCATTAATGTTAATAATATTTCAACACAATTTGTATCAAAGGAATTGTTTAGTCAACATTTAGAATCTAGGATGAAAAAACATTTGTGAGATCCCTTAGGATATTTTTATGGATATGACTAGGGATGTATCTAAGGGAAACCCTGAGGTTACATAGATTTAAAATAAGTTTTCATGATTTAGGAGTCCTATAAATATTTTTTCATGATTTTGTTGATTTATTTTATGATAATTGTTCCTCACACTATGATTTTTTATCTTAGTCAAAAACAGTAACTAGAGGGAACTTGGTCAACATTGAATGTTTTATATTTTGAAACTATGGTCATTATAAAAATATATTCGCTATGTGTAAATCCAATGAAGGGAATCATGAATGTGTTATGAGTAATGGTTATATAGCTAATGATAAAAAGACCAAAAAATAAATTTCATAGACATGGGATGCTATAATTGAATTTTTTACATTAAACATAAGAATCATGATAAGATTGCAGTTGTGGGACTTTATTAAATGATTCAAATTTTCTAGTATAGAAAATGGGTGTAGAGAAATAAATTTCATCAACCCCATTCTTATTTCTCTACACCCCTTTTCTATGATATAAAATTTGAATCATGTATTAAAGTTCCTCAACCCCAGTCTTATCATGATTCTTACATTTAATATAGAAAATTCATTTGGAATATCCCATGTCTATGACATGTATTTTTTGGTCTCTTTATCATTAGCTATATAACCATTAATCATACCACATTCATGATTCCCTTCATTGTATTTACACATAGAAAATATATTTTTATAATGACCATAGTTTCAAAATCTAAAACATTCAATGTTAACCAGGTTCCATCTAGTTACTGTTATTGATTAAAACCCTTTAATACATGTTTTAAATAAGTTTTTATGGTAATTCAGGGTATTACCTTGTTTTAATAGAAAACAATATAATGATATTCCCATGTCTAGTACGTAACAAAAAACATCTACTTTAAGATATAAGGGTGGTCAATTTTATGGTTATTTTGAGAATTTTAGTGATCATATTTCTAATGTTTTGGATTTTCATCTTTTGGAAGGGTTACAAGGTAATATATTTATTGAAATTTTATGTTACACTTCATATGTGATTTTAGATAGAAATTTATTATCTCACAATTTAGAATTTATTAATATTGGATAACCTATGGTAATCATTTTTTCTACGATAATAAATAAAGATAGGTGGAATGACATATCATTCTTTTTATGGATCTCATTATCTACTAATGCTTCAATAATGAAAAATGGACATTCATTTTTTTGAATAACAGATGATATAGAAATTGATCATGGCACAAAAAAGGGTTAAATTTTTGTTAAATAAACTAAGTAAACCTTCAGATGAAAATTATTCAATTTTAATAAAACATTCTTAAAATAAAAATTTTTAGTGTTATCATCACTTTTTATTATATTAATGCTATTTTTCAAGCCTCTTTGGATTATGTATTTTCCATCATTAAATTTCTCCTAACCATTATCTTTATCACTCTCCCTCAAAAATAGATAGTTATATTTCTCTTCCATGTACATGTTTTCAACTGTAACCAATGATCTTATATGTGGAAACCTTTTTCTAATTTAATTTAGCAAACCATTATTTTTCAATATCCCACTTTTAAGGATGTTGTAATAGTTATTTTTACGATGTGGATTTTTATAAAAGAAACTTAAAAGTATTAAAACATTTCTAACCCTATCAAATTTCAATGAATAAATTCATTTTAATGGGGGTATAATGTAACAACCAAATATTTTTTGAAATATTTTTTTTAATTAACATAAACTTTTCAATGTTTTTCAATTCCTACAACATTGAAGATATCATGTTTATATGAATGGACTATGTTTGGTTTTCATTTGACGCAAAAAAAATTAAATTTTTTACAACATGGAATATATAGATTTTATTTTGGTACTTTCAATACCATTTTTTGGATAGTGTTACACAAAATTTTGAGTTCTTTTGATAGCTTTTGTTACACATATGACCAAGTTTTACCGAAATAAAATACACTGTTAATATTATCATTAAAAACATAATATATTTTAAACCTAGAAATTTTATTTCAGTTTATGATTAAAACTAATAAAATTATGAAAATAAGGTTTACAGTGTATATAAGAAAATTTATATTATGACCAATAAAATATAAATGAAAATGAATTTTTTTTGAAAATATGAGAAATATTCTTCTATAAAAATATATTTATGAAATTAAACATGTATTACCTCGATAAATTAATTAAACCACTATTGATTAACTATTTTATATATATATATATATTAAATATTTATTTATTTATTTATTTTACAATCATCCTATGTGTTTTCTACAAAAGAGATTACAATAAATCTAATTTTACACACAAGGATATATATTTTTATAAAATAAAATTTTACTACCCTTTTAAGATGTGGCTATTTAAAATTTAATTATTAAAACTATTATAAATCATATTTGACAAAATTAACTATGATTTTTAAATTTTAAGATCAAAATTTAATTTGGGTGATTTTTGTGGTATTTTTTGATGAAGATAAATATTATAGGAACAATGAAAAACACTAAATTTTAATTATAAACTATATTTCAAACTAATTTATATATATTGATAAATTAAATAATAATATTATTATATTTATATATATCAATTATAAATATATGAATACAATTTAGGTAATTTTATTCACTTAAAAAATAAAAATAGATATAAAAATGAAAAACCTTTCAACATTTTCACTTTAAAAATCATTGATTCATCTAAAATGTGGGATTACATTTAAATAATATTCTTCCACTTATATGATGGCAATTTCTAAAAATGGATTCAATATTTTTAATAAGAATAATTTATAATTTCTTGTAAGTTCATGTTATTTTTTTACCTAAAATATTAGTGAAAGAAATTAAAATTAATTATTGTGTTTAATGGGTTTATATAGTGGATAAACATTATTCATAAGTATCCAAATTATGTAAAATCATTTCAAAACCCCATTTTATGGAAATATTACAACCATATACTAACTTTAATTGAATAAAGTTTCATTATTTTAGGGACATTATTTAAGGGAGACCTCCTAATAGGGTTTACTATTTCATATTTACATGAATGTCCCCAAAACCTAACAAATAAATCTCTCAAAATACCTTATATCATCATTGATTAATCACTATTTGCAGAATGAAAACCAATTATGTCCATTGGTGCAATCCAAAATGGAATTCCCAAAAGCGACAAAATCCTTCTACATATACTTTTTTTATATCATTTTACCCCCATAAATTCTTATTACTAAATGATTATATAAAAAATTAGTATCCTCAATATACCTATATATTTTAATTCTAATGGTTTCACCTACACTTACAAATAACTCCATGAAATGGGATGTGAAATCATCATTCAGGTGTATGGTGGACTACGGCCTCACGAACATATGTCATTCATTTTTTCATTAAAAATATAAATGATTGATAATACTGATGGACATACATTTTTAATATGATATTTATTATTTTTATTATTTTAATAGGATTTTATAGTTATTATATAATTAATACCTTCATGCTTTCCATTTTGTCGGAATACAATAACTTTATTTGTTGACGTATGGACTACCGCCTCCTAAAATCAATGTGATTCCTACACAATATATATGTAATGTATTAAATATGTATTTAATAAAAATATATGATAAAATATAAATAATAATTCTATTTAAATTATAATATATATATATCATTTAAATTCCTTCTTTTAATGTATGAGAATAAAATGGAAATATAATTCATGTGTACCTATGACTTACCATATCCATGAACAATGTATTTCATTCATATATCTATATTTTATAGATTATTATCAATAATTATATAATGAATATATGAAAATATATTTCATTTTTAACATTATGGAAACAATTAAATCATGTTCTATGTAATAGGATCGATAATAACAAGTCAAACCATATATAAAAAACAAATCATTTATTACCCAAAACACAACTTTAACATGATATAATTAACAAATGGGTAATATAAAGTGTTAAAAAAATGATATATGGAATTATTTATTAAAATATATTTATATGGTATATCTATAATAAAATTATATTTATTATACAGGATATTTGAACTAGTAAAATGAAATTCACGACGTAAGGTCTCAGTTTTCTCGTCTCACTTTTATTTCTATGAGATATATACTATATTAAAAACTTATTCTTATTATGTTTCTTAATTACCAAACTATTACATATTATACCATCAAATTAAATAATTTCATTATATTGACATTTTAAATATATGTTCATCTTTCACAGAACTCATGATTCAAAAGATCCCCAATTAGTAAGGGGATTTCTAGTCTCATGTTTATTTCTACAAGACTTATTCCATATTTACCACTCATTTCATTTCATTGGTGTATGTAATGAACATGAATCTATTATATCATTATTATCCTTAAATTTATTATTATTTACATTTCCATTTTATTATCAATCTTTATGGGTCTTATGGTTTAAAATATACTGTGTTGGTAATGTAATTGTGTCTCAATTTTCCTTCTTTGAGGCACCTGTTATGTTATCCACATGAAATTATTATAAGTTTAATATAATTCCCTTTGACATGCTATATCATAAATATCTTTATTTTCATGATATTTTAAGATTAATTTAATGTTATTATTTTGTGGTTATATTTATTCAATGTTTATAAAGTAATGACAGTTTATTACTACAATCTCATCATTTATCATGATTGTTTGTGATTATGCTTCCATTGGTGGAATTTTGTGATTCATATCTCAAGAATTCTCATTAATTTTTTTATCCTATATTTATTCATGATATATTCAGGTAATTCTACAATATTTTTTATAATTGGTACTAAATATAATTAATAAAATGTTTTCAAGAAAAGATAACTTTCATTTTATGTCTTTGGATAGAAACATGTTTTACTCAAAAATCAGGATTTCTAAAAATTATTTCAAAAAAAATATTTTAAATGTTATCATAAGTTCATTTTATTGTAAAATTATTTTAATAAAATTTATGTTTTCAAAATAGTTTAAAACTGTTTTCAGAGAATCTATTATAAGTTTTCAATGTTATTTGTGCATAACAAATTTTTCAAAAAATGTTTTATATTTAAAATTTTTATTAAAGGATTTCTAAAGAATAATTTATATGTTTTCATATTTTTTTCTCAATATAAATTATTTCAGTGTTTTTAAATATTTCATTATATTTTTTCAATGGTTGATGTCAATGAAAAATGCTTTAATTATTTCCAATCACCCTTTATATGTTTTGATATATATTTTCAATGAAAAATGATTTTATAATGATTTCTGCTATAAAAATATTTTCTCAAATATAAAATTATATTTTCTTCATGAAATTTATCTAAATTATTTTTAAAAAATTATTTTTCATTTGATATGAAATAATTTGTTACAGATTTTTCATTAATTTTGATATGATCCAAGGACATCATTCTAACCCATTAGTTGAATGGTTTATGTTTAAGGAGATACCTTTTTCTATGAAACTAATTGCTCTTCCGTGGGTTATAACATAATAAAATGATTATCAAACGCAATTCTTTTAATTATTTAAGAGTTGATGAAATTATTTTGAATCCTTTATCATTTCCCTAGGTTATTATAGGAGGAAATATTGATGATACCCATTTTATATCAAGGGTTAGGATATGATGTTTATGAATAACATCTCTTTTTATGGGTCATGATATGACTAATGTTTTGTAACCTTATGAAACACTTATATATGATTTCATTATGTGATATTTTGGACTTGTATCTCTCACATATTAATTGGTTAATGATTTATAACTCTTCGTATAATTATGGGAAATAGTAACCATGCTTGATCCCCTATGAAAAAAAGGTGTACATGATCCACTATGAATAAAGTTATACCACTAAGGATGGTGGTTTTTCCCTCCCTTGAGTTATAGCCGAATATTTGTGGGCATGATTACATGTTCACAATGTTATGCATGAACCTAAGTACACGTTCACAATATTATGCATGAACATGATTACATGTTTGTGATGTTATGTCTGAACCTTGTTATATATTCATAGTGTTATTTTTGTAACTTGTTACAAGTTAATAAATTTATGTGTGAACCTAATTACATTTTAAAACGGTATGAATGAACCATATTACATTTTCACTATGTCATGTGTGGACCTAGTTGCAACTCTAAGAGTTTATGGTAGGTCTTGATTTAATGTTCTTAACATAATTAGTGAATATGTATCGATTTACACATCTTCAAATTGTTATAATTTTATGTGTATGCCATTAGTCTGTTAATTATCCCTATTTTATGTTCTCATGACAAATATTCTTTAATTATCTTTTGATTTATGTCTTATGAATTTAAAATCCTTATTCCATGACTTAAAATTAGGATTTTTGATATGAATGGAATTATCATCATATATTATTCTCATGTTATACAACCATTATATTCATTCTATGCTAACATATACTAGTTAACCTAACTAAGCATCTAAGTTCACCCTTTCTTATGTTTCCTTTCCCCATTATATGATGATAGGTATTAAGTATGAGTTATAAATGGGATTATCTTTCTGGTGAACAATAAAGAGAATTCATCATGTTAGAGTATTATATTCCATGATTCCAAATACACTATACTATTATGGAGCTTTGACTTTTAATTATTTAATGTGGCTAATATTCATCTCAAATGGTATACTATCAATTTATGTTAAGCATGGGTCACCATATGGTTCACTCCACATTCTATTATTATTTATCTCATGAGATATCAATATATACCCAAGGAATAAGAATGATATATAATACTAGGTTCACCAATAAAATAATTTAAATCATACATATGTATTCCAAATGATTATAAAACACTCATCATATCATTACCTATGAAAATTAAATGGTTTTCTTAAACATTTCATAATACAATTACCCATGGAGAGGGAAATAATTTATTAAAAACCATGTCATTATACACATAAACCATAAAGGGAATTTATATGGATTGTAATATTATAACATATCCCCATTATAAGTCTATATAGATTCAATATAAATCATTATAAATGGAAAATTCTTTTAAAGCATGACTTGGAACATTTCTTATGAAGATAACATTTTCTTCTTCAAATCACTAATTTAAAATCCAATAATAACCCCAATATAGTGGAAAAAAATTACATTAAATAATAAATAATTGATTTAATGAAATAATTGAATCATTTATTGGTCATTATTGTATGAAATTATTTTCATGTGTTATCAGTTAAAAGATAACATTCCATTTAAATATTTGTAAATAATATCAAAATGTACCTCATTCATAAAAGTACACACATATTACTTTTAATAAATTTTTTAATATTTCACCCATGGGTAAAATTAACATTACATAATCATATTTGAATATATAAAAAGTTTTGAGAACAATTTTAGAAAACATGGACATATAATAAAAATGATTTTTATTTGAAGGGAGAAATAAAGTCGGATTTCATTAAAAAAATCTTGTAGATTCTTGAGTTCATAAAGAGAAGAAAATTTAATTAAAACATGTAATATATATATATCCAAAAAATAATAAAATTCATTAGTTTTATGTTATTTTTATCATAAAATTTCACCATCAGAAACATAATCATATTCATTATTGATAAACAATGAGACGGTAATATAAAAACATTACCTCAGGGTCAAATTCCATCATACATGTTAAGAACTCATATTTAATATAACCTGATTTATTATAATTATATTAAAAACCATAAATGTATTTATAATACCATATATAATTTACTTATAATATTTTATAACTAGTTGGTTGACAACTCTTTATTAAAATCATAGTTCTAGGTGATAATTTCTTCGTTTTTCATTTCTGTTTTGGTTTAGTTGTTCTGATCCTTTTACATTGTTCATAGTTACATAATCCCCATAATTTAAATCATTACTTAAATATAATATATATTAATAATATAAAAAAATGGACATCTATAAAATTTAAAGACATAAATATGAATTATATCGTTAATGGAGATGGTTGGACGTACAAGTGCAAAAAAGTTGTATTCGTTATTCAATATATTAAATAAAACAAAACGGTTAAAAATAATTCACCATTATTGAATTATAATTATATCATATACATAAGATAGATATTAATAAAATATATTCATATTACCATCAATGTGAAACAAAAAAACATAGATCACATCACATCGTGGAGATGGTAGTCCAGAAGTAAATTTGAGATAAATTATCATTTTCTAATAGATTATAAGGTAAGATGATAGAAATGATATTATAATAAAAATATTATATATCATTTATATATACATTATATCCTACTATTATAGGCAGTTATGGGAAAAAATTTACATCAGTTCATGAGGCAGTAATCCAACATACACGTGATCAATGAGTTTGATACAAATTCGATAGAAGAAGAGACATATATTAGTTATTCACAAAACATATTAACAATTCAATACGTGGAAGATATTTTTGTTATTATTTTAGAATACAATAATATTATATGAATGAGGACTAAGAATAAATTAAATTAAATCACATGATTATGAATTATACCTCTTCTTTGGAAAACCCCTTTAGAATTATAACAAAAGAATTCCTATGATTGATTTATACTCAAAAGAAGGATTTTATGTCCTGGAGAGTTATTTAAGTTAGTTATTATGTTAGTTATTGGATTATACAAAATGAACTTGATATGTAGATAGGTTATGAGAGGGGGTTTCCTTTTATATTTGGGGGAGAGGACTGACATGGAATTTTCGAAGATAATAAAATATATAAATGATTTATTCAAACTACATGGATCCAAAATTGACAATTAAAAAATATTAGATGTTATAGTGTAAAAATGTTTCTAGTTAATACTATTTTGGTAGAAAACGTTTTAACACTTATCTATTAACTTATCCCCCAATAATCATATTCTAACCTTTACCGTTGTAACATATTTGTTTGGTTTTTACTATTCATTATAAACAATAAAATAAGTTGAACCTATTTCATAATATTAGTTATTACTATAAATTTTTTTTCCATTTTACCAAATTAAATTCATATATATAGTGTAATTCAATTTAAAATTAATCCCAGAAACGTGGTGAATATCATTTTTCCAATGAAACAGTTTTTTAAAGTATATAATATTTTTTATATAAAAAGAAACATAAAATTAATTCAAATAACCTAAATTGAAATAATAATAAAATCATTGATCTAATATTTTTTTAAACCATTTTGAAACAAAATTTATCTCTCTATTGTCTTCAATCAAAAGAAAACATTTTTATTGAAAATCAATATCTTTCACTATTCATCAAAAAAGTTATCTTTTTTTGAAAATTCCTAGAAAATTAATAAAAGATAGTATTGGATTTTGTATTTAAAAAAATATTTTAATTTTTAAAAATAAACAGTCTAAAATTGGAAGAAAAATTTAATTATATTATTTTATAACAAAAATCAATAAAAAACATTTTATGGAAAAATAACTTTTTCAAACATATAAATACTTTTCTAAAAACATATTTTCTATTTCAAAAATAATTGTTTATAATTTTTAAATTTTGATACTACTATGAATAATTATGTATTAAAATCGGGGATATAACAGTATTATAGTTCATTTAGAATTAGGTTTGAGTGTATCATAATTTATAAAAGAGTTTAAATTTATTTATAAATAAATATATCTATAAAATATAGTTGTGTTACAATTTTGTTCATTGATAGGGAGTGGGTGATGCATTATTTTCAAAATAATGTTTTCTTACAAATTATGCTAACTGTATTTGGAGGTGATTTTTTTTTATTTTTGACTACTTAATTTTTCCTCATGGTATCAAATTGGTGGATGAATTGATTGAAGTGAAAAACTATGACAACCCTGGTCTTTTATTACACAATTAAACACAATTTATTACATAAACTTAATTTGATACAACATAGAAGATCGAGAGGTCTAGTGTATTTGGGGACTAGGATCATTACATAACATATTAAAACATGAATGACAATATTTTTATTGAAAACTTCCTTTACATGACCACTACATTCCCTCAAACATAGCATTGCATGGGATGACCTGAGGACATGCATAAGAAAAGGGTGAGCTATAAAGCCCATTAAGGTAATAATCATAAAATTACATGAGGAATACAATACATTTTATACAACAGGCATATCAATAGAGCACAAGATAAGCATAAAAATAATGTCATGATAAAGCATGATAATCATAACATGGAAATGTGGCAACAATACTTAACATGGAATTAGCATGAGCCAAGGATTATTGCACATGGAGCATGAGTAAACCTTCATTGAACATGAAGCACAAATTAACCCTCTTTTCAATTCAATTATCATGAGTAAACACCCATTTCACATGACGTACCATGATACTATACTTTACCTAATGCATTGGAGCGCTATCAGGGCGTAACCTTCTTAAATATTTCATTTCATGCATAAATGTGCCACATGGATCATAAAACATTGAATCATTCAACATAATCTTTTATTCCATGATAAATGAATGTGGAATACATACATGAAACTATTTAAACAATATGTAAATGTGCATTAATGTGAATACCCTAGATAGAGAAATGGGCGTGGTAATCACTACACAATGAATTTGGCTTGGAAAAGCGTGGTGTGATTTCAGTAGCATAACGACAAGACATAAGAACTCATAAAAATGGTTGATGAGATGGAAAGGGGTGTCTAATCATATTTACATGACTTTTAAATTAAGGGGTCATGTAGAAAAATTTCCCAACAAATGTAATGGAATTTATATTCATGATACAAAAGAATTACTTGAATGTAAATGAGGAGAGAGAAATTCATTTCGAAATTTTGGCATAGTAACAGGTGTACATGGGAGGCATTTAATGATAGATAAATGGATCTACCATCATTAAAAAATAAATAGGATAGTATGGGGTAGTTGATAAACCATACTCCAGTATTTATTATTGAAATTAAAAGGGCATAACAATTTAAAGAATATTGGAGAAAAATGAGAAAGAAAGAAAAACCCTTACTTGGAAGTGTGCGTCCAAAGGCTTGAGAGAGGCTTGAGAGAAGCTTCATAAGATCTTGGGGAACCTTGAGTGGATTCTAGAGAGATTTTGGCAAATTTTTGACAAACCCCAAAGGCTTTGAGTGAGGAGGAAGTGGGAGCTTGGGTGGGTTTATATAAGAAAGGTGAGGGAATTATTTATTATTTAGGTTTCAGACACCTCACATTAAACTAATCCAAACCAAAAACCAGCCCATGGTTCTTTCCCATGGTTTATGGAAAATGTAAGTGGAAAAAAATATTTTATAAGGCCAAAGTCCGAACTTTTTAAAATAATGGGGTTTCTTATGTGGATGTGAGTCACACTCCCAAGGAAAACTATTTAAAAATACAAAATATTTAATATGTCTTTAAGTGTCCACTAAAGCATTGTAAAATAAATCAAACAAACTAAAAATCAAATTATTTTAATGGGAAAACATATATTGTCCTAAAATAAAGTTTATAGTATTTTATTACATCACTATTGGGTCATTATTATGTCATAAAACACATTATATTTTTAAACGGTGTTTAATTTTTACCCAAAAATTTGATTGTCTCGGAAAATTATGAAAAATTCACCATTGGATAATTTCAACGTCCTGATTCCAGAAATAATATTCATTTTATCTAAATAATTTTCTAAATATTATAATATTTACTTTGAAAATAAAAACCTACATTTATCGAAAATCCTTGTGTTTTGACAAAAATGGCATTCAAACAATAATAAAAATTACAATTGCATTAATAAAATTATACGATCATTTATATTTAATAAAAATTAATTTAAAAATAATAATATTTTATTAAAATATTATTTTATTCAAAAATACATTAATTCATCAAAATAGATTTCTTATTTGAACATTAACTAAAATATATATTTTTGTTTTAAAAAACTATTTACATGGTAACAATAATAAAATGAAAGTATATTCATTATTATAAACACAAATAATGTACATTACCATAGTGCTATGGTCTTGTTCCATAATCCCTTATAAAATCCTCATAATACTGAAGAGTATGTTTTTTGATGGTGACAAACTCTTGGGGTGGCTCGGATAACATTGTCCGGGTGGTAATCTCTATCAACTTCTACTTCTCTCATAGGCGGTCCAGCTCAAGCTTAACATATTCAAGCTCATCTTGGTCTTGGTCAAGAGCGAATCCCAAAGACCCAACCTCCTTTCTAAGCTCTGAAAAATGGGCTTCACGTGGGGCACGTCTACTATATGATTTCATCGCTTCATTTTCCTCAGTAAATTGGATTTGTTAAAACCCAATATTTATACTATTCATGTCATCACTGTTCAACGACTATATTAGAAATGGTAACAATTCTTAATAGTATTTTAAAATCCAAAAACATTAAGCCAAAGAAGTTTACATTTTATATTAACATTTTACATAAAGAGACATTTAATGAGATCAAGAGGGATTTCTATTAGTGAATGTTTGGGTCGTTACAATATTCCCCCCTTAAGATATTTCACCCTCAAAATTCATTTTCCCTAACTAAAACAGATGTGGGAAACTCTGCTTCTTCATTTCCTCTGATTCAAACATTGCTTCTTCCAACTTGTGGTTTCACTACAATGACTTGATGAGGGGCATTTTCTTATTCTGTAGATATTTTTCCCTATGATCTAAGATCTTCGCTGGTTGCTCCTCATAAGAAAGATCATCCTCTAACTGTACCGCCTTTGAAGAGAGTACATGTGAAGGGCTAGGTATGTACTTCCTTAATAGGGATACATGAATGAAATCATGTACATTGGCCAAAAAAGGTGTAAGTGCTAGTTGATAGGCCACATCCCTGACACAATCAAGAATCTAGAAGGTGCTGATGTACCTTGGACTGAACTTCCCTTTCATTCCAAACGTAATGAACTTATTCCATGTAGATATGCATAGAAATACCATGTCTCCAGCTTTGAACTCATGGTCTCATCGACGGTTATATACATACCTATTTTGTCAACTCTGGGCTTCCTTGATATGATGTTGAATGGTTTTAACCTTCTCTGCCATTTCTTTAACCATTTATGGTCCAAGAAGCTTACACTCACCAACCTCATCCCAACATGCCAGTGTTCTGCACCTTTTCCCATAAAGGGCTTCATATGGTGCCATTTTGTTTCTTGAGTGGAAACTGTTATTATAAGAGAACTCAACCAGAGGAAGATGTTGATACCAACCTTGTTTAAAGTCTATTGAGCACACTCTCAACATATCCTTATGTTTTTGAACAGTCCGCTTTGATTGGCCATCAGTTTGAGGATGATAGGTCATACTGAAGTTCAGTTCAATATTCAGAGAATGTTGAAGACTCTTCCAAAACATAGAGGTGAATGTTGGATCTCGATTGGACACAATAGATAATGGTACTCCTTTAAGCCTTACCACTTCCCTAATATATATCGGTTCCATTTGATCTAATTAGAAATCCTCCCAAATAGCAATGAAGTGTGCAGCCTTTGTAAGACAATCCCTAATAACCCAGATTTCATTGTTGCCTTTGGATGTATTCGGAAGTCCAGTGACAAAGTCCATGGAGATGTTCTCACATTTCCATTCTAGTATGGTCAATGGTTACATCATCTCCTTAGACTTCTGCCTCTCTTCCTTCACTTGCTGACACACCAGGAACTTTGATGTATATTCTGCAATCTCCTTCTTCATATTATCCCACCAATAATGCTCTTAGAGATCATCATACATCTTGGTGTTTCTTGGATGAATAGAGAAATTTGAACTATGTGAATCTTCCAAAAGTTCCTTCTTCAGCTCCGGACATGATAGAACACATTGTCTTTTCCCAAATATCACAATTCCTTCTTCATTAACATTAAACTCCGAGGATTTACCTTTTCTTATAGTTTCCACTTTTTCCGGAATTACCACATCATCCTTTTGAGCATCCTTTAACCTTTAAAAAATTGACTGTTGAGAAATAATTTGTGAAAGGATTGATGATGTCCCCTTCATTATGATTTCCATGACCATTTCTATCAAATCTATGAAGATTGGATCCTTTTCAGTTCACATCAATGATACAATCACTGGGTCCTTTCTACTTAGGGCATCTATCACCTTGTTTTCTTTCCCAGAGTGATAATGGATTGAGAATTCATAGTGTTTGAACATCTCTAACAATCATTGTTGGCACATGTTCAAATATTTCTATGTGAATATATATTTGAGGCTTTTGTGGTCTGTATATATTTCACACTTCTCCCAAAAGAGATAACGCCGCCAAATTTTCAAAGCGAAGATCCCTGCAGCCAACTCAAGGTCATGTGTTGGATAGTTATGTTCATGAAATTTCAATTGCCTTAACTCATAGGCAATAACATGGTCATTTTACTTCAACACACATCTCAGGCCCTTCTTTGAAGCATCACTAAATACCACAAAAAGTTCTCCACTTGTGGGTAAAGTGAGCACGAGCGCAGTGATAAGCCTCTATTTCATCTACTCAAAGATTTCTTCACATTCATCACTCCAAGAAAACATTACTCCCTTATGAGTTATCATGGTAAGAGTGTTGCACAATCGTGATAAATTTACCACAAATCGTCGATAATATCCAGCTAACCCCAAGAAGCTACGGATATTTTTTACCGATCTTTTCCTCGACCATCCCTCAATTTCATCTGTTTTGGATAAATCCGCAGATATCCCATTTCTTATGATCATATGGCCCAAGAATGAGACCTCCTTCAACCAGAACTCACACATGATATACTTTTCATAGAGCTTCTCCTTTTTCAAGGTCTCTAGTATAGTTCTTAGATGCTCTTCATGATCCTCCTTGGTTTGGGAGTATATCATAATATCATCTATAAAGACTGCCACAAATTTGGCGAGGTAATATCTAAAGACTCTATTCATCAAGTCCATGAATATTGATGGAGCATTAGTGAGTCTGAAAGGCATTACTTTGAATTCATAGAGCCTGTATCTTGTACGAAAAGCAGTCTTCGGGATATCTTCCTTCTTCACCCTTACTTGATAATATCCCAACCGCAAATCCACCTTAGAGAAGTATTGTGCTCCACGCAGCTAATCGAAAAAGTCATCAATTCATGGGAGAGGATAATTTTTCTTTATCATGATTCTATTAAGCTCACGATAATTGATGCAAAGGCACATTGACCCAACCTTCATCTTGATGAAGAGGACTGGTGCACCCCATGATGAAGAACTTGGGCATATAAACCATTTATCCAGATTCTCTTGTAGTTTTTTCTTCCACTCCTCAAGCTCCACAACATCCATTCTATATGGAGTCTTGGATATTTACAATGCCCCGGGTATAAGATCAATTGAGAAGTCAACATCTCTTATAGGATGAAGACCATGAAACTCCTTGGGAAACACATCAGAAAATTCCATCACAATAGGTATGTCTTCTAGGATGGTTTCCCCCTTAGACTCCATCATATGAGCTAGATACGCATGCTCATAGGGAATTAATATCCATGCTTGAGATAATGGATCTAAATAAGAATCATCTTCCTCCTTGCACTTTTATAGAATCAGGGTTCGATTATCTACATAGAGAGTGATTTCCCTCTCCCGACAATTTATGTTGGCTCTATATAAGGAAATCTAATCCATGCCAAGAATAGCATCAAATTCCACCAGAGGGAGTATGAGAAGGTTTAATGGGAATTTTAATCCACATATTATGACATGGGATGAGTTATAATCATAGGATGAAATGATTTCCCCATTTTTCTTACTCACTGATATCTTCACTTCCAAGATTTGTGGTGGGGCTAGGATTGTTCTACTAAACTTTTGAGATAAAAAAGAATGCTTAGAACCTGAATCAAAAAGTAAGTTTTCTATTCTTGAATGAATAACTAGCATACCTATTGTAAAGACCCGTAAATTTCATGGGTACTTTTTTTCTTTCTTAAATTCTTTGGAATTTTACAAGTACGTAGTTTTTGAAAGCACCTGATTCTGAGGCCTGGTCTGTCCGGAATAATTTTTTGAAGTTTAGCTCATGCATGTTCAGTGAAAGAATGAGTGGGATTTTCTATGTTTTGAACTAGTGCTCAGAATTAAAATCTGAGGGCACCGATGAACTCGCAGCGCCATTATTTACTTAAGGGGACCTTTACCGTAGTTGCATTTTATACGGGTTGAATGTTAATTTTTGGGGATGAATCTTAAATGAAATAAAATTGGGTGGTACACAATTTTATTTTGTGAGTTCGTTATTTCCTCCCAAGTGTTGATATTTGTGAGGTAGGGCCCACACGAGCCCCAACCTTCACCCCCCCCCCCCAATATCTCTCCTCAAACTCCCCATTAAATCACTTTTGTTTACTTTGAAAACTCCATATATTCATTATGGTGGAGCCTTCCTACCTCCCTCATTCCATTAAATGTGCCAACCAATAAATTTAATATCAGTGTTAAATTAATTGGCACTACTTTGAAATTAATATGAATTGCATGAAAATTCTATTAATTGAGAGCCTCTTATTTCTTTTTTTTTTTGGAAAATCACTTTTGGGAAAAGACTCTGGGGAATTAAAAGATAGGTGATCCTTTATCGACAAAGAACATCGTTCTTCAACGAAGAACACCCCTGGCGAAGAACGGGAATAACTTCTTCCAATGACGCATCTTTCTCGGACGTAGCTCGGTGTCAAGGAGCCTACGTCGCCTATGAAAATGACCATTCCTCCATCGTTGATGGAACAACACCATTCTTCCGTGACACCCATCTACCACGACGCTCATCTTCCACGGATCGACGACGTACGACAACAACATCGAGGTAGGGGGAATTTTTGTAATCTCCATATATGTGTTTTATACTCTCAAACATGGCGTTTAATTATTAGGTGATGATTTGAACCACTGTCGCAGTGGGTACGGACTAACGAACAAGTCAGGACCCACTAATATTTTTTTCTTGATGTGTGGGGTGTTTGGAGAGGAAAAAACAGGACCTACACGTTGATTTGGGGCCTTCACAGTGGAGTACGCATCTCAAGACGATCACAGGCATAAACAGAAGCAAAAAAACAGACCACCGGACTGACTCCGGTGGCCCGCAGAAGACCACGGCGGCACGGGTCACCGGCGTGGCAAAGCTGGCGGCCAGCACCGGCCGGGAATCTGGAGGTAGCGGCGGCCCGGTGCACCGCTGGCAAGATCCCACCATGGCACTAGCCGTGGCGGCGAGCAGTAGATCCCGCGACCGCGCGGGATCCGGGGAGACCAGCGACACCATCCTGGCACCACGTTCACAGAACCCCCCCCCAGCCAGGCCGAGGCCAGTCACATGTACCGGATGCACCCTAACGGGCCGGAATCGGACCCGTGTTGGGTTGTCCCGGTTCCGGCCGACCCTGGGTGGGTTGGGCCGCGTCGGACCAGGCCCAGACCCCCCCACTTCGGACCGTTTTTCGGTCCTTTGTTCATAACATGAGCTACGGACCTCTGATGGACACGCCGTCAGTTGCGTAGGAATCCTTGGATCGAGACGGTCGTTTAGAAATACTGCAGTCAAGAGTTCAGAAAATTTTGGGTATTACCGGGTTGGTTCGAACCCGAAACCAACCGAGCCCTTGGAGCGGAAACGCTTATAACTTAAGGACCGGACGTCCGATTGATGTGCCGTCAACTAAGTTGAATTCCTTTTGATGGGACAGTTCTTTTTTCATAATACACTTGAGTTTTGGATGCAGATGGAGTAATTTTGGGTTGGATTTAGCTTAAAAATCAACCGGGCCCCTGGAATAGTAAAGCCAATAACTCTCAGACCGGGAGTCTGATTGACGCACTATCTTCCCCGTTGTGTTTCTTTTGATGAGACGGAACTTCTGGATACATCAACTCTGGACGTCATGATAGTTTATGTATCGACCCCCATGGCTCATGGACTGAACCCTCCCGGAACCGAGCGTGTTGTGTGCGGGAACCCTAGAGCTGGCTGCGACTGCGACGACTACTGTGCTGGGATCGTCCGTGGGTTCAAAGACAATGAAAACTGTACTTGGATCCTCCATGGGTTTGGCAGCGAGGAAGACTGTACTTGGATACTCCATGGGTTCGGTAGAAAAGCCAAATGTACTTGGGTCCTCCGTGGGTTTGGCAGCGAGGACGACTGTACATGGATCCTCCGTGGGTTGGGCAGCAAGGACGACTGTACTTGGATCCTCAATGGGTTCCACAGTGAGGATGACTGTGCTTGGATCCCTCATGGGTTCGGCAGTGATGGTTACTATACTTGGATCCTTCATGGTTTTTATAGCGACAACTTTTGTACTTGGATCCTATGTGGGTTCGGCATAGGAGATGATTCAGAGGCTACATCTAATCATATCTACCCCTCTTCGTGAGTAGTATACTTGTGTGAGCTGAGTCTTGACATTCAATCATTATCATTGATGTGATTGACTATCTTTCCTATCTGGACTGGGTTGTGCTAGGGATCGAGAGTTGGTGCTGAACTGAGACTGATAATTTAGGTATATTTATGGGCATATACCTAAGTAGGGTTGGTTGATTCTTTAGGATTGTTCATTTCATTTTTGGTTTATCCTTCGTAGATTTTGGGAGACCTTCGTGGGTCCCGAGGTCCCTACTGAGTATCGTATACTCACCCCTGCATGGGCTATGCCCGCACTACGTTGTGTTTGATACAGACGATGGATAGCACTAATCGTGGAGGAGTCTTGTGGAGGTGGACAGTACCCAGAGGTGTACCACCTAGTGAGGTGTACATGGAGCGGACGGACGGACCCGAGGTGCCGAGGAGACCATATGTACCCACCCTTCAGGTGGGATTCCCGGAGGATGACTCGGTGATTTCTGCTTACTTTACTGCTGTTGTAATTTTCTTTTTAGTTGTACTATACTTTCAGTTGGGTTTGTATACTGGCCCATTTACTTTTGAACTTAGTTTTTACATAGTTCTTACTTCACTTGCATACTCTGTTGTGTTGTTTACTTATATGAAAGACAATGCCTTCCCTTTTTATCGAGATTTACACCTTTGGTGCTAGTTGCCAGCCCCTGGCTTGTGGAAAGCGGGCTTGGGGTAGTCACAGCACGGGCCTCGAGGATGGGTTGTGACACCTTTCACCACTTCATTTTTGGGGTTCACTTTGGTAGTAGTGATGGAAAAATCTCTCCCAAGTTACCTTGGAGGTTGTTGGTTGCCTCCAAAAACCCCTGGCATAGGCACTAATTTGTAAGATGCCCTCATTCTTTGTAGTTGTAGCAATGAACCATGTGTTGAGGTTCGAACGGATCATTCCTCTACTCTATCGCAGCTGTGGGTCTTTCATGCCGACAGTTAATTTCTTGGTGCCCTTCTCTTCCTCACCTAAAGCATTTCCTCATCCCCTTTAGGCAATTTCTTGGGTACTTCTTTCTGCACCATTGGCAAGTGGGGTGTTGGATCTTCTTAGCACTATTGGATTTATCCATCAGACTGCCAGCATTGAATACAACCTTACACTTATTATCCCCAGGATACCCCTAATATTCTTCGATCTCCATTTAGATCTTGAGGGCACATTAGACAATTTCCTCATAGCTGTGAAAGTCACAGATCTCCAGCGATTTCTGCAGGCTAGGTTTCAGCCCCCCAAAGAAGTGGCCAACCTTGAATTCGGAGTAACGCCAAAGCTAGAATCATATCATGCAAGCCTTGTAATGTTTTCCTCATACGCTCCGACATATTTTTCATCTTTTTGCTTGAGCATAAAGAATTACCTTTCCATCTTATGCTGGAGGGTGTGCAGAAAATATTTATCGAAAAACATCTTTTGAAAGTCCTTCTATTCCAACACCTCGATCTCATCCTCAGGCTTCATATTTCTGATCAACGTCCCCCATTGATCATCTTCACCCTCTATACGATAAGCATCCAATAGAACCTTCTCTTGTTCAGGACACTGAAGGATGGAGAAGATCATTTCAATGGAGTTGATTCATTGTTCGGTGATTGAGGGATCAGACGATCCATTAAAAGTAGGAGTCCTTTGTATCATGAAGCTCTCGAGGGAGACTTGTTCATTGTTAGGGGGTTTTAACATTCCTCTTGACCAATGTTTCTATTAAAATCTTGATTTATCTAAGAGAGAAGAGTGACGAAGTTCACAATTCCCACTCCCATTGGATTGGACATCTCATTAGTACATTTATCACATTGATCTTCACATCGGTTGTTAGCCCAAGTCCTCCTACTATCGGCCATTGGCTGGAATAAAAGGAAAGTCAGAGGTAACACATAAATAGTAACACAAGGACAAAACCGATGACTTATAAATAACTTTTATTTCCTTAACATATGAATCTATTGGTTGCAGTCTATGTTATCCATGATCTACATTCTAACATATATTCATAGGGAATTTTTTTTCCCTTAATAATGGTTCGTACTAAGCTTGTGAATTTACCAAAGCATGTCCGATGGGAGTGTCATTACCAAGAGTGCAGCAAGGCCCGTTGTCGTGCACCAGTTCCCATTCGAGGCTAGCTCAAACTGGTGTTTTCAGGTTTTACACCTAGGATACATCTGTGCCAGAGCCGCCACTACCTACTCGTATCCAGGCAAGGATGTATTTGCTTGATAAACCACTTACTCAATACTCATCCAAACATAGGGATGTTTTTATTATTCTTAGTCTTGTCTCTAAGGATTTACTAGGTTTTTCTAATCCTAGTCCCAAAAATAACTAAACTCATCCTCTGACACTAACTACGATAACCCTGATCTTTTATTACACAATTAAACATAATTTATTACATAAAAATCATCTGATAAAACATAGAAGATCAAGAGGTATAATGTATTTGGGGATTAGGATCAATAAATAACAACTTAAAACATGAAAAACAACATATTTATTGAAATAATCCTTTACATAACCACTATATTCCCTCGTACTTAGCATTGCATGGGATAACCTGAGGACATGCATAAGAAAATGGTAAGCTATAATGCCAAGTAAGGGAATAATCATAGAATAACATGAGGAATACAATACATTTTAGACAATAGGTACATCAATATACAATAAGATAAGCATAAACATAAAAGCATGATAAATCATGATAATCATAACATGGAAATTTAGAAACAACACTTAACATGGAATTAGCATGAGCAATGGCTCATTACACATGGAGCATGAGTAAACCCTCATTACACATGGAGCACGAGTAAACCCATTTTGAACATTAATTAGCATGAGTAAACACCCATTGCACATGACGTATCATGATACTATACTTTACCCAATTCATTAGAGCTCTATCAGGGACCACCCTTCTTAAACATTTCATTTCATGCATAAGTGTGCCACATGGATCATAAAACATTGAATCATTCAACATAATAATTTATTCCATGATAAAAAAATTTAGACTACATACATGAAACTCTATAAACAATAAGTAATTATGCGTAAATTTGAATACCCTTTGATATAGAAATGGTCATGGTATTTACTACACAATGACTTTGGCTTGGAAAAGCATGGTTCGATTTCGGTAGCATAATGGCGTGACATAAGAACTAATAAAAATGGTTTATGAGAGAGAAAGGGGTTTATCATCATATTTACATGAAATTTATAGTATCAGGTTCATTTAGATACAAGTCCCAACAAATGTAATGGAATTTAGATTAATGATACAAAATAATTGCTTGAATGTAAATGAGGAGAGAGAAATTCCTTTCAGAATTTCAGCATAGTAACAGGTGTACATGGGAGGCATTTAATGAGAGAGAAATGGGTATCCCATCATTCAAAAATAAAGATGGAAGTATGGGGGAGGTGTGAAACCATACCCCAACATTTATAATTTAAATTAAAATGGAATAACAATTTAATGAATATTCGAAAAAAATGAGAAAGGAAGAAAAAACCTTACTTGGAAGAGTGCTTACAAAGGCTTGAGAGAGGCTTCAGAGAGGCTTATTGGGAGCTTGGGGTACCATGGGGGGATTCTAAATAGAGGAGGGAAAAGTTTGGACGAACTCCAAAGTCTTTTAGTGAGGCGAAAGTGGGATATTGGGTGGGTTTATAGTGGAATGGTGGGGGAATTCTTCATTATTTAGGTTTGAGACACCTCATATTAAACTAATCCAAACCACAAGCCATACCATGGTTTTTTCCCATGGTTCTTGTAAAAGGGAAGTGGAAAACAATATTTTCTATGTCCAAAGTCCGAACTTCTTAAAATAATGGGGTTTCTTATGTGGAGGTGAGTCACACTCCCAAGGAAAACAATTTAAAAAGACAAAATGTTTAAAAAGTCTTGAGGGGTCCACTAAAGCTTTGTAAAATAAATCTAACAAACCCAAAATCACATTATTTTAACGGTAAAACATATATTTCCCGAACATAAAGTATATATAATTTTATTACATCACAATTTGGTCATTATGATGTCATAAAACACATTATATATTTAAATGGTATTTAATTTTTAACCAAAAATTTGACTGTCTCGGAAAATTATGAAAAATTCACCATTGGATAATTTCAACATCCTAATTTCAGAAATAATATTCGTTTTATCTAAATAATTTTCTAAATATTTTAATTTTAACTTTTAAAATAAAAACCTACGTTTATCAAAAATCCATGGGTTTTGACAAAAATGGCTATCAATCCTTAATAAATATTACAATTGCATTCAAAAATTTATACGATCTTTTATATTTAATAAAAATTAATTTAATAATAATAATATTTTTTTAAATAATATTTAATTGAAAAATCCATTAATTATTCAAAATAGATTTCATAGTTGAACATTAACTAAAAATTCAATTTGTGCTTTAAAAAACTATTTACAAGGTAAAAATAATAAAATGAAAGTATATTCATTGTTATATAAAGAAATAATGTACATAACCATAGTGTTAAGGTCTTGGTACATAACCCCTTATAACACCCACATAAGACCAATGAGTAAGGTGTGCGATGGTGATAGACTCTTGGGGTGGCTCGGATAACATTTATCAGGTGGTAATCTCTATCAACTTTCACTTCTCTCGTAGGCGGTCCTGCTCGAGCTTAACATATTCCAGCTCGGCATGGGATTGGTCAAGAGTGAAGCCCAATGATGAAACCTCTTTTCTGAGATCTGACAAATGGGATTCGTATGGGGCACATCTACTGGATGAGGCCATCGCTTCCTTTGTATGAGTAAATTGGATTTGTTAAAGCCCTATATTTATAATAATCATGTGATCACTGTTCAACACCTATATTAGCAACAGTCACAATTCTTAACAGTATTTTATAATCCAAAAAAATAAAACCAAAAAAGTTGACATTTTATATAAACATTTGAAATAAAGAGACATGTAATTAGATCAGGAGGGATTTCCATTAATTAATGTTTGGGTCATTACAAAAACCCCAAGAGATATGGTACATGCCTGAAAAGAATATGGGAATGCTTATGTGTGAGAAAATGTTATAATGGAATTGTTCCATGATGATGAGTTGTTGAATTAATATATGATGTTCATTTCTTTTTGATGTCAACAACCAGTGATTATCTTACATCTTTTGTCACCTCTCTATGTAATCATGATTGGGTTTGGGTACATGAAGATAGAAGACACAGAACCTATGAGGATGGGCCTATGTGTTTAACTATGAACATGCTATAGAGGATGGGGATGGGATAGGGTGATTGATCACAACCTACCTAGAACTTGTAGGGATGGGGTAGTGTGTTTGATTACATCCCTAAACTCTACAATGATGGGTCAAGGTGACTTAATGAACCTCCCTGAGTATAAAACATTAGGTCATAGTTCATGACTATTCTAAGACATATGTGAAATACACAAACTATGGGATACATGTGTTATTGATTTCCTCAAGGATGTTCCTTCCAACATGGTTCTATTGTATTTATATTATGGTATAGGGAAGGACACAGAGTATAGCTTGCTATCGAAGTGGGTGTTATAAAGGAAAGCTCAAAATATTGATCCAACCATTGTGTTGAAATTGATATCATTGAATGTGAATTTGTTTTAAATTTCATCATGATTTGTTTTCATATATATTAAGATGCTCTATATATTTATTTCATGCACATCCATGAGATCACAATTGTACTAAATATCATTGAGGAACTTGGGATTTATACTAGGTCATTGGACTCACCCTCTACCCATAATCAAGACATGGGTTTCAGTGAAAAGGGTGTACCATCATGTTTTATATCATGGAATAGGTTCCACATTATATTGGGATCATGGTATATGTATTATGGTTATTGAGTTCATGGATATGGAATGATATATGTATATTGGGCTGAAATCCATAATATTTATTTCTGGTTATCATTCTGTATGTGTATTGGTAAGTTATATATTTTATTAAATATGAGGCCAATTTTATTTTAGTGATACTTCTATGTAACTTTTTTTGAATCATATTGATTTACCACTTCCATATTTGTGACTCGCATGGCCAAGTGGCCTCCCAATATTATGTCTATAGGTTGGTGGGACCTCCAAAAAAGGAAAAGTCGTGATGAATTCTTAATACATTAATGCATGGACCCGAATAATCATTTTAGAGGTAATAGTCTCCCAATGACTATTTTTGGACCTTAACACACGTCAATAGACAATAGAATATGAAGATACCTTCCTCAGGCCATGTGAAGTCCCCTCTTATGTACCGTTCAAGTGCCTTGGGTAGTACATTATCAAACATGTTATGGGGAGACACTAATGACATAGTGCAATACAAATATCATTTATGATATTTGGTCATGTATACTCTTTAATTAACTTTTATCAAATTGGGTTTTGTTTCCTTATATTGTTCTTTAAAATACCTCCGCCAAATTAGGCGTGTAGGGTTTTCATCATTAAATCTATTTCATCCACTTTGGATTTGTGATGAACCTATGAACATGGTGTTAATTTACCAATAATGGTCTTGAGGATATGAATTCAAGAGGTGGTGTATTAATAGGGTTTATAAGACCAATATCATTCTATAAAAAATAAATTTTGTTTCTTTATGATCTATTGAATTGAGTCAGGTAAAGGTAAAATGTCTCAAATCTCTTGAGCGCTGCATAGAAGATATTATTATACTCTAATGAAATGTGGTGATTTATAACATGTAGGGAATCGTCAATGATTTAGTAATATTTTTTCAATAAAATTCATGATTATATAGTGGATTTCCACTGTATGAATATGAAATCGCAATATAGTTTCATGGTACACCTCTTCATGATCAGTTATGTTTAGTTGTCCAATTTATACAAGGATCGTTGTGTATTCATGCATGGAGAATTTTATTTTTTATATGTTAAATCACTAGATTTATTTTGGATATGATATGGTGATTATGTGATGAGTATTAGAGTGATCCATCTCAATCAATATCCAATGATGATGCTGGGAAAGTAAGGAGGATTATTTTTCTTATAAATATCCTCGTAAGATATATTTTTTGATGAACTGACTAAGACACCAAGAGAGATAGAGGTCAAAATAACAATGAGGATTTCTAATTATTATAAAATGAAAAGGGCAGTAATTATTAATAGTGTTGTTCATTATTGAGAGAGTCTATTTATAGAACAATATAGATATCAAGTTTTAGATACATTTCATTTCATGAATAATGTTCATGTTTTTACCTCTATATGAGGAAAATGTTGTAAACTAATAATTCATGAATCCAATGTGTTCGATGTTACCATAATTAAGAAAAAATAGTTCCCCCAAATATAGATGAAAAATAATGGGAGATTCGATAGTTGTGATGACTATAATGAAGAATAAAAAATTCGTTATCATATACCCAAAATGTAGAATTTAGTTTACAATGATAACCTATGTGAAATAATAGTTACAAGAATCATTAAATGTATTTTATAATATATGATACCAATATTTTATTGGAGAGTTCGATAGATTTTTTGATCAATGTATTAGATAGTAGTAGCTGGATTAAGCTTTAGTATGAAATAGAAATAAAATACAAGAACATGTTGTGTAAAACTATTTAGTTGAGAGTATATGAAATAGTTATTGTGTTCATGCTCACTAATAAAAGATGAAATATTTTGTTCATTAGAAGTAGTTCCAATATTTATATGTGAAAAACATGAAATTTAAAAGAGAATAATGGACATATAAGAAATAATTAAATTTGGATTTCTTAGAGAGTAGTAAAGTATATGCATGCTGGATTATTAATTTCATTCTCGGGAATGACCATATCATTGAATTTATGAAGATAGTGTGAATGGTCGGCTTTTAAGACCATGATTTTCTTACAAAAATGATCATATAGAAGTGATTATTTACAATTATAGTAATCAATAACACACAAGAAAAACTATTTATATCATCTAGTGTAGAAAAAATTAGAATAAAAAATTCAATAGTATATCTTTATGTTGGAACATATTTTTAATTAGTAAAGAGAATCAATAGTTTCTTGTTGGATTATAGAAGATGAATAGTGAAACTATATTCTTATGGTATAGAGATGATTCGTTGTGTTAAAAAAAATTATAGTCTAAAATATATGGTTGGGGTGTCTAACATATCATGACATAAAATAGGGTCCCAAGACCAAACCATCAATAAATTATTATGAATTATACCATTTATTTTTAAAAATAATTAGGTATGGCCAGAAGACATAATTTGGCTGGATCATGTTATTAATACATCACTGAGGAAGAATTAAATTGAATTATTTTTCATAAAGAGGTCATTGATTTAACCTTAACCTAACTCATTTATATTACAATATATTTGAACATTTGAAGTTTTTCAAATTTGGTCCCTAATAGTAGTATTGAGGAGGTATTAGATGGTATATTTGAGTATGTTACACCTTTAGAAAATAATAAGGATAATAATTATTTACTATTAACATAGAGTTATTTCATTTTTATCTATGAAAATTGGTTTATACTATACAATGAAAAATCATAGAATGTAATATCACTGATGAATTTCAATTGTAGGGATGTATAAATTCATAAGAGTAAGTAGGACTACCCTGTGAATAGAAATTGATTTATGGGATTATTATATTTTCCTAAAAAATTACACTATAAGATAACAAAGTAAATTAGGTTCAATTTATTTTTATGGGGCCAATATTAAATTAGTGGAATGATTTTTTATTGGATAATATGTATGGATGGTTAATAGTTTATAAAATTCAATCATTATTTTATTTTTAGTATTATCTTAAATTTCAAGTAATTTATTGAGATAATGATATTGTTCATTAACTAATGAGGATCTATATTGATTAGGTTTCATTAGTTCATATAATGTGATAGGTGATGTTTATGAAGAATACATAAATATTTATTAATTTTATAATTTTTTGAAATAATGGATTGTTAGGTGACAGATTGATAGATAGTTTAAGATTTTCAAAATGCTAACTCATTTTTTCTAGGTGAGACATATTTTTCACATACCAATATAAATAAAAATAACCTTGTATTTATTTATTAATTTTTATCATAAAATATATTTATTATTGGTAGGTGTTTGGGGAAATGTGATGTTCATGTAGCAGCACTCATGAATTGAATTGTTGAATAATGAGATAATTGTTAATATGAATTTTAACATTGTTAATATAGTATATATCATTAACAATGTGGTTATAGAACACTAGAAGACATTATTCTGTCCTATTATGTGGGGTTAAGATAAATTTTACCTTGGAATCATACCCTTTCATGTTTTTTGGAAATTTATTTATAATTATTGGATGTATTTTTTGATGTGTTATTTTACAACATTCCAAGGGATGAGGTGGAAGGAAAATTAATCTCATATAATAAAAAAATTAATTGGATTTCATTAGGTGTTTAAAACAATTTTTTGAATGAGTTATCACATGTGTATTATTTTTTTATAAATTGAAATAATTTACAATATAATGATATTAATAAAATATATTTATAAAACTTAATTAATTATTAGTAAAAAATAATATATAATAAATTATTATGAAACTATTAATAACACAAATTTATTTATTCAAGGGTTGACAAATATGTTATATTTAAACACATCATTTTTATTATATATTATATCATCTTATTATTATTTAAACCTATCATGTACAAATTATAAAATTAAATGAAATTTATTTTTATTAAATATATCCATTATTAATTTGTTAAATGATTATTTATTGGATTGAAATAAAAATAATTTGATTTGATGTTTGTGAGGCATATTTTTAAGTGTTTGGGTTTCACAATATTGTCAATATTTTTTCCATATTAATTTTTTTATCACTATTGCAAATTTGTTCTAATGAAATATATATTAGTTATATATAGGTAATTGAAAATATAACATTCATATAATTATTATATATTTACAAGGAATAATAATAAATTTAATTATAATGTTAAAAATTTGGATTTTGAATATTTTTATTTATTATGTGATCATGTATTAAAAACATTTTATATATATATTAAAAATTGAATTAAAATCGGATATCAAAATTTTAATAATAATCTGAAATTTTTATATTGTGCTAAATTTTATTTTATTCATTAAAAAAGTAATAGAGGTTAGTGTTGGTTACCACATAATAATTGTAAAATGTGATAAATTGTAAATGTAATTCCAAAATTTTATAAAATATCTCTATAACATATACTATAATTTTATTGTGGATATCATTCTCGAATAATTTTCCATCAATGAAATTTTCTTAATGGATTTCTATGAATACATAGTTGGTTTACCCTAAAATTTATTATTTTTTAAAAAACATTACACCTGCTCACTTATAAAACTATCCATCAACCACCCATTCGAAACCAACCCTAAAATTCCACATGTATCACTAGCATATTTTTTCCGTTAATAACACTAAACCATTTTTATCCCATTTTTTTGAAATTTATGCCCACATTGCATCAAAACTAAATAGTTATTCTAGTGAATATATATATTTTTAATGTAATTAATCTTTATCCTTGTTTATTTTTTAACATCTTCTATTTACACATTAAAATTCTTATTTATGACATTATTAATATATATATATATATGACCATTATTCTTATTTTATAATGATAAAGTAATAAAAATATCATTATTAGACTCATATATTCATTATATCATGTTCTTATATGGGTATGTTTGACCATCTAAATGGAATATGATGACAATATTTTTCATAGAAAACTATGAAAGTAGAAGTATAAGCATTATATTATCATTATATGGAAATAATGTTTTAAATATTTTTTTAATGATGGTATTTTATATAACCGATGGTTTTATGAAAAAATGATAAAATTTGGTGTGAATTGTCTTTTCATAAAATAATCAGTGTATTAAAACTATAACTCAAAATTTGATTGTCCCAAATGAAATAAAAAATAATCCCAAAAATCATGTGTGGTTCCATAATAGTTGAAATATAAAATAATGATTAATATAGTAAATGTTATTTTGGTAGTAGTTACAATCAACGTAATCCTACAAACATCTTCGAACTCTGAATAGAGGAGTATGGAACACACTTTGTGTTTGTCATTTTTGAAGGAGAATGAAAACCCATTAAAACCTTATTTCTCAAGATATAATATTAAAACTAAACCCTTAGGTTTTCACACTTGTATCAAAACTCAAATACATACATTTAATTTAAATGAATAACTATCCTTAAAAAAATTTAGAGCACGTCAAAATTGAAACTAATACCTTTCACAAGAAAAAGAAACATTTATCAAGTATGTTTTTTTCATCTGGATAGCATAAGAAACATATAATATATTAGAGGGTTGTATAATTACTTTTATCATGCTTTGGATATTATATTTAAATTGAAATTTTACAGAATAAAGTGAGTGATTAAGGGATGAAACCATTGGATGATTGTTAGTGATGATGGTGACATTGAACAAATTATGCCTAGGCCTTTTTAAAAACGATTTAGATAATGATTATAAAAAAAATTTAATAGTAGTTTCTCAATAATGATATTATATAAACATAGTATTACAGTCACTTTGTAATTAACACATCCATATACATTCAATCCCACTAGATTTAGCATCAAAATATAATTAAAAAACTATCTTTTTTTTCATGGTCCAATATCCTTGCTATTACATTAAAAAATATCAAAAATATTGTTCACATGTAATAACTAAAAATATATTTATATTGTAAAAAGAAAAGGTCTACATTAATTTTTATTTTTATGACCCCCTTCCTCCAAAGGTACCCCTCATATGTCTTTGATTAATAAAGCGAGATAATTAACCTTGAGTCTTGACTCTAGTAGGACCTGGGTTGGTGACTAGCACTTAGGGTCTAAAATTCATACAATATGGGAGGCATTACCCTCTATACAAAAAAAAATGAGGATATAGAATGAATAATCCATAAAAATATATTAAATAATACAAATAAACTACAAAGTATAACACAATTCGTGTATAAGGGAAACAGAAAAACTAAAATACTCTAAAAGGAATCAACAAAATAATAATAAGGCAGTGATACAATAACTATAGAAAGGTTTGAGCTAGTAATATAAAGAACCGTCCATGAATTCCACATGGAAACCTGAAAATAGTTTTATAAACATAGGATGAGAATACTAATATACCCAATAATAATACCAAAATCTCCCATTAACATGAGATAGATCATAATAATTCATCCATGAGGAAAAAATATATCCAACAACACCTAAATAGGTATACTAACCAAAACCCCCAACCTCACCAGGTCGCACTAATCAAATAACATATCCATGTATAAATATATAAATATAAATCATATTGATGAATGTTACCCTGCACCACATTCCCATTAATTTTGCTCTCTCACACCACAATGTCGTACATATTGGCACTCCCACATCATTCAAATAACATCACATCACATCACATCCCACCCACGGACACCTAGGTCATCAAATCAAATCATATCTCAATAGAAGACAACTGGTCCATCGCATATCATCACATCAAATTTACATAGTGTCACTTTTTGTCTTCTGGAAATCATATCCCATGCATATCACTAATTCCTAGAAGATTGAGCAAGGAAGAGAGGGTTGCTAGCCGTCCATCCTCCCACCTGGATGTTGGGAGAAACACCCCCAATACATTTATTATTAAAACATGGTTCTTGAGGAAGGAGGGTGAATATATAAATCACCTAGAAATAAAATTTATATATAATACCACAACACACAACCCCAAACTATGGGTTTATAATAAATGAACTTACCATCTCACAAGGTTTGCCAATTTTAATTCCAAAATGCAATGCATAAAACCACTCATAAAATACACAACCCAAAATTTATATTTTTTTATTTAATTATCATTAATCCATTTTCCATATTATCCATTACCAAACCATTGAATTAAAACATAAATGTTTCTTAATATTATTATCTCATCAGTTATCTATAAACATTAAGCAATTAATTCATCAATCCATTCATTAGTTTATTTGTTAATCATGACCATAATTATTATTCATTTCACCATCCATTAATATCCTATAAACTAACACATCAGAACACACAACAATTAGTATCTTACAATACCCCAACAACCACATCCACTTTCACATTCCATCATATCCCTGCTGCACAACCTTTTTCATAGCCTTCCTCTGTTATTGCACTATAACAACCATGGTAGCCCCACTGCACAACCACATCTCTTCCACTTTTCCAAACACATCACTACATAGCCATTATAAATCACATAATAAACACATATTAAAACCAATACTACTCTATAAAATACACTACATACCAAATAACAACACATTTTACATTTATCAAAGGGGCACTTATTCAATTCCACTTTTTTATTTAAGGGAGTTATCACAAAAGACATAAAATCTTGGGGATCCCATTTCATTAAAAAGGTATACATGAGTATCAAATTACCTTTTATGTTTCATCAACAACCACATAATATACATTCCACAATATGAATCATAGAATTTAAGGAAAGGACAACCAATAGCCACAATTTTTAGTGGGTATATAGCTCATACAATTCACATCACTAAAACTATAACATCAAAGTTTTCATATCATACTTTACATTTCCTTGTCCCGTTAAATTTTATTTACACCCATTATTTTAACTTTATGAATCTGTATGAACCCATTATAAAATAATAAAAAATAATAAACCCTCCCTGCATGATATAAATAATTAGAAACAAATAAATTCCTACCTAGATGAAGGGGGCCTTACAAAAACATGTTGTATCGAAAATATGGGTGCATGTACAAGAGGAAACTGCCTATAGGGATAACTCATACCAAAACCGCCAATATGGATCCATGAATCCAATGGGAAATATTCTTCTAAACATATCACCTCAAGAGAATGTAATCTAAAAAGTTCAATGTAAGGATATTTTCTATAGAAATAATAGATTTAAAACTAGAAGAATTTGAAATAGTTTAGTTAACCATTAATATTAGGTATCTTAAAAAACACATTTTTTATCATTTAAAAGGTATCTAGACTTTAAAGAAATTTAATATATGATTACTCCCATTTTAAATGGCTTTAAAACGCATTAATTATTAAAAAGCCCCATTTTTCTTCATTAAATATTTTCAAATGGAAAATCATTAAATTATAGAAAAACTTAATAAATTATTAATTAAAAAACATCTAGAATGACCTACCACCTAAATTAACCACCACCAGAAATGACTTAAAACCAGAATGTCCTTCCATCAGAATAATCCGCCTCAAATAATGACCTATCGCAAGACTTAACCAATGCCATAAATGACATACCACTAGAATTGCCTACCTCTAGAATGGCCCATCGCTAGAAATATATTACAGTTAGAATGACATACCACCAGAATGGCTCACCTCTATAAATGATCTACCACCAGAATGAATTATTGAAAGAATAACTCACCACCAATATTTACCAACCGCTATAATGACCCACCACAAAAATAACCTGCTGAAAAAATGACCAACCAGAATGACCTTCTACAAGATTGAACCACTACAAGAATTATCTACTGCAATATTGACTTACCTACATAATGATCCACTTCTAGAAATGAACTTCCAATAGAATTAGTCAATTTTATCCTCAAACACACTCTACAATTCACTTGGACACTAAATCCACCATATTTCCTAAAATGTAACTTTTATAAAGGTATGGGACATTAATTTATATTCCTATCATCTAATTCTAACCATCTAGAATTCAAAACAAACCAGGAAGGAAATATAGTAGTTTTTCTAACAACTATCCCCTAAGATACCTCTCATTTTTTCTCATTATATTTGGAACATAAAAAACCATGGAAGGAAGGGTAAAACTACATAACGCATTAAAATAATCCCCTACGTGAGATACCTCTCAAAGAAAACAAGGCCACATATATTGTCACAAAAAAACACACCATGAAAAATATATTATCCAATTATGATCCAAAAAAATATTCCCAACCAAAATCACCATTCACTCTAACAAAAAATTCATTATTTTCAGAATCTCCCTTTATTTGAATTAATTTTTCCTTCTAGAAAAATAATTCATCAAAACAAATTTTATTTTAAGAAATTGTTTATTTTTTTTGCCCAATTTAATCATATCATAAAAAATATTTTATTTAAAATTCATACATTTCATTTAAAAAAAGGGGTTTATTTTGATAATCCAAATATCGTATTTCTAATAATGTTTATTCAATAGTCCCCAATTTCATATTTTAAATGAAACATAAACAAAAAAACAAATTGTTGGAACAATCAATTATTTCCATATTTTAACCTTTTTTATGTATGTTTACATCACATTATTGGTAAGGATCATACCCATGAAAAATTTTCACTTATCATTTCTCAAAAAACAGAAAAACTCACATCAACTTAGACAAAGCTAAAAAAATTATACAAATAAAAATAAACCCATTCATTGCACTATGAAATTTTCCTCATTTGGTGGAACTAACTCTACTACACTATTTTGATACATTTTGTAACATGTCCTACCTTGATATGGGAAACATTTTACCTCCCTTCATATGTTTGAAGTCATGACACTTTTCCTTAATGTTAGATCAATCAAAAAATCCAAACCAACCATATATTAGTCATATATTAGCATTACATCCTTTATAAAAATATTTTTTCATAGGAGTAAATCCCATATTCACTAGTTTCTTGATTTTCCAAAAACGTATTTTTCATTTATTAAAAAAATTATTTAATTTACATTCTTATGGGAAGTATGAGATTATATGTTAGAAACCAGTTCTTCCTTTAAGGTGTGGATCTTTAGTTTTTAGTTTATACTTAATTAAATGAGGAAAAAGAGGTAGAGGGGATAACGGTAGGCCTGTTACATGACGTGGCTAGTAACTACACGTCAGGTACTTATAAGTACATGTCATGTATGTAAGGATACATTCGATGTGATCTTGGTACACAACCACGTAATGGTTGGGCCAGAAAACTATACGAACAAGGTGTGTAATCTAATTTACACGCCGTGAATTTTTTAATTGATTAATAAGTCAGCCAATACGTTGTTTTTTTAGACAGATCAAAATGACTCAAATTTGATGTACAGAATGCCTAGAAAATTGTAATGAGGGTTTGGATTCTGATTTTTCATCTGGTCTCTGATTCCAACACAATCTAATCCATTTGATTCCCCTATATCTTCTTCGTTCTAGGGTGAATCAATTCCCAACACTGAATGAGTAGAGTCATACTACAACTAGGTAGGAGGTTTTGTTCATTTTGAGAATTTCTTTGATGTTTATATGTGTGTTGATGTGTCACACGCCAACTTTTAGGGTGTCTCATGACTAAATAATGAACCTTTTTATTTTCTAAATATGATTAGATATTTTTTAAAATTAATTGTAATCATGTTTAGGGTTATGAACCATGAGTCAGGGTCATCTAATGGGTGTATTTCCCTTAGATGGTCATGTGGCCAATAATTCCTATAAGTCTTGACTTAAATTCCAATTATTTGTTTGTTAAAATTTCATTTCTCATTGTATGAATTTCCCACATGAGATACTTGTTGTGTTAATCATTTTTAATTATTTAAATGTCATAATAGGCTTGTTATGTGTTTTTTAAGTGAATTATCCTTGTTTTTTCATGTAATATTTTAATTTAAATGTTTTGGTTATTATGTAAACAATGCTCATGTGAGTTTTTTTATGTTAAATCTATGTAATAGTATAATTCACACGAGTTTCTTTATATATGGAATGTGAAATTGAATTAAATGATAAAAAGGGGTAATTAAAAGTGGGTGAGACATAGTCTTAGTAAAAAGATAAGGTCGAACTCATGTGATTAATTTCTTTTTGATATACCATGGTTGAACCATTATCTCGGTCAAGAGATAATGGACAGACATAAGAGGTTAATTATATAAAGGTTGTGAGCATTCCATTAATAGGGTGGACAGGCTCTTTGAGTCATATTTTAAAATTTCGTGTGAACCTAAGATCCATTGAGGGATACCCAGGCTGGGCACTATTGGAAAATGATTAAATGATTAAATGATCAAATTATTAAATGACTATTATATCATGAGTGGATGATTACTTTAATACAGGGGGTCGTCAGGCCTAGGTCGTACCTTGATACATTATATAATTCATTTAAAATGAATAATTAAATTGTTGACTTATGACACATTTACCAAGACAAAACACAATCTTGGTTTTAGTATTCGCTTATACCCCTTTACAATTGTCTTCTAAAACATTAGTTGTGCATAATTTTGAGTACATACTATTAATAACTTTTATTGTTGTACACTGCCCACAATATTTGTCCACTGACATATTGGAACAGACCTTTGGTGTTGGCGTACTAGGATTTTGTCTCACATCCTATTTGGGTCATGCTTTGGGACTAAACAGATTACATGATTGCAGGTATTGATCAGGGAAAGTTCCCTAATACAAGTACATGATGTGCAGATTAGGATTCATAGGGAATGGGACAGAGCTATGGCTTGTGATTCTTTATAGCCTCTTTTTTTCTCTTTTTCTTTTGAGACATAAATTGTGTATTACTGAAGTGTAGTTTTTTGGATTCAATTATAGAACATGTGACATGTTTCATCATCCTTAGTATTGAATGAATCTTGGTTATTTATCCTATATATTTTCCACTATTTATTTAAGTTATATGTTTTTTACTTCTTCCCTTATTATTTTTTATTATTATTTTGTATGCCATATCATGGATCATAGAATAACTTGTTATAAATCACATGCCATGAATTCTTTACATTCCATTTAGAGAGCATTACTGATTGAATATTATTGTGATAGATTTCATGCTAGATATGTATGATGTTGTGATTGATACCAGGATAGATACACCTGGTGTTGTGATAGGTGTATTGGTACATGTTACAATTGAATTGGATGGACTCAAAACATTGATCCCTAAGTATTATGGGCCCTCTTGGATTGGAATATTGTGGATCACATTTCATTCAGGGGATATAAATTGTAAATTTATATGTTATATGTGGATTCCAAGATTTGATTCATTGGTTGTATGGCCCTCCATAGATCGGAATTTGGCACACTGTTGTTTTATTTTACAAAAACAGGGGTTCTTGGAATGTTTTTGAGGCCTACTGTCCAAAATCCTAGACAACACAACATGTGGTCTAATGAACACATGCTATGTGTTCTTATATTTGGAAAGAAAAAAAACATTTCTAAGTACATTCCATATACTCTAAAAACACTCATTGTGATAGATGACTGTGTCACCGACCGTGTGAGAGAAAACACGAGTTAATCAGTTTTGATATGAACATGTTGTGTACATTATATACACCCAATATAGTTTACATAGGAATACCTATGTGTATCTGGCCATGTAAATGTTCATGGCTCGGAGGAAATGACTTGAGTACACATTGTGTACATAAGATGTTTACATGACCAAGGTAGGCAAACTTACATTCCCATGTGAGAGTTTAAATGGACACGCCTCATGTCGGGATGACACACCGTGTACTTAGGGTGTTGACATGCCCAGGATAGCCAGAGTACATCACCATGTAAGGGATTGATTTTACACGTTGTTTATGGTTCTTTCACATCGTGTACTCATATCTTGTTAACTTTTTGAGTCTTCTCTTCTCCTTTTTAGTTCATACGCTCTTAAACTATGTACCTTGACAATAGATTATACTAAGGTGAATGTGCTAGACTTTACAAGGAAATGCCTCCACGATAACCTCTGGTAATATGCCTAGTGGGTGGCGATGATCATACCCCGGAGGTGGTAGGCCATTGGCTACAATTGGAACCTCCTTTCATTACATTTAAAACACCATATATTTTACCAAACTAGGTGCTGATGTAATTTATTGTGAAGGATTTATGATGCTCATGAAAACCTTTCAGGGAGCCCCACAGCCTACCATATCTATGGAAGATCTTATACAAGTGTTCCAGCAGCAACATACACACATTTTTTTTGGGGAAAGCGGGACACATGCTACAGAGTCATGCCTAGAGTCCATGTTATTGATATTTGAGAATATTAAAAAGCCTCCTAAGAGGAGGTTCATGCCTATGACTTATATGTTGTGTGATTCTTCCTAGATTTCGTGGGATGTTACCACATAGACAGAGCGTCAGTAGGACATGGCTTGGGGTGATTTTCAGATATTCTAATATAAAAAAAATATCCTAAGATGATTAGGGTCAAACAAGACCATGATTTTAAGATTCTGGAGTAGCGTGCTCTACAAATTATGGATTACACTACCCAATTTACTGAGCTCCAGTGCATCGCACCAATTCTAATGGGTGACTATCTATCAAAAGCAAGGTTATTTGAGGATGGTATCAGGTACCACATCCTCTCACAGGAGAATATATTCTAGTTGACTACTATATCTTCTATAGTAAACTAGGTGATTATTATCATGTTTAATCAGAGGGAATGTGCAGGTGCTCACTAGGGAGGTTCGACATAGAGATTTGGTACTATTTCAACTGGCAGAAGGAATCATAATTTGGAACTTTCGTGCGATGAATCTAGTACTCCAAATGTATATTCTGGTAGCCAAGTGAGGTGCTTCTAGTGTAGAATAATTGTGAATACTATAACTCAGTGCTCGATGGAACTAGTTGAGCGCGGATCATCTTCAAAGATGGGACACATACAACGTCTCTACAGGGAACTTCCACCATCACCTAGTGAGAGAGGGTCTGCACCAACTCCACATTCAGAAACAGGGTCCAATGCTTCTCACCATTCAGGGAACTAGAATGTGTTAGGCCATTCATACTGAGGTGGTAGTGATTTCCATGGTATCCAGACCGCAGGATCTCAGAGAAATTAGGGCAGTTTCGCTCAGGGTATCCAGGCAGTGCCTTAGAGTTATGGGATAGACCAGACTTATGCAGTTCAATATACCTAGTAAGAGAAGGATCCCATACCTTCAACTTTTAGAGGTACTATTCTAGTCACCTATGTTTTAGCTTATTCACTTTTTTGATATAGGGGCTTCACATAGTTTCATATCTATGCCTATTGTAAAGAACATTGGGATCTGTGTTTTCAATTCTAATGACATTATGAAACTAGACACTCCGTTAGAAATTAGAACAGCAGGTGTGAGACAGTGCAGGGACGTCCCCCTTGAAATTGGTGGGTGTCACATTGCTTCGGATATCTATGTATTAGAGATTTAAATCTTTAATATCATACCCAGGATGGACTTATTAGTCACCTTTCAAGTATTTATCGATTTTTATCACCGTAGGGTGAGTATTACAACACCAGAGGGAAGATCATTTCAACACATGGGTGAATGAGATGTCCAAGGGAAGTGAACTGGGATCGAGCATTGTGGGGTGAATGGGATGATAGTAGATATTCCCATATTATATTTGGATAATTAGGGAACACATCAGATAGATTACCCTCATGTGGTTGATAATTTCATGGATGTCTTCGGAGATGAATTTTCAGGATTACCTCTAGTAAGAGAGGTAGAGTTCCCAATTGAGATTGTACCAGGGGTAGCACTGGTATGAATTCCTCATTATAGGATAGAAATGATGGAGTTTCAATATCTCTAGTGGAAACTACATGATTTTGAGGTAAATGGGTTTATCAGTCCCAGTTCTTATCTTTGGGGTTTTCCGGTCCTTTTTTCGAAAAAATTTGACGGTTCCCTTAGACTATGTGTGGATTATCAAAATTTCAACCAGTTAACAGTAAAAAATTGGTATCATCTTCCACAAATAGATGATATATTCGATTAGATCCTTGGATAATTAGAATTCGAAATTATTGATATGAGATCTAGCTATCATCAAGTGCGTGTTAGACCATCAAATATACCTCTCATAGATTTCTGAATCAGATATGGTTTGTATGAGTATGTGGTTATGTCTTTCGGTCTCACAAATGCAACAATGATCTTCCTGAAACAGATTAACTGAGTGTTCTATCCCTATCTCGGTTCATTTTTTGTGGTTTTCATAGATGATATCGTGTTCTATGTTTATAATCGACATAATTATGCCACACATCTTGATATAATTTTGAGTACACTAAGAGAGCATTAATATATGATAATCTCTCAAAGTGACACTTATAGATGAATCCGATTCATTTCCTAGGTCATGCCATCTCATAGAAAGGAGTATCAGTGGAAATAGATCTGGTGAGAAAATTAGTCACATGGGAGCAGCCCAAGAATCTCTTTGAGGTGCGTAGTTTTATAGGGATGGATAGTTACTACAGTCATTTCATACAGGACTTATCACACATAACAGTGCTGATGAAAGGCTTGACAAAGAATGGTGTGAAGTACATGTGTTCAGATTTGTTTGAGAAAGCCTTTTAAGAGCTAATAGGGAGATTAACAATATCACTGATACAAATTTTTCTAGAAACATGCAACATATATATTGTGCATTGTGATGCATCGGGTATCAGGCTGGTAGCAGTGCTTATGTAGGGGGATTGAGTCGTTGCATATGGGTCTCGCTAGTTGAGGCCACCTGAGAGGAACTATCTGAAGCATGATCTCAAGTTATTTGCAGTAGTTCATTCTATATGTTGTTGGAGACATTACTTATTGGGGGAGTATTTTTTTAGTGTACATAGAAAAAAAATAGCCTCAAGTACATATTTACTCTGTGGATCTAAATTTGAGGCAATGAAGGTTGGTGGAATACCTTCAGTCTTCTAACATCAAGATTTCCTATACACTTGGAAAAGGCAATGAAGTAGCTGATTCACTAACCAGGATGACTCATATGTAGGTAGTGCAGGAGGGTCATATTGAGTGTTATCTTATATAATTTCTCTCTAAGATGTCCTTGGATGTGAGCAATAGGTAGGGATAGACTTTCTTTTTTTCAATAGCTATGACTTATACTATCCTATATATATTAAGTGTGAGACAACTTTCAGATTCATAAGGATCAGTCCTAGAAGGGAGTGTATAAGGTGAGGACCCACCTCCTGGTTGGATGGTAGGTGATGATGAGATCTTGAAAAACCATGGACCTGTTAAGATCCCAGTAGATATACATGAGGAGTTGATGAGATATTTTCATGATTCATATTTTTACATACATCCCGAAGTTACCAAGATGTACTTTGTATTTCTCCATCAGTACTGGTGGCTGAGTATGAAGAGAGTGGTGGCAAGTTTTGTTATAAGTTGTTACACCTGTCAGCAGGTGAAGGTTGAATATCAGTGGCCAGCCAAGCCTTTAAAACAGTTACCTATTCTGAAGTGGAAATTGGATGATGTTATGAGGGATTTATTGATGGGTTAATCGAGGTCTCCCTAAGTTAATGATGTGTTTTGGGTTTTGGATGACAGACTTATGAAGTTTGCTCACTTCTTGTTGATCAATGAGAATTTTGGTGTTGATGAGAATGAGAAGTTGTATATTCGTGAGGTGGTATGATTTTATGGGATGAATCATTATATAGTTTCAAATAGGTATTCCCTATTTACATATAATTTCATTCATAGGTTTTAGAGGGATCATGTTACATAGGTGCTTCTTAGCAAAACATACCACCCTCATGCAGATGGTCAGTCAGAGTGTACGATACAGTTGTTGGAGGAAATGCTACGGGCATGCATCCTAGACATTGGGGGATCATGGGGAGAGAATATTTATATGATTTAATTTTTCCACAATAATAATTTATATGTGACTATATAGATGGTACCTTATGAGGATTTGTACATTATGCCATTCCAATCACCCCTATTCTGGTGAGAGGTGGGTGAGGAAGCATTACTGGGACCATGTCTCATGCTGGAGACTTATGAGAAAGTCCAGTTGATTCCAAAATGGTTGGCTACTACACTGTCTCATTGGAAATATTATTTCTATCACCATAGATGACCTCTATAGTTCGAGGTTGGGGATCTAGTTTTCTTGAATCTTGAACTATGGTTGGGACACAAGAGAATCAGGAGACAAGGAAAGGTTTCACCGAGATACATCGAAGCTTTTGACATTCTAGAAAGGGTTAGTCTAGTTTCCTATCAATTCCAGTTACCTTATATTTATAGGTCTATGCATGAATTCTTCCACATTTCCCACTTTTTAAGTTACTTTTCGAACCTCTCTCACACCTGTCATCCTGAGGATGTGGAGTTGTGGGAAGATACATCCTTTGAGGAGCATCCCATTCATATTTTGGAGCGTAGCCCAATGTTTATCCATGGATAGTATATTCCTTTTATATGAGAGATATGGTAGCATGAACGAGTGTGGGATGAGACTTGGGAGTGGGAGGCTAATGTAAAATTACAGTGGCTGGAGATGTTGTCAAATTTTTCTTCACCACCTTAGGAAAGGAAATTTGGGGACGAATTACTTTAAGGGGGAATTTTTTATAAAAATGATTCTTCATTTCAGTTATGGATAATTCCTTTTCAGTTTGAACTTTAGAAAATGGTTGTAAATAGATTTAGCGGCTAGTAACAGTCCTGTTACATGATGTGACTGGGAACTACAAGCCATGTACTTATAGGTACACGACGTGTATGTAAGGTTACACACAATGTGTTCCCAGTACATGGCCATGTAATGGTCGGGCCATAAAAAGTATGGACATGGTTTGTAATCTCAAGTACACACTGTGTACTTTTTTTAATTGATTAATAAGTTGGTCAGTACTTCATTTTTTCAGAAATACAGAAATGAGTGACCTTCGATGTATGCAATGCCCAGAAACTCCTTACAAGGTTTTTGCTCCCGATTCATTATCCGATCTCTAATTTGAACACTGTCAGATCTGTTGGATTCCCCTCCGTCTACTCAGTTCTATGTAGAATCAACGCTCGACACTGGATGAGGAGATTTTTTCAGCAATGAGGTAGTTGTTTTTGTGCCTTTTACAATTTTTATTGATGTTTATATATATTCTGGAGTGCCATGTGCCCACTTTTAGGGTGTCACTTGATTGAATAATGAACCTAGTTATTTCTTAATAATGATTAGTTAATTTTTTAGATGATTTAAAATATTGTTTAGGATTGTGAACCTTATGTTAGAGCCACCCCATGTGTGTGTTTCCATTGGATGATCATGGGGACAATATTGCATATGAGGCTTGTCATAAATTCTCATTCATGGGTTGTTAAAAATTTATATCTTCTTATTTGAATTTCCCACGTGAGATACTTGTTTTGTTAAGACATTTTAATTTTTTAAATTGCATAATAGGATTGTTAAGGGTCTTTTATCAATTGAGTTATCATTTTTTGGACATGTAATAGTTTAATTTACATGTGTTTGTTATTACATAAATTGTGCTCATGTGAGTTGTTTATGTTAAAGGCATGTGATTGTTTAATTCACAGGGGTTGCTTTTGAGATAGAATGTCAAATAGAATTAAATGAAAAAAGAAGGTAATTAGTAGTGGGAGAGCCATATTCTCTATAAAAAGACAAGGTTGGGCTCATATGACTAATTGAATCTGATATACCTTGGGTGAAACATTGTCTCGGTTAAAACGTCATAGATGAGGTTAAGAGGTTAATTATGTAATGGTCATGAGAAAACCATGAATAGGGTGGTCGGGCTCATTTATTCTTATTTTAAAATGAAAAGAAAACCTAGTATCCATTTATGGATTCCCATGCCTGGATTTGTGGGAAAATGATTATATGACTAAATTATTAAATCACTATTATTTCATGAGTTTATGATAACTATTATATGGGTGGTCATCATGCCTAGGTCAGACCTTGAGACATTAAATAATTCTTGGAAATTGAATAATGAAAATCTTGACTTATGAATTATCTACCAAGAAAATGCAGAATCTTGGATTTAGTCCTCACTTATACCTATTTAAAATTTTATTCTAAGACATTTTTTGTGGTCACATTTGAGTACATATTGTTTACTGATTTCACTGTTTTACACTGCCTTTTGTATATATTCACTGACATGTTGGCACAGACCCTTGGTGGTGGCCTATAAGTATTTTTTTTCTCACACCATATCTGGATCATACTTTAGGCCTAAATAGATTGCATGATTTCAAGTATTGATCTGGGAAAGAACCCTACTTATAGTACATGATGTGCAGCTTAGGAGTTGGAGGGCATGAGACCGAGCTTAGGCCTGCGATGCTTTATAGTATCGTTTTTTCACTTTTGATTTTGAGACTTATATTGTGTATTACTTTAGTATACTTTTCTTGATACATTTCTAGAACATGTGACGTACATATTCATCATTGGTATTGAATGATGTTTGGTTATTTATCTTATATGTCTTACTCTATTTATTTCAGTTATATACTATTTACTTCTTCCACAATTGTTTATTATTATTCATCTATGTTACACTCTTACAATGGGGGAATAGTTTCCCCTCTATCATACCATAGCCCATTACTGCTAGTCGGTATCCTCTTGAATTTGGGGAAATGTGATTGAGGCCACATGGCCAACCGAGTATGGGGAACCTGATGAGTGGCATCCAGATCTTGGATGTTATATTATTTCAATAAAATAATATCATAACACAGCCCAAGCCATCTCAACAAAAAAAACACACATCTCCGCCCCAAAACATTACCACCAGGGAACAACACATCCAGTAGCCAAATATACCTACTAACAAAAACGTCTACTAGGCACTTCACACAAGCACATCACCTCACCACTTACCATTCACAAGAAATCACCCATTTCACAGAATTCACTACTCCATATCATCCTCCACACTTCCCCAACCAAATATCACTAAAACCATCACACAATAGTTACCTAAGAACAAAAATTAAGGAATTCCATCTCCCATGTCAATATATTATCCACATTGGGTGGCACTAACTCACCAGCATGTTTTTAATTACGTTAAAGTACAATGAGTCTCTATCAGGGATCATGTTTTCTAATCTCTATATTAATGATGTTATTAATCACAAATTAAACAAAGATACGCCAAATAAACAATAACAAATAGAATAAACTCATTCTTACCTCCATAATTATTCAGGTTCAAGCATTACTTCACTTCTTTATTTAGCATGTGTATCCTCACACAATTTCATATTTTTCTATGGAAAACATGCTAATTTTACATATCTATGTTATTTTCCATTTAATGCAATGTGGTATAATCCACGTAGTCATGTTAAAGGTCCAATAATCCACAATAATCATAGTACAATCACGGTTTCTAATAACCAATATTTTCAGCAAAAAAATCAACACTTCAATGAAACAATAATAATGCAACCACATAGAGAACTCAATGTTTCCATGATATTTTCATTGAAACACCATGTATAGAAAATAAATATTTATAACATATGGTGATGTTAAAGAAAAACTACATACATTTCATCTCATGCACCATGTATAACACGCTTAAGTGGTAAATTATTTGTTCAACTTTTTATCGAGGAAAAACACATAGAAATTATTTTAAAATTTTGTACAGGTTATCTTTATTCTCACAATTTAAATAAATAATTATATAAAAAATATGTTTTTTGAATTATCAATATAAAATATTATTTTTTGTACAAAATTTAAAACAGTACATTCTATATTACAGTGTTTCATGCATTATCATGATAAAACTAAAAAAACATTAATAATTTCATTTCTCAAGAAAATATTCTCACATACTGCATTAAGTGTAACTTGATCCTACTATCATATTTATATACAATATATTAATCATGATAAAATATCAAGTTACACATAATATAATTTCCTTAATTCCCACCCAAATGTTTTCAACATAAGGAAAAATTCCCATAACAAACTAATCATGACATAACATGGGTTGAATGTTTATTTAAACATGTAATTTTTTTTATTTTTCATAGAAAGACTGTGTTTAATCATTTAATAGTATCGAGTTTCAATATTTTACCATGAAGTGTTCTTATTATTATCATGAATTTAGGAACCAAAGTTACATGAATTTTTATCCAACCATGTGCCTATGGAATATAGATATATCCATATTGCAGAACCACAATCATGGACAATTATGGAAAATAATATTATATTCAAGGTTTCAAAGTTAAAATAGAGTTATCAATAATCATGATTTCAATTTTCCAAAAATTTATAAATTAAATGTCTAAAATATATTTTCACAAAAATTTCAAGACACATGCTTAGGTTAAAAAATTGAAATCTATCCATTGAATATTAACTTACATGGGAACCAGAATACTTCTCATAATGGTTTGAAATTATTTTATTTTATCATGCCACTATTAAATCCACTACTGGTAACATGATTTATAACTCTTTCTAAAATTAAATAGATGTTCACAACAATGTACATTAATAATGATTCTCTAAAAAATCATGTATCCATAAATCTAGGTGGAGCCTTATATGTTTTAATGAATAAAATAAAATTCAATTAACTAAGAATCATTCTATAAAAGTAAAGTTAAATACATATTCAAGTTTCATCAATGTTTCAAAGAAATAATTCAGGCCAATTAACCATAAATTTACTCATTCCTTTTATGTAATATGGACAATCCAGTAAAAAATAACAGTTCATTAGAAAAAAAAAATATTTTAATTGTCAGAGAAACACACATAATATTATATGATTTACTTAATTTATTTCTTTAACATTATGAAACCACCTCATTCAATCACAAATAAAACAATCATGATGCTTGTACCTATCCAAGGCCTCTACACATAAATGAGGGCCACCTCAATTGGGAGATAAATATGATCAGAATCCATGTCTAGTATCACAGTGGGGGACTAAATTCTATAGACATATGCAGTATAGATGGCCTATGTACTTAACCAAGGTTAGTCGGAACTTTTTCTATACCATCACATAAAATCCTCATTATTCCTATCTATAAACTAAATCTAACATTTCAATCATCACCTTTGAAACCATTACTTCATGACCCCCTACTTCTAAAATTACCCCTCATGGTATGATAATAAATAATGTTAGATAATGACCCCCCCCCTCGAGTACAACCATGAGTAGGCCCTGATTTAGTGACTAGTACTGAGCAAATAACAATCTCAAAATATGGTATGGAGGACCCACTATAAAGAAAATATCTAGAGATAAAATGAATCAACAAAAATGAAATACATTAAATAAAATAAATTAACCAAAAATCATCCCACAATTCATGTATAATTAAAATTGATAAAAAAATAGACTCCAAAAGGATGCCCAGAAATAAAACAAAGGCAGAAACACATTAACTTTCCAGTGGTCCGAGTTAGTAATGTCCAACACAGTCCATGAATTCCTCAGAGAAACATGAAAAATATTATATATACATTGGGTGAGAATACATGTATACTAAATTGGAAAACCAAAGTCTATGGTTCATATGTTAATTAACATACTGAAGAATATATGGGGAAAATGTGGAAGCAACAAACCCTAAACAGGTAAATTAACCAAAACCCCTAACCCCAATAGGGATCTCTCAAAAAATAACACATCCCAGTAGAATAATATAAATATATAGAATATCGATGAAGGGTACCCTCCACCATTTCCCAATGATTTTACTCTCTCACACCCGAACAGCGTATGGCATAGTTCTCCCACCTCTTTTAAATAACTACACATCACATCACTTCATACCCATAGACTCCTATTCCATTACATCACATCACATCATTCCCATAGACACTTGGTCCATTACCTCACATCCAATCCCACCTGAATACATATATTCAATCAAATATCATCACATCACATATACAAAGGGTCACTTTGGACTTTTTTCAACCACAACTATTGCATATCACCAATTCCTAGTAGAGGGAGCAGGAAGAGTGGGTAGCCAACAATACATCCTCTTATATGGATATTGGGATAAACAACTACAAAAAATTTTATGATGGTACATGGTTCTCTATGGGGGTGTAGTTATTAGAGAAAATCACAAGGTAATAATATATATAATATCATAACACACAACCCTAACCTCTAAATTTACAAAAATGGATACTAAAATTTCCCAAGGTTCTCTAATTTTGATACCAAAACAAAATGCCTAAAACCACACAAGAAAAACACAACCTAAAATTCATATTTCACTATTTAAATATCATTAATCCATTTTCTAAATTATCTATTACAATCAAATTCCATTAAAAGATTCATTATTATTAGTTTTTTTCATCTAATTTTCCATATTTAATCATTAACTAATTAATCAACCCATACCTTCTTCAATTAATTAAATAAACATTCCATTTATTACAATTAATTTCACCATCCATTATTGATTAGGAAAATGAAATATCGAAACACATAATAAGTATCACAATACAAGATCCCAACAACCACATACACTTCCCCCTTCCATCATAATCCCACTACACAACTACATCACAACCTCAGTTGCAACTTCATTGAACCGCTGCACCATCACAACCATCACAACCTCATTACACAACTACATATCATTCACTGCATAACAAACATAAAAAACCTAAATTTCACATCACATCAATCCTACCAATACAAACTGAAACCATTCAATGCATCCAAACACATACTACAACACAACACATTTTCATAATTAAAAAGGGGGCTCTTATTCAATTCTGGTTATTGATTTATGTGTATTTTTATACGTTGAATATGACTATAGGGAATACATTTCATTAACAGAGTATACATGATTATCCAATTTTGTTTTAAGTTTCATCAAAAACCATGCTACATTCATTCCTCAATCCACATCATAGAAGTGTGAGTAAGGACTCCTTAAAAGGCACAAATTTATGTGGGTATTTAGATAATAAAATTCACATCATAAATACAATATCAAAAAACTGTTAGATCATACTTCACATTTTCATACACTATTTCTTTTTATTTAAAACAACTAATTTACCTTTATTAAGATGAATTTATCCATTCCATAATGATAATATATAACAAAACCACCCTGTGTGATGCATATAAAGAGAAATGAAAGAATTCCTACCTAGAAGAAGGAATCTTTACATGAACTCACTGCCCCCAAAAAGGCGGTGCATGTTTGGGAGGAAAATTCCTACATGGATAACCCGAACCATCACCACTAATAATGATCCATGACTCCAATGGAAAAAATATTTTGGAACCTTTGATCTCAAGGGAATGAAATCCAAAATGAGGGAACGAAAGATCCTTTCTTTAGAATAATTGGATCTACACCTATTGGAATTTGATATGGTTTAGTCAACCATTAATGGTGGATCTCATATAAACCATGCATTTTAGACATTTAAAAGGCCTCCAAAATTTCCATAAATTGATGATATGATAAATCCCCATTTAAATATATTTAAAACAAATTAATTTTGTCAATAATCCCATTTTCCATTCTAAAATACTTTAAAATTGAGAAGATGTAAATTTTGGAAAACATGGAATCAATGTACACTGACTTACCCCCAAAATTTCCTACCTCTAGAATGATCCTCTACAAGAATGACACGCCACCTGAAATGACCTACTTCCAGAATAACTCGACACTTTAGATGAACTACTATCAGAATGACATAATTCTAGAAAGGCTCATAGCCAGAAATGACCAACCTTCAAAAATGAATTGCCTCTAGAATGGCCCACTGCCAAAAGTCACCTACTTCCAAAAATGACATACCATAAGACTGACCTTCCTTGTGAAAGGACTTACAACCAAAATAACCTATTTCCTGAATTGAACTACCTATAGAATCAACCTACTTCTAGAATTATTTTCCGTCATAAATGAATTCCCACCAGAATGACATACCATCAGAGTGACATATCACTAAAAATGACTAACTACTAAAATTTCCTACCACAAAAGTGACCCAATTCTAGAAATTATCATCTTCCAAAATAACCCACCACCAGAATGACCCGCAAGATGAAATGACATACCTCCAAAATGTCCTGCCACCAGAAATGTCCTACCACCCAAATGTCCTACTACCAGAATGACCTGCCACCAGAAATGAACTACCTCCAGAATGAACTACCACCAAAATGACTCATTGTTAACCTCAAAACACCATTGAAATCCCCTGGAAACCTCAACCACTAGATTTCACGAAAACGGGATGGACGGAATGGGTCAATAAAATTATGGTTAAATAATATATAATTAATATATAAGTAATAAATATTACATTAATTATTTAATTTAACACAGTATTTTAATTATTTAGATATTCTAAACATATATTTTGATAGTATCTTTTACCATAAAATACATTTTTATGTTGAGAAATTAATTCCTGATATAAATATAAATAAATATCATATAAATCATTAAGGTAATTCATGTATTATATATCATCAAATATTATCTACACATTGTCATTTTATTGTCGATATATTTATTTTAGAATCATTATAAAAAAACTCCATAAGGTAACTCATCATTAAAATCATGACATGGGGGAGGAAATTAATTATAAGGTTCCCAATGGAGCTTTGTAATGAGGATATTTTCATAAATTTTATCTATTTTTTGTGAAAAAATTTTCAAAAGTTTCTTAGATATATTTTTTAAAATTTTAAATTGAAACATCTATAGGTTATACTACTTTGGAATGGCATATAATCATCATAATGATCAATAAATTTTAAAAAAACATTATAACTAAACATTTTGTTTTAAATATTTAATCTTCGAAAGGATCAAGTATGTATTTATAATGTTCATAACTTTGTGAAAAACGGTTGATACAAAAAATAGTTATGATTGAACTTTGATCATTGTATGATAGAAATAAAAATTATGATATATATAACACTATAAGAAAGATTATTTTATTTTCCCTATATATTTTAGTTTCCGAATAGTAGAATTTTAATTTAGAAAGGTAGATTGTTATCTTCATAGAAATAAATTTATAACATTCCATAGAAATTAAATTTCTAATGTTAAATTCTTAATGTCAAAAGTTTGATTAAAGACATTATCAAAACAATAAGAAATTAATTTTCATATGTTATTATATAAATCGTGTAACATTAAAATAATTGATGAAGTATAATAAAAAAATTTATGGAAATTATTTTTAATTTATAAAAAATGAATAAAGAATAAAAATTTAATTATCCATACATGAAGGGAAATATTTTTAGAGAGATAGTCTAACAATTGGCTAAAATTGTATCTCCCTTTTTAAAAATTATAAAAGATAAAATGAAGTAAAAAAATATACCACATTTTATAATAGATAAAAAACATGAAAAAAATTTCATTAAAGAATAAATCTCCCCCATTATTAAAATATAGAAACAATTAGTTTTCATTTAATAAAATTATTTATAAAAATATTTTCTCATTTTTTTAAACATAAATATGTTTTAGAAAATAGAACATCAAAAATCAAAATATTGAATAAGATTAATTCTCTCCAAAAATAGTAAATAATAAAATAAATAATAAATAATATTTTAAAAACAATATATTTAGCTCTCTTTATAGTTATATAATTTAGTAGTGACTCTAACTAAAATAATGATTTAAATAGAATATAAATTATTAAATTAAAACATTAAACTCCACATAAAAATTAATTACAGAAAATCTATAAGATATAAACTAAATATCTAATAATAGTTTCATGAAAAAAATATAAAAATGAATAAAATAATAAATATTCCGGTATAATTTATGAATTTCATCCATATTAGAAATATATTACATTGATTACATGTCATGTGAAATCCCCAATATATATAAAAAATTAATTTCTAAGGGGTCTTTTCCAATACGTTAAATGATATTCGATTAATTATTAATTAATTTTCAATGAATTTCAATTAAAAAATAATTCGATAAATTCCAATAAATAATAAATAAAATTAAATAAAATTCAATGGACATGATACAAATACATATTAAAAAGTTTTCAAGAATCTATATCAAAAAAAATTTACTAATATTCATTTTATAAATATAAAATAAAATAAATACCTTTGACATGTAAAACGGCTTAGGTCCAATGAGAATTTGGAAAGAACCTTTTGGAACCCATGAAGTTTATATACTAGGAACTTTATCCATTAAGTAATATTTTGAGAAAAAAATGTATCCAATGTATAAAAAATGACAATGTATTAAGGAATAATAATTATCATATTGACCAAAGGAAGCACATATATATAAATTAACTGATTAAATTATATAATTTTAATTTTCTAAAATAATTTCTATATATTAACTGAAAAACCTGATCATAACCAATTTAATTCTTACTTATATTTATTTTATTAAAGTAATTATTAATATCATATACAAACATTTAACCAAAAAGAGTAGAAATAATTTTTTTTAATGCCAAATTGTCATATTTTGAAGTAGAGTTCTATTTTTAAATAACCTCAATATCGTAAAATATTTTATCATTACAACGAAAAGGAAAAATGTTCATACTATCACACTCTTTCATAAAATTATTATTTCTAACTTTTTAATGAGAATTAATTAGAAGGAATGGGAGATGTAATTATAGTGTTAAAAGTTATTCCATTCTCTCAATCAACATCATTTTACTTATTAATCCCCTTAAACTCATATTTTTAAAATAAACTGATAATAGCTTGTAATTTTTATTTCTAAATTTTTTTATTCTATCAATATAAACATTCATATAAATTTACTTCTTGGGAATTTTTTTTATAAATCATTCATCAACTAAATTTTTGTTTAATGTATCGTCAATTGAACACATACAATATACCATTCTAGTTCAGAATTATATAATTTCATTAATTATATAATTTTATTGATTCTACAAAAATTGACTCTCAAAATGAAGAATTCAAGGCTTATCCCACATCATCTAATAGAAGAGGTTGTGAGTTACATGAAAAAAAATTCAAATATGATAAGATGTTTTTCACATAAAACTTTGATTAAAATTATTTATACTAATAGAATATTATATATTATTGAAAACATTATAATTAAAAAATTAGTTACATAATTAATAGTATTAAACTGGTATTGATTGTAATTGTTGATAATAATTTCCAATTATTTTTCTTGTTTCATTATTAATAATTTTAAGACAGTACTTTATAATATATGACTATAATTCATATTCATTTCTATCATTATAAGGTTGACTCAAAGGTATCCATTAATTTTTTAAAACCTGATCATCCAACATAAATTGAATATCCATGATATTTTATAGTCTAAATTTTGAAAAACCCATGAATAGATATATATAAATATTTAAATAATTAATTTAGCTAGTTAGATATTGGAATGGTAGTATTTGTTACTTATTTTTTGGTCTTACAAGGTTTTGGATATAATGTTAAAGGTTTTGAAACAAATTTCCTTAATATAACATAATAATATAATTTATGTCAACGATAGTGATTGACCCATTGTAAAATATAATTTATCCACTAATAATATGTCTTGTGAGGGAATTGTGTAAAGATAAAATAAATAAAAAGATAAAAAAGAAATTTTTAAAGTAATTTATGTCAATGTGATTCTATATAAACACTTCATAATAAATATTTATGATAATTAGAAAAAAAATATGTTCAAGTCACTATTTATGGAGAGTGAAAACTCTTTGTAAGTATTTATTTTTACCCTAGAGGAACTACCCTTAACATTATTTTTTTCACACCCTAAGGCACATTCATATATTTTCTCTAGATATGTATAAATAACCATTCTATTATTTTTTTATATAAATTCACAACCAAAATAAATAAAACTTCTCAATAAATACATAACAAAATAATATTATTTTTTATTTTTTTAACCATAAATAACATACAGGTTTCTCAAGGGTTAAATAATCCCTAGAAACACATAGAAGTGAATTATTATACTATACATGTAACTAATGTAAATTGGAATATAAAATGATGAAACCATTGGATGATTGTCATTTATAGTGTTGGTGTTTAACAGTGTGAGCCTTGGCCCTTTTCAAATAATTTAGGTGATGACATTTAGATGTTCTAAAAAATAAAATGTCTAAAATTTCTATTAATTAATTATTATAACATTTTTTTATCATGTTACTCACCTTCATAAAAACTCGACAATAATGGATTTAAATTTTATTTACAGTTAAAATTTCAAGGGATTGTGTCGGGTTTGATATATATGATTTTTCATATTTAATGGAGACAATTATTGGTTATGTAGAATTGACATAATTAACTTTATCCATTAAAAATAGAACATTAAAGTAATAAATTCATTAAAATAATAATAATTTAAAATAAAATTAATAAATATTCTTGGAAAAGTAACATTTATTACCACATTATGATCATTTAGATATTCCATTTAACTATATGAATAAATTTATTTAATATTCCATTGATTTTGAATTAAAGTAAAAAATTATAGACTTGTAGTACAAAAAATAAAACAAGAATACTACTAATAAATTTTTATACATAGAAATTCAAAAAATATTAAAATAATTGATTTATTTGGTTAAAAAACAACATAATAATGATATATATATATATATGAAATATGATAGAAACGTGTAGTATAGTTAAAATTATTAAAAACCAATATTAGTAAGGTACACATCATGCCATTTTATGGTTGAGATTTTTGTATTGTAGATATTAACTTTTAGAAACTAGAAAAATCCGCATCGTACAGTCCATGAATGATTTTAACAATATAGAAATTTGAAAATTTTATTGATGATTATTTTTATAATATTAAATATAATCTCTACACATTAAAAGTATAACAAATTAAATTTCAAGTTACTTTGAAAAAAATACTAAATCTCATATTTTTTAAAAAATAATTTTGATCACCATAAGATATACCCAACACTGTGTAAGATATTCAATGAATCCCCAGATAAATAGTGGAATTTATAAGATAGATTATTTTTCCTCGAAAATAATTATGATGCTAAAGGATATATTTTGTTCTTATTAATATAGAATTTTATATTTTCAATAATTGAGACTTTCAATGTTCAAGTTATAATGTCATAAGACGGATCTATGAAATTATCAAATTTTCAAAAATATTATGAAAGGAATTATTCTAAAATTAGATCAGGAATAAAATATGTAACATATAATAATAATTACAATAAAATAATTATATTGTAAATAATGTAATCCTTATAAAAGAAATTGGGGAATGTGACAATCAAACAAAAAAAGAAAATTTTGTATAGATTTAATCATATAATAAACTCATAAACATTGTAGACTCATATGTTTTATACTATATAAGATTATTATTCATCGTGTATAATGTTAATATAATAAGAAGACATTATAAATCAAATAAATTGATTATATAATGTTCTTGTTGTGGTTAGTTTGACTACCTTCAAGAAATATTATATAAATACTTATCATTGATTTCTATGAAAACCTAATTACATGTAATATATGATTTAGATAAGGATTTAATATTTTCTATTATTTTATGGAATTATAATATTATATTGTAACTCTTTAGTCAAATAAAATATAATTTTGGTTTGTAATTATTTAAACCAAATCATTATTGATTTCATTATTAAAATTTTTACCTAAAACATTAATAGATGGGACATGGAACACCATAACACCGTATGGAAATATTAATACACTAATTAGTGAATTAGGAAGATGTTTACATCATGATTATTAAATTATCATAAAATAAAATATACTAAAATACATGTGGAATAGTTTAAAACCACAAACAATTAATGATAATTATTAACTAAAGATATTCCTAACTAGGTATCTAATTATTATAATTTTTTTATTTGAAATTTATTATATATTAATATCACCATAAAATATAAAATTATTTATTATTTATTTATTATAAATAATATTAATATATATATATATATATGAGAACCCCAGGAAGTGGTTATTGGTAAATTAAATTTGGATTTGATAATCTTTTTATCTTCAACATAATTAAGATACATTTGTTATATATCAATTATTCTTATTGTTATTATGTACATCATTTTATATTACATGGGATATTAATTTATTTCCCATAATAAATTTATGGATTGATATATTCATCCTAAATTATTATACTATGTCAGTTTCTTGTTGACTCTTTTTAAAATTTGGCTATACTCTATCCACTCGGAATTTTTTGTTCAAAAAGTGGATAGTTATATAAAATTTTTATATTATATTATATTTACTCTATAATTTGTTTTTCAGAATTTTTTTTCATTCTCATACCATCATTTTCAAAATAAAAAACTTACATAAAGAATTATAATGTTTTCGTAGAAATTTTTTCCAATCACATATTGTTATTTTGAATTTATATGAATAAATTTTTAATTGGAGAAATTTTATTAAATTTCCCCATTGATCACCATTTTTTCATACTCATATATATTTATATTAGGGATATAATTACTCTTAACATTTCACCCTCTTTTTTTTATAATTAAAACAAAAAATCTTCATGTAAAGGGAGATATAAGCTTTTATTCTTTTTTATCGAGAATCTATCACCTCAATATAAATTTTTATTATATTATTTTATGAATACACGTATAATCACTTTATTGATTTCATATTTTCATTCTCCCCCTATTGTTATATTTCATTAATAATATTCATTTTAATGTGTTCATAATTATTCAATTTATTTTTTTCCAAATTTACCAATATTTTTGAAAAAAAAATTATAAATTATTTAATTTTAATTTTAAATATCTCAAATATACTTAGATGATTATTCTTTTTTTCAAAATAATTTTATACTTTTCAAATAAATTATTTTTCATCTAAATTAGTATTCTTTATTTGTTATCAGTTAATAGGGATATCCTTTAATAAAACAATCTTCCCTCTATAACAAGATGGATTATTATTATGAATCATGTAAATTTTCCTAAATATTATTTCCATCATAAGGGATATCTGTGTTATTGTTGATTTACAAATCTGATCATTTCTAAATATTATAGATATGTATTAGTTTAATTTATATGAATAGTGTAAAAATAACTACTTTTCACTCCAAATCATTGAATAAATATTGTTGTCTCATGAGATAATGAGTAAGGGTCTTGGGATCGATGTTAATACAGAAAAATTATTTGAATGGGTATTTAATCCCATCCATTATGTTATGGTATTGTATTCACAATGTGGTAGTGGTTTGGGAATTCATCCTTGAAAAGAGAATTGATTTATTTAGGTTTCTTCCACCCTTCAATGTTTTTAACTCATTCTTATGTTATATTTCAATGTGTTGTCATATTTTCATCATTGAAACACCACCATATTTTATTATATAATTATATATGACTAAATTTGATTTCTTAGAAATTTGTTGTACATTGAACAATGAGTTTAAGTGAAACGAGATATATTATCAAATGTAATTATTTTATATGACTATTTTAACTAAGACATTGAGTTAGAGGGTATGAGTATGTGTAAAAAAATTTAAAAATATGTATAATGGAGTTATTTAATGAAAATGTAATGAATATTTCATAAAAAAAGTACTCTATTTTTATTAAATATGTTCTATTATTCCCTTAAAAAATAGTTTTACTATATTTTTGTTGATATTAAAATCAACATATTCTCTTTGGAAGAAATTTAGTTGATATGATGATTATTTTTAAAAAAGTTGTCTAAATTAGAATGAGGTGAAATATTTTTTCTATGATATTATTAATTATTCATTGAATAATAGAAAATAAATTTTTTTATTGGAATTTCATTTCCTATAAAGTGAGAATACACATTTTTTTTAATTAGATCATAAAATATTATATATAATATGTTAGAACTCGGTTTTTTCACTCATGTAAGGATCCTTTAAATGTTTTGTCTAGTTTTCTTATATATACCTAATATGGATGCCTAAAGAGTTAGAGAAGGTATTGGGGTGTATGGGACTTGTTTAGAGTCTAGAAAAAATAATTTAGGTAGAAAACAGCATGTCACCCGGTTAAAATAAATAATTGTAGGTATGATGGATAGTTAGATTTAGCCTTAGGAAGTTGAATAGTGAGCAGCATGATGCACACTATTTTAAAAAACTGTGAAAAATGGGCCATATGACAATGTAATAATGTGTTCAATTTTCATAGTGTAATTTTGAAAGTTTGGTTCATGGGTTCCATAATTGTGCGGCCTAACCGTGTGATATTCCCCTTCTTACAACTTCTCATGCAAGATTTATAGACAGTTTTGGTAAACTGTGTAGCCAAATCATGTGAATGGTTACATTTTTTGAATATATGATTTTACCCATAAATGAAATGTTAAAACTATTTCCATCTTACCTTATTTTTACAGTGGACAACATCCTTTTTCCTTCTTTTAAATACAAAGAAAATCTATTATAGGAATAAACATGAAGAGTTTGTTCGGGGTCAGAATTGATTAATGTTCATCTTTTTGGATTTATGCTAGTAAATTCTTGATTCCATTTTCATCTTTCATCATAATTCTTTTTAGTTTTGATTCTTTTTAGACGAAGGATTATATTCCCTAATTTCATTAAATCAATGTGTTCTTTAGAATTACTCTAATACATGCCAAAATAGAGGCTGATATTGGATCTGAAGTCATGTATGAGCCTAATATTTGGGGTCTATAACTTATTCCTCATTTTCCATAATATTAAAAAAATTTGTGTTGTTGCACTGATTTCATCGGGCATCATTGAATTAATTATTATGTCTTTATTATAGTCATTAGGACCATGTTCTAAAACCTATTCAGTATGTATTAATAATTTTTATGTGGTTACATCCAAAATATCAAACACCCCATGTAGGGTGGGGTACCATATTTGGGTTTTTCGTGTTTTGAATTCTTTGAGACATTATTTGGGAATGTTTGAACATGAAAAATCTAATGGTACTCCTCCTTATAGTTGAAGGAAATTTAATTTATGAATGTCTTGGACCATTTTTTTCTACTTCTCCCACCTAAGATAACTTCTATATTTTATAAATAAAACTAAATTTAAAATGGAAATAATATTTTATATATATGACTCGGCCTGATTAATGAAATCCAATGGTTGGTTTCATTCTGTAGCACCCCATGCCACTATCGGTGTAAGGTAGGGGATTAAACCATGCTAAATGATCAGGGATTTGAATGAATTAATGAGGCGGTTTCAAGCCCCTTATCCTTGTCATATTAATTATATGAAAGGATTACACCAAATGAATTTATTCAATGTTTATGAATTAAATGAATTGAACAGTTTTTTCATGTCTTCATATGCCTTGACTATTTTATGTAGGAATAGAGAAAACCTTTTTCCTATTAAATGGTTGGATTAATTTCATGGCCTAACTAATTTAATGAATTACTTGTATGTTGCATAACTTCATATGGATTTTTTAATCATTAGAGGGGGGTTTGACTTATGGTTTTATTTTGGATTCTCGGTGAATTCCTTGAGCACTAGAGGACTCCATTCTGATTCAACGATGTCTGTTTCCTTAATTTATCCCCACCTTGGAATGTGATCCTCCTTTATCAGTGAAATCTTGGAATGACATTGTTTGATCAATTCATTAATATTATAATATTCTTCAGATACACTCCATAGATCCATCACGGCTTCTACAGACATGAGTTTCTTTGGTTATATCCTTAGTTCTAGGCATTAATTATCATATTTTACCGTGGATATATTCCATGGACTCAGTTTGATCAGCCTATAGTGTAATTACATGGATTATGATCCTCGGATTATACTCTTACCCCTTTATCTAGGCTATAGTTACTATTGAGTTGGTAACCCTTGAGTTCTTAGTTGCCTTGGTCATTAACTTTGAACAATTTCATTATTAATATCATTACATGTTGTCATGTTACATCTTGGAACCCATAATAGTACTATCATGAGGTGATGTCTGTGCTGAATATGGATCAAGTGACATTAATATAGAAACTAGATCATAAATAATTCTTGAACTCGTTTCATTTTCACACACCAACCGAGGGATGGAGAAGGTACTTGGGTATTTATGTTATTGTACTATTTTATTTCTATATATTCATGATTTCACAATATTAGAGTTTATATTATACAAACAATAAGTAATGTATATTTTTGGGGGTGGATTAATGAGATTTATCCAACACACTGTCTTGGTTCCATTGGTATTCAATAAGATCATATGTGTATAGTTATTGAAAAATGGAAGTGAGTTTCTTTAAACACTTGATTTCTTATTTCATGGGACAGATCTATTAGCATATGACTGAGCTATAGATCAAGATTATGGGGATTGTTTTTTGTTTATTTTTCCAAATTTTTATTATCATTCTTGAATGTTTCTCATATCCATGTCTTCCAAATTTCTGGCGACATGACATATCATCATCATATTTTGTATACAATATATTATTTTCATCCTATTTCTTATTATTACTATGTTGATAGATACTATTGTTCCATCTGTCATCTTACTTATATTTTCTTTCTCAATATATTTAATATTATATTATATCAATATTCTATGGTTCTCTCTTATAATGAGGTCATAATTTCTATAAAGACTCATTGTAGGCCCTCACTGCTAGTCGAAATCCAATGGAGTTTGGGGGGATACACCTGAGGAAATGTGGTCAACTGGGATAGGGGAATTTGGTTTTAGTACGTCATAAAGTGGTATCAAATCAGTTACATTCTTGCTTTAATATTTTGTGATAATAGATTGGATATTTGGAATGAATTTAACTTGGTCACAATCCATCCTTGTCCATCACAAACCCATCTTTGGGGTAAATGTGGAGTTACCTAAATTAAAATTGTTGATATTCTGTTTTCAATTACAATTGATATCATTTCACCATTGGGTGAATCACATGTTATGTGGTGTTGTTGGTTGTTATTCATATTTAGATTCTATTTCATCCTTGGACCGAAGATATGAAGGAAAGGGGAATTGTCACATGCATCATTATAGGCACTGATAATTCACATTTCATGTATATTTCCAATCCATATAGGTTGATTTCACTTATTTAAATTTCCTGATATTCCAATAATTGTCATGTGATTTTATATTAGTTATAGTATGTCATATTTATTACTTTTCAAGGATTAATTGATTGTTGGTTTCAATTAATGAGGTGTTATGGTCCCTTATGGGTAAGAATTGCTAATTTACCAAGTCGATCCATTATATTAAAATCAAATGGTTATCTTTTTCCCTGATAATGATTATGGTTATTTATTCACTTGGAATGTATACCCATTCAATACAAACCATGGAATATGTAAATAAGAAAATGAAATTAGATTGTGATGCACGATTTTTAAAATTAAAATTTTTCACATCCTTATCTAATCTTGTCATGTTTAATAATGGTTAAGGAGTGACCCTCGATATTAAATATAAAATTAAATAAAAAGGCTTCTAGTAAATAATGTGGTATGGAATAGTTGAACCATTAGCTACTGGAACCCCTGTAACAAATACTTGAACACAAAATGATACATGGCCTTCCAATATGGTAGTTAGGATAAAATATTTTGTGTACTGATCCTTTCTTGCATTTATATTTTTCTACTATTGATATCTATCTTCTTTAATATTTTTATGAGGTGTTTTCTTTGAATTTTTTTACTAATTATACCATGATTCCATCATGTCGTGTACTATGTGGGTAGAAAAAACCTTGATCAAGAAATGGTGGTCACTGAGCTTTCAGACTTACCGATAGGAGTGATACTTGAGGCACTGCATGTTGTGCCGAATTTGGGAACAAAAAACTCAAGTTTGAGATAATTTCCTATATTTGATGTTTTATATGCATGATGCTCTATTGATTTCACCTATAATGGATGATCAGACTCGTGAGTTATAGCAGCAGTATACTCTTACATTTTTAATGTATGGAAGTCCATAAGTTATTGAGTCTTGCCTAGAAGCCACATTTTCATTATTTGAGATTCTAAATATTCCTCTAGAGAAGATGGTCATGCTTTCTATGATCATATTGTGTGATTCATCCAAGTGCTGGTGGGATATGATCAACTAGGCTAGTCACCAACAGGGCATATTATAGTCTGATTTCAATACATTCTTTTATAATTAGTTCATTCCTCAAATAATGATATATGATAGAGAAAGAGAGTTAAAGCATCTCGAGCAAGATTTCTTATTGGTTGTGGAGTGTTCACCATGTTTCATTTAGTAATATTGATTTAAACTAATTCTTGTTAGTGAGGAGTTTACATGAGATAGATTCTTCAAGGATGGGATTTGGTATGCCATCTATACTTAAGTGATTCTCCTTTGCCTAACTATCTTTTCTGAAATAGTAAATTATGCTCTCACCATCAATCCCAACATGAGGGATGGTTATAATACACGGCATAGAGGACCAGTACTACGTCAGGCCAGTAGCTCATCTATAAGTAGGAAACATGAACTTTAAGTTTCTTTTCAAGGTAGTAGTAGCTAGATTACCCATAGTGGTAACTCTATGGTGTGACAAAATTGTCGATTATAGGTGAACATAAAGCCTCAATGTCATAGAGACACCATAAATTGTTGTGCTTGGGGCCTTTTGGGTCATCTTCATAGATTCTATCGAACCATTACATCGTCTTCTGGTGGAATATGTCCCCAGCCACATCTACCTTCAAGGGTAGGTTATTTTACATGATAACATGATTCAATATAGAGTAACATAGGAATGACATGATAAGGGGAAGGTTTTGGCCATGGTGTCTGGCCCCCCGATCACCATCAATTCTAGCAGATCATTTTTTATCATGGAAGTCTAGTTATTTCATTAGTACATGGATTTGGTCAATTTCATTCTTTACTACCGATAATAGAGGATCAGGTTGTATGACCATATATAGTATGAGGTTATATACTATTATCCTACACTATAGTATTTCCTTTACTTGATAAGGGTTCTTCACACTAAATAATCTATCTATCTATTGGGGAATTTCTTTTTTAGGAAATATAGTATTATTATTGTGTAACTATCCTAAATTCACTATTGGGAGTATAATCATATAGAATACACCGATGTAGGTACTTCCCCTCGAGGTGGGCAGATATACCATTCTAGGAGACCCTTTTTTTATTGAGATGATGTGTTTTAGTTTCATTCTTGATGTGAAATGGTTGGTTTCATAACACTCATTTTTTAGGCTCCAATCATGAGAGGGGATATTTTATATAACCATAGGGAAGGCGTTGTCTGTATATGGTATTGTGGGATTTCAAGTCTATTAGAGTTGGAACATATCATCATGGGTTAGGTTGAGTGAACACATAGATTTCAAATCTCTTCATATAGTATCAAGGTTTACATCAGGTGGAAATATCTCTAGTAGTGATCACTTCATGAACATATTTCATGATGACATTTCTAGATTACCACCTATGATAGAGGTAGAGTTTACCATCATTCTTGTTTCTAGAATATATCTATTTTCCATTCCACTATACATGATGGAACCTACAGAGCTCTTGTAGATCAACCTCTAGATAGAGGACTTATAGGCCAACATTTTTATTCATCCTAGAACTTCCTCTTGTGGTTCTCTTATTCTTTTCACCAAGAAGGTAGACGTCACCCTTCATCTATGAGTGGATTAAATATGGGTGAAATACCGTACGTTCAACAAGTAGTATCCACTACCTTGATTATATGATCTCTTTGACCATATCTAAGGATCTAGGTTGTTTTTGAAGAACAACCTGGTATTGTTCTATCAGTAGGTGTGAGTCAAGTCATTTGATATACCGCATATAGCCTATTTTAGTAGGAATAGTCTGTATGATTATTTAATTACACTGTTTGGTCTCACGAATACACCCACAGTTTTCATGGATCTAATGAATATGTTTTTCCAACCCTATATATATTTTTTCAATTGTAATTTTGTGAGGCATATTGGTGTATTATCTCACTCATAGTGACCATGATAACCAAAATGAGATCGTTCTGATCACACTATGATACCATCTTATTTCTGAAAATATTTCTATTTTCAACATTTTTTATTGAAAAGTTTCACTCCATGGGTCATATTATCTTATAATCATGAGTTTTTATAGACCCAAAGAAGTCGAGTGTAGTGGTTTCTTGGGATCATCCCAGGAACCTATTTGATATACATGGGTTCTTGGGGCTAGATAGTTATTATAGGATTATCACATAGGAATTATCAAACATTTATTCACCTATTGATGGTCTTAAAATGAATGGTGTTATGTTCTTATTGTTTGAAGTGTGTGAGAAATCCTTTCAGGTTCTAAAAGGGAGGATTTTATGATCACTGATTCTGAGTCTTCCAAAGCCTGTAAAAGGTTATACCAGATTTTATGATGTGTCAGGAATTTGACTAGGATTAATATTGATGAAGAAGGATATATTCATTGATTATAGATCTCGACATTCAAGGCATCATTATAGAAAATAGCCTACATGTTTCCTTAAGCTAGAATATTTGGTCATTACCTTACTCTTATGGAGACATTATATGTTCGTTGAGTGATTTGTGTTGTATATGGACCATAAGAGCCTCAAATATATCTTTACATGGTGTGATAATAATCTTAGACAATTAATTTGGGTCAAATATCTTCAGTCATTCACTTTTGATGTTTCCTATATACTTGTAATGGGAAATTTCGTAGTTGGTGTGTTGAGATGGAAAACTCAAGAACATTTCATATGGGTATCCACTAATTATTCAAATTTATGGACCCATTTTCTTAGCTGCATATGGAGTTTCATGATAGTCACGAGCATTCATTCTTATCATCATTAAAAGTTATGTCTTCCCTCCTTGAGAAGGCGAAGAGTCGGTGATTTTTAGTTCTTGAGGTCTTAGTTCTCCATCTGATTTTTTCAGGAGATGACCCACCTCTAGATTGGTCAATGAAAAAATACGACATCTTGCGGATACAAGGACATATTTGGGTGAGTGCAGAAATGAGAGAGGAATTGATGCTAGTGTCAAATGCTTTTGAATGGGATATTCATCATCGAATCTCCAAAAATTTATCAAGATATGAGACAATAGTATCTGTGGCCTTAATTGAATCATCAGATTTGAGGCATTATCATAATGTGTTCCACATGTCAATGGGTGACGATAGAGAACCAGATATGTGTAGGTTTGTTTTAGATTCATACATTCCTAAAATAGAAATGGTAAGTTGTTTCAATGGAATTTGTATTTGGTAATCCTATGGAACTTAGTGGTAGAGACTTTATATGGCTGATCATTGACATAATGAAGAAATTATCTCAGTTCATTACTTTTTAGGAGACTATTTCAGTTTATGAGCTGGTAGTAGTATATATTTGTGAGATCATATGATTACATGGGGTCCCTCGTATTATTTTTCAAATAGGTATGATTATTTTACGTCATGGTTTTTAAAGGGGTTGTAGAAGGCTATGGTTCTATTGGGAATAGATTTTTACCCACATACCGATGAATAGATTGAATGGAATTTATGGGTTCTGGAAAAAATGATCATTGAATAAACCATTGATTTTATAGGTTATTGGGAGAATAAAATCCCTCTAATTGAGTTTTCCTATAATAAAGTCATTTAGGAGATGATTAAGATGTTTCTTTTTGAGACCTTATATGGTAGGTAATGTCGTTCACCTATGTGATGGCTAGAGTTTGGTGAAGCATCCCCACTAGTTCCCCATCTCTTGAAGGAGACATCAGAGTAGGATCCACTAATCAATAATAATATGTCTACTACTTAGTTAAGATAGGAATCTTATGATGATCATTGTCGATGACCTCTGTGGTTAGAGGTCAGGATCTTTGTTTCATTAGGGTAATTTGTTGGCTTGGGAATAGACAAGTATGAAGGCAAAACAAGTTTTCTCCACATTATATATGGACGTTTGAGATACTAGATAGATTGGGTTTGGTATCCAATTATTTTCTATTACATCATAGGTATCATTAAAAGAATGAAATCTTCCATGATTCATAGCTTCACTATTACGATGCCAACCTACCTCATAATTTTTATCCCATTGAAATGGATCTTGATGATAATTCTCAATTAGAGGGGTTTCATATAAAAATTGTTAATTGGAAAATGAAGGATCTCCAAGGTTAGATTGTTGCTCTAGTATGGTTGTCATGGCATTATGTCCATGTATAATATGACACATGGGAGTGAGAAGCTAACATACATGTCCAATGGAAAGAGTTGTTGTCAGATATTTTTTAACCACCCTAGGAAGGTGAACTCAAGGATGAGTTCCTTTATTTGGGAAAGAATGTTAGAACCTATTTTTTAAATTAGGTATAGATCCTTTAAATATTGGTATACATTTCTTTTATGTACCTAATATGGATGTATAATTATTTAGTGACGGTCTTGGGGGTGAATGGAGCAGGTTCAAAGCCCAGACCCTAGATTTTTGTGAGAAAATGGTATATCATGCAATGAGATTAATCCATGAGAGGTAGGACAAATAGTTTGATTTAATAGTGTGAGCTTGTACTATGAGAGGTAGGAGGTGCACTGTTTGACCTAACCATTATAAATGGGATGCATGACCATGTAAGAATTTGGTTATTTTTTACAGTTCTATTTCTTACAGTTGGCACATTGTTTCCCTAACTGTGCGGTATAAAAATTAAGCATTCTCGTTCATATAGATTCTCTTGTACGATTTGGAAAAACAATGTATCCAAATTATGAAAAGAGTATTTTTACGATAATTTACTATTTTACCCTTAAATGAAATTATCAACATATTTATTCTTTCCCTTAGATTTATAGAGGAAAAAAGGTAACAACCCGACCAGGGTTCCACACACTGGTTCCTCGAAGTGGTGTGCTACGTGAGCTTAGGAGTGCCTCCCTATATGCCAGAGGCTACCCACTATCATTGAGGGTTTACTGTCGATCATGGGGAGACTATAACCTCTTTTATCTGCATATCACACCTATGAAAAATAAGATTAAATAACTGAATAACATATAACTATAAAAAGAACAATACCAATATCACATGATGAACCAAAACTAGAAATAAAATATCAAAACTAAACAATAGATATTCAATGCTAATGTATGTGATAAGTGTCAAAATGAAAACTGAAAAGAGAATACACTGACAACTTCTAAGTAGCTCCAGATCCACATCTGGTTCCCTCATCATGATCCATCCCCATAACTTACCATTTAACACAAGGCCTTCTCCCTTATCTTATCATACAAACAGGAAATCTATTCGGGTACCGATCAGGCATCCTGAGTAGAGTTTGAGTCAAAATCTATTAGGCTTCCATCTAGGGATTTTATAACAATATTCACTCAATATAAATTTATGCAGATGTATAAATATATAAGTGAATAGCATAATTAAATGCATATCGTATTACCATTTATTCTTTATTTCACCACATAAACACTCTGGGTCTTGAGGACACCCTATCTTCAATAACTACTTCGACCTGTTATAGATTCTAAACCATTTCACATTATCAATTCACAATTCACTTAAATAATGGGACATAATTATAAATTTAATTCTAATTCATGATAAAAATAATTGGAAACATTGTCAAATGCCATAACTTTAGGCATAGAATATCATGTCTAGCACCCTATGAGTATTTGGACCATCAGTCAATGTCCCACACATAATGGGTATTTGTAGCATCATTCCCTATCCCATCCAATTTTCATGCATGCCTTGGGTATAGAACATCATATGTTGGACCCCATTGGTATTTGGAGTATATTTTAATGTCCTAAACCTCATATTCTCAATCAATCACATTTATCACATATATTATACGTATCAGATATATCACATTAATTAATTCATGAATTAATTAATCATATAAACACCATTAATTAATTCAAAAATTAATTATTCATTACAACACCATTAATTAATTCATCAATTAATTTGTGACATAAATTCCATTAATTAATCCAACAATTATCTAACAAAAGAAAAAACATTACTAATTCAATAACTAGTTTATAAAATCAATCCCGTTAAATAATTCACCAAATAATTAATATCTACAATTCCATTAATTAATTCACCAATTAATAAATCATAGTACATCAATTTATTAATAAAATACACTGCTACAAATATTCCCATGATTAATTCATCAATTAGTTATCCTTACTCTACAATATAAATATTCTAATAATTAATTCTGTAATATATTATTCTCAAAAACAATTCATCAATACCATAATTAACTCATAATGAATTTTCCCTAAATCCAGAATTCAATACTCAAATAATTAGTCCATCAATTAATTATCCTAATTCACAATTCCATTATTAAATAAAATCCCAAATTCCTCAATAAATTATTTACCACATAAATTAATTCAATTTATTAATTAAAACTGAAAAAATAACCCAAGTAATTCTTTGATCACGTACATGTAATTGTTATCAAGACTATTGGATTTGAATAATAGACCACCTACCTTAATTTTATATAGAAAACTCACTAACTGAAAACCGAAATTGATATAAGAAGGCATAATCAACAACAATAGAGGAGATCTTGACCTAAACCTAGGATCATGATAAACCCCCAAACCATCAAATATTAAGGGTTACATTTCTTCAATATTAGAAGGTGGAACACAAGGGATTTAATGATAAAAGGGCTTTGCATGTATCTGATATAAATCTTCAATGATCATAGATGAAGAAAATAATTCCAAATACTCTATGGATCTTCATAGGGTTAGAGGAGAAGAGATGTGTCTGAAATCATGAAAAACATCATTTACACATCTTGGTTAAAATTTCAATTCATGAATTTACATGCCATGTAATGTGATTACATGTCGTGTTATTCTTTTTAATGGAATATGCCAAAAAACAATCACCTAATATTTATTTTATTAAAATCCTTGAAAATTTACATGATGTGTAATGCATTTTTATAGTATGTAAATGTTAAATAATATATTTTTTAGCCCATTTTCAATTTTAAACAACAAAAAACACTTTTAATGTTTTTCTTCTATGAAAAAACCAATGAAATAGTTAACAAGATATACATGGAAAAAGATGGGATCTTACAATCTTCCAACATTATTATGTCTCATCCCCAAGCTATACTCCCAATAATCTCTAGGACTCCATGGTAAAATGATCGATCCATTGAGCCCAAATATAGGATTCTTTCTCCAATATTTCTTTGTAAACCTATATATGATTCCATAATACCTAAACTAGCAGCATGGTATTTCCCACAACACGTTTTGACAGTGATCCAACATAAGTATTTGATGATCCTAAAAGGACACATCAATATCATGCTCATCTTCATCCACATTGATCCCATGAGAAGGGTTGTAGTGATACCGCTAATGTTGGGACATATGGAAAATGTCATCCATAGCATTGTAACTCTGTAGAAGTGGTAATCGTTACACCACCAACCCGATTATCTCCACAATCACAAACGATCCAACAATCATGTTTGTCATTATTCCTTATCAATGTATCATGTGGCGACCAAATCTAGGTGACACTCATAGGAATACACAATCATCATATATTATCTCTATGGGTCATAGATGTCTATATTCATATCACTTATGTCTTTTATGAGCTATAGAAATATGATTCTGAATCAATTTTATATTCTCCAATGTCTCATGCACTAGACTCAGTCAAAATATCTCTAACTCACCAGCCACCGTCTAGTATATAGGTGATCATGATGGACTATCATAAAGTGACCCATTTTGTGCCATCTATAGAGTTTCATGATAACTGTTCTTATTAGTGAACTCCCCATATACATGTGATTATCCTAAGACCCGCCAAATTCTAGAAATCATGATCATATCATATCCCCAAGAACCTATATAGTGGACCCCAATTTCCCATCTATCTTGGAGTGGTATTTCATAATTAATAAACATTTTGTTCCCAATTCCATATGCACGAACATCCCAAATTTCAAAGAAAATGGTGGATCATGGTATGAAATTTTAGTCTGTGGCACTCAATGAAGATAGAATATCTCCCAAATGTATTTTTCTCCCAACCCCTCCATTGAGAATGTATCTTGTATTGGTAATAAGTGTGCTACATTCATTAGTAGATCCAAAATAACACAAACATATCCATTCTTCTGAGTCATCCTCTGGAGAACCAACACAAAATACATGTCCATGTCATCCTACTTCCACTCTGAAATGGGAAATAGTTGTAAAAAACTGACAGGTCATTGATTCTCATCCTTATCCAGAAAAAATGTGTAGAATCATGTCACAAACCCTTATATCTCCATTTTAATGCATCGCCACCAAAACTATAGACATAGGACATAGTACATTTTTTTCCCACCTAGATGTACCATCCATTTTGATGAGTGAATCTCTCACATTGGATCCTCTTGATTTATCGTAGGCACAAACACCCTTTCTTGAAATTGATGATCTCATCCTCATATATGCATCAATATGAAGATGACTCCCCACCTTCAAGGATATTCCTCAAGTTCAATAACTATAGATCCTCATAAAATATATCATTGATCCATCTCAAAAGTGTATACTCCACTGAAACTAACTTGAGATTCATCTTATGTTGACTCTCTTAAACCAAAACATGCCTCTCAGCCAAAAAAATCATCTTCCACTCAGCACTGGACTCCTAAAATGCTTGAGGGTGAGATTTACTACTCAAAGTGTTAGATACACTATTCCTCTTTCTGGGAATATATGCTATCTCAAAATCAGGTGACTGAATATACACAACGCATCTCCCCTACCAGATATTCTATTCTCCCCACAAATAGATAGCCACCATGATCTTAAGATCTGTTACACTATAAAGTTCTCTCCAAGTAGATATTTCTTCCAATAATTCAAAGCATAAACCACTATATCAGACTCAAGGTTATGTGTAGGGTAGTTCTATTCATGAGGCCTTATATATCGAGACCCGTACACCACAACTCAATCTCCCTTTATCAGCACTACTCCAATCCTTATCCAAGAAGATTCATAACACATTTTATACTCCTCACCCAACTTATGTAGGATCAATATCAGTGTAGATGTAAAATTATTATTCAAATCCAAGAAGGCCTTATCTCATGCTTCTGGGAATTCAATCTTTATCCCCTTTTTGTTGAACCTTATAAGTGCCTTTTCCAATCAGGAACGTTCTGGGATAAACCTCTAATAGTATCCTTCTAAACCCAAGTATATTTGGATATCAAAACAATCATGGGTTACTCCCAAGACAAAACAACATGTACATTCTCTAGTTCCATTAACAAACCTTTTTTGAGATTATGTGACCCATCAAGTGTAAATGACCTATCCATAATTTACACTTTGATATCTTGGCATATAGACAATGCTCTCTAAGTGTACTCAGAATGATGTCAACATGTTGTTCATGATCATAATGAGTCTTAGAGTACATCAATATGTCATCCACAAACACTACCACGAATTAATCTAGGTATGGATGAATGATCTTGTTCTACATTTCCATAAAAACTTATGATGAATTCATCAACCCAAACAACATTACAAAAAACTGATATAGACCATACCTACTTATAAAAAGATTCCCCAGAATATCATATGTACAAACTCTCTACTGTTGATACCGTGATATCAAATCTATCATGTAAATGACCTATTCGCCATTGATCTAGTCTAAAAAATCATTGGTACAAGGAAAAGGAAACCAGTTCCTCACTTTCATTTGGTTCATCTTCTGGTAATCAGCACATAAGCATAAAATCTTGTCCACATTCTTAGAAAAAATCTAGTGAATCTGATGGTGGAATACTCGGTTAGATAAAACCCTCATCTAATAACTCCTCTAGATGAGTCTTGATCTTTGGATTCTCTACTCGTATCATTTTTTATGGTGTAATTGAAACTAGATTATCCCCCAACATGATCACAATAGTGAATTCCACGTCTCTCTCACATGTAATCCCTAAAATGTAATCAGATAAACCATCCTAAAACCTATCCCCAATGGGAGTAAATAAAAAAAATTAACACCTACATCATCCAAGAATAGACATAGATCCTGGGCTATGAGATTTCCTTATTTATAAGTAATCACTTCAAAAAACCGGCCCCTATCGGCGGTTTTTTTTTCGTTTAGCGGCGGTTTAAACCGCCGCTATAGGGTTTGGCGGCGGTTTACAAAAACCGCCGCGAAATTGGGCGCCGGCAATCTTTTAGCGGCGGTTTTTACTATTTTTTGGCGGTTTAAGAAAAGCGTCGTAGATGCCTTTTTTCGGGACAGTTTTTGACCATTTCGCGGCGGTTTAATGCGTAGATGATACTTTTTTTTCGCGGCGGTTTTAACCGCCGCTATATTCTGGCCTTTGATGCTCCTATGTCGCGGTGGTGAAAACCGCCGCTAAATTTAAACATAATGCATTTAGCGGCGGTTATAACCGCCGCTAAATACTGACCAATAAGGCATTAGCGGCGGTTATAACCGCCGCTAAATGCTGACCATTAAGGAATTAGAGGCAATTAAAAACACCGCGAAATGTTGACCTGGAAAAAATAATAATTCTGCTCCTACCACACCACTGCCCTGAAAAACAAATCAAACCAGAATATTGAACAGGAGACACCATACAAACAAATAACATGGTAGTATTCATTGAAAAATAGGATATGAGAAAATGTTGTATGTTATGGAGTCCAACCTAAGGAAAGGTATGTATCACAATTTGGTGAGTAATAAATCCATGTGACCCCCAAGATGTATATGTTTTTTTAGCTTCTTTAATTTCTTATGTGTTTTAAGAAGGGTTGATTTATATTATATGGATACTAATACTCTATATAATAAATGGTTATGAATTTTGATACAATTTATGTGATCATGCTAACCATGGTGATGTGTAATGATATGTAATTGGTTATGCTCTAAGTTGGCCGATATAAAATCCATGGGTGGATTGTGATATGGGTTGGGGTTTTTTAACAATGGATTTGTGTTATGGGATAGAACAAATTATGTTTATATGGGTATAGAATTTATTCCAAAGATGGATGTTTGAGTAGTTATAGAATGTATGTTATGGTATGGTTTGTTGTGTGTTTTGGGTTGGTTGTTAATTCCTACTATAGAAAATGGGTAACTTGTGAATTGGCATGTGTTTTAGGTTGGACAACACGCTAATCATGCATGGTGCTTGAGAGAGTATGGTTTATGATCTTGTAGGTTATACATGATTCCTATTGAGTATTTGAGTTATGTCATTGGATATGAGATAAGAGTTTCATGTATACATCCCAAGATGGTCATCATGTTGCAGGTTGGATGGGATGCATCATGATATAGTTGTTATTGACTTCGTTAAAGAAAATAGGTTTGAGTTTTTTAAAATTTCAACAACTTATCTAATGTTTTCCTAAATACCTTATTGGTGGAATTATACTTAACCAAACAAAATGATATTGATTTTTCACAATAGTTATTATCATAAGATAATGTCATTAATATATATGTGCATGTATGTGATCTTTATCCTTCAGGGTAAGTATGGTGTGTCGATTTCTAGTTAGGATTAGTAACCTAGATTTCATAGTTGGATTGGGTATGGGATTTGTGATATGCATGAGAACCCTCGAGTGGGTATATTGGCCTATGATTTTCCTCGTGATATTTGAGATGGGTTCATAGATGCTTCTCCATGAGTTGTATCCTATATAGGATGTGACATGTGAACTAGGGTTGAGAGAGACTAGTAATATTGAGATGTATCTTGGGATATTGGTGATTGGAGTGTTCTAATCAAGTGAAATAGCGATTCTCATTTCCACCTGATGAGGGTTTTCTTGTATGTATGTAATCCAAGAGAGGAATTATCCTAGGTCTATGACTTCATTAAAAAAATGAAAGTAAGTTTAGACACTTTGTTCTATAGTGATGGTATATAGGTGGATTGTGGTTTGGTATTCAGTTAGTAATATCATTGTATTTGGTATTGTGAATGTAAAAGCATGGGTAGTGCTTGTGTTTTGTTATGTCTAACATGAATAATTGACATGGTTATTTGGGGGATAAGTTAAGTTAAACTTTGATTATTTAGATGTTATTGTAATGATGCATATTAGGTGTTTTAATAGATTGTATACATGCTTAGATTCATGTTATACTGATAACGGTTAAATTTAGGTATTGTGGGAGGCTTCCAAGATACACTCTTTCCATGTCAGTAAGAGCGTGAGTTCTTTATCAGCATAATTGGTATGTTGGTTGTATAGTCTAAGATTAGCCTGTCAGGTGGGAATTTCTTCATGCCTGTGTAATGTTTTGTGGCTCATTGGGCCTTGATAGTGATGGTATGAATTGGGCTTACACAGCTAGGATACCCAGGTGCTGCTATGGAGAAACAATGATATGAATGGGACTTACACAGTTGGACTGCCTAGGTACTTCTATGAATCAGTTATGGTATGAATCGAGCTTACACAATGGGGCTACCCGAATGCTGCTATATAGTAGAAATGGTATGAATATGGGTTACATATATGGTATTCTCATTGGATGTGGTACCAATTCAAACACAGGCCTAAATGGAATGATGTATACCACACTCGAGAAATCAAGACATAAAATGAAACATCATAAATAAATAAAATGCATAGAAGTAAACATGAGAAATCAAAAAAATGGTAGGACATTGAAATGTTTGGTGGGAACTATGTGCCATATACATGTTACATATACAAACCAACTGTTCTCATACTTGTTCAACACATCAACAACACTACTACTCATCATCTGATGCTGCATCGTCACCCTCTCCACCTTCATCTCCACTACCTGACGCCACCTATAAGAACATTATATTGAAAATTAAATATTGTTGCATATTTATAATTAAACTTAAAACCAATAAAAGTGTGCAAACTAAATGATTTTGATTTTTTTGTGATTTACCTGCTCACCGCTAGCTGATGAACTACCACCGGGGGCATATCTGCTCATATGCTGACGTATTTCAAGAAACTCTTTCTGGAAAGAAGATATCTGATCCCCCTGCTGGTGAACTGTGTTTCGTAGAGAAGACATCTCCCTTTGAGTATCTTCAGGTATGAAATGACTATAACCAGGAGTAGATGTAGCTGAAATCCCCGATGGCCTGCCAAAGACCTCAGATGGTACGGGTCCAAAACCCATCCCACGCACTCTACCAGGATACTCCTTCCCAATGACTTTACCAACCGGGTCATCCTGGGAGACTGAGTAGGATTTCTCAGGATTGACATCCCATATTTCTTTAATTTTTACCTATAAATCAAATATCAATATATATTAACACAGTAAAAACTGATAATAAGTTATTATAATAAATAATTGACTTCATACCCCAACTTCTCGGGCAGGTTCATTAACAAAACTTCCATCTGTTTTTTTATGAACATCCAGCCACAGTTCTGTTCGGGATGCTTCATGCCATAAACTCTGTGACTTCATTAAACAAAGGTAAATCAACAATTAAATATGTTAAATAGATAATATTGTCTTATAAATATTTAAACTAATTAAAAGATTACCAATGACATTCGGCCTCCAGAAAAGCTTTTTGAGCCCGCAGTGTGCGGGATAACTTGTTTTTCCCGGTTTGATGCATTCTGTCTTGAGAGATCCTGAAATAAATAAAATTCAATTTAACAGTAATGTATTCAATGTCTATCTCTTCTTCATGTACATGTATAAATGTAAAATGAGGATAATATAATATTATATATTTCAATACCATCCGCTTCTCATCACGATGGCTATCGACAAAAACTTTCCACTGTTCTTTCAGTACCCCACTGGATAGCTTCTCATACATCTGTTGCACGGTCAACGAAGTATCATTGGAATCACACCACAACCTCCATTTGAAATCTTTCCATTTTTTTCCAATATTTTTCAATGTCCACTTCCGTGCTATCACATCAGCAACGGTAAAGTGGAAGAACATCTGTATACAGAAATTCATTTTGAATATATTAGTAACATGACATTCAATTAAACCATAAAGTAATAAAATTACCTTTATCTGAGAATCAAATATTCATTTTTCCAGTTTGGAGGCATATGCCTCCAATCATCATATGAAATAGGCAGGGAAATGGGCTTTGCTGCCAGCTGACCTATAATCTGACCAAGTAAACCTGCGGCGTCATCCGTCGGGACCCCATAAGAATCAAATGGCACCACTATCTTCTCGCCATTCATGTTCCAAACATCAGAACTTTTTAAGTGTTTTTCCACGGTTGCATTTTATTCATCTGCAATTAGAAAAAACTTACTATAAACAAAATGCAATAAATTAATTTAATTAAAATTTGTACCTATGACTGTGACCCTCCAGAATGTCCGTGATGAACTGGAAGGGGCATGTCGCTGCCCCGCTGCTGAGGATCCTGTAGGGGGAGGCGATGACTCATCCTCTAATGAGACATCCACTGACAGTGTCAGAGATGGTGCAAGGGGAGATGGTGCAGGGATGTAGGCAGCTACTGCCTCAGATGTTGTGGGGACCGACGGATCGTCATCTGTCGCAGAAGTAGATGAAATGGTGTACCGCTTCTTCCTTGGAATTCCTGTCATTTAATGAAATAAAATTAAGTTCAGAATATATATTTCAAAAAATTATGCAGAAAAAAAAATTGAAAATGATAATAGATGCCCAGTACTAACAAACAAAATATATATAACAATGATAATGAATGACTACAGAAATGAAACAAGTGGTTGCTGAATGAATTCATAATTGTACATACAATCATTTTCCCCTTTAATCATGTCGGTTTCCTGCTCCATTGCTTCATCCACATCATTCATCCTTACTAGACTAATATTTTCAATATCATGATGGACAAATAATTCTGCTTCCTGTTGTTGATGAAATTCAATTGCAGAGGTCAAATCTTCCACTTCATCACCCATATCATACAAATATCTTTGTATTACGTGAGTAACTACAATCCACCCTTCATCCACAACATCATTCACATAATATACCATTTTTTCCTGTGATGCTAAGATATATGGATCATGCAGTTCACGATCACCAACATCCATCAAGCGAGAGAAGTTTACAGAGGTAAATTGCAAGGAATCTCTTTTAACACCTCTGATAATATCGACCCATTTGCATTTGAATAAAACAACAGAAAAATTCCCATGGTAGTTTAAGTCAATAATATCATGCAACTTTCCATAGTATTCCACTTCAGAAAATGTAAATATACCACTATTCTGTGTCTTCAAACCCATTTCTCGATCGATTGTACGAAATCTAAAACCATTCACATTATAAGCGTCGATCTTTCTAACTTGTTTTAAAGGACCTCTAGCAAGAAACTTCAAATCTTCTGACAAGTCTTCTCTAGTATCAGTATTCATGATCTGAAGAATAAAAATATAATTTAATAGATTTGAAAATTGTCTGTGTCAAACTAATATTCGTATATATTGAAATATTTATAAACTTACACATCGTGCAAACCCTTCTACCACCTCTTTATTCACAGCTTTCGTTATATCTTTTTCATTTCATGTTCGGCCTCTCATTCATCTCTTTGTTTGTATCCTCAACACTTCAATAAATGGATCTGCAATTTCACTATTCAATATCACATATCTATGTGCCTGTAATAACTCCAATTCTGTCAGTGTCGCGTATGTTTTCCTCCCAACTGATCGGCCAATAGCAGGAAATATTTTTGATTTCTGATGCATTTGAGATTGAGTTGATGTGTCGTCAACACGTCCAACTCGATTAAATATTGTCTCAATATCATCCAAATAACTAGAACAAAAGGTGAGACACTCCTCGGCCAAATATCCTTCAGCAATAGAGCCTTCTGGTTGAGCTTTATTTCTCACGTATGCTTTCAAATGCCCAAGATATCTGTGAAAAATAATAATAATATTATGCATTTATTTAAATTCCAAATATTTATTACTTAACTGGAAACATATAAATAAAATACCTCTCATTTGGATACATCCATCGATAATGAACGGGGCCTCCTAATTTAGCTTCGTCAACCAAATGCACAGTTAAATGCATCATGATAGTAAAAAACGACGGAGGAAAGATCATCTCCATTTCAAAAAGGGTCAATACAAACCTCTCCTGTAGGTTTTAAAGCTGTAAAGGATGTAGAGTTTTCTCACATAATTGCCTGAAAAATGTGCAGAATTGCAGTACAACAGCAGTAACTTTTTCAGGTAATAATGTACGCAATGCCAATGGTTGTAACTGTTGTAACAAAACATGTGAATCGTGACTTTTCAATCCATATAACTTACGATTCTTCAAATCAACACACCTCGAGATTTTACTCGAATACCCATCAGATACCTTCACATTCTTTAAAATTCAAATGAACGCATCATTATCCCTATTTTTCATTGAAAAAATGGCAGGAGCATACTTTTCATTCTCATCTAGCCATAGATCACGTTTTATGTTCATTACTTGTAAGTCTTTGCGAGCATTGAGATGATCCTTCAACTTTCCATGCTCATTAAGTAATGTGATAATCAAATTATCACATACATTCTTCTCAATATGCATCACATCAAGATTGTGGCGCAAAGAATTAAATTCCCAATACGGAATTTTGAAAAATATACTTTTTTCCTTCCATTGTTGCATTCTGAATTCACTTGACGATGCACTTCGCACTCGTTTTCCGCTATCAGTCAAATGATGAACCTTCCCAAATTCTGTTTTAACATTTTCAAGATGTGTCAATATTTCAGAACTGGTTAACAACTTTGGAGGTAGTCTACGATCAATGTAACCATTAAATTTTGATTTGTTCAGCCGAAATCTATGAGATGCATCAAGAAATCTTCGATGGCACAAGAAGCACCATTTTCTACTGTGAGGTAGCCGTTTGGGCTCAAAATCAATGTTACAAACAGGACAAGCCAAACCCGTATATGTGTTCCAACCAGATAAATTCCCAAGCCCAGGGAAGTCACTAATGGTCCACATTAAAGCAGCATGCATTTTGAACATTGTTTTAGATGAAACATCAAATGTCTCAACATCGTTGCACCATAACTCCTGCAATTCTTCAATCAAAGGCTGCAGGTATACATCAATATCATTTCCAGGCATTTGTTTTCCAGGAATAATCATCTAAATGATAAAAGATGTTTCTTGCATACACATCCACGGAGGCAGATTATAAGGGATCAAAACAACTGGCCAAATGCTATAACTCGTACTCAAAGTCCCAAATGGGTTGAATCCATCGACAGCCAATCCCAATCGAACATTCCTAGGATCAGCTGAGAAATCTGGATGTAATGAATCAAATGTATTCCACGATTGGGAATCTCTTGGATGTCTCATTAACCCGTCATTGTTATTATCTACAGAATGACACTTCATGTGTTCGGCGGTTTTTGATGACCTGAATAATCTTTGCAATCGAGGCTTCAAAGGAAAGTAACGCAAAACTTTTACAGGTGTGTTCCTTTTCTTCTTCTGCATGAAATTATGTTCAGTCATACTTCCAACATCACCTTTTGACTGCCATCTAGAAGAAGAACATTTCTTACAATTCTGTCTACTTGAATCCTCTCCCTAGTAAATCATACAATAATTGGGACACGCATGTATTTTTGTATAATTTAGACCAAGCTTGTTTACAACTTTTTTCATCTCATAAAACGATTCTGGGATTTTTTCTTTAGGAAATGCATCACGAATCAATTCCAATAACATGGACATTGCCTTATTTATAATTCCACATAGATATTTGATATGGTACAACTTCAGCAGAAATGAAAGCTTTGAATATTTCAAACACCCACTATACAACTCTTGATTTCCATCGTCAAATAAATCATGAAACGCATTTTCCCCACTGATGTTTTACCTTACATTTGGCTCCATAGAATCAAGAGGAGGATCCAATGATATGTTACAATCTTGATCTTCTTGTGTTACAGTCTCAAAAACATCACTTGTCACGTTGCAATTTGTAGCACCCTCTTCTGGTTGTTCAGTTATGTTTTTATGCTCACAGTGGTGTCTTGCAGTGCTGAATGCATCATTTATGAGGTTTTTCATTTCATTTTCCATTGGCGACAAACTTGGGACCTCATTCTATGGATTAACATTAGTCCTCAATCTTTCTGTATTGTTTGATTCTCCATGCCAAATCCAACACAAATATTGATCAGGGAACTGCTTCAGTATTAAATGTTCATAAACTTCATCTCTCTTCAACCATGTTCTAAATTTACATTTAGTACATGGACATCTTATTCTCCCTTCAACGGATCGATTAGAAATTGAAAAATCTAAAAACTCATTCAAACCCTTAACATATTGAGGTCTGTTCCTCGGTAATGTGATCCAGCTTTTATCCATGTATATCACAATGTGACTACACAAAATATACGATAGTGTAAGATTATAGAAACATAATATAATAAAGATTAACCATTGATCATAAAGTATGCATAATATAATAAAGATGGTTCATTGATCACATTTACCACTTCAGACCAACCGAACAAGTCTGGTCTATAAGAGACAGCGTCAACACCTCATTGAGGAGAAATAAGATAATCGGGTTACACACTTATCATAACACTATCTACCCAACTATTTTTTATGGTTTCCAATGGGATATGTTTACAGAACATGAAGCACCTAATTAATTCATTATCCATGATAAGACATGTCGTTATGGACCAAATTTACAAGGGAGAGAAGTCACATGGATTTTTGTAAAATAAACCATTGGAATTGAAATTGGTCTATAGGATGGGATTTAATCTATTGAACATATCTATATTATTGGAAAGAGTTGAGGTGTAAATAATATTAAGTGATATCCCAAAGGAACCAACTGCTCAATATAAATTCTAAGAAATTACTCAAATTGTGGATGGATATTCTCACATTTAGTAATGAATACATGAATAAATGTAGGAGAAATATATAAACCAAAAAAATAAATAATCCACAATTACTATGCATGACTTATCTGTCGTTTATGAGAAGCAATCAATGAATCAAGGAAGAACTAAAAATTACCAAAGTTGAAAGGGGTCGCGGGGGGCGCCAGGGGGTGCGAGGGTCGCCGGAGGCCACGGGGGGCGTGGGGGGTGTCGGGGTCAATAAAAAAATTACACCCATGAAAATACAATAGAGAATTCTCACTAAGCATATACCTAGGTATGAAATCCATACTATAAAACCATTCATGGAAAACCCAATACACATAATATGAAATCATACCTTCTTTAAATAAAAAAATAAAGATAAAGTGATGGTCAAGGTTTCTATAATGACATGACCTTTATAATTAACTACATCATGATGAATCTCTGAGAAAAGTAATATAAATTTACATTCATCTTTCGATGTACAAACTACATGCACTTGATAATTTATACTTAGAGCATCAATAATGAAATTTCACTTTCTTGGAGTATAATTAAAATCCAAATAAAATGACTAAATATATTCATCCCATATCCTCTATCATAAATTTTTATCCCGATGATAAAATATTTACTACATGTTTTTTTATTTGTAAATGCCACAAAATTCTCATTGAATAACTAATTTCATAAACATTGGAGGGCATGCATAACCATGACTAACTCAATATCATGAGTTGGATAATTGTTATCTTTTATTATAAGTTTCAAGACCCATTTACTAAAACTCATTCCTCCATATCAACATAAATCTTAACATCACATTGGAGGCCTCATTATTGACCTTATAATGCATCCGTGGCTTTGGTCAAATAAGAATAGGTGTAGATGTCAATATATTTTTTAGCTCATAAAATGAATCTTTTTATTTATCATCCCACTAAAAATTCACTCCATTCCAAGTCAATACTATATTTTTAATGAATATGTGAGAAAACTCCAAGATAATGCAAGAATAAGAAACCACATGACCAATGAAAATATGAATCTCAACAATATTAGTATGAATCTATTAAGAAATTATAGATTCTACTTTCTCAATATCCCCTAATATCCTAGATTTAGAGAACTCATGACCAAAAAATGTCACCTATTGATTATAGAAATAAAATTTCAATATATTGGCATATAAATGATGATATCTCAATGTGTCTAAGAACATAACCAACTATTCTTCATGCTCCTCATAGGATCATGATCATACCGATATATCATTGATAAATATAGTCCCGAATGAAAAAAAAGGATAAAAAATGGTTTATCAAAGTTATAAATACATATGGTTTCTCCATTACCCTAAATAGAATTACCAAAAACACAAAATTACTATATAGTGTTTTAAATTCTATCTTGGACACACCTTTATCTCAAACCTTTAACCGCTGATAACCTAATCGATGAACAATCTTCAAAATCCATAAAGAACCTCTAAACTGATTGAATAAATCATAAATTCATAGAAAAGGATACCAATAATTAAGAGTAACATGATTTAATTTATAATAGATAATATAAAATCAATAACTCACTCTTGCAATATTGGTAAAAAGAAATGGATAACCCTCTGTAGACACACTCAAATTAATAAATCCATTGGATTAAAGATCTCCCAACTAAATATTTATCTATCTAAGAATCAAGGAATAACTAAAAATTACCAAAGCTGAAAGGGGTCGCGGGGGGGCGCCGGGGGGTGCGGGGGTCGCCGGAGGCCACGGGGGGCGTGGGGCGTGTCGGGGTCGCCGGATGGCACAGGGGGCGCGGGGGGCGCGGGGGTCACCGGTGGTCGAGGGGGGCGCCGAGGGGTGCGGGTTTCGCTGGAGGGAGCGGGGAGTGCGGGGGGTGTGGGGGTCGCCAGAGGGTGTGGGGGGCGCAGTGGTCGCCGAGGCCGAGGGGATCGGGGAGGGTTTGGGGAACGCGGTCAGGGAGGGGGAAAGGGTCGTGGTGTTTCTAAAAAAATTTGGGTTTCGCAGCGGTTTATTAAAAACCGCCGCGAAACCTTCACCAAAAATGTTTAGCGGCGGTTTTTTGAACCGCCGCCACAATCCCGCCGCTAAACCCAGTTTTTTTTTCTAGTGAATTGGCTATGCTCAGCCAGCCAAGATATCCCACTCTCCACAGTGAATGTTATGGTCAGTCGTAGGATATGTAAAAGTCACTCTCCTCTGGAAAAATAAATGTGGACTTAGTATGCTACAAACTATTCTATACCCAAATTAGGTCATAGAATGAATTATAAAGAATATAGTGATTTTAAAGAAAATTTTAGTTTCTTATCTTGATAGAACACCACATTCAGAAATAGATTCCTCTAGAATAAACTCCCAATGATGTTTTGATCATCATAACCTCTATCTCAAACTCTTCCTCAAGGTTCAAACCATTAATATGTTTTGAAAATATAAAGGAGTGAGATGAACCAGTTTCCAATGAGGAATTATCTAATGTAAAATCTACAAGAATAGTACCTTTCACTATCGATGGGAAAGCCCCTCTGCCTATATTTTTAGGTAAAATTTCATGTAATTATCCTTCCATTTTCTTTTTGATGTAGGCTAAACCCACTAAACTGCACCACTATGATGATGTGGGTTCTCTTTCACAAAATAACTACATCCTCTACCTCTACCACCTTTTCCAATATAACTCCAATTCCCATAATGATATGGTTCGAAAGATCCCATTCCTATACTCTAGTTCTTTTGAGATACTCCATCACTTACCATCTCTCATAGGTTATTATAGAACCTTCGTAGATGTCCTATCTTTCCACTACCACATAAATCCACTGGTAGTCATGGAAAATGATTACACAAGTATCTCTTCCTACCACAATGGTGGAAAATAACTCATGTCAGATCTTGCACACCTGAACCTACATCTTGGGTATACTACTTTCCATTGATTTGGGAGACATTCTTGTAATGATGTTTCCTGCATTAAAATGATGTACCTATAGAATGTATATAAGAAACCACATATCTGACACAAGAATCCTCCTTTAGTCTCCCCACATATTTGAGCACCCGATTCACCAACTCTTGAAACATCTTCATTATGAAGATATTTACCTACGACTTAATTTCAATCTTAATTCCATCCTAAAACCACTTTTCCAAAATAGATTCATCTCCTTCAAATGTTGCAAAAAAGAAATAAAAATCATTATAGAATTTAGAAAAGTCTATTACAGACATTCTCCCATGAATCTAAATAATGAAATCATTGTCTCTCTCCTCTCTACGTGTTTCTAGATAAAATATCTCCAAGAAAATCGCTTGAAAATCCTTCTATTACATAGCTCCCAATGGTACATCCCATATTTAGATGTCCCACCATCACATTTACTAACCACATAACATATAGGTAGACAAATTAACTCTCTTCTCATCAAGAGTATCCACGTTTTGAAGTATAGTTTGGTAGTACAAAATATTGAACATAGATCTCAAAGGTCCACCCTCTCCTGCAAAAGTCAAAGGCTGATGCAACTAGAACTCCCTCACAAATTAGAAATGATTTTCTCATACTTACTGGGGTTTCATTCCATGAATTTCAAGAAGTGAGTGATGTTATCCAGAAACTAATCCCCTACATTCGCATCTGTAACTATCTATACCTCAGTTTCCACTACAAGTGGTGCCTTCATAGCCACATCCTACCATTGTTCCCTCAAAAATTATCATCATAGATGCTTATTATCTATAATTGAAAACACATGTCGAATGAGACATAAGATTACTCTTTCACATTTACATAAGGGGAGAATCACAACATGTCACAAAATAATCTTTTCCCAAACTCTCACCACATGGTCAAAACCAATGTTTTATCACTACACTTAACCATCCTACAACATGGTCTTAGTTAAAAAGGGTAATAACATTCTCATATCAAGTTTCTCATTAGAAAACCCATTATTATTATCTTTCTTCATTAGAAAAATATTTTAATTTTCTGGTGGGGAACAATTTTTCATTTCAATTTTACAAGCATGTAAAAATAATTATTGTTCAGCATCATTCACAAAAACATGTTTCCCCATCCATGCCTAAAATGATTCATACCATATTATCCATGAGTTCCTTGAAGGATTTTTTCTACTCAACTCTCAATCCATACAAGGCCATGTGTCAATTATAAAAAAATTTAAGAAACAAGAATCACATCACACAACAAGTGGGTCACCCAAGGTGAAATAATATTTAGCATTAACAAAATAGAGAAATAACAATAATCCAACATCTGGGTACCTTATTTTTCACTTTTACATGTTTTTGAAACTCCCATGCACGATGTCATATAAAATTTACAACTCTTCATAGTCTACATCCCAACATTCCCAAATACTATAAAAAAAAGAAAAAGTGAAGACAACTTCTCTAATACCACTTCATAACATCCCAACTTGTGAGCCACACATTGGTTCCCTAATCTTGTTCACTATGTGATCTCATGTGTGCCTCATGTTAATGAAAATGTTGTATACTATTAGCGAGGGTATATTATTGATCATTGGGATACTATACACTCTTTTATTAGATAAATACATCAATGGAAAATAAGAAACAAAAACTAAATAACATATGAACATAAACAGAAACGTTCCATTGTCAAAAAAATGACCCAAATCTAGATATACAATAAAAAATGGAATCTTAGATATTCCATGATAAATTATGTTACATGTATCAAAATTAAATCTTAAAAGTGAAGAGACGGATAACTCCCATGTGGTTCCAAAACCACATCTGGTTCCCCCATCATGATCCAACCCCAAATTCATCCATCTAATACAGGGCCTTTTCCCTTATCCTTTCCAAAAAAACACGAAATTTTTTTGGGTACCAATCCGGAATCCCAAGTAGGGTGTGATTAAAACTCATAAGTCCACCACCAATGATATCTAAAACAACCTCATAAAAAAATCAATGTATTCTGTTATATAAAAAATAATTATAATTCATAATTAAATAGTTATAAAATTATCATTTATTCTTTATTTAACCACATAAACCCCATGTTCCCATGAACAACCAAACCTTAATACCTTCTTTGGCCCATGTAATAGTTTGAAACATTCAAAATTACCAATTTACAATTCATTTAACAAATGGAAATTCATTATCCATTTCATTCTGATCCATGATACAAAAAATTGGAACCAAAGTCCAAAGCCACAATTTTAGGCATAGATCATCATTTCTAGTGACCCGTTATTATTTTGAGCATCAGTACCTATCTCACACATCATGGGTGTTTAGAGTATCATCCCATGTCACACACATTGGGTATTTGGGTGATCATTCCTTATCTCATATAATTTTTTGGAATTCTTTGGGACTAGAATGCCATTTTTAGGACACTTGTGGTATTTAGAGTGTTAGTTAGAGTCTCACACCTCTTTTTCTCAATAAATCACATACATAACATGTATCACATATATCACATGCATCACGTATATCAAAATATTTAATTCAACTATTAATTAATCATATAAACTCGGTTAATTAATTCAATAATTAATTAATCCTAAAAATCCGTATAATTAATTCATTAATTAATTGGTCAAATAAATTCCAATAATTAATTCAAAAATTAATTAACTACATCAAAAAAATTATTAATTCATCAATTACATTATCATGTCACTAAAATTAATAAATTCACCAATTAAATAACCCCTAGAATTCCATTAGTTAAATCACAAATTCATTAATCCCATTACATCCATTTATTAATTCATAAATTAATTAATCAAACCCAAAACCAAAAATATTCCATTGATTAATTCATAAATTAATTATTTATATTCAAAATACTCAATATTATATTTATTAATTAAAAAGTTAATTATTCTTCATTCCAAATTCATCATTCTGATAAATAAATTACAATTCATTATCCCAAATTCAACAATTCAACACTCTGATAATTAATTCATCAATTAATTATCCCAATTCACAATTCCATTATTCAATAAAATCCCCATTTCTTCAATTAATTAATTAAACACGTTAATCAATTCAATTTAAGAAGTCAAATTTCTAAAATAATTCTATAAATTCTACAATCAAATACATGTAATTGATATGATGACTATGGGATTTGAATAATAGACTACCTACCCCAAATTTTATTAAGAATGCTCACCAAAAAAATCCCCATTAATGGAAGATAGTCAAATAAACAATGGTAGAAAAGATATAGAAAAAAACTAGGATCAAGATAAACCCCAAACCCAAAACTATAATATGTTCCACCGCTTCATCAAAAGAAGGAGGAACATAATGGAGAAAAAGAAAAAATTGATTACCATGTGTCCAACACCACTCTACAATGATCATATATTATGAAATCAATCCAAATCCAATAAGTGTTTACCTAGGGTTGGATGAGAAAAGCTAAAGATAAAAAAATTGAGACTTCATATACACTACATTTTTTAAATCGAAGGTTTCTCATTTATGCATCATGTAATGTGATTACATGTCATGTAAATGTTTTTAATGGGATACACAATGAACCCATCAAAACAAGTTTATTTTATTAAAAACTTCAAACAATTACATGACATGTAGTCCATTTACATGGTGTGTAAATGCTTGGTAGATTATTTTTCAACACATTTTCATTTTTAATCAACCTGAACATATTTTAAAGATTCCCATCTCTCCATGAACACATAAAATACATAAGATACGTAATTAGAAAATGGGGGGATCATACAATCTCCCCAAATTATAACAACTCATCCTTGAGTTGTAATCCTATGAATATAAGAGACTATGAGGTAAAAATATCATTCCACTGAGCCCACATATCCACTTGTCTCTACCATGTTTCCACAATATAAAAACTATCAGCCCAAACATTTTCTGCAACACATTATCAATATATTCTAACACATGTATTAGATGCTCCTCAAGATATGAATATATCTCAAGCTCAACATCATCCACATATGTAACGACCTAATGATTTATCAATAGAAATTACATTCTTATAATTATGTCATATAATCACATGAAATCAAAACTCAATGGAAAACTAAGTACTTTTTGTCCTTTAAACCTAATATTGTAACTTTTGGGATTTGAATTTCAAAAATATGACATGCACGGTTGCAATCAGTAAGATGTTGGGAGTCCGATAAGACCAGCAAAATTTTGGATGACTAGTAAATGACCTTCATGAATAGTAATATCACACTTAGTAATAGTTATATGACCCTTATGAAAAGTAAATTGGCCAAGTAAATAGTAACCTTTCTAGTGAAAGTATAAAATGAATCTTTCTTATAGGTTACAATATGAAAGTGTTGGTATTTTTATAAGAAAAATAAAAATAAATAATTATAAATAATTTAATAATTTAAAAAAACTAAAATTTATCTTCGTAAAATGTACTCTTAAATTATTTTTTGTTGTCTTATAATTAAAGGATAATTTTTTGAGACCGTAGTTAATTTTTAAATGTATTTCAATATCACTAATAATTTTAAAATACGTAATTTTTAAGTAAATTATTATTCTATTTAAAAATTAAATTTACTATATTTAGGAAATTTTTTTAATAAAATGGATATAATTTTTGGATTCTACATGTCGAAGAATGGTTGGGGTTATTTTTTTGGTTTTTTCTAAAATACTTGAATTTATAGTGATTAGTAAAATATTATAGTTTACAATAAATGCTAAAACTAGAATTTCTACATCATTCTTGAGTCGTGGATGATTTAAATGGACTTTTCTTAGGAATCACATGCACATATTACAATTTTTGACACAGAAATAATTATTATTTCTTACCTTAGGGAAAATTAATAAATTAATTAATAAAATATTAAGAAAACCATCATCCCCTCCCCTATAAAAACCACCCACACTCCTCTCTTATATTCATTCCTCCCAAGACTTGTTACATGCCTAAATTATACTAAAATATCTCCCCAATATTTTACCCCACATCTAGAAACCCTTAATGTCCTCAAAATACCAAATCCATTCCCCCTAAGAGGTTCCCAAGGAAGATTAATTCAAGAGGTAAATTCCTCTAGTCAATTCTTTTACTTTCTATTCAAGTTCCTCTATTTTCTTTTCTATCCTTAATCATCCTCATAAAAATAATATGAATACTCTAGTACATTGTGTTTAATTTATTTTTTATGACAATTGAATAAGTTATTATCTTCTCTCATTTCCCCTTCTTTTATTCTAGCAGTAAAAACACCATCAGAGATGTGATAATTTACCAAATTCAAGGATGATTGGTTTTAAATATCAATTAAAATAATCAATTACAGTCATGAAACCATTATTATTGTTTAACTAGACTATAATATATTTAAAATGTATCATTTGTGGTCCTGTAATCTTTTTGTACCCATGATTTTTATTTATAATGTAAAATATGTTCATTGTGATCAAAAACCGCCAATTAACCCAAAAGGTTATCACTAAAGTCTTATATAATGATTCAAATTCACTCCAAGTAACCATATTAAATATAAAAACACATAACCATATGGATGTTAAATAATTAAATATAACTCTAATTCTGGACAACTAACCTCTTTTTACATGACTGTCCATTCATGTATATATGTAAACCGATCATGAAACAAACAGACCCGAACAATGAAATTGAACCTCATACAAAATCAAAAAGGTTATGATTGAACTCAAAATGGTTATAATAAATCAATTAAATGTAAATTAGATTCTTTAATTATTAATTAATAAACCTAATTTTATTATTCAGGTTATTAATATCAATAGGGGAACACCTTTGGACATAAGGTGTGGGATTCTACCTGAACCTCCATTATTCTTTTGGTTTGTTCTTACTCTATTTTTATCCAAATGAAATGCTATATTATATTTATGTATATATTATAATTTTGGTTTATATGTCCAAAATCATATATCATGATCCATTAATAATTCTCTTTCAGGGTATACATGCTCTTAAGTGATTCCCTCTTTCATACTTCCTGATAAGCAATCTCGTTAGGGGGGAACATCCTGAATTTCTTTTAACCAATTTCAAGAGAAATATACCATTTGTTTTAAGATGGAATTGTTTTTATAAAATCAGTATTTATACTATTAAAACACTCTTTTTTCACTTCTGGTTTAATATAAAGTACAATTCCCTTTTCAATTTTAAATATTGTTTAATATTCTCCTTAAAACCACACAAAAATTTTTGAATGCCAAAATTTATTAAATACTATTTTTACATTTTATCACTTCTGTATGACATCACTTACCATGTTATATGCATATTTATTTTCTAATTTCATTCCATTATGGATACTACTATGATAGGCCCATTAAATTATGATTTACGACATGATTATGATACCCATTTCTTTCCATGGGTTCCATTATATTTATACATGATTTATTATGTATGATTCATTATAAAGAAGGAATATTAATGAACATGTTATGATGGGTAATCCTAGATATAACTCCAATGAATTTACTAAAGTTGAGTCTGATGAGATGTTTTGTGCAATGGTCTTGTTGGTTTGCCTTGACTTGTGCTACCATGTGCAATGGTCTTGGTTGTTAACCTTGACATGTGCTCGTCTATGGGAAACAAACTCTGAATCATGATAATATTTAGTTTTATATTGCTAACACATTTTTATGACTCCATGATTATATGACCCCATGCTTATATGTTATTATTTCACATGTTTCATTCATTTTTAAATCATTACTCTACGCCTTCTAACCCATGTTCTAAAGATTTATTCTTATTCTTATTCCCTTATTGGTATTTTTAGCTCACCCTTTTTTCATGTTTTCCCTAGGTTTTCCTATTCCACTGTATGAGAAAAATGGAAGTTAGGAGCTCAAAATAAATATGAGATAAATAAATGTTTTATGTTTACAGTTTTGTGTTTCCATTCTTCAAAGACATTAGACTTCATGATCCTTGGCTTGTACTCTGATGTTTAACCATTATTAAAATCATGAATTTATATGTGTAAGATTCTAGGGTCGCAATAGTTTTTATCATAGGATGGTCTAGTTATTTTCTAAGATTAATAATAGAGCACTTTATTAAGAACCTTAAGAATGAGTCTTGGTATAAGAAAAAATCCCTAAATATTGGTTAGTATAGAGTAAGCGTTCTATGAAGAATCTACATCCCTGTCTAGATACCAATAGGTAGAGGTGGCTCTGGCATGGATGTATCTATGGTAAAACCTGAAAACACCACTTGGAGTTAGAATAGAATGGGAACTGCTCCACAATAATAAGCCTTACTTCACTCTTGGTTTGACACTCTTGGGGGATATGGTTTAGTAAATTCAAGATAATGGTATAAACCATTTTTATGGAAATAAAAATAATACCATAAGTATATAAGTTAAGAAATAGATCATTGATAACCTAGATTTTATCCTACAGAATCCCAAATTTGGATAAACTTTTCCACTACATGATGATCCTTTTATGTTCTAGGTTTCATTTTTATTAATAATATATAAGTATCTACACCCTCAAATTGTACGTTATATTTAATAGTTAATAGTGGAAAATAGAAGAACACTTTCCAACAATAGATGTGAAAGAGAATGATAAGATTCTCTTAATGATATGCCAAATATGGTGGGAATGGGGGCTCAAAGCATCATGACAGTGCTTACTCATCTGACTCAAGTTATGAATACTAACTTGAATCATTTGGAAATCCATCATCCTCTATGGAAAGGGAAAGTTGGCGTTGAATCCTACATGAGGAAAAGGGATCACATATTTAGTGGATATTATGATCTCATCCTTTAGGAATAGTCGATTAACTCCATTGATAAAAAATTCTCTATCCTTTAGTTCTCAGAATAAGAGAAATTCATACTTGCAGTTTATCATTTTGATACAGAAGCTGATTAGTGGTGGATAATGATAAAAAATTTGAAGTCCCATGGGGAAATTGATACCATGGATTGATAAGAATTCAAGAAAATGTTTTTCAATAAATATTTTAACCCAAACCTCCACCTCAATATGGAAAGAGAGTTCTTATAACTCAAGAAGAAGGAAGATAATTCCAATTAGGCATATGAAGAAAACATCACAAGTCTTGCAAGATACACATCCGACATTTTCATGAACAGTGAAAGCAAGGTGGGTCAATTCATTAGTGGACTAAAGATGAGTCTACGAAAAGTGTTGGTGATTCGAGACTTTGATAGTTTTTAGGAGATTCTCTATTATTCCCAAAAGGATGAAATGGAGATCAAAGACTCCCAGTGGTCCTGTGGGACCGGTGAAAAAAAATCATACGATTGAGTTTAATATGGGTATTTTGGAAAATAAATCCCATGATGGAAAGAATATTGAACATCCCACATGTCAAAATTGTGAGAAGAAGCATCATGGGAACTATCTAAAGGTAACCTAAAATTACTTCAAATGTGGAATGATGGAATACCATGCAAAGAACTGGTGATGAGATATAAGGATTCCCACTAATGTGGAAGAAAAAAATGAGTGTTTATAAAAATTCTCATCCAGAACTGCATTTTTACGACTGCAATGAACATGGGAATTGTGCGTACAATTTCACTGATCCAATGGTTGTTGGAGGAAATCAACAACAGCCTCCAAGGAAACATGGGATGGATTATGTTATCACTACTGATGAGGTCGATTTGGACAATGATGTGGTGAAAAGTATGCAAGTTATTCTTTAAATAATATTGAACATACTATTTGATTCTAGTTCTATACATTCATTCATTTATTGAAAGTTTAGTATAACTATTCAAATACCACCTCAAAATTTAGAGGATAAGTTGTCTATGACAATATCGGAAGGGGAAATTATTGCGTCCAAGGTTTATAACTCTTCCTTGGTAAATATTTGTTGACTAAACCTCCCATAAAATCTTATCATACTCCATTTTGTGGAGTTTGATGTTATCTTGGGCATGGATTGGGTATATTTATGCAAATCCAACATGTATTATCAGGAAAGGGAGATCACACTTCACATCCTGAAGCATCCTCCAATTCATTAGATGTCTAAGGAGGATTATGAGTCTTCTTTAGAATCATTGAATCCAGTGTGGATATCACTGCCTTATGAGCAATCATGTCTAGCTTAAATGGTTGAGACAAAAAAATGATACTTTTGAAGATATTCCCATCATGAAGGATTACATTGATGTATTCTTGAATGAACTCTTTGGTCTTCCTTCTAATGGAGAGGCTGAGTTCTAAATTTAATCTACTATTGGATCACTACCTATATCAAAGAAACCTTATAGAATGGCCACCATAGAGATGTAAGAGATAAAGAAGAAGTTACAGGAGAATCTGGAGAAGGGTTTTATAAGCCCGAGTGTTTCACCATGGGGTGCAACAGTCCTCTTAATCAAGAAGAATGATGGATCAATATTCCTCTACATTGATTATTGTGAGATCAATAAAATCACGATAAAGAACAAATATCCCATGCCACAGATAGATGACTTGTTCGATTAGCTTTATGGGGCCAGTTATTTATCTAAGGTGGACTTTTGGTCAGGATATCACCAATTAAAGGTAAGGAATGAAGTTATTCCCAAGACTATCTTTCAAACATGGTATGGAAACTATGAGTTCATAGTGATCCCTTTGAACTAACTAATGCTCTAACAATTTTAATAGATTTAATGAATAGTCTTTTGATATTACCTAGACAATTTGTCGTAGAATTTTTTAATGATATTTTTATATACACCAAGAGAAAGGAGGAACATAAGAAGAATTTGAATACTATTCTAAAGACATTGTGAAGGGAAAATCTATATGAAAATTCAAGTAAATATGAGTTCCATATGGGGTAAGTATTATTCATGGGGCATGTTATCACCTGCAAAGGTATATCTATGGACCCTTCCAAAAAAAGTAAATTGAAGAGTGTCCTATGAAAACATATGTTATGGCGATCTACAGTATCCTAGGTCTGGGTGGGTATTATCAACATTTTGTGATGAACTTTTCCTAATTTTCAAACCCAATGACCAAGATGACATGGAAGGGGGTAAATTTTTTATGGACTTAGGAATGTGAAGATTGTTTTATAGAGTTGAAAAAGAAGTTTATCACTATGCCATTACTCACACTCTCAAAAAGTGGAGAAATACTTTTGTTGTTAAATGGTGATAAAAATAAGGTCTTAGGATGTGTTCTGATGAAAAATGATAAAGTTAAATCCTATGCCTCATGGAAACTAAAAATTCATGAGAAAAAACTATTCTACACATGATCTGGAGTTGTAAATTGTGATCATTGCATTGAAAATCTATAAGCATTATCTCTATGGGGAAAAGTCTAAGATATATACTGATCATAATAGTCTTAAATATATATTCACCAAGAAAGATCATAATATTCACTAGTGAAGATGATTAGATATAATCAAGTATTATGACTACTCAATCCACTACCATCCCGTTAAGGAAAATAAGGTGGAAGATGCTCTATGTAAAAAGAATCCTACATCATTATCAATGACGATAATTGAAAAGGATCCAATCTTATTAGATTTTATAAGGATGGAAATGAGAATAATTAAAGGAGGAACATCATAAATCCTTTTTGAAATTATTTCTCATCCATCCCTCATGGAGGAAATAAATGATACTCAAAGAAAATACGTGGACATCCTGAAATTGGCGTAAGCTATTAAAAATGGGAGATCCTCTAAGTTCAAGATTGATGAGGAAGGAGTTGTAATAGTTGGGTCATGATTATGTCTACCATCTGATCCATAGATAAAGAAATATATTTTGAATGACGCACATAGATCAACCCTCTATATTTTCTAAGGGAGCACAAAGATGTATTGAGATCATAGAGAGAACTTTTGGTGGGACAATATAAAGAATGAGATTGTTGAGTATACATCAAAGTGCCTGGTATATCAAAAAGTGAAGGATGAAAGGCAAAATTATAATGGGATGATGAATCCACTACTCATACCAATATGGAAGTGATAGAACATTACCATTGAAATTTTCATAGGACTTATAAGGAAATCTAGAGGAAACAATGTTATATGTGTCATTGTGGATCATCTTAAAAAGATAGCTCACTTTATCACAATTTGAGAGGACTTGTCATTGGATCTACTTACACAGATATGTCAAAGAGGTGGTAAGGCTTCATGGATTACCATAATCTACTATATCATATGGATATATGATATTCACCTTGATGTTCAGGAAAAGACCTCAACATTCTCTAAGCACGTAACTAAAATTTAGTGTGACCTATCTTCCTCAAACTGATGGAAAATCTGAGAAAACTATTTAGAGACTACAAGACACGACGAGAGAGTGTTATGTGGAAATCAAAGGAGGAGAGTACCAACTTCTTACTTTGGTTGAATTCTTCTACAAAAACTGTTTCTACTTGAGCATCCGAATGGAAAAATATGAATCCCTTTATGGGAAAAGGTGAAGAACACTGGCATGTTGGGATGAAGTTGGTGATAGTAATCTTCAAGAACCTGAAATGGATGAAGAAATTGTGAAGGTGAAAACAATTCGGCAACAAATAAAGGCATCCAAAACTCGACTGAATAGTTATGAAAACAATAATCGATGGCTCCTTGAGTCCAAAATTGGAGATGTGGTATTCTTATGCATATCTCTAGGGAAGAATGTTAGGAGGTTTTGGAAGAATGGAATGCTAATTCCCAGGTACATCATCCCCTTCAAGATTCATGATCATATCAGGGTTGTGGACTATATAATGGGACTTCAACCTACCATATCTAAATTATGTGATGTATTCCATGTATCCCTCTTAAGGGAGTATATACCAGATCCTTCCCATGTACACTCTTAAGAGGTGGTACAGTTTGAGAATGATCTTCCTTATGAGGATCATCTTGTGAAGACCATGGATCGTAGAGATACTTTAATAAGAAAAAAGACTACACACCTAGTGAAAGTACTATGGATGAACCATATGTATAATGAGGCTACATGGGAACAGTAGGTGGTAATGATGGAAAAGTATCGGCAGATGTTTTTGTCTTAGAATGTAAATCAAAATTTCGGGGGAGAAATTTCATAAGTAGGGAATAATGTAAAGACCCAATGTTTTATAATTGGATATTACTTTCTTATAATTATGTCAAATAATCACATGAAATCAAAACTCAATGAACTACTAAGTACTATGTGACCTTCAATCATAATTTTTTCACTTCCGTGATTCGAATTTCAAAAATCTGACATGCACAGTTGCGATCAGTAAGATTTTGGAGTCCAATAATACAAACATAATTTTAGATGAATAGTAACAAACCCTTATGAATAGTAATTTCACCCTAATGAATACTAATATGACCCTTATTAATAGTATATTGGCCATGTAAATAGTAACCTTACTAATGAAATTATAAATTTTATCCATCTTATAAGTGACAATATAATAGTTTTGGTATTTATATAAGTCATAAATGTTTAATTAAAATTTTATGTATAATTTAATAATTAAAAAATGAAAATTTATTTTTATAAAATTCCTTCATAAATTATTTTTTATATTTCTTATGATTATAGGATAATTTTATGAGACCATAGTTAATTTTTCAAAGTATTATAATATCATTTATAATTTTAAAATATGTATTTTTCAAGTAAATTGTGATTTTATATAAAACATATGTTTCCCATATTTAGAAAAAAATCATAAAATGGAGTTCATTTTTTGATTCTACACATCGAAAAATGGTTGCGGTGAATTATTTTTATTTTTCTAAAATACATGATTTCTTGGTGAATAGTAAATTGTTATAATTATATATAAATGTTAAAATGTGAATTTCTGCAACGTGATTTAGTTAAGAACTATTTAAATTTCCTTTGGATAAAACTCGCATTCTCTTATTACTATTATTTTTCACAACAATACTTTTTATTTCTTGTATTTTGTAAAAATAATAAACTAATGATTAAAATATTAATAAAACCCTCCTCCCCTCCACTAAAAACCTACCCACACTCCCTTATTCCCTTCACTCCTCTCAATCCTTGTGCCATTCCAAAATTTTATTCAAATATCTCCCCAAGATCCTCCTTGCATTAAGAAACCCTTGGTATCCTCGAAAGAACAAATCCTCTCCCCTTAAGTTTCTCTCAAGGATGACTAATTCAAGATGTAAATTCATCTTTTCAATTATTTTACTTTCCTTTCAAGTTCCATTGTTTTCTTTTCTATCCTTAACTATCCTCATAAAAATGTTATGAAATCTCTATTAACATGTATATAATTGAATTTTGTTATGATAATTTAATATGTTATTATTGTCTCTCGTTTACCTTTCAGTTATACTAGTAGTAAAAACGCCATCTGAGATGTGTGAATTTTCCACATTCAAGGATGATGGAATTTCAATTGCCATTATCATGTTCAGTTATGGAAATAAAACCATTCATAGGGTTGGAATTATTTATAATATATGTATAATGTATCATTCATGGTTTTGGAATCTTTTTTTACACATGGTTTTTATTTATAAAACAAAATATGTTATTTGTGATCAAAAATCGCCAATTAACCCAAAAGGGTATCAGTAATTTTTTATATAATGATTCAACATCACTCCAAGTTAGCCAATTAAATTTACGACCATGAAACCTTATGGAAGTTAATTAATTAAATATAACTCCAATTCTAGACAACTATCCTTATTTTAGATGACTCTTAATTCATGTATATAAGTAAACCGATCAAGAAACAAATGGACCCCAACATTCAAATTTTACCTCATAACTAATCAAAAAGGTTATGAATGTACTCAAAATAGTTACCCTAAATCAATTATATTTAAATTAGGTTCTAAAAATATTAATTAATGAACCTAATTTTATTATTTATGTCATTAATATCAAGATGGTAACACCTTCAGACATAAGGTAAGGGATTTTACCCAAACCTCCATTATTCCTTCGGGTTGTTATTACTCTCTTTATACCCAAATTAAATACTATATTATATTTATTTATATCTTATAATTTCTGTCTATATGTACAAACTCGTGTATCGATGTCCATTAATCATTCTCTTTCATGGATATACATGCCTTTAAGTGATTCCTTCCTCAATACTTCCCGATAAGAAAACCTGTTTTGAGGGAACATCCTAAATTTCTTTTACCCAATTTCAAGTGAACTCTACCATATGTTTTAAGAAACAATTTATTTTATAAAATATCTCTTTATACTATGAAAAACTTCGTTTTTCAATTCTATTATTATATAAAATATTATTCCCTTTTAAATTTTAAATGCTCTTTAGTATTCTTCATAAATCCTCACTAAAATGTTTGAATGCTAATATTTCTTAAATACTCATTCTAAATGTTATCACTTCTATTTTAAATAACTTACAATGATATATGCCTACATGTGATCTAATTATTATCCTTCATATATACTTGTATGATATTCCCATTAAATGATGCTTTATGACATGATTATGATACCCATTTCATTCCATGGGTTCCCTTATGTTTATATATGATTGATTATGTATGACTCATGATGTGGAAAGAATATTCATGAACATGTTGAGATGGGTTCACTCAGAAAACACTTCAAGGCACTAGGAAAAATTGAGTCTCATGAGACATTATGTGCAACGGTCTTGGCATTTAGCCTTGAATTTTTCTACCATGTGCAATGGTCTTGGTGGAGAACCTTGACATGTGCTCCAATATGTGAAACAAGCCTTGACTCATGATAAATTAAATTTTTATGTTATTGTAACAATATTATCACTCCATGTTTATATGAATTTATCTTTATATGTTCTGATTTCACATGTTCCATGCATTTTTATATAATTATAACATGCCTTCAAACCCATGTGCTAAAGTTTTATTCTTATGCATAGTCCCTTATAGGGATTTTTAGCTTACCCATTTTTTCATGTTATCCCTAGGTTATACTATGTCGGTGTATGAGCATAATGGATGTTAGGAGATGAAAATGATGACTAAATAATTAAATGGTTTTTGTTTTCTATTTCATGTACCTAGTCTTCAAAGACACTAGACTTCACCATCAATGGCTTATAATCTGATGTTTAATCAGGCTTAAAAACATGAAATGATATGTTAAATGTCTAGGGTCACTTTAACATAGATCACTTGATAAGGGTCGGAATCATACCAAAAAATTATCTGACAAATGTAAACTATCTTGAAAAGAATTGTACCTATTTGTATGATCCTATATGTATGCCACCAACCTGATTCTCTCCATAATCAAAAATTGTCCCATAAACCTAGGTGCAAGCTTTATCTATATCTATATCCTATAGTGACTCAAATTAGGTGAAACTTAAAGGAATACATGATCACCCTCAGTATATTGTAGAGCTCATCGATATCTATCTTCATAAAATTTTTTATATTTTGATTCACTATCATATGTTACTGAATAAGTTTTACCTACTCCGATGAAAACTTCACCAGACATGGTACCAACAAATATTACTCACCAGCCTCCATCCAGCATATAGATGATATACATGTCCTTCTATAATCTAGCTCAAATTCTTCCATTAGAATACTTTTCTGATATCTATTGTTATATACAAACTCCACTAAATCAAGGTTCTTCTTTCAAGGCCAACCAAAGTCAAAAAAAAAGATGATTGTAGCATATCCTCAAGCTCTTATATAGTATGATCAGACTGAGAAACTATCTGTGGGTGAAATTTCATACTCAATAAAACCTATGTGGCCAATCATTTCTATTACCCCTTATAGAATTTTGAAGTAATATATGTATCATAGTCTGAATATATATTCCCTTGAACTCCATGTAGACAGACTATCTCCCAAAATAATAGTTCTCCCTACTACTCCATTGAGAAAGTCTCTCATAATTGTATGAAGATATCTACCATCATTATTCATTCCACAATGAAACAAATATCATCGTTCTTATGATTCATCCTCATAAGACCCACCCCAAAATACATTGTCACATCATCCCACATCCACTACAGGCTGGGAAACTACTGTAGAAAATCCCCAGGTCGTTGATGATCTATCGTCACCTGCTCGTAGGTGTAGCATTATGTCACGAACCCTATTATATCATTTTTCATGTCTAGCCACTAAAACTATTTTTTTCATAAATGGTTCATTTTATTCACACCTGGATGTGCCACCCATTTTTAGGAATGAAAATGATTCATCTGCTCCTCCCACATGCTTGTAGTCACAACAACCCATTTTTTGACATATATGATCTCATCCTCACATATTCTCCAATATGATGAGGACTCTCAACCTTCAAGGATTTTCCCTCAATGTCAAAAACTCCATATCCTCATACGGTCTATCTCTGATCTATCTAATTTTTTTAGACACCACTTATTTTGACACAAGAATTATCTAGTCTTGACTCTCTTAAATGAAAACATACATCTCAGTCTGTAATGTCATAATCATCCACTAAACACTAGAATCATTTACTTCTTAAGGCTGAGATTTCATAAAAAAACATCATTAGCACTATTACCCTTTACCGACATATATTCTATCATAAAATCAAATGTATTCTTAAAATCTACACATATATTCTATTAGATATTCATGTTTCATTATGATATGATATAATTCAAGCACTTGTAATTCATATACACCATTAATTTCTCACCGAAAAAATAATTTCTCCAACACTTCAATGAATAATCTACTACATCCAACTTGAGGTCATGCATATGGTAGTTCCATTCATGAGGCATCAAATGTTGATAGCCATATTTCATAACTCAATCTCCCATCATCAACACTGATCCAAGAACTATCCTAGAATAATCAAAATGCTCCATATGCTCACCACCACGATCAGTAGAATCATGATCATTGATGATGTAAGACACATATTCAACACCTAGACCGTCTTCCTGCATGATTACAACCATTAAAATAGTATCCCATTTTTGGTCAAGCACATATGTGGTGCTAAAAATATGGAAAACCCCTACATGAACTGATGATAATACCCAACTAAAACTAGAAAACTTTAGATATCAAAACATTATTTGATTTATCCCAACAAAAAACAACATATACATTCTCTAGATCCACTGAAATATATACCTCTGAGATTTTGTGGCCTAATAGGTGTACCTAATCAATCCAAAACTGAAACTTAGATAGCTTGGAGTATAGTCGATCCTCTATCAGTGTACTCATAATGATGTCATGATATTGGGCCTGATTTTCATGAGTCTTGGAGTACACCAAGTTGTCATCCAAAAACTCTACCACAAAAATATCTAGGTATGGATTAAAGATCATGTTCATCAAGGACATAAACACTCCTAGTTTGTTTTTCAACCCAAAAGGCATTACAAAAAAATCATATAGGCCATACCCACTTTTCAAAGAGGACATATTATATTAGAAGCCTGATATCTCATCTGATGATAACATGATAGAAATTATATCTTGGAAAAGACACATGCTCCTCTCAACTGGCCGAACAGATCGCGGATATGTGGAAGGGGATATGAGTTCATAACATTCATCAGGTTCAATATTCAGTAATTAGAAGAAATTCATAAACTCTAATTCATCATCATAGGAAAAAAATAGTGAACCCCAAGGTGATATACTTGGTAAGATAAATACCTCATCCTCTAACTCCTCCATCTGAGTCTTGATCTGCTGAAGTTCTTTCAGTGTCATTCAATATGGTGGAATTGAAATAATCTCACCCCCTTGAATGATATCAATAGTTAATTCCACATCTCTCTCAGGTGAAAACCCTAATATTTTGTGAGAAAAAATATTGAAACCTCTCCATTATAACTAGAATGAAATATTTCATAACACCCCAATCATCCAACAATAGACTTGCGTCCTGGGATGTGATCTCCCCCAGTTGATGAGTAATTCCCCCTACTCAACCTTCTAGGATATCCCACTCTCCATGGTGAATGTAATGACCCCCTAAGATATGTAAAATTCACTCTCATATTGTATCAATCAGTTTGGGGTCCGTATTACGTTAACCACTTCATAGAAAAATTAGGGTGATGCCTCACAGATCAAAAATATAGAGATTATAGTGAAAATAATACTCCTTAATATCAAGAGAACACCCCTTCCACAAACAGATGTCTCTAGACCATACTACCAATGGAATCTCTATTGCCATACCCCTGGAAAAAAACTCCTCTATCAGGATCAAACCATTAAAAATTCATATATAAAGGATTGAGAGGAACCAGTATCAAATAAGGAACTAGCTATTATAGAATCTGCAACAATAGATCCGATAATTTTCTATGGTCCAGCCTCTCTGTCCACAATTTTCAGTTGAATGGATTGTAAATGTCCTATCTCGCTTCCCTATGATGCAGGTGGAATCTTCTGAGCTATGCCACTCCACTAATATGAGTAATATTTCCTAGAACAACCACGTCTACTACACGTACCTTCTCACCTAGTAGAGCACTACCTTCAAGACTGATATGGAGTAGATGATCCCCTTCCCAGACACAAGTTCTATATAGATTCTCTATCACTTACCATATGTTGTTGGTTATAGTAGAACCACTATAGATTTCCCATCTTACTGCACCCTTATAACTATGCTGGTTGTCAAGGATAATGTTTATGAATGTTTCTCGGCCTACGGTACTGGTGGAAACCACTCATGTAAGATGTTTTATAACTGACCCTACCCCATTTCTACTCTTTTTTTATTAATCTGGGAGAAATTATAATAATGAAATTCCCTAATTTTAAAATTCATGCCTTTTGACCATGTAGAAGGAACCAACTATCCACAACTAGAATCTTTCTTCGTGTTCCCCTCAAATATAAGTCCATGATTCACCACCTTTGGAAAATTATTAAATAGGAATATATTTATATGGGGAATAATCTCACACTTAATTCCACCATAAAACCATATTTTCATAGTAGCATCATCTCCTTCGAATTTTGGAACAAATCTCTACAAATCTATAAAGGTTCCAATATAGTTAATTATATATGTACTCTTATGATTCAACCTCATAAACTATCCTACTATCTATTACAAAAGTTTTTATTTTGGATAAATGTGCTCTAGGAAATTCTCTTAAAAATTGGCCCATTATATAGCTTCTAGTTGGCTATCCCAGGACTAGAGGTCACACCATAGCTTTTCTTGATTATGTAACTTATAAGTAGACAATTTCAATCTCTTCTTAGAAAGATTCTCCATGTGGTCAAATGTAGTCTGGATATAATAACACTAGAACTAAGTTCCCTTAGGTCCACCATCTGAAGTACAAGTCAGAGGGTTTGGTAACTAAAACTCCCTCATTAGGTCAAACAAGAAATACACAACCTGGCCCGGGTCTCATTCCATGAATTACATGTAGAGAGAAATGCTCTCCCAACAATGCTCCCCTACTACCTCAACAAACACTATCAGTGCCTCAGATTCCACTACTGGTGGATCTTATCCATCCTTATCCTCCAATAATTCTCTCAACAAGCATCGTTGAGAAGACATATTATTTAAAATTCCAAACACACATAAGAGGAAACATAATACTACTTTATCAAATTTATGTAAGTGGTAAATCACATCAATTCTCAAAACGTCTTTCCTCGAACATCACCACACAGTCAAAACTGATGAGCTATCATTAACCTTAACAATATTACACATGGTGAGTGGTTAATAAGGGTAAATACATTATAATATCATGTTTCTCACTAGAAATCCATTTATTCTTTTCATTCATCATTTTACAATCATTTTCAATTTAATGTTAGGCACCAAATCCATTCATTTTCACAATCATAGAAATTTTTTTCATGTTCAACAACTTACCCAAAAACCTGTTTCACCGTGAATGACTAAAATAATGCATATCATAATATTTCTGAGTGCATAAAATGATGCACAAAACTCAAATCTCATTCCATACTAGGACATGAGTTAATTATCAATAATTTTTAGAGATATTAATCACATCACAAAACAAGTGTGTCGTCCAATGTTAAATAATATTCAACTGTAACAGCAAAAAATAAAAATAAAAATAATCCCACTATAGGGTACTTGGGTTTCCCCCCATAAATGGGTATAAAACTCCCATTACCATGGTCATAAAAATTTCCGACTATTCCTTGTATCATATCTACCTTTCCCAGATATTATGAAAAAAAATAATGTAAATAAAACAACTCTTTTACCACTTTTAACATCCCAACCTAGTTTCCACACATGAGTGCCCAAAGCCAGTCTACTACCAGACCTCAGGAAAACCTCCCTGTATTCCAGAGGATGCTGACTAGTTATGAGTGTCTATTATCAATCATGGTGAGACTATACCCTCTTTTATTAGAGTTATACACCAATAAAAAATAGGAAACAATAACTGAATAAAATATAACCATAAACAGAATAGTATCAGTATTACAAGATGACCCAAAAATGGAAGTACAAAAACAAATCTGATCTGTATATATGACTTGCAAAATTACATGCCAACAATCAAAATGAAAACACAAAAGTGAATATCCTAAAAACTCCCAAGTGGGTATCAAACCACTTTTGGGTACCTCATCACGGTCCATCCCCAATATCAGTAATCTATTATAGGTACCTTGCCCTTATCATGTCCTGCAAACACTAAATCTATTTGTGTACCAATCAAGTATCCCAATTAGGGTGTGACTAAAAGTCAGCAGGACACTAAAAACATCATCTAAATAAATACCTAGTCAATATCAGTGTTTGTAATTGTATAATGAAATTAGTACAATTCATATGTAAACTATTGTCATATTTTCAATTATCCTTTATTTAAAAACATAAACCCCTGGGTTTCTGAGGACACCCAAACCTCAATACATGTTTCAACCTCTTCTAATTTCTAAGCCATTTCGCATTATTAATTCACAATTCATTTAAAAAATGGGATTTCATTATCTATTTCATTCAAATTCATTATATAGATAACCATAACCATATTCCAATTTCATTACATTAACATAGATCATCATGTATAGTTCACCATTAGTATTTGGAGTATCAATCCCCATCTCAAACATCATTGGTATTCAGAGCATCAGTCCTTTTCCAACACATCATGGCTACTTGGAGAATCATTCCTTCTCCCATTCAATTTTCATGCATGACTTAGGTCTATAACACCATGTCTTAAACACCATAGTTATATGAAGCATCATTCCATGTCCCACACCCAATTTTATTAATAAATAAAATATGTTACATGCATCAAATTTATCACATGCATCGCATATATCACAAGTATCACATAAATCACATTAATTGATTAAAAATTAATTAATCCTAGAAACACCATTAATTAATTAATTAATTAAACAAGAAAATCACTAATTCATCAATTAATTGGACACATCAATTCTATTAATAAATTCAACAATTAATTATGTATTTTAACATCATTAATTATTAAAAAATTCAATTATCACATCAATTGAATTAATTAATATCCAATTAATTAGTCTCCACAATTCCATTAATTTATTCACCAATTCATTAATCAAATTACAACCATTTATTAGTTCAACAATTAATTAATAAAATAAATATTTAAAGTATTAATATCAATTGGTTATTCCTTTTCAAAAATATTAATTTCATAAGAATTATCTCAAAAAATAAATATTCATAATTCCTTATTCAATATTACAATATTTAACTCACAATTCACTATCCCCCATTCCATTATTCCATACTTTTATAATTAATTCATCAATTAATCATATGAATTATCTATTTCATTACTCAATAAAATTCCCAATAACAAAATTAATTAATTGACCAAATTAATTAATTCAATTTTGGAATTACAGTGGCTAAAAAACACTAGAAATTCTATAATCACAAACAAGTAATTTAAATCATGACTATGAGATTTGAATAATAGTCCACCAACAACAAAATTTATAAAGAAATATCGCCAATGGAAGCCTCCAAATTGATGTAAGACGGTCGAATCAATGAATGGAATAATAGATCCATACCAATACATGGGATCAAGATCAATCCACAAACCCACAACTATCAAGGATTTTGTAGCTTCATTGGAAGAAGGATATATGGAATTCAAAAAATGAAAAAATGGATTACCATGTATCCAACAACAATTATCAATGGTAAGAGATGATAAAATCACTTCCAATCCTATATGAGACACCCTAGGTGTAGTGGAGAATAGTTGTATTAGAAAAAAATGACACTTCATCGAAAATGAATTTTTAAAATAGCAGGTCTTTCATTTATAATGAGTTTAATGTTATTTCAAGTCATATAAGAGTTTTTAATGAAATGTGACCAAAAACCCATAGCCTCAGATTATTTTTATTAAAACACTCAAACAATTACATTATGTTTAATTCATCTACACACTGTGTAAATGTTCTTCAGTGGGTTTTCCAGCCTATTTTTCATTTTAAACAAACTGAAAAAAAATTAATAGTTCTCATCTCATAATGAACCCATGAAACAGTTGATGAGGCATTCTTGGAAAAAATATTAGGTCTTACAAAGTAATGGTGTTTTTCTCATTTTGAAGCCTAAAAACCATCCATTTTTTGGAATCACCATCAAGAATACATCATGAGTCTGAATAGATCAGTGTTCATCCCATTAGATTAGAGCTAGTACATTCTCAATTCCTTTTTCATCTTGTTTTTTATTCATTATACTGACAACACTATTTAAATTCAAGTGCATATTCCCCAATTTATGGGAATTGAACCTTTCATCTGATCTACTCTAATCTAGTCCAAACTATAGGATAATACTATATGATGATATTCATACAATCCCATGATAGTTTTTCTATGACTCATTCCTTATTTTCCATTATTTTATAAATTGTTTTCTCGTCATTCTAATTTCATCAGGAATCATTGGTTGAATTTATATATATTTCTTGTAGTCATTATGACCATGTTCTAAGAAAATTTTAATATGTGTTAATCATTTTTGGTTATTATGCCAAAAAATTCATCCACCCCATGTAGGGTAAGGAACAATATTGGTGTTTCTTGTGATTTGACAACTTTTAGCCACGTTTTATGTGTGTTTGAGCATGACCACTCTAATGGTAATCCCCCTTGTATTAAATGGAAATTGAATTTATTAATGGATTGGACCATATTTTTTCATGTGACCAACCTAAGGTAATTTCTACATTTGATAAATCAAACTAAAATGGAAATAAAAAATATGGGGTAAATATAAGAGTTCATATAATTAATGAAATCCAATGGTTGGTTTCATGTCATAGAAACTCTTCCAACGCACAGTTGAAGGTAGTGAATTGAACCAAGTTAAATTATAATAGTATAATTGAATTAATGATATGGTTTCATACCCCATTTCCATGTCACACTAATGAAATGAACGGCTTGAAATAAATTTCTTTATTTAATATTTAAGATTGTATTGAATTGACCAAATGGTAGATTTTTTGAGATTACTTAACACTTATATGAAAGGAATGGAATAAACCATTATCAAATTTAATGGTTTTATTATTTTCATCACCAAACTAATTAAATTAATTACATGTAAGGTGTAGAAGTACATGTGGTATTGGAATCATTATATTGGTTGTTTGACTTAGGTTAGCTTTATGATTCCTGAGGGAATACCTTAAGTAATCAAGGACACATTCTGATTCAAGGATGTCTATTGCATCGGTTTAGACCCACATTGGAACTGAATCATCATCTATTAGTGTATCCTTAGTATGACACTGTAATATCCCTTTTATTCAACAATATAATTCTTTTAATACACACTATAGATCATCCATGGATTCTATAGAAATGAGGTTCCTTGCATGCGTCCTTGGGTTAGGGCATTGCTTTATTGTTTTACTTTGGTTTTATTTCTTGGAATTTTTTAGATTTGATTATTGTGGAAATCCTTGGATGATTCTCCTTATATTACACTCTTACCCTTTTAGCTAGGTGATAATTACTTCTGGGTTGGAAGCGCATGAGGTTATGATTTCATGTTCATTAATTTGGAACCCTGTCATTATTAATATCCATATAGGTTTCCTTTTCACATCTAGGAACTCCTTATATTATCATATCAAGGTGATTTTCATTCTGGTTATGCCTCATGTGATGTAAATATATGAACTGAAACATATATAATACATGAACTGGTTACATTTTTAGACACCTTCGGAGGACTAAAGTAGGTACTTGGGTATTTACATTATCGTACTTCTCTATATCTATAAATGCATTTTTGCACAATATTACAATTTATAATACAAATAAAAGATGATATAGAAACCCATGGTGGTGTCCTACTTAGATTTATTCCACAACCTATATGGGAACCATTGGTACTTGGGTAGATCAAATGTATATAGGTGTTGACAACGGTATGTGAGTTTCTTCAGAAACTTGATTATGTGTTTCTTGGGATATTGCTAGTAGTAGATAACTGAGTTGTAGCTCAAGATGATGCAAATAGTTTTTGGTTTCTTTTTGGTAAATTTTTTAACATGATAGTGTGGTTCTTGTTTCCATGTTTTCTAGCTTTCTATTGACATTACATATCATCATCATCTTATATATTTATATAAGCTGCATCCTATTTATTATTATTATTATTCAGATAGATTATGTTGTTTTATCTTTTGATTTACTTATATTTCATTATCTACTTATATCCTATTATATTATAATTATTATCTATGATTTAATATACTAATGAGGGAATAGTCTCCCAACTGACACACCCTAAGCCCTTACTCCTATTTGGCAGCCTCTTACATTCTGGAAGATTCACCTAAGGTCCTGTGGCCAAACCAGCTTAGGGAAATTCTAATTAGAATCTAAGTCATAGATATCACATAATATTTAATTTAGAAAATCATAGTTAATTACATTGGAATGAATGTAGTAATCAATTCTGTATATGTTACTATTTGGGATAAAAAATTACTATAAAAAGATTTTATGATTTTCATATTACATACGTTTTACATGGGATATGATCTAATAATATCATTATTTTTATTTATCTAGATATTTTATTATTTTTATGAATATATATTTATGAAATAAATTGATTTTATATGGTTTATGTAATTATTATATTTTTTAATTGTTATGAAATATGTTTCATATCATTGAGTTATGATTTTATCATTAAATAAATGTTTTATAATATATTGGAAGACATTTGTATGGTTTTAATTATGGTGTGGTTGGGACCATAAATATATATCGCTCCAATATATTAGTTAAAATCAATATCTCTAGATATAATAAAATTATAATGAGGAGTGAACCCAGTTCAATAAAGGACATTGTCCACTAAAATACTCTTGGGAGTGAAAATTGAATAAGGAAATAATGGAATAAAGAGTGAACCCAATATACTTTGATTTCCTTAAAAGTGATCCTTGATTGAGGAAATTATTGTATACACATATGTGTATGAATAAAACTCATTTTTTTATGATTATGATGTTTTTTCATCGATAATTATTGAATAATAATGTTTCCCCAAACATAAGAATGATTTATTTTATTAGTCTATGGTTTATGACTAATTATGTTTGACTGGTTGGGTATGATTATAATATTTTATGATCATTTTATCATAGCATTATTCTTAACTTAAGATCACTTCTGATCATTTATTGATATCTATTCTATTTACGTTTTTTTATATCTAGTCCCATCTTTCCCTATGTTACCTTTCCCTATGTAATAATGAAATTTTTTAATTGGGGTATATCTAAGAATTGTCCTATTAGAGAATATCATTAGGGGAGATGTTGATGATCATCATGAAATAATATGATTATGTATCTAGTCTTCAATGACACTAATCAATTATGGTTTGGGGGCATGTAATTTTCATTATGTACTTAATAATATTCTAAAATGATGTGATATTTATGTATGAATTTATTGGGTTACATCAGTTGGTATCATAGAAAGGTTTAGCTAATATTTGGGGATCATGATTTGAAATATTTATTAAATACCCCTATGATAAGACTGTTCTAAATAAAATATCCTTATGTTTTACTATGGTATGGATTTTGTGGTTTTCTATGAAATAATCCCTTCCTAAATACTTGTATTTGACATGGGTTTCAAATAGTTTCATCTTGGGGTAATAACCATAAAAATAATTGGTTAAGTGTATCTAAACCAATATTCTATTGCATGGGGAATAATCCCTTAATATGTTTGTGTTTTAACACTCCTTGGGTATATTCTTAGTTTAATTCGTTTTTTATTTGTAAACCATTATAAATATTTTAATAGATGATAACCATGAATGTATTAGGTTAACCCTAAGGATTCATAAATTCAAAAGTAGGTGTTGTGATATATACAACCAAATAATAATATCTGATGAATTTATTATTACTAACAATAGTTATTGATGAGAAAATTCTACATTTATTTGTTAGTCAACGTATATAACAATGTGGAATCATTAAAACATTGAATTTGTCTTTCAATGATACATACATCCTTATGAGAAACCAAATAAATTGGATCTAGGAATTGAAATATTACTACTATGCTCCCAAAATTCATTCCAACTATAGATGTTAAAATGAATCATGTTGATATTTCAAATGAACAAAGGAAGGAACAACTCACTATATAGTGTTTTATACAGGAACTTGAACCTTCCTTCAGTGGTCTCTCTAATGCACTAACTATAGAGAAATGGATTAGCACCACTGAAATGATATTTTCCATTATCTAGTGTTCATAACATTAAGTATTAATATTGATTGTATATAATTTGGAATGTGAATCATATCATTCGTGTAATATTATCAAGAATATGAGGTGAGAGGTGGAAATAGACTCCATAAAATGTGATGAGTTTATGAATTTATTTTCAGTATGTATTTTCCCCAAATTCATCATTTAAAATGGATATGTAATTCTTAGGACATGAATAAATGGATGATCAGTCTATCAGTAACTATGAAGAAAATATCACTATAAATTCAAAGCATTCTATTAGTTTCATCATCGACCCTAAAGAAAATGTTGATTAATTCATTAGGGGATTTTATCTCAGACTCTAAATGGAATTTCAAATATGTGACTTTGAAACCCATGGAAAATAGTTTAACTATCAATATAGAAATAAAAATTTTGGACTCTTAGAGTTATCTTGGTTTTTGGGATGAAATGGAAAATATGGTATTTCAAGGAAATTATTATTATAAAATCCTTACTGGATAGAAAATATATTTTCCATGATGATAGAATTTTCAAAGTAAGCATAGTGGACATTTCTATAAGGTGTATGGTAAATTATTTATCAATTGAAAATATTTCAATAAAGAAAAATAATTTTCAAGTCATGTGAAGAGTCCAATCAAGGGAAGTAATGTTGAAATATCATAACTAAATATATTGTCCACAATAAATTTTTATCATATCAATGAGTATAGACATTGAAAAAAATTTCATTTTTAGTAAAAAGTCTTTGTGATAGAAAACTCTTAATCCTAATGATAATGGAAAATCAAATCTGATCATAACTAATAAAATGGATCACGAGAATTATGTGGTGAAAGGTATATAAGTTAAGCACTCTATATGAAGAATTTTTTTATTTGATTATAGATCAACCCACTCATTTCATCCAAATAATTTACTAAGGGTGTTATGTCACCCCAAAGTTTATAGATGTTGTTTTGGTATTAAAATATTATAATTTTTTGATGATGACATCCCAACTCTATAGATTCTCTACAATATAATTTTTTAGGAATGTACATTCAACAATGATTTTTATTCTTTCACTATTTTAATTTGATGTTATTCTGGGTGTGGATTATATTTTTCTATATAGGAAAATATCATTTTCTATAGAATGAAATTCATATTTTATATTCTAAATCAAACAATAACCATTATTTATTGAAAATATGAATATGAACTTCCAAAGGATGTTACATCCACTAAAATGGTTTGAATACATATTAATTTTAGATATTAATCTTAAATAGTAGGGTAAAAAATTAAAATCAAAGACAGTATTATTCTATGGGATTACAATAATGTAATTCCAGAATAATATTCATGTCTTTTTCTAAATCATGAGGTTGAGTTTTCAATATAAATACTACTTTGTACTATAACTATTTCCTGGACAACATATAGAATTTCCATGTTTAACATTCAAAAATTGTAGAATAAACACAAAGAATAAATTTACAAGGGATCTATTAATTGTACTAATTCCCTATGGGGTGCACATATACTTTTTTTGTTGTTAATATATTTAGATCAATGAAATTATTTATGTATTATTTTGATGTGAAAAATATTATTATCATGTATGTATCGTCTACCCCATATTGAGGAATTTTTTGATAAACCATGTATATATCTATGATTTTCCAAGATAGAACTCATTATGGTTGTTATAAATTAATGACCAGTAAAAAGTATATACCTAATAAAACCTTCAATATAAGGTAAATTCATATTTAATTTATTGTAATTACATTTATACATACCCACGATCTTTATATGATCATGGAATAAATGAATTGAGGCTTTCATGATAATCTTTATTAGTTTTATATAGTATTTATAGTTTACATTTACTTATATTCATAGAACATGGAATATCATGATAAAAATTTAATAATTTTTATAAATACTTTGATGAAGGGCATGGTTTATACTAAATATGAAAAGTTTAATTTCTGGTTTCATAAATATTAATTCTTATGTCATTAAATCTCATGTAAAAGTATATTTTTTGGATCCTTCAATGATGTAAATTGTAGAACAACGGCACACACCAACCACAACAATAGATAATCGATGTTTTCTTTGGATTAATAAACACTAACTATCCATTATAATTTATCTCACATGACTCCCTAATCAATTCACGAATCTTTTTTGGTAGGGAGTTATTTTCTTGGGAATAGATAAATGTATGGAAAACATCATGGAACTGAAAATATTGTTTGGAAAAGAACTTTTTCATACACTAACCATCAGTAATGAAAAAATTACTATCTATAGTGATGTATCACATATGGGAAAGGTATTAATCATCATTTATAATGATATGGTGATAACTTATGCCTCATTGCAATAGAAAATTCATGAGATAAATTAATTGAATAATGATTTAGAGTTAGCAACAATACCTTTTTTGTTGAAAATATATAGGATTTATATTTATAATAAACAGTGTGATATATATACTGGTCATAAAATAATGAATAATATTCCCACATAGAATATGTTTAATATTTTGAAAATATGATTTTTGGAGTTGATTCATGATTTTTACTTCTCAATACACTTCCAACCAAGGAAGGTGGACAATGTGGATAATGCCCTAAGTAAAAAAACAATGATTGGTTGTATATGATATTGATTTAAATAGGTGAAATATTTATGGATTTATAGAATAAGGATATTGATATTATATAAATAGTGATAACATATAGTTCTCTTAGCTGAATAATCAAATACCAAAGAAATTTGGTTTAAAAAATTACTAAAAGATGATATGGAACTATAAAATGAGGGAAAATTTATATTTAGTTTAGTTATTGTTGTGATGGAATGGTACGGATATGGAATCGAGTATGTGTCTCATTTATATCAGAAATTAATAAGGATTTTTGGAAGATTCAGATAGTTTATCCTTATCAATTTATTATATAAGTATAATGATATATAGAGAAAGAAAAGTTTATTTTCAGTGGGATATTTTTTAAAAATAATACTTTAGGAAATATATATTGATTTTTGGTATGATATAATGTTGGGAATGAGAGATTGAAAAATAATGGTATATTATAATCATTACCTATAACAAAAAGGAAATAGGAAAACTTTTTAATGTAATACATCGTTAAACACACCAAAATATAATAAGGGCCTAGTTTTATTTATGTTTTAGCTGATCTACTTATCAAATCAACACAATTAATTAGAATTTGGGGATATTTCTCACTTGGTAATATTTCTATGTTATATTTTGATGATGTTGTAATATTCCATGGAGTACCATAATCTATTGTATTTAATCTGGATTTGAGGTTTACATACATTTCATGGAGAACTCTTCAGTGTGATTTGGTTGAAGAGTTGCGATTCTTTATTTCATATCATCCTTAAGAAGATATTGTGTCTAAGAGGACCATTCTCACTATTGAATAATTATTGAGATCATACCCAATGTATGTCAACGTTTATCAGTATCAAAACATTCTTTTTGTGTTTTTATCATAAAGAAATTTCATTTAGTCAACATATAAATAACTCTTAATGAGTAATTTTATTATAGGATTTATAGAACTATGTTATAGGATGAAGTTAGAGAATGAATTCTATAGAGGCATGATGGAGATAAAGAAATGGAAGAGTAGGATATAGATATTTAGTAACACATCTTGGTATCACATAGTCAACATAATAGTTATTTTGACAATATTTAGTGAGATAAAGGGGATTTAATTATTGACTATGTATTCCCATGAATATCTCCTAAGAAGAAGGTTATGAGATTTGTAATAAAGGGATTATTGAGCCCTAGATATATCTATGAAATTGAAATTCATTATTTTATGAAGTTGATTTTATTTCTCTTGATGCTACCACTAAATCTCTCTTATGTTCAAGATTTGCTTCCTGTATCTCTCAAGAGAATTAACATACTAAAACCATCATGTGTGCAAAACAAAGAGGTCATACGACTACAATATGAACTGATATTAACTTTTGACCAAAGAGAGAAAGGGATGTGAAACAATACCACTGACTTGGTCAATGGTATATGGGTAAACCATAAATTTGATGAAGATATGCGATATCTCCAGTATGTAATGAGGAAGAATTGTTTTATGTTATTTTTATGGGAGTGAAATAATTTTAGTGTTTAAATTATTATAAGTGGGGTAGAATTTAATTCATTAATATATTATGATATCTTTCTCTATAAGTAAATTATATTTCTTCAATATATTGATCTATAGGATAAAATAAATTTCAAAAAACCAATATATACTATAAAATATTATTATATGATGTTTCTATTATAACATAGATATCATATTTTTTTGTATGAATATGAGTAGAAAATTATGAAAAATATTATTAAATTATTTATTTAATGAAAAATTATATACTATATCATAATAAAATATTACTCAATTTTCATAATTCATTTTATTATTCTCTTCAATAATAGTTTTCAGGGAATTCTGTGTACAAAAAAATTAATTTACACCATTTTTTTGATTTTTATTTTAGGAAATTAATATCACTTTTATAATCACCAAACCAAAATTATCTTAATGATAAATTTTTTTATTTTTATGAAATGATTTTTTTTCACTAAATAGTGAAAATTATTGAAATTTTCATAATTTTTTATTTCTTTTGATGTAAAAAATACCATTCAATTTAGAATTTATTAAAAAATTAGAATATGTATCCCTTAAATAATAATAATATAATTAATTAAAAATAAATCTAAATTATACTTATTTTGATATAATTTCATTTTATTGCTTTAAAATATATTTTTTCTAAGTACTATTCGTTTTTCAAAAAAGGTATTTCTATCTTAATAAATTAAAAAATCATAATTAGTTAATGGATTTTATGATTATAGATTATATTTTCATGAAAATTTTTTAACATTTATTTGATCATTTTTACTTGGCATGGAATTTATATAAATTCAGTTTTATGCATCCAATGCATTTTTCCAAAAAAAACAAGCTTTCATTGAGTTTAGTGCATATAATTTAAAATTAAAAAATTTCACATATATAAGATTCATCTTGTAAATTTATTCCATATTTAGAATCAAAATAATTAATATTCTTTAATAAGGGAAATGTATTTCTTGGACATAGTGAATAGTAAAAAATAGTAAATTTGTTTTATCATTGTTAAGGGTAAAATGTGTTTAACGAGGGTTATCCAATATAATAAGTTTTAAAATATTAACAACATGATTTATTTTAATAATTTAATGGTATTTATATAACATACATTGTATCTTCATAACTTTTTATTTTGGGATCCACTTAACTTGGGTAAGACGTTATTAAATTTTAATCCATTCATAATTCCTTGTGTGTCATCTCACTTCATTATAAATGGATACCACATATTCCCTATTCCAAAAACTTCATAAGGCGTCTATATTTACCAATACCTACACTAATACACTCACAAAATCCCTCCATTCTACATATATTCCATGTTTTTATTAGAATTAAATTTGTTTATGGATTTAGGTGCCATTCAAAGGTTGTCTTTTGATAAAGTGGTATAACTGTTAATAGAGTACTTTCAATTTTATATGTAATGTAACATCCCGGATCTGGGTGCCCCGAACCCGGTTCGCCACGTGACCTCAAGCACATTTCCCCAAACACCAGAGGTTGCCGACTAGAAGCGAGGTCCCAGGTCTGATAGTGGGGAAACTATGCCCTCATTTGTCAAAGCATGGTGCAGCGGAATAAAATAGAAAGCATACAACAACAGCGGAAGCATTAAACCATCCACATTTAATATAACAACTACAGTAAAAGATAACCAACCAGATATATAGATATGATGCAACATGTCTCAAGTTCTATGAAAACAGACAGAACATGTTTCACAACAGTACAAAACAATACAGAGTATAACAAAGCAAAGAAAAACATCTGGTAGCATCACGAGCCTAAGCCTGGTCCCATGCTCCCATACTCCTCAATAGCAATCATGTACCTGTATAGGGACCCTTTCCCTTATCCATACCTACAGAAACGTAATCTTTTTTAGGCGAAAATCATGACCCAAAGAGGGTGTGAGAAATAATCTTAGTAGGAACCCACCAAAAGCCCGTGCTCAACTCTGTGTAAACATGCAACAACAGTGTGAAAAAGTAAATGCAATAAACTAAGCAGTACTCAAAAGTATCTAAATTAACAGTTATATTTCCATTTTATCATTCATCTAATCATTTATTATTAGGAAACCACCACATTGAGTTTCTAAGTAACTAGTCAGTGTCCTCAGACACGCAAACCCATACCCTCATGTAATCAGAATCCAACTCGTAGGTAATTGCCCTTAGGCGTAACGGATATTTCCATCAGGCATATGAAGTGTCACCCTCAGTCACAGAGTCTACTGCCCACGGGCATGGAATAATATTCCCTTAGGCTGAAATAACTACTGCCCTCAGGATAATGGAAACACTTCCCTCAGGATGAACAAGTAATCGGGCCATGCCCCACATATAAACAAGAAGTTCAAATACATTTCCTCTCAAAGAAAAAGTAATGCATAAAATAAATAAGGCATACCCTCGGGTACCCTGGCCAAACGGCTAAACAGAGGAACGCACCCCCTGGGGTGGTCCTGGATCCAAGCAGTGATCCCAAATAGCAGTTTGTTATCACATTTAAGTACCTATACAATTCTAGGTATTTTAACCGCCAAGGCCTCAGCCACACTATACCCCAACATGGGTTTCTGGCACAACAATTCACACAAACACACAACAGTTGGAAAATTAAACACCAAGCCACCTACCTTAATCGTCCCTGATCAGTATACTTTAACGACGATCCACGAAACGTCCAAGAACGAGGTAGATCTAAGGTGAAATAAAACTTGTTCAAACTCAAATAACTTCCATTAGAGGAAGAATTGGAAAGACCTACACAAGGAGGTGGGAGGTCTTACCCGTGCGGTTCCAACGTGATCAATGGAAGCGGAAACCGATTCACGACACTCGATCTAAAGATCCACAAAGGTTTGGTCGTCCTCTCCCGAGCTCCCATCTGGTTCTAAGCCAATCCTGTGAACAGGGTTGGCTACTGTCCATTTTAAGAAAAAAAACAAAGTACACGGTGTGTACTTTTGACTACACGGCGTTTACTCCCCTCATTTAACTGTTCCTCTGGCGGTACCACCAAACTGTTCATCCCTTGACATGAGTACATGGTGTGTAGTCCCGACTACATGGCATGTACTGTCACCCAGCTAGCAGTTGCTCCCACCACCTTACTATTTCGTCTACTGACTAACTACAGGTCATGTAAAGGACCACTACACGGCGTGTAGTCTGTTTTTACACCCTTAGTCACCAACAAGGCTACACACCCTATGTACTCATCCCACACTTCCAAAGTACACGGTGTGCGGAAACGTACACAGCGTGTAGTCCCAAAATTTAGGATTTTCATCCATTTTCCTTATTTTCTTGAAAACACTTAAGGAATGGACAAAAGAAGAAATACACACCTCAAAAATAAGAACTAGGTTATTACAAACATCCCCCCTTAAATCAATTCGTCCCTGAATTTCCCTTCAAAGGGTGGTGAAGATATAGCTGTGAACAACTCCGGCCACTGAGCACGTACGTTGGTCTCCTGCTCCCAGGTTTCATCTTGCACTCAGCCATGCTGCCATAGAACCCGTATGAGAGGAACTTACCGGCCTCGGATAACCTTTGTGCTCCTATCAACGATACGAATCGGATGCTCCTAAAAGGATGCATAGATCTGAAGCTCAACCTCCTCGGGCAGAAAGATGTGAGACAGGTCTGAATGATAGCGATGTAACTGAGATACATGGAAGACTTCGTGCATGGCCTAGTACCTCTGAGGTAACTACAACCGATAAGCAACCGGCCTGGCTCTCTCCAAAATCTCAAATGGCCCTGCATAGCTCGGTGAAAGTTTACCCTGTCTCCTGATCCGTCTGTGTCCCAACATCGGCGAAACACGTAGGAAAGCCTGATCCCTGACCACAAACTCCAAGGGTCGTTTCCAGCGATTATCATAAGATTTATGACGAAACTATGCGGTAGCCATCCATTTCTAAATCAAATGGACTTGCTCAGAAGTCTCCTGCACGAGACGTTGTACCAATAAAGCTTCCTCACCTGCCTCTAACCATCACAAGGCTGATCGGCATGGCCTACCATATAAATCCTCGTAAGGTGCCATCTCAATAGTTTCTTGAAAATTATTATTATAGTCAAACTCAACTAGGGGTATATGCTTATCCGAAGAGCCCCCAAAGTCCAGGATGCATGGACGCTGCATTTCCTCAAGAGCTTGTATCGTACACTCTGACTAACCATTGGTCTGAGGGTGGTAAGTTGTGCTCAGAAGCACCTGTGTACCCAGTGCCCTCTCAAAAATCTTCCAGAAACGAGATGTAAAACGGGAATCCCTATCTGAAAGTATAGAATGAGGTACCCCATGAAGACGTACGACCTCTCGGATATACAACTTCATGAGCTCGTCAACACCGAAGGACTCCTTGATTGGAAAAAAGTGAGCTACCTTTGTGAGTCTGTCCACAACAGCCCACATATAATCATTGCCTCTAGGTGACCTCGGCAACCAAGTCACAAAGTCTATCGCGACATCATCCCATTTCCACTCCGGGATGGGTAACTACTGTAACAGTCCGACTAGCCTCTGATGCTCTGCCTTCACCTGCTGACAGGTGGAACATCTCGTAACAAAACCAGCTATCTTGCTCTTCATACCTAGCCACTAGTACTGAAGCCTCAATTCATGGTACATCTTGGTAAATCCAAGATGAACTATCCAAGCTGAAGCATGAAACTCCTACATCAGCTCCTCGCGTAGATCCCCTAGAACCCACACTCGTCCATGGAAACGCAAAATTTCATCATAGCCTATCGTCCAACTAGGAGGAGGGTCCTCACTTTCCATCGACTCTCGTAGAACTAGGCCTTCGGAATCAGATAGTTGTCTCATCCTCACTCTATCCAGGAGGGTAGAAGTCACAGCTAAAGAGGAAAGATAAGTCTGCCCCTGACTGTCGTGCACCTCCAAATGCATCTCAGAGAACAAAGCCATCACCTGCCATTCACCACTGGCCTCCTGCACTGCCTATATTTGAGTCTTCCTGCTCAGTGCATCAGCTACTGCATTACCCTTACCAGGTGTATAGGCAAGCTCAAAGTCGAAGGAATAAAGGTACTCGACAAACCTTCCCTACCTCAGATTCAATTCACACTGAGTAAAAATATACTTGAGACTTTTGTGGTCGGTGAAAACCACAAAATGATCTCCCATGAGATAGTGTCTCCAACAGTGCAACGCATGAACAACTGCAGCCAACTCGAGATCATGTGTCAGGTAATTACTCTCATGTGGCCTCAACTACTAAGACCCTTACTCAACAACTCGGTCACCCTACATCAACACAGCTCCCAGCCCAATCCCTGATGCATCATAGTAAACTATATAGCTCTTCTCCTGCTCTGGGAGTATCAGAATCGGTGTTGATGTCAACTATCCCTTCAACTCCTGGAAGGCTATCTCACAAGCTTCTGACCAAACAAGCTTCACACCCTTGTTATTCAAACCCTTCAATGGTGCTGCTAAGTGAGAGAAGTCATGTATGAAGTGTCTGTAGTAACCAACCAGCCCCAAGAAACTCTGTATCTCAAACACGTTCTGGGGATGCTCCCAGGAAACTACTTCTCTCACCTTCTCTTTGTCTATTTCAACTCCTACCTCTGAGATGATATAACCCAGGAAGTGAATCTGGTTCATCCAAAAGTGGCACTTTGAGAGCTTATCATATAGCTGATTCTCTCTTAGTGTACTCAATAAGATCTCAAGATGGGTGGCATGGTTGTGTCAAGTGTGAGAGTACACTAAGATATCGTCCACCAATACTACCACAAAAGTGTCTAGATAAGGATAGAACACACGATTCATCAGATCCATGAAAACTACTGGCACATTCGTGAGTCCGAACGGCATAACCAAGTACTCATACAGAACATATCTACTTTGAAAAGCTGTAAGTGGTATATCTGATGGTCTCACGCGCAGCTGGTGATATCTTGACCTCAGGTCAATATTCGAGAACACTAATGCTCCACGAATTTGATCAAAAAGATCATCAATCCTTGGTAAGGGATATCAGTTCTTTACTATAAACTGGTTTAACTTCCAATAATCCACACAGAGTCTGAAGGTATCTTCCACCATCTTTTCAAAAAGGACATGAGAACCCCAAGGAGAAGTACTAGGTTGGATGAAACCCTTTGCCTATAACTCCTCTAACTGCCTCTTGAGCTCCTGAAACTCGGGCTTGGACATCCTATATGGAGGAATGGACACTGGTGCTACTCCTGACACAATCTCAATAGAGAAATCCACCACTCGCTCTGGAGGTATACCCGAAAAGTTGTCCGAGAAAACATCCCTGAAACGATCAACCACTGGAGGGAAATCCATCTGACAAGTCCCTTGATCATCCAGATATAAACTTAAAATATGGGCTATGACTCCACCTATCCCATGATTCTCTGGTCCCGCTCGACTCTCCTGAACATCCCACTCACCTTTGTATAGAAACTCGCTTCCCTCTGGTGATGTGAAACTCAAACTGTGACAATAGCAATCCACAAAGGCTCGAAAGGGAACCAACCAGTCCATCCTGAGAATGCCATCATAGCTCTTCATCTCTAATATATAAGGGTTTCAAAGGAAGTGACACCCACCATCCTCAAGGGGGAACCCCTTGCACTGATGCACACCAGCCATTCTAATCCACAACGGAGTGTCTAGCATCATAACAGTAGAAGAAAAAGAAACACAAAGCCCAAGGTTCTCCACCATGGGTACAGATATGAAACTATGTGTGGCACCCGTATCGAAAAGTACTGAAGATAAGACATAAGATACTAGAATAGAACCTCTAACAATAGAAGGTCTGGGATCCTGCTCTTGCGGGGTCTGTTGAACTGCATATGCATGTCCAGTGTCGCGGCCCTACGACACAACCTGGCTACCCTAAGTTGTCCCGCCCTACTGCCTCTGAGATCCTGGTGTCTGGCTACCATGGCCACGACCACCATCTCTGCCTGCACACCCTGATGTATTCTAGTTCCCTGACTGGTAAGAAGTTGCTGGTCATTCCCTTGCTCGCGGAGTCTGCACAGAACCCCTCTCACTAGCCACAGGTGGAAACACCCTGCAAAAGTTATGTAGATGACCCATCTTGCTGCAAGATCGGCACTCCACTGGGTCACATAGACACTAAGGTCTCTTGTTCCCCTATTTTCCACACTGGTAGAACCTGACTTGTCCACCTGAAACATCCCTCTGGCTGCTACTTCCACCATGAGAGAATTCCATCTATCGCTTCCTCTTGTCAGTAGAAATAGTTCCTGAGACTGGTGCTGAACCGCCCTAGCCCACACCACTAGCTTCCTGTAGGTTCCTCTATGTAATCAGTGACTGGTTCACAATAGCATGTACTGAAGGAAACCTGAAAACATTCACCAACACTCGGATGTAATACTGAAGACCATCCTCGAAGCGTCTGGCCCTCAACGTCTCATCACCCACTATAACGGGTGAAAAACGCTGAAGCTCGGTGAAATGAGCAGAATAATCCATCACCGACATAGCGCCCTACTGTAGGTTCATGATCTCTCGGGCTCTATCTTCCCTCAACGTCTCTGAGATGAAGAATTCATAGAAATCTATTTGAAAATCTTCCCATTCCATGTCCATGTGATGCTCTGACTGGGTGGTAACATCCCACCACCTCTTGGCGGAATCACGCAGCATATACATCGTGATCTTGACCATTCGCACTGGAGGCATCTCAAGATGATAAAAGATAGTCTAAATAGACCCCAGAAAAGATTCCCCATCCTGTGGTCCGTCATCCCCTGAAAACGTAGGCGGATGCTGCTGCTGGAATCTACGAGTCAGCTCTTCCATAGATGTGGCAGTCGACGGTGCTCCCTTAAAGGTCTGCATGAACCGCATAAAGCCTTCACAGAACTGTGCTTCTACGCCTGTGTCCGGTAAAACAGTTGGCGCTGCATTTGGATCTACTGGAGGATCCACTGTTAGCCCATGGACCACCATCTTTGGATTATAATCATTTCCGCTCTCCTGGAGAACAACGCGCGGTCGTCTCGGCGGCATGACTCTACAAGGTCAAACGCACACCTTTAAAACAAGATTATCAATGACCAAAAATGAAGAAACCCAAAATAGAATAGGAGGTAGAAGGCATTCAAACATTTCAAAACAAGAATACATGGCATGTATACTGACTGCATGGCATGTACTTGACTTCTCTTCCCCAGGCCGGGTCCTTCTTCATGGCTAAGCCACACGGCTCCCGTTGAACAAAACTACACAACGTGTATATCATCTACACGGCGTGTATGGTGTAATTTTCCAACTGCATGTGTCTCTTGTGACATGGCCAACTACTCGGCTTGATACTACACGGCGTGTACACCATCCCGTTTCCCAGCCACATGGCTAAGTCCACACGGTATGTCTTCGGAAAAGACTACAAGGTGTGTCCCACACGTAAACAGTGTGTACTAGACGAGCTTCGATGACCTGTGTTGTTAGTTACACGGCTGGATACATGGCTCAAACTACACGGCGTGTTCCAGATGGACACAGCGTGTACACGAAGGGATTACACCGACCCATGTTGTTAGTTACACGGCCAGATCCTAGGTCAGACTACATGGCGTGTTCGATAGTGGACACAGCGTGTATGTCTTAAGGTCTCCTTTGTCTGTGTTGTTAGTCACACAGGTGGACTCCGAGTCAACACTACATGGCGTTTACTTCTGGTAAACGGCGTGTTCTTCCCAACCAGTTCCCTTCCCCATGTCCCTGCCCACATAGTCTATAACACGAGAAGGACTACATGGCATGTACTTAGGGTACATGGAATGTACTCAAAAATCTTTCTTTTCCTCCAAAACATAAGAACATACACGGCGTGTTTAAGGTACTACACGGTGTGTATAGTGGTTTTCCAAATATTATGCCTCAAAAACTTCTCTGGAACCCAAACAATAGCAAAAAACAACACCTCAGTGTCAAATTCCGATCCGTGGGGGCCCATTCTCCCCACGAATCAAATTTTGACGTCTTATCTGTGTTATAACAAAAATAAAGAGCTAATGATCTACCAAATTCCAGTCAATGGGGGCCCATACTCCCCAAAAACCAAACTTTGGAGTCCATTACTTTAATAAGCTCATACCAAGATACCCCATCACATAACATGTATTTATCAAGAAGCTATCACAACAGCATGATTTTCTAGCACAACAATTATCACAACAACATGCAAGTTCTAATGCACCTACATGACATGGAACTATGCATAGAATGTGATTTCTGGCATGTACCTAAATTATGTATGAGATGGAATACCCTCATCTCATCGAGTTGCAACTAAATAGAACCAATGGATAAAATATAAACAGCACAATCACAAGTGCATCACCCAATGGTGAAATCAAATCAATTGTAAATTGCAAAATCAGTAAAATTGCAATACAAGGTAAATTGGCTTTTCCCTGTACATGGGATAGCTACGCCCAGGCACAGCTTATTACCAACTACCATTCTCATCATATCCCTGACTACGGCTCCAAATAATAAGTCAAAGAAAAGAACTCCTCTGATACCACTTTGTAATGTCCCGGTTCTGGGTGCCACTCAACGGGTGCCCCGAACACGGTTCGTCACGTGACCTCAAGCGCATTTCCCCAAACGCCAGAGGCTACTGACTAGCAGCGAGGGCCCAAGTCTGATAGTGTGGAAACTATGCCCTAATTTGTCAAAGTGTAGCTCAATGGAATAAAATAAAAATCATACAACAACAGCCGAAGCATTAAACCATACAAATTTAATATAACAACTGCAGTAAAAGATAACCAACCAGATATATAGATATGATTAAACATGTCTTAATTTCTAAGAAAGTAGCCAGAACATGTTACACAGTAGTACAAAACAATACAGAGTATAACAAAGCAAAGAAAAAAAGCTGGTAGCATCGCGAGCCTAAGCCCTATCCCATGCTCCCCTACTCCTCAGCAGCAATCAAGTACCTGTATAGGGACCCTTTTCCTTATCCATACCTGTAGAAACGTAACCTTTTGGGCTGAAAAGCATGACCCAAACAGGGTGTGAGAAATAATCTTAGTAGGAACCCACCAAAGTCTTGTGCTCAACTATGTGTAAACATTCTACAATACTGTTCAAAAGTAAATGCAATAAACTAAGAAGTACTCAAAAGTAACTAACATACCAGTTATATTTCAATTTTATCATTCATTTAATCATTTATTACTAAGAAACCACCACAGTGAGTTTCTACGTAACTAGTCATTGTCCTCAGACACGCAAACCCTTACCCTTAGGTAATCAGAATCCAACCCGCATGTAATTTCCCTCAGTCGTAACAGATATTTCCCTCAGGCATACGAAGTGTCTCCCTCAGGCACAAAGTCTACAGCCCACAGGTAGGGAATAATTTTCCCTCAGGCTGAAATAACTACTGCCCCCAGGCTAAAGGAAACATTGCCCTCAGGCTAAACAAGTAATCGGGTCATTCCCAACATATAAACAAGCAGTTCAAATACAATTACTCTCAAGGTAAAAGTAATGCAAAAAAAACAAGGAATACCCTCGGGTATCCTGGCCAAATGGCTAAACAGAGGAATCCACCCCCCGGGGTGGTCCTCGATCCAAGAAGCGATCCCAAACAGCATTTTATTATCACATTTAATTACCTATACAATTCTAGGTATTTTAACTGCCAAGGCCTCAGTCACATGATACCCCAACATGGGTTCGTGGCACAATAATTCACACAAATGCACAACGGTTGGAAAATTAAACACCAAGCCACCTACCTTAAACGCCCCTGATCAGTATACTCGAAGGAAGATCCAGGAAACTTCTAAGAACGAGGTAGATATGAGGTGAAAAAGAATCTTGTTAAAACTTAAAGAACTTCCATTAGAGGAAGAATTGACAGGAACTACGCAAGGAGATGGGAGGGCTTACCCGTGTGGTTCCAACATGATCGACCGAATCGGAAATGGATTCTTGACGCTTGATCTGGAGATCCATGAAGTTTCGGTCGTCCTCTCCCGGTATCCCATCCAGTTCTAAGCCAATCCTGTGAATAGGGTTGGCTAATGCCCATTTTAAGAGAAGAAAACAAAGTACATTGAATGTACTTTTGACTACACGGCGTGTACCCCCCTAATTTAACTGTTCCTCTGGGGGCACCACAAAACTGTTCATCTGTCGACATGAGTACATGGCGTGTAGTCCTGATTACACGACGGGTACTATTGCCCAGCTGGCGGCTTCTCCCACCGCCTTACTGTTTCATCTTCTGACTGACAACACGGCGTGTAAAGGACCACTACACGGCGTGTAGTCGGTATTTACACCCTTAGTCGCCAATAAGGCTACAAACTCTGTGTACTAATTCCACACTGCCAAATTACACGGAATGTGGAAAGGTAGGCGGCGTGTAGTCCCAAAATTTAGGATTTTTCCCCATTTTCCTTATTTTCTCCAAAACACTTAAGAAAAGGAGAAAAGAAGAAACTCGCACCTCAAAAATAAGAACCGGTTTCTTAAATGTAATTTAATACATATAAATATATATAATCCATTATAATATAATTTATAAAATACCATATATATTTTTAATTTTTATTATTATTATGGAAGAATTTTCCACCATATTTCCATCAAAAGGGAAATTAATTGTATTTCTCATTCATATGTGTTGACTACCACATCTGTGTAGTGATATGATTCATTTTTCATCACCGAAACTATTGGATGATTATTATGATGTATTAAATGTTTATATATGATATTAATTACATAAATATTCTTTAATAATTATAATATATTATCTAAATTATTATATTTCCATTATCTATAAAATGATAAGTTCTCTAGTACTTACGTGTTGACTTCTACCTCCTTGTGACATTATCATCATTATGCATCACAAAAAAATAGGAATAATTATAAGGGTATACAATGAATAAATATTAGACTTATTTAATTATTAATAATTTATATATTATGAAACCATGACCAATGTACATGTACCGGAACTCCAAGTGTCTTCATCGCCTATCAGCATAGAACTTGTATCAGTTCTGCTCAGTATTCATCTACTCTCGGATGACCTATGCCTTCTCAGTGGTATCTTGTACCATATCTAGACCCATGAATGGTAACTCCCCTATGTCTTTCATGTATAATGATGACCAGAAAGGCCATCAATATAGTTCCTCGAATGGTTCTATACTGATGGTTGAGTGGTAACAATTGTTGTACGCAAACTCCACTAGTAGTAGGTGGTCCTACCAACTGCGAAAAAAATCAAGAATCTAATCATGAAGCATGTACTCAAAGGATTTTATAATCCACTATGTCTAAGAATACATATATGGGTGAAATGATGTACTAAATTGCATCTAATTCCCAAATGTCGCCTCTAATCCCTGCCACAACTAGGATGAAAAGTGTGATTCACGATCAAAGAATATCGTAGATGGGACTCCATGGAGTTGAACAATCTCATGCACATATAGGTGTCTCAATCTCTCTATTTAACCCTACTATCTGATGGGTAAGAAGTGGGCTGACATGGTGATTCAGTCTATGATCACTTGAATGGTATCATTCCACTTGGATATACATGGTAATCCCATCACGAAGTCCATCAATATCACATCCCACTTCTAATATGGAACCTTAAGGGGTTGTGTCAAACTAGCTGGAACCTAGTGCTCAGCCTTCACTTCGTGACAAGTGAGGAATCTCAACACGAAATTTGTTACTTCCATCTACATCCCCATCCACTAATACTAATGTTGGATGTCCTGGTACATCATCTCCACTCATATTTGTACCACCGAAGGGGATATATGGAACTCTCTAAACACTTCCTCATGTTACACCACTGGTACAATGGTGCATCCTCTAAAAAGGATAACATGCTCCCAACCCTTCGAATATCCATTAGGGGAATTCCCTATGGACATCTCATCATGTGTAGTCTGGTATATGGAATCTCCAAGTTGTGTCTCCCTGGCTCACTATAATAGTGGACGGAAAACTACCATCGAATGAAGATAAGTTGCTTCATCTCTATCCACAAAGGATATCTGAAGTGAAGCCAAATTATCATAGGCCAAATTAAGTATACTGTGAACTCGATCTCTTACTAACAGAATATTCCACCATGCCCCCTTCATATGAGTATAGACTATCTCAAATTCATAGTCTTGGATGAACTCTATCCAATGACGTTATCTAAGGTTTATATTCTCATGAGAAAAGATATAAATGAGACCCATGTGGTTAGAGTAGATGATGAATTGTTCTCCCATATAGTAGTGTCACCACATATTCAGTGTGAAGACTACCACTACCAACTCAAGGTCTTGAGTCACAGAGATCCGCTCATGTTGTCACAACTATCATGAGCCATATGAAATCACTGCATTCCCCTACATTAGGACACAACCAATCCTAGTTCCTAATGTTTCATAGTACACTATGTTGTCAATTCCCTCCTCTAGAAGCCTCAATATAGAAGAACTCATCATGATATTCCTCAGCTGCTAAAAGCTCTGCTGGAATGATTTTTTTCTCCTATTTTTAAATTATGTCATGCATTCTTCCACTCCAGAGAAGTCGGGTACAAACCTCTGATAGTACCCAGCCAACCCATGTAAACTCTACACTTCAATAACGCTCTCGGGGGGCTCCTAAGAAATATCCACCTTGATCTTTTCTGGATCCACAGTAAATCTATCCTCTGAGATGACATGTCCCAGTAAGTGAAACTTTCATATCAATAAATCACACTTCAAGAGATTTCCATAATGTTGGTGCTCTCAGAGCATGTCTAGAAACATGCTATGGTGTATCATGTGCTTCTCCTCAGATGTTGAATACGCTAACATGTCATCAATGAAGAACACTTCAAAATAGCATATGTACGGTTGGAAGATCTTGTTCATGAGTCCATTGAACACATTTGGGGAATTTACCATGCCAAACGACATCACTATGTACTATTAGTGGTCATAGAGACATTTTAAAGTCGTCTTTGAGATTTCATCACCTCGTACTTGAAGATGGTGATAGCCGGATCGAAGGTATATCTTTGAGAACCATCTCTCTCCCTTAAACTAATCAAAGAGGTCATCAATACATTGTAGAGGCTACTTGTTCTTAACAGTTGCCAGGTTTAGGTGCTGGAAGTCCACGCATAACCTCAAGATTCCATCTTCCTTTTTAGAAAACAACAATGGGGCTTCCCATGGTGAAATGTTGGGCCTTATGAACTGCTTCATCTACAATTCCCCCAACTATACCCTCAACTCCCAGAGCTCTATAGGAGCCATTCGATATGTAGTTTTAGACATCGATGCAATATTGGGGTACTAATCAATGAAAAAATCTACCTATCTATGATGTGGTAGTCCTTGAAAATACTCAAGAAAGATATCCTTGCACTCCTCCACAACTGTGGGAAATTATGGAATTTTCTCAACCATTGTACTAATGGTTGTGCTAGCCAACTAATGAGTGATTAGATGCACCATCATATGTCTGATTCAATCCAGTGCTACAAGATCTCTATTTTCACTAGTTAAGGAAAACTTGTCCCATCTCTACGAACACACTACAATGTGCGCCTAATATAGTCAATTTGAGCATGGATTATAGATAACTAGTCCATGCCCAGAATGAAGTCATAAGGATTCAACACCACTACTGAGAGATCCCAAATGCACATTTCTCCTCTAAGAGTCGTCTCACATAGTTGGAACCAATTTTTTTATCATCAAATACATTCTTCTAGGTGTCTCTAATCATAAGGATCAAAGAAACACCTCAATTGGAATTTCTGAGCTCCAAAAGAGGTCTGTGGAAAGGAAATAATGACTGGAACCTGTGGCAATAAGAATTGCAGCTAAAGTGGAAAAGACAAATATTGTACCTCGTATCATCTCTAGGAAGTCAGTACCATAGGCCTCGACTACTTGGAGTTGAGGTCGTCCATTTATACCAGCTCCTAGAGCACATGTCATACCACTAAGGGGTGGTGGTGGCAATAAATCGCACCTACAACCAACTCCTACAAGTCATCCTGCTCCTCTTTCACATCTTCTGCCTAGTGGAATGCCTTATTCCTATATCTTACACTTCCTCAGTGGTCCCCCGACCGTCTGAAGGTACTCTGCATGATGAGTCTTGTAATCCCAATCCATGTTCCCTTGCCCACCGCATGTGTAGCACACTCTGCTCCCCTAATGACTCCCTCTACCCAAGGAACCTCGTATCGCTGACCATGAGTCCTAGGGTCATCCTCTTAATGGTTTATCCTTTTTGAGCCTCTGCGTCATCTGTTGGATACACTCCATGGATGACTCAGCCACCCGTAGCCCAGTGGTAGCTCCCACTATTGATACCTACTTATCGAGGAATCTCTCTACTATTAGAGCTTGTTGTAGCACCCCAACCTACATAGGTATGCTAAGAGAAATCATCAATGCCCTGATCTCCCATATAATTCCCTATTAAAAGGTCTATGCCCTGAAGAAAGGGACCCACACCATATCTGTAGAGTAATGGGATAGGTCTTTGAACCTCATAGAGTACTCATCCACTATTAGGATTCCCTACTATTACTAATGCAGGTCAAGTATATGCATAGAGCTCAATGTCGTGAGGAAGAACTCCTCCCTAAAAACTTTCTCAAAGTTAGAGTAGGTGAGGTTTGACTCTTCATGAGTCTAAATTTTCAAACTCCACCATATCTCTATCGAGCCCTACAAAAGGCTCACGACTAGAACAACCATCTGGTCAAGTGGCATCTTCATTAAGAAGAAGACTCACATCACCACCAACTTCTTATCCTCGGGGACAAAATGATTTATCTCCCCCTGAACCTAGGAGGTTCATTTATCCGGAACTCGTTTAAGGCAATGAGCCTATGTGCATCCCCTACCTTTAGCACTGGTATTAAATTTTAACCATCGGTCGGTGGTATTGCTAGGACACCACCCAAAAGGGCCATTTCAAGCAAAGATCCAAATACTGAAGCCTCTTCACATTGTAGACCATCCTCGAGATCACACAATTCAATCCAAGTTGGTTGTCTACATTGACGCATCCTGGAAGAGATCAAGATGAACCATGATCTATTTATTTTAATTATTTAGGTGACTCTGAATCGATAAAATCATGGGAAATACTCAAAGATGCATGAAACTAGTGTTTTCATGTACCGAGTTGGAAAATAGAATTCAGGATCCTGGTGTATGGATACGTCGGCCGCTGCAACAACACTAGACTCCCTAGACTAAAATTCAAACTCAAAACACTGAACACTTCTTCCCCCATAAAAATTTATTAACTCTTAGTTCTTCTTCTAGAATTGACCTCCTCTAATACAACTTGGTCACGACCCATCCCCCATGTCCCTTTCTGGGAAAATCCCATTCCCACATTCCATAGGTCAAGGGCTGGAAACTAGCACCGAGATGGCATATCCCAAAAAGAAAATGCATTTCCTTTGAACCTATACACATTCCCAAAGCTCAAAATATGGAAATTAAACAAGATTTAAACCACAATTATCACTACGACTACTACTAAGAGTATAGTACAAACTAAAAGTACAAAGGGGACATAATACAAGCCCTAGACCATGAAGGAAAGTACAACTTCCATAGTATATCCACTAGATACCCTACATGAAGGTTAGGTTAAGGGTAGATAATTGTTACTATAGTAGTATGTTCATCTGTACTGTATCACAGAACACAAGATAGTCCCAGAACTCCAAGTTCTCCATTGAAGCATCGATCACCTACATGAGATACGACATGTGTGGTCAAAGACCTTTGATGGGTGAGTAAAAAAATACACAATAGGGACCTCAAACCATAAAGGAAATACCACAAAGCAAGACCACACATCAAGACTACAAAGCAAAGATAGCTCACACTAGGTATAACTCAAAGTATAGAAAGAAATATTATTAGTCATAAAGCTAAAATCATCTTGTACTGTTGAAGGACTCATCCTTGATGACACAATGTTGTCTGATCGGATACTAGACCACTAAGGATTGCTCCATTGTTGGACCACTAGGTCTGTTAGGATGTTGGACTACTGAAGTCTTTTTTTATACTTTACCATTGAGGTCTTCTCAGTTGTTGTTCCATAGAGGTCTGTTTAGTTTCTTAATTACTGAGGTCTGCTCGGCTGTTGGACCACATAGGTCCTCTCTTCTTATGGACCACTTAGATCTGCTCATCTACTATACCCCTGAGGTCCTCCTGTCTTTTAGACCACTGAGGCCTTATCATCTCCTGAACCAATGATGTGCGCTCATCTATTTGACGACTGAGGTACACTTGTCTTCTAAACATTGGGGTCTTATCCTATTATGGACCAATGAATCCCTCTTATCATGTCCTTTGTGTTACAGCAATCCATCGGATTCCCGCTCTCCATAGCACTTGATTCTAGGATAATCTACTCTTCAAAACATTTTTCATATCTCAAATGCCCCCAAATACTCACATTGAGTACAAAAAAAGGAAATTCTCATCGCAAGGATCATAATCCCATAGACGATACATAAATCAAACACTCAGTATGAAATATAATTGTGTTTTAGTAAATAGGGGCCTGTTGCGTTCGGGTTCAGTTTGACTTGGTCGAACCGTCCTGACCAACCCGGAACGGGGGTCTTGCATGACCTGACCGTTTCAACCAGCCCGACCAAGTTAGGTCTGGGCCTGCCCATTCTAGTCTGGCCTAGTGGAAAGACCCATTGGGCCTACTAGAACCAGCTTGGTATTGCCATAGTTGTAGCCTGTTGGGTCCCCCCAACGACCCTGTTCGTATTTTCCATCCCAATGTGACATAGTTGGACTGGTTTATTTCTATTTGGGCCACACACTAGCCCTACCCGCATTGGTGGGATGGTTCTCCTCCAGCCCGAACTACCCAATGGCCTGTTATATTTCTATGGTCTGGCCCGCATCAGCTGGACAGTTCTACTCCAACCCAGACGTCATGCATCATCTGGTTCACGAAGACACACTCCGCCAGGGGGGCACCGCCTCCTCAGCTAGCTGGTACGCTCACACAGACCAGTATTCCATGTTACCTGTGAAAGGCCATGAGTCCCGCCCTACAGCCATGGTTCACATATAGTAGGTCCCCCCTCCACGGTTCACAGACCACTTGTCCCCCCCCCCCCACGGTCACCATACCACGGTGCCCTTGAGGTGGTCGGGTGGCCATGTCGACCTGCCGACAGCCACACGCCTCTATGCATATGTCCACTGACACCACTACGGCATGTTACGAGCACACCGCCTCCCATGTGCCTCTGCGATCTCTATGTCACGGTTGGGTACCGCTACCGCAGCTAAGTGTCGCAGCTGGGTTTCGTGGCCTGGTGTCATTGTCGTGGCCTAGTGTCTATGTCGGAGCCTCCTATCATCACCTTGTCCTTATGCAATAACCTCTTTCTGATTCCACGGCACTCTTGGAAGCATCTCTTCCCTCTCGATGTCTCCATCTCTCACTGCCTCCTTCCATGAACTGATGCGCCGATGTGAAGATGTGGTCCTTTCTGGACAATGGATACTGTCACCACCAAATTCATTGTGTCACGAACAACTGGAAGAATGAAAGAAGAGGAGAGGGGAAGGATTCCCACATAAAACACCCAAATAATTATCCAAGTATATTTTTTGTGTTATAATGGATGCATTTTTGTTATCCGGATCAAGAAGAACCCAAAAAAAAGGCAGATTAAACACTAAGATAGATATCCCCTTTATACCACATCTTTAACCATCCTACATGAATGATCAATATATGGTTTAACATGTTCGCGAGTTAACCTGCATTCATCATTTAAAAGAAAGAACAGGTAAAAGTTATTCACACTGAAAATAATGAAACCTCTACAAGGGAAATGAGATTTCTCAATGATGATCGTTCGTTATCACTCATAGATCTCCAGTCCCAAATACTGTCTCCAAGGGTGTCATCTCTATTGTCTAATTCTTTAGTGTCCGTCATTGAAGAGGTTTCCTTCATCATTCATCAGAGATATTCTAGGTTTTTCCATCAACCCTGAATTCCCTATTTAATTAAATAAGAAATAAGTGTGCACGTTGTAGCATCACCACCCTTCTCCATTAATGAGGTAAATTAATTGGATTCATCATCACTACGTCGCTACACCTCAGTGTTGAAGAGTCTCTATGTAATGAAGAAGAAAATATAATAAAATAACTATTTATGTTATTTTATTTTTCTTCCAATAAGTCTGAAAACTATCATTCATCCTTGACCCGTGCCAGTCATGGTTAGGCTCTACCTAAGAGAATCACGCCCTTACGGGCTCAACAATACTCTTGGATTTCAAATCTGGGTTACTGTTTAGGAGTTATAAGTATTTGAAAATAAAATAATCATTATTCAATTGTTTTACATACAGCCAAAAACTAATTTCCACAGTTGTCCCACGCCGGCCAATGTGAGCACCTTTCTTGGAAAATCCAGACACTCTGATTTCAACGGTGCCCTATGATTTTTGATCTAGGCACCAGTTTAAATGTTATAAAAACCCACTCATACGTTTATTTAATGAACATTAAAAATAGTTCAAAAATACGTTCCAGCCACTCTAGACCTCGGAATTAAGTGTTGTGTCACAACCTGGTCTCGAAATAATCCCATTTAATTTAAACAAATTACATGGAATTCCAGGGTTTATAGGTCAGGGTCGTTATAGTTAATATTAGAGGAATAATAGTATCTACCTTGGAAACTTGAATTACAAAAACATATATTAGGGAACATGACCCTAAGGTAGGCATTGAGTATAAATATTTAATAACATCTCATAATTTTGGTAATAAATAAATTATGTGGGTATTAATATTAATACATCTCTATATAGATACTAGAAGTGGATGTGTTGCTGGAACAGATGTACCTGGGGGTAATAACTCTAAAGAGGGAGAGTTAATCTTGACTCGAGCATAACCCAGTACATGACAATTGACCTTACTGGGAAACAGGGTTGACACTCCAAGGGGATCTCGATAGGATAATTATAATTTTCATTATAAATTATTAGGAAGTATTTGAATATATTATGATAATGAATAGCATTGGTTAATACTATGGGATATTTTATTGAAAAAAATGTGTCATTATCTATACATTCTAATAATGATTTTATGGTTTTCCCACTAAAATTATTGTTACACACACTGTTCTTTTTGGTTTTAGTCAATGGATAGAACCCAAATGAATTATGTCAAAATTTATTATAACAGGAAAAGTGTTGACAATGAGAAACTAATTGGGTTGTTTATAGTATTGAATTATATCATGTTTATGCATAAGTATTTTTTCTGAAATAGATTTAGTAACCTATACTATAAATAACTCTTAGCCTTAATAAATAATAGAATGATTGAATTTTCTAAGAGTTCAGTGGTGGGGACCCGGGATAACAAAAGGCTTTATTTTGATCATTTAATAAATTTTTAAAGACACCCAAGAAATTATCTCAATAAAATGGGAAAATTCACTATGTGTGGAAAATAAGGGAATAAAACAATTAAATACTAGGGAAAAATGAATACTATGATTGAAAGAAATAAATATCATCCTAAGGATCCATTTATTGTTTGTTTCCTTAAATGAATGGAACCTATGAATTACCTAAGTAAATATTCTATTCTAATGTGTAACCAATATACCATGGAAGGAACTATGCAGATATAAAATGGGTGAATTGTTTATTTTTTGGGATCCAAAAAAAGTGTATAAGTATTTCTCCGTTGATATATTGGTTATAAGAATAATAAATCATTTAAGGATTCTATTGAATTTTATAAATAGTTTTGAATTAACAAAAATAATGCTTATGTATAACAGCATGGGTTAATGATTTTATGATTGATCATAAGTTATAATTCATAAAAACATCCATTTAGATTTCATGCAGTAGTAAAGTCTCATAATTTTTTAGATTTATAAAGAAATTTTTTATAATAATATGTTTTAGTGGAAACATTATTTTAGGGAAAAAGTATTTAAATTTTATAGAAATAATTTTAAATGTGTTTTTGAACATTAGGGTTGATATAACCGTTAATGAAATTTTTATGATAGTCAAATAATATTCTTATAATTTGTAAATGTATAAGCTGTATTGAAAACCATTGTAATATTTTTATTTAATTATTATCCTTATTTCATGGATTTGCGTCATATTATGGAGAAATTTATAGTAACTACATATCATATCAAAAAAACCACACACATGCTGGCTGACAACCTATCGCACCTAGATTGCTATTGGGGATTGAACCAATGATAGAAGGACGATGAGGGCTTCACACCTACCACTGGCCTACATGATGTCTATGTTGATATTTCATTATTTTTTGTTGAAAAATTTAATGAATTAATATTAATGATGAAAAATTATTATTTCTTTTAAGGTTTAGAGATTAATATATTATCCATATTGGTTTTGGAAAATATATAGAGATAGAAAAAAAGGATTGTTTCTATTTTATGAATCCTATGATATGTTAGATGTGAATTTTATTTCTATATACATAAAAAATTCATTTTGGATATTTATTTCATGGAATAAGAAATGTAATGGAATTTTATAAAAACATAACCAGTGTATGAAATTGTTTATATGAAATAGAAATGTTTCATGACATTAAAATAAATAGTCAAATATAGAAAAAGGATCTTAAAATAAAATTTTATCATATTACAATCATTTCTAATGAAATGAATGAACTTTTAATTCCAATTATATTTAAGGTCTTGAGCCCCTAAACATTCCATTGATAATTCCCTTATTTATTATCAATGACCTCAATCTCTCTCTATAAATATTTATTCTTTTCCTCCATTTCCATTTCTCTTCTTTCCAATAATGTAATACTACTTGGAAAACTTGTTATGTGTTGTTCCATATGTGCTTGGTACTACCCATTATCTATTTTTAAGCAGATATTTTTCCAACCCTAAACATGATGTGGGATTTTAATGATGAAAATTTTAAATATAAACTATTGATTAGCAATATAAAATTCAGATAATGAGGATAGAACTTATTTAAGTTGGGGATAACATAACACCCTCCAATTTTGAAATATGAACATAAAATTCAATAGTTTTATGCCATAAAACAACAAGTGTAGAATGTAATATAACATACCAAGAATTTATGATAAAATTAATACTTTAAATAAATTATATCTATTTTATTTCTTTCAATGCACTCTATACAGATTTAGCTTCCATTACAAAAAACTATGTGTTTATTCAATGTCTTGGGTTTCATGTAATAACGAGTCTTACCAAATGTTATTAATATTGTTATTTAATATTACAATATATGATAGATATAAAATTGTAGGTTATGAATATGATTAAATAAATTATTAAAATATATGGTTGAATTCATTTGTTATAGGAATAATATTAGAACAGAACTAATTTTCTGTATAAAAAGTATTAATTTTCTAATGGCTATTTTGTCGCCTTTTTATGGCGCACCAAATTAAAACTAAAATTTTAAAATTTTATAAATTAATGTTTAACAACATAAATATAAATTTTTAAATCACAATTTCAACATTTTTTTAGGTTGAATTTTTAGTAATTTCATTTGATGTTTCATTTTTTGATAAAAAAGTAAAAAATATTGAATTTTAATTAAAAATTTACTTTTCAACTAAATAATTTATAATGTAAAATTATATTTTTAATTTATTTTAATGAAAAATTAGATCAATAATTAAACTATTAATCCAATTTAATTAATTTTAATCATTTTATGTTTAATTTATATATAAAAATATAGTAAACTTTTGATCCTTATCATTTTAAAAACCTGCTTTCTTTTTCTATCTGCTAGATTAATTTTAAATTCATTTTTCCCACTAATATATTTAGAATATAGAAAATGGATTCCATATTTGTAAAATAAATAATTTATATTTTATAATATGGTTATCATAATTATTGACCAAAATTATTAGTGAAAGCAGTTGTAATTTATTATAGTGATTAAGAGAAAAACAAGTTTACCATGGGACTAAACATTAAATGTAAGGTGCCAAATTACCTATAAACTTTTCTAAAGCCCATTTTATATCCATATATAGACATTATAACTTCTAGGATAAATATTTTTGAAAAATTATATCCACCTGACATGGAAAAAATCTGGTTGAACTCACTCTTTAAAAAATTTACAAGTTTTTCGATCAACACATTTATAATTGGCCACCACATCACATCCTCCTTGAATCCTTTAAACCCACTTAAGATCATCCAAGAATTAAAAAAATCACTCCAAAATTAAATAACCTCATCATAAAATGATTATATTGGGAAAAATGCACCTTACGAAGCAATTAGTGCACATCCAAGTTGGATACCCAAAGAAGAGTTGACGTTTTTATAAAATGATTTTTATTTTATTTCTTTATCCACCTCCTTTAATTTTTTTTATCTAATGATTATCTAATACCATATTTATATTTAATATAATGAGATTTTTTTATGTTAATGTTATGATATACGATCACACACACTTCAATCAAATGGGTTACAAAATCATCGTTCATATATTTTGTAGACTGTTGTAACATGAACTGATGTCGTTCGTTTCTCCATTACCACCAATGAATGTTAAGAATAATAATTGAAATAATAATTATATATTATATATATGATATTTATGATGTATTTATTCTTCTAGAATAATTTTATAAAAAATTCCATCAATATTTTCATTTTGTGGGAATATGATAATGTTGTTCTTGTGTACGACATACTACTGTCGTGCGAAGCGATGTGATTCATCCCCCCTTTACATTGAATGTATTATAGATGGGATTAATATATATATATATATATGATATATATATATATAATAAAAATTATACTCAAATTAAAATATATATTTATATATATAATTTACATTTCTTTCTTTCTATATGAAAAGAAAATAGAAACAATGTTCATGTCTATGTATGTCCTACCGTCTTAATGAACGATCTCATTTCCTACCAAATAATTCTATGAATAACTATAAATGCATATATAATTAATATATATAATTTTTTAATCACATTTAATGTTATTAGTAGTATTAAATTTTGATCTAGGTTATTATAAAAAATAACAAATCAAAAACATACACTAAAAATAATGCAACTAACACCAAATATAATGAATGTAATGAACAATTATAAAAAAACACGTCATAACATGTTATAATAAAATCATATATGATATTTTAAATATTAATATTATTCTCTTAAAAGTCTTAAAACCATTATACATCAAGTTTAAAGGTAATGAACCAAATAGGAGTGTATGGTAATGGATTTCTTCTCAATTTCATTTCATTGTTGTATATTGTAATATTTTTCACCTAATTAATTTTATATGGTTTATGTAAATCCCCTTGACATCTAATATAATTAATAACTCTTTAATAATGATATTTTAGGTTTTTATTTTTATTATATCTTCTCTAGGGATTTAAATTAAAAGTTACCAATTTGAAAAGATTTTCATAACTCAATTTCATTTCATTGGGTTATATTAATTCCTCTTTATCATTAATATTTATAGATTATGTGAATAATTTATATTGATTTTCATATGATATATTTACACATTTTTAATTTTGATTTACATTTGATACAAACAAATATTCATTGGTTAATTCTCACTTCAATGTTAAAATATTTTTAAGGGTTTAGTTCAAAATCTCATTCTAATCAAGATATTTTATTCTTGAATTTACATTAAAGAAAAATAAATAATCATTTTTAATAAACCATTTCATATTTTTCTCCATTAAGTATTCATTATAATTTTAATATGATAACACCATTTTTCACTAATTTTTACGTAATATTGTTTATAATATCTTTTAAAAAAATATAACTTCATTTCTCTCTTCAGTTGACAATACATTTTCCTACAAAACCATGTTTTCTAAAATTATTCTCAGTATTTTTCTCCATTTGAAATTTTTTTATTAAAATTCGGTTTTACCAATTTTTTATTTAAAAAAATAAAATGAATCTTCTTTTTTTTAGAAAATAGGAACTTTTCTACATTTTTACAATACTAAAAAAATGTTGTTTTCCACTTGTATAAAATTACCTCACATAATTTATTTGTAGATCACATTTAAATTTTAAGAATTTATTTTTATTGAAAATTTATTGAAAATTTATTTTAAATTTAAATGATTTTCCAAAAGTTTTTCCAAATGAAAATCATATTTTCGTCAATAATTTTTATAAAGATATTTTAATGTTAATTATATTCATAAATTACAAGAACCCACACTCAAACTATAATGGGTATAAATATTATTGATACAATCCTTATTCTTCCATTAGATGTCTAACAGTTTTTTGACCATATATAGTATTGACATTCACTTCTTTAAATTATTTTAATAGTAATTGGATTCCCCTTGAGTTGTTTACTTTTTAGTTATCCCTGAACATTAAATTTACCAAAAATGTCCCCATTTTTTATCAGGGATATGATTATTACCTAAACCATATAAAATTTTAACATTATGTTTTTGATTTTAATGTTAGTTTATTGACTATGGAAATATTGAAAAAATGTATTATTTACTCAATACAGATATTTGATAAAGATCATTTATTATGAATTAAATCAATTTTTTGATATATGAGGAACGTTTTTGACTTTTCATTATAGGCTGGGCCCTTAAATATTATTTTTCATTGATGAATCGATAGTTCTAATTATAAAAATTACATGGGAAAATTAAATGGGTTTCTACCCATAGATTGAAACCATGTTGTGAAAGGTCTTGATGGTACATGTTTTTATGTGCCTCAAGCATGATTTCCAATGTTTAATCATTTCATGCGTTTAGAATTCAGTTATTATTATCCATTAAATTTTTACTGGGAAAAATCTATTGATTAATTTCATTTTATGTTTATTGATTAAACAACATATTTTTAGTTATATAACTGTCCATATTTTATATGTACATCATTCCTATTTATCAATTACATGGAACATGTTCTCATTTAAGTACCATTACATATTGATTATAACTATTGATTCATTATTTCATCCATTATACTTAATCCTTACTGAACATTTTATCTAACCCTTATTTTGTTTCCTTTACTTGGGATTCTATAAAGATTATTGTGACTGATATGTAGGATTATTCTGAATGGAATAAATTTATTTTCAAAAAAATATGCTATAATTTTTTTATTCCAATTTAACGTAAAACTCATGTATGTATCAAGTTTACCTAGAATACAAAACTATTCAGTCCTTCTATATGTGACTCATTGTACCTTATACCAATGTTATAGTAGCATTCATCAACTTCAAATTTCTAGGGTTGGGGTTCATAAAAGATATATTGAATATTCATCTAAAAACATGTATTATTTACATGTGACATTCTTGGGTTGCCTCACTAATTATTCCACATTATTATGTATCATTATAAATGTTTTTCCAAAATTCAATGTCATGATTTATGATTTAAAATATATAGTTTATTGTGTAATATTTCATTATATTTTATTAATTAATCATTGTTTTGTTATCATATATACCTTATCATTATATACTTACTTATGATCATCGATTGATTTCCACTCTAATCACAGTGTATAGAGTTTCTAAGATCAATCCTTTCTTATGATTTCATACCCCCAATAATGAAGAGGACTATTTTTATAGAATTTATTTAAAAGTAAATTCTTTTTAATTTTTTGGATGATTATGAATATATATTTCCAAAATAAAATGTCCGTATATAAAAAATTATGGGACATTATTCTATTAGGTTCATGATTCATGTTTTATTATTGATGTGATATGTAAATATATGTATGTGTTTTCAAATAATATTATTTGTTATTGGATAATATTTTATGGGTTTTCATTTTATAATTGGATATATGTGAGTTTTTACTAGGTGAGTATGTTGGTGTTAAAGTGTGGTATTGTTATTTTGTAGAATTATATTTTTTATATCCATAGAATAAAACATATGATGTTTGGGGTCATCAAAATGGAGTCATGTGATATGATATTTTGGAATTATTTCTCACAGTTGTATTATTGATTACATTGAATCATTTTTTTATAAATCGCCATTAGATTGTTTTAGTATTTTATTAGGAATGCCATTGTGAAAATTGTTCCATTAGAGGCAGATTTTGAGAAACAGTAATGTTGTATAACGAAACATTGAATCATAATTTTAATAAAATTTTAAGAAAAATTAAAATTTCAATATATTCCAAATATTATTGAAAATATGTGCTTCATATTCCAACCTAAGAGAGTGTAGTTAATATCCTTATAGATATTATAATTTGAGTCAATCCTATCTTTTGAATTAAAAAAATATTAGGATCTCTAATAGATAAAAAAAATTATAAGAAAAATATTTTTTTGAGGAAATGAATGAAACGTATAATATATAAATATCATTTTTTTATATACTATACTTTTTTATTCATTATAATTAATTAAAACGTTTACTTGAAAAACTCTGACAAGATATAAATAAAAATAAAAATACATGATTCACTTGTAATAGTAAATTACAATATAAGAACATTAAAACTATTGAAACCCATAGATTATTATCTAACACATATTATTATATACTAAAAATGTGATTAAATTAAATATATAAAATAAATATAAATTTGAAATATTTTTGTAATATGGAAATTGATTGGATTATCTTCACCAATATGAAACCCTAAAATATAATTAAAAATCTTTTTTCAAAAAACATCGTTAAATAAAAATAAAATTTTTAAAAAATTTGAGTATTACTAAATGAAAAATAAATTTTATTTTTGATGTTTTGGGGTAATGAATTTATAGAATGTAAATAGGGAAACTTTACCCATCTTTGACCACTATTAAATTTTTTATAGTCATTAGGTGTAATACTAATAAACAAGTTAGTGGTTTTTAAATTTCCATTACATAAGTAATATAAATAGTATTTATTTTGATAATAATTATATATATATATATATATTCTCATTGTTCATTATAAATAATCTAAAATATTTGTTAATAATATTTCAAGATAATAATTTACATGAGAAAATAATATTCAATCAAAATAAAATATTTTTTGGAGTAATATATTCTTGTAAAAAAATTTATTTTAAGTAATGTTAGCCACATAATATATTTAAGATATTTATAGAATACATATTAAAAGAAATTAATAATATACGATAAATATTAGTGGAAATATAAGGAATAATAATATTATTATTCATGGAATAAAAAAACAGATAACAAATTATTTTCACTATATATTATTTTTTTCTTTTTAAAACGAAAATTTATAATATTATAACAATGAAATGTAATGAAATGAATTATATATATAATAATGTGAAAAATAATTCATTCATTGAAAATATATTTTCCATAAATAAAAAAAGGTTCATTAATAATAACAAAGAGTTCTTTTCAAGGAGTTCTTTTGTTCATTACTTTGTTTATTTTTATATTGATAAATTACATTGATTATATTTAAATAATTATTATAATTAAATTAATTATATATATTTAATATAATAAATTTCCATTCGTCTAATTATATTTAATTTTTGAGGAATTAGGAGAAACCCTATTTTTGCCTAAGAAATATATCTATCAAAAGAAATTGAAATGTCCTTAATTAGAATAACATAATTATTTTTTCACTAAAATAAACTAAATCTAATAAAATAGATATTATATAAGGAAGATTCGTTTTAAAATTAGTTAATAAAGTTAATTTAACATTTTTCATTGAAATAATGTAGTGGGGAAAAATCATTAGTTATGGTTTATATGCGAAAATGTTAAAATAATGCTTATGATTTATTAAATTTATCCATAACATATCCATTTAATATATGTATGAGATCAAGAGTGGCCTACATTAAAAGATTTTTTTTGTGTATCCCTATAAAACCCAATTTTTCTTTCAGTCGATTGAATATTTATTTTAAAAATTGCCACTCTTCTTCACATATGGAAGAATCCCTCCACCCACCTTTGAAAAAACATAGAAAATAAATTATTTCCTATATAATATTCCTTATATAATTTCGAAATATGTACAAATCCCATTTATAGCTTTTCTATAAATAATAATTCACTTTTTACAAAAGTTTGTGGACATCATGGAGATGATATAACTTCTTCATTGTAATTAACGACTTCATATCCACTTCCTTCATCCATATTATTCAACCATATTATCATTTTTATGAGTTGTGGTATTATTTAAATCATAAAAAGATTAATGTTATTTTATAAAATTTACTTTATAACAAAATCACTTCATATTCATTCTCAAACATTATTTTTTTTCTTATTCTTATATAGTCCAGTTTAACAACCTGTGTAGAATATGCTATAAACTATTATGATGTATGGATATGAAAAATTATATATATATATATATATGATATTAATATTAATTTGAAACAATTTAATAGTTATAATTATGTAATGGTGAAATAAATAATTATATTATTATTAATATTACACAATATGATTGCTAATAATTATTAAAACAACCACATTATACGATTCGTCATTATATATCATACCATAAAATATAATAGAATTAAAAAATCAAATTTTATAACCTATTGGTAATTATAAAATTGTATATTAAAATTTTTATATATTATTAACTCATAAAAGTTAATTGATGACCAATACCATCATATATTAATAGACCTATAAGGTTTGAATACTACTAATAAACATTGATCAATATATACAAAAAAATAATTTGTAATAATTTAATAAATGGGAAAAGTAGATTAATATTAAAATTTAATTTCATGAACATGTTAATTTAATATATGAATAATAGGTCTACTATTATTATTATGGACATTATTTTAATTCTATGTCATTAGGACACTCTTTTAGGGTGTTTCATTAACACAGCTTCCATTGATTGAGTTATATTCTGCATCATGAACTTCATTTATCAATTATGGGTATATTCTACAATATGATAATATTTTATAATAGTCATATTATATTTATATTAATTTAAATTTATTTATCATAATCTTGTTTATAATTGATTATAACAGAAAAAAATAGAATATTCTGGTGGTTTTTTTACTTAATTGTCTTTCATTATACCACATGCATTTATCATTAATTATTCGGTATTAATAATTATTTAATCTATCATTTTATTTTGTTACATTATATTTCATATTTTATTTCTAGGTAATTATATTTCTTTCTCCTATCATGATTTCTTATGAATCTTATATCATAAATAATTATGACTAAGATGGTTTCCTTTTTTTTACAACTTTGAAATAGATATTGATTAATATAAATTAATTATTGGTGAAATTAAATGATATTTATCTTTATTTAATCATAAGTTTACTTATATACATCTTTTTTCTATGTTTTACATGTCTTCTTACAATTTCACCTAACATTGTTTTACTATTTATTCAAAATGATAAAAATACATAGAGCTAAGAATATCTTTTATTTTCAATTAACAGCCATTATCTTGCATGTATTTCTTTATAATAAGATTTTATGGAGGTCTTTACAACCACTACAATGTTTTATTATGAATATTAATTAACTAAATTGATTATTATTTGTAAAATTATAAATGTTATATTTTTCAATTTTCAACACGGCCATTTTATCATACACATTTTTATAGTTTTTTTAAATGTTTATTTTCCTGATTTAGTAATTATATAATTAAATATTTATTTAAATTGTCATACATTTTCTAAAATATTTGTTTTTAAATTTATTTCTTTTAAAAAGTATATTAAAATATAATGGAATGTTTTTCTTGTTTAATTATTATATTTTATATTTCTTTTAGAATTCAGTATTCATTAATGTAAATATCTATTAAGTTTTCTTATCGTTCACTAGAGGCACCATGTAATTATATTATTTATAACATTAAAGTATAATTTTTATATTATATGTAATGATGTTCAGTGAATTTTATAACTGACCATTTATTAAAAAAGAATATGGTCCCTAGGGTTTCTCATCCATGATACATCAGAATATACATTAGCCAAGGGGATTTTAGGTTTGTATAATTACTCCTTTTTGGAATTATTTATTACAATTGGTATCTCTAATAGATTTAAGAGATATTAATTATAATTTCCCCAAATAATTCTATGAGTCCGGTTACAGATATGAAAATGGATTATCATTTCCAGTGATCAAAAACAATTATTGATGTGAATACCTTTTATATTACAGTTTTATAATATTTTTCATCATTTATTATTGGTACTATATATTAAAACAACCTAATTTTTAAAAATATATTGTAATACTAATAAAAAATTCTCAAAGTTATAAATTTTGTGATCAGTCCACTAAGATGGTATTTTTATCATGAATCCTAAGAGAAATTAAAACTTTATATTTGAGTGTTAATTAACAAGACAGATTGTAACATTTATTGTAGTGTCACAGGGACAATCATGATGCATTTTAAGTACATGTAACCATAAAAAATTATACAGCTGGTGAAGGGTTCTAATAAATTGTTTTTGTAGGAATTATGCATGATCTAAACATTTTTTTAACTCCAAAATGATATGGCCTAACATGTATATATTTGTTCTATAAGAAATTTTCCTTATATGATATGTGGTTGGTTTATCTTAAGATGATATGGACTATTAAGAAGAATACTATCTTAATATGAATATGTTATGGCATGAAAATATCAAATAAAAAACAAACCTTGTCAAAGGTGAATGAATGGTGTCAATATGAACATAGTCTAACATGGAGAAATGTACAAGCTCAATAAGAAAAAATACCTATGAGAAATGACTTAAATTAATTCATCTAGAATATAGACCCCTTAAAATATGGATTTTGGACCAATAGATTTATAAACATATTTTATTCATACAACTTCTAACTAGAAGGAATTTAATATAACATAGTTTGTGGTATCATAATTAAAGATCTTATGATCACAAAGTACCTTTCAGTTTAACATTCTGAGTTTAGGACATTGTTTTGTGTTTTTACATCATGTGACTGGGATATTCCATGTCCAGTTTAGAGTCACAAAATGGGGAATTTATGGGTCACAACCAATGATTTGTCTTGATTATTCTAATTAAAGAATCATCTAAGAACCATATTCCAATGTGATTTATCCATAAAATGTGTTATAAAAGAATACATTTGATCAACTATATTTCATAATAGTAGCCAACATTGGTAATTTTTGGGCATAATACATATTGTCATGAATCGACCCTTGTCGAGGATCGAGCCTCAACTACCCCAAGCCCGCCTCTATAGACCAGGGGGCATAGACAAGTGTCAATGGCACAAAAAACATGTGGAGGAATTTACCTAATAACATGTACACATACACATCCAAATCAATATGAAAGTGTAAAGGGAAAGGAAAACCAGATACAAATATACTATAAATAAACAAATAATGAATGAACCTCGAAATAGTACAAGTATAGAAATGTAAACCGAAAGGAATAGGGGAAAAATACATGACCAACTAGAATAGTTACACAATTTTGTAGTAATTGAAATGTAAAATAGCTGAGATATCCCTTCTCCTAGATTATAATCCATGAACAATGTATGCGGTCCAAGAGTCCATATCCCTAAGCTCCTCTGAAGTCACGATCAACATATATGTTTTCTACATAAGGCACGACACATGTGGGAAAACCCCATGTAGGGGTGAGTATAAACACACTCAGTAGGACACTCTAAAAAAATGGGGTGCAATAAGAGATACAACTAGAGAGGAAAGAATTAGATAGACAATGGTACAAAGAAGTATTTAATCTCAACCCAACAATAGAGTAATGAAAACTCATCCAAAAAACATAGAGCTAGAAACAGTGAGAATATGAACTTTTCCTCGAGTATTTTGTACCTATAGTAGGATAGTAGACTAATCCAACCATGAGAAGCTAAACAGAAAATCTCATGGAAAACCCCACATTTCTTTTCCTCTATTGGAAGGAGAGTAACAAAAACCCAATGGGTGGGTACTGAAATAGGATACATATATATATGCTCAGTCAAAGAATCCCAAATTAGAGAGTAAGGTGATCTCTATCTCACATCTCATCCCTGTAAAAGACTCACCCACAGTTCTATAAGTAACCACCAATAATTCCCAATATTCCTCATGTATTTCTTGAACACGTGACTGAAAGGGATTCAATCACCACACATCAATACTATCTTGTTTAGGAAGCATTGTCTCAACCTCATAGTCTTATGTCCTGTCACATGGTTATGACTCGGTGGGGAAAGAATCCATATTTCTCATGAGTACAATTTTATGTCAATACAAGTCTCATCACTAATCCATATTTGGATGGTGTAAACTTGAAGTCGAGGATCTTCACCTTAATGAATCCATGGGATTCCACTCAAAAATAACTATAGAGGATCCACACTCTTGCCTATGGGGATTCCACATGGATTTAACTATAGAGGAAACATGACCATGTCTAAGGGGGATTCCAATCTAGATCATTGAGGACCCACACCCTAGTGTTTCATGGGGATTCCACTCATATGTAATTTTAGAGGACCCATTCCCATGTCTATGGTGGATTCCACTCTAGATCATTGATAACCCTCACCCCAGTGCGTTAGGGGGATTCCACTCAAATGTAACTATAGAGGACCCATGTCCTAGTGTGTTAGGAGGATTCCTCTCTAATTTTTGTCATCGTCAAGCATCGCCTTAGATAGGCATCTCAATCAAAACATATCGCATCATATCTTGAATGCCTCTATAGGTGAAACCATCACATTCTATGTGAAAAAATAATTAGTATAGGCTACTCGGGGACTAGTATCCGAGTCCAAAAGATGGAAATACAGGAGTTAGAAGATCCAAAAAGTGATACAAAATACAAGTAAGGTCCACCTAATGTGTGACCTCACCTCATCATCTAGTCATGTACCTTTCCGCACTTGGGTACTAAACTTTGAACAAGTACCCCGAGGCATACTACTACAATTTTGGGCTTTGAATCCCCCTGACACGGGCGACCGCCTACGGCGGTCCCTGATCTTTGCCAAAAAAAAATGGGGCTTCACCCCCTGCCTCCTCCTCAAACTAGCCCCCCCCATTCGTCTCCCTCCTCTGCCCTCCCCGCGCACCCTCCCCCGTCACCGCGCACCCTCGCTGCCCTCCAATGCTCGCCGCCCTCACCACTCTCTGCCCTCTCCTCCCTCCTCGTCGGCCTCCTCTCTCTGTGCGCCCTCCACCCTCCACGCGCCCTCTGCCCTACGGCTCTGGCTGCCCTCCGCCCTTTGGCCATCCTCAGCCCTGACCTCCATCCCCTCCGGCGTCCCTCCACCCTCTGGCCTCCAACCTCCACCCCCTCCAGTCTCCGACCCCTCTTCCCTCTAGCCTCCGCCCTCGGCCCTCGGCCCCCTCGCCCCCCCCCACCCACCCCAGACACCCCGCCACAGCCCGGATAGCCCCCCCCCCCCCCCCCCCGTACCTCAGACACCCCACCACAACCCAGACACCCCCCCCCCCCACCACAACCCAGATATCCCCCCCTGTCCCCTCACCGCCTCCTATCCTGTAGCTCCCCGCCGCCACCCGTCCCCCTCCCTCGTCGCACCGCCTCTGGCTCCGACTACCCTTCGCTACCTCTTCTCTACCTTGCATCACTGCCTTCGGCTCCCCTTCCTTCCAAGTTTTTAGCACAATCAGGTATGACATGGGATTTCACCTACATTATTATTTTTTCAATGGGTCACAAACAATTGATTACTATTTATTTTAAATATAGATTATTTGAAAAATTCAAATGTAATAAGAATTGTGTAAATGATTTTTATACAAATATTATTATAGATAATAGTTGGATTGATCTTCCAAATCAAACGACTAGATAATATTTCAATGGAATTATGCAGTTTATTGACTTCACCAGAGGATTTGAAAGTGACTATATTAGTTTTCCATATAGAAAATGTGCTAACGCATATCAATTCACATGAGATACTATGAGGGAGCACCTATTATTTAATGGATTTCTGAAAAATTATAAAAGTTGGACTTGTCATAGAGAAGAATATGTTCGTTGTCAAAATACGGATGCAGTTCAGATGGATGTTGGTGTAAGGATGAATGATCCAATGCATGAAATGCTTAATGAAATGGTACGTGGGTTGGATCTTGAAGGCATTGACATCCAAAATCTTGAGACTAGTGAGATAAATCTTCACTCTGGTGAAGATCGTGATTCGAGGAGGTTTTATGAAGCATTTGATGATGAGAAAACAGAATTACATCCTGGATGTACTTCTTACAATAAATTGTCATTTATCGTGGAGTTGTTGCATTTGAAGACTTTAAATAATTCGTCAGAAACATTATTCGACATGCTTTTGGTAATATTAAAATAGGATCCTCTTGTCGATGCTAAGATTCATGACTTGTATTACCATGCTCGTAAGTTGACAGAGAACTTAGGTTTTACATATGAGACCATAGATGCATGTACAAACAATTTTTTGTTGTTTAGAAAGGAAATTTCCCATTTGGATATTTGTAAGTTTCGTGGTGCTTCCAAGTGGAAAGAGAAGAGGTACAATCAGACTCATCAAAGTTAGATTTTGATACAGGGGAAACCGATTTCTGTAAATCAAATGCGTTACTTTCCCCTTAAAACTAGGTTGAAAATATTTTTTATGTCATCTAAAGTTTCTAATTTAATGAGAAGGGATGTAGAAATAGTTCGTTAATGTGATATGTTAACCCACCTGGCAGACTCTCATTCATAGAAGGATATTGATAAGAGACATCGCGACTTTTCTAAAGTTGTTCGTAATGTCTGATTGGTATTGGCAGCAAATGGTTTAAATCCATTCAAGTATATGGTTGGTGCAACTCATAGCACATGGCCCGTGGTTTTGGTTCCTTATAGTCATCCTCCATGGATTTGTATGAAGAAATAATTTATAATACTTTCCACACTTATTAATGGACCTAAAAATCTGGGGGATAAGATTGAAAAAAATATATATGGATTAAACATTACAAAAAATGGGCATACATGGGTCACATACATTTTCTACCCCCTTATAACAGGTTAAGAAAGAACATAGTGGCATTTTATGGTTCTAGAGTGTTCAGCCCAGCACTAAAGATCATGACAGGAGTTGAAATGTTATAGAAGATTTAGGAAGAAAACATCTGCACGGTATATGAAATTCAAGATTTGGTGGCTCTTCCAATATGTAATATTCATGCTGTGGGTAGGCAGCACAGTCATAATTGGAAAAAGAAAAGTATTTTTTATAGTCTTCCATATTGGAAAACTAACATGCTGAGGCATAATTTGGATGTCATGCACCTTGAAAAAAAAATTTGTAATAACATGTTGTGGACCATTTTAGGTGTCCGTGGAAGATCAAAGGACCATGTTAATGCATGTCATGATTTGGAAGAAATTGGTTTAAGGAAACAGTTTCATTTACAGTTATCTGAGGGAAACAAGGCATATATGCCTACTACACAATATACGATGACTACAAAAGGATAAAGAGACATTTCTTTCCATTTTGAAGATGCTCAAGGTGCCTAGTCAAGTGCAATTCAGGTGGATGTATCCTATTGAGCGGTATTTGAGTACATTTAAATATTTTGTATGCAATAGAGCTCATCCGGAGGCATCAATAGCCAATGGTTATTTGATGGATGAGTGTACTACTTTTTGTGCAGAATATATTACGGATGTTGAAACAAAATTAAATAAGCCCTCTCGGATTCATGATGGTCCAGTTAGAGAAGGAACCACATTTAATATGGACAAAATCGAGTAGATACAAGCACATCGATATATATTGTTCAATACTCCATCAGTATCACCATTAATGCAGTAAGTATCTTATCACTTTTATTTTTTAACTTTTTCATATTTTTTTCATAATTTGATCATTTAAACATCACGTTTTCATTTGCAGGAAACACATTAATGAGATAAAACAAGGGATGTATCGTGCGACTGAGTTGCAAATTCAACAATCTCATTATGTATTATTTCATGATTGGTTCAAGGATTATGTACGTATAAATTTATTTTCATTATGAGTGAAGTATTATACTAATTTCTTTCTGCATATATCAGTATTGAATTTTATAAATTATGTAGGTTCATAAGCTGAGGGAGTTAGGGGATCCCACGCTAATTGAAGAATTTATCCAACTGGATGAGGGTCCATCTATAACGGCTCATCATTATAAAGCTATTGATGCTAATGGTTTTCGATTTGTCATTAAAGATGTTAACATCAAACGAGAAACACAAAATAGTGGAATCGGTTGTCCATTTGTTGATTCTGGTTATTACTATGGTCAATTGATAGACATCATTGAAGTTGTATACACACATGGGTTGAAGTACATATTGTTAAAGTGTAATGGGGTTGATCCAGTGCATGGATGTAATGTCAATCAATATCAGTTTTCATTGTTGAATTTTAACTATATGTTATATAAAAATGAACGAGTTGAGAATGAACCTTTCATTTTAACATCACAAGCAGAACAATTATTCTTCATTACATAGCCTTCGAATCCAAGTTGGAAAGTTGTTGTCAAAATGTCTTGGCGAGTAGTGTTTTTATTTGAATAAGATGAACCTGAGACTGTTCCGTTTTTCTCCTAATAGCTTGATCAACATACCTTAGTTCAACATGAAAAAGATATTTATTGGGTAAGAGTGTATATTGAAGGAGAAATGGTCGATTTTCATGCTTAATGAAAGGTATATTTTTTCCCACTATTTAGTATTTAATGTCCTAGGATATCATAAATTATATAACCATTTTATAAATCCTTGTAAGTTTTAATCCTCACTTTTGAAAGTTTATTCAGTTATAAATATTTAGAGTGATTTAAATATTGGTATATTGATTTTATTGTCGGTGTATCTTCCCTTTGAGGTATTCTTCATCTAGTTCATGTGCTGCTTGAATTTCTATTAATTCAATCTGAAAATTGTCTATGTATTGATCGGTTTTGTACATCATTTGTACATCTTTTTTGTTAACTTTATGATTTTTTAAAATTCATTCAAAACTAATTATTCAATCTATTTTTGTTTGATTAACAATTGTACAAGTTTTATTTTTTTAGGAACAAACCAATTTATCTTTTAGACACTTTGGATAGTCCCCTTGCTAATGTTTTCTATGACTACAGGCATGTCAGTGGAAGAGGCAGCAGATCTACATCATCCATATAAGGCATCTATGTCTCAGGGTAGAGGTATGTTTGAATGTCATTATCACTATTTTTTATGTAATTGATAAACATATATATATATATATATCATCTGTCAAATTATATATAAAATTTCAACAGGATCAGACTCGATTTCTTCTTCCTCTCGCAAGAGAGGCCCCGTTCGTGGCATTTTATTATGGAATTTTGACACGACAATTGATGTTTCCTTTGATGAGGTATTACATCTTGTGGCACTAAATTCCCCTGTATTTATTCGTCATCTGGGTCATATCATACGTGAAACACATCGATTTCCATTGACCACGAGTGATTGGGCTTCTATCCCTCAGGACACATTAGATCATCTTTGGAGGGAGGTTCAGGTAAGAATACCATTTTACTTTATTCTCTATGTATAAAAAATACTGATATGTTTGATTTTTTTTCTTTAATAGAAAATTTTGAAAGTATGACCTGATGATTTTCGTCCCGTGTGTATGAGAAAATGTGGTAAGATGTGGAAAGACTATAAAGGCAAAGTGAAGAGGAACCACTGGGTGCCAAATGTGGGTGCCCTAGACATTCTAGAAAAAGTCCCGAGAGGTGTCCTCCCGACTCAGTGGTGTGACTTAGTTGCATATTGGTCTAATGAGGGTGTTGTGGTTTGTATATTTATTTTTTTATATATATTTTCAAGAATGTGTGATTTGTTTTAAATTTGAATGAATTGAATGTAGGAGGTGTCAGCACGCCATTCTGAGAATCGAGTGTTGCAGGGACCACCTCACAGGTTTGGGACTCATCACGTGTCTCAGATCCAACATGAGGTATTTATTATTCATTTTTTAATTTATTACTTAATATGGTTTTGTTTTTATATTCTATTCATATACAGTTGCGAGATCAAGGTGCACCGACTGATAAAATGTCGGTGTGGATGAGGACTCGTGATTGCAATGATCCAGAGGTTGCAGCATTGATATAAAGTGATTTTACTTACCAATACTTACATAAATATTTATATTAACATATATATGTATATATATTTAAATATTTCATAGGCTCAATTTGAAGCTGAGTTAGAACATCTTCCAGAGGACCAGCGACTGCTTCCCATGCAAAGGGATGAGATCTTTCATTGCATTATTGGTCGGGACAGGCATGGATACAGTTTGACCTATGGGACAGGGATTCCTCTTTCTATAGTGTCACGTGATACGGTTGTCTGTCCTGCTGTTGCTCAGATGACATAGTAGTTTTCATATTTCGAGGCACGGCTGCGCGCTTCCGAGGAGGTAAATGCACAATTAACAGCTGAGGTTAGAGCACTGTGGGAATATGTGCGTCCAGGTGATGGTGCAGGGGATCATACGACGCAGGTTTATACTATATTTATTTATTTAATTTATATTATTTTTGTTATGAAAATATTCATAATTTTTATATTTTGTAGGCCCCTGGCCCACCAGATGGAGGTAGCAGTCATTACCACACATGACGCATCATATTCACGAGGTGTGTTTCTATTTTTACTGTTGGAGTAGTTATTGATGGTTAGGTTGGGTTTCTAGTGAGATTTTTTATGATTTGGGGGTATCATGTGTGTTTTGGCCGGATGCAATGTTTGTGTGCACAAATTTAGAAGTAACCATGAAACTGATTAATGATTTGGATATTTTTTGTTCATTTAATTCTTTAATATTTTAAATTGCATGTTCTGTAATAGTTTTGAAAAAACCATGTGATTCCTAATATAAACCATGAAACTTTTTTTTGATGTCTAAGTTCAGGTTCCCTATTTTTAGTCCCCTGACAGCCCCCCGCACCCCCAGACAGGCCCCCCGCCCCCCGGACAGTCCCCCCTGCACCCCAGACAGCCTGCCCCACCACCGGACACCCCCCCCCCCACCTCGCACCCCCAGACATCCCCCCTCACCCCCCCCGGACAGCCCGTCCCACCCCCGGACATCCCCTCCCCCCCACCCCCAGAGAGCACCCCCACCCCGAACAGCCCCCCCCCCCCCATCCCGGACAGCACCCCCCACCTCAGACACCCCCCCCCCCCCGCACCCCCGAACAGCCCCCCCCCCCCCCCCCTCACCCGCCGGACAGCCTGCTCCACTCCTGGAATCCTGGTGAATCTCAAGCATCATGCATAAACAGAAATAAAAATAAAACAATGGTTGTAGAATCATCCACAGCTAACCTCAACATCTTATCCCAACTAGGATTCCACATCGATTCAGATTATAATGTAACATTTTCAAGCATCACTACCCAAACACATACACCCACTAAGGATCATTCTATCAATAGGGCACCCACTCGACTCCTTAGTTTCTATATGTATGAATATGCATTCCTCTTGGGATCCTTAGAAATAGTATACTAGTTGAGAAATCTCTCATGGAATCCTATTGGTTAAATATAAGAGTAGGTATTCCTTTTGGGATCCTCAATCATAATTAGTCACTCAGGCCCATGCCCACCCACTTAGGCTGTTATGCCATTAGGGAAATTGTCCAATTGACCAATTTTTCAGTTGGATGTTATAAAAAATGTTCATTTGGCCATTATTCCATTATTCCAATTGTACAACTATACAATAAGCCAATTGGTCATTAGGCCAATTAGTTCGGCATGCTCTAAAAGGGCGTGTTGGGTGGTCAAAACCACCCAAATAACCTCGGAATTCCATCAAATCATACGACAACAACTGCAATGTGAATTGTGAAATGTTTGGGCAGACGGCACGTCAATCAGAGGTGTATTTTGACTGCGGTGACTGGAAACGCATTTCTGAAGTCATAAAACACCAAAATAGCGTGTCGCGGTCAAATTTAGAGAAAACGTGCCCGAAAGACCAGAAACCACCCGAAAACAATAGGAATATTATTCGTGACATGCAAGAGAAGACGGCACGTCCATCGGACATACGGCGCGCACGGTACGATTGAATGTGTCATTTTTAGCAGTTCGGCGCGCTCTAAAAGGGAGCATTGGGTGGTCAAAACCACCCAAACAACCATAGAATGACATGAAATCATACGACAACAACCACGGTGTGAATTTTGAAATGGTTGGGCAGACGTCACATCAATCGGAGGTGTCCTTTGACCGCGGTGACCGGAAACGCGTTTCCAGAGTAATAAAAGACCAAAACGGCATGTCACGGTCGAATTCTGAGAAAATGTGCTCCAAATAACTAGAAACCACACAAAAACGATACGAATATTATTCGTGACATGCAGGAGAAGACGGAATGTCTATCGGACATGATGCACATGCAATACGACCGAATGTGTCGTTTTCAGCAGTTTGGCGCACTCTAAAAGGGCGTGTTTGGTGGTCAAACCCACCCGAACGACCTTGGAATGCCATGAAATCATACAACAACAAACAAGGTGTGAATTTTGAAATTTTCGGGCAGATGACATGTCAATCAGAGGTGTCGTTTGACCATGGTGACTGGAAATGCATTTCCGGAGTCATAAAAGACCAAAACGGCGTGTCACGGTCAAATTCAGAACAAACATGCTCTGAATGACCTGAAACCACAGAAAAATGATAGGAATATTATTAGTGACATGCAGGAGGAGACTTCACATCAATCAGACATGCGGCGCGCGTGGTATTACCAAATATGTCGTTTTCAGCAGTTCGGCGCGCTCTAAAAGGGCGCGTAGGGTGGTCAAAACCACATGAATGACCTCGGAATACCATGAAATCATACAACAACAACCACGGTGTAAATTTTGAAATGGTTAGGCAGACGGAGCATCAATCGGACGTTCTTTTTGACCGCCGTGACCGAGAACGTGTTTCCTGAGTCAGAAAAGACCAAAACGGCGTGTCACAGTCGAATTTAGAGAAAACGTTCTCTGAATGACCTGAAACCACATGAAATTGATAGGAATATTATTTGTGACATGAAGGAGGAGACGGCATGTCCATCAGAGGTGCGTCGTGCGCGATATGACCGAATGTGTCATTTTCATCATTTTGGCGTGCTCTAAAAGGGCATGTTGGGTGGTCAAAACCACCCAAACGACCTCGGAATTCCATGAAATCACACGAAAACAACTTCGGTGTGAATTTTGTAATAGTCGAGTAGACGGAACGTCAATCGGTGGTGCCGTTTGACCGTCGTGACCGGAAATTCATTTCTGGAGTAATAAAAGACAAAAACGGCGTGTCATGGTCGAATTCAAAGCCAACGTTCTCTGAATGACCTGAAACCACACAAAAATGATAAGAATATTATTCGTGACATGCAGAAGGAGACGGAACATCCATCGGACGTGTGGCGTGCGCGGTATGACTAAATGTGTCGTTTTCAGCAGTTTGGCACGCTCTAAAATGGCGCGTTGGGTGGTCAGAACCACATGAACAACCTCAGAATGTCATGAAATCATACTACAACAACCGCAGTGTGAATTGTGAAATTTTTTGGCATACAACATGTCAATTGGAGGTACCGTTTGACTGAGATGACCAGAAACGTGTTTCCGGAGTCATAAAACACCAAAAGGGAATGTCACAGTCGAATTCAGAACAAACGTGCTCCGAATGACCTGAAACCACACTAAAATGATAGGAATATTATTCGTGACATACAGGTGGAGATGGAATGTCCATTGGATGTTCGGTGCATGCGGTAAGACTGAATGTGTCATTTTCAGCAGTTCGGCACGCTCTAAAAAGGAATGTTGGGTGGTCAAAACCATCCGAACAACCTTGGAATGCCATGAAATCATACGAAAACAACCGTCGTATTAATTTTGAAATGGTTCAGCAGACTGTACATCAATCGGAGGTGTCGTTTGACCGCAGTGACCGGAAATGCATTTCTGAGGTCATAAAACACCAAAACGGCGTGTCACGGTCGAATGTCCTAAAACCACATGAAAATGATATAAATATTATTCGGGACATGAAGGAGGAGACAACACATCCATCAAATGGGTGGCGTGTGCGGTACAACCAAATGTGTCATTTTCAGCAGTTTGACACACTCTAAAAGGGCGCGTTGGGTGGTCAAAACCACACGAACGACCTCAGAAAGCCATGAAATCAAACGAAAACAACCGCGGTGTGAATTGTGAAATGATCGGGCAGACGGCATGTCAATCGAAGGTTCTGTTTGATAGCGGTGACCAGAAACACATTTCTGGAGTCATAAAAGACCAAAACAGCATGTCACATTCAAATTCAGAGCAAACGTGCTCTGAATGACCTGAAAATACATGAAAATGCTAGAATATTATTCGTGAAATGCAGGAGGAGACAAAACATCCATCGGATGTGTGGCACATGTAGTACGGCTGAATGTTTCATTTTCAGCAGTTTGGTGCGCTCTGAAAGGGCGCATTGGGTGGTCAAAACCACCCGAATGACCTCGTAATGCCATGAAATCATACGAAAATAACCGCGGTGTGAATTCTGAAATGTTCAGGCAGATGGAACATCAATCGGAGGAGCCGTTTGACTGTGGTGACCGGAAACGTGTTTCCGGAGCCATAAAAGACAAAAATGGTTTGTCATGGTCGAATTTAGAGAAAGCGTGCCCCGAATGACCTGAAACCACACGAAAACAATTGTAATATTATTTGAGACATTCAGGAAGAGACAACACATCTATCGGATGTGTGGCGCGTGTGGTACGATCGAATGTGTCATTTTCAGCAGTTCGGTGTGATCTAAAAGGGCACATTGGGTGGTCAAAACCACCCGAACGACCTCAGAATGCCATGAAACCATACGACAACAACCGTGGTGTAAATTTCGAAATGGTCGGGCAGAAATCACGTCAATAAGATGTGTCTTTTGTCAACGGTGACCGGAAACGCGTTTCTGGAGTCATAAAACACCAAAATGGAGTGTCACGGTCGAATTCAGAGAAAAAATTCTCTAAATGACCTAAAACCAAACGAAAATGATAAGAATATTATTCGTGACATGCAGGAGGTGACGACACATCCATCGGACGTGCGGCGCGCGCGGTACGACCGAATGTGTCGTTTTCACTAGTTCAGCGTGCTCTAAAAGGGCGCGTTTGGTGGTCAAAACTACCCAACGACCTCAGAATTCCATTAAATCATACAAAAACAACCGCTGTGTGAATTGTGAAATGTATGGGTAGACAGAACGTTAATTGAAGGTGTCGTTTGACCGTTGTGACTGGAAACGTGTTTCTGGAGTCATGAAACACCAAAACGGCGTGTCACAGTCGAATTCAGAGAAAACATGCTCCAAATGACTTGAAACCTCATGAAAATGATAGGAATATTATTCGTGACATGTAAGAGGATACAACACGTCCATCGGATGTGAGGCGCGTGTGGTACGACCGAATGTGTCGTTTTCAGCAGTTCGGCGCGCTCTAAAAGGGCGCATGGGGTGGTCAAAACCACTTGAACGACCTCGGAATTTCATGAAATCATTTGACAAAAACCGCGGTGTGAATTGTGAAATGGTCAGGGAGGCGGCACATCAATCGGAGGTTTTGTTCGACTACGGTGACCAGAAATGCATTTCTAGAGTCATAAATGACCAAAACGGCGTGTTACAGACGAATTCAGAGAAAACGTCTTCCAAATGAACTGAAACCACACAAAAATGATAGGAATATTATTCACAACATGAAATAGGAGACGACACATCCATCGGATGTGCGGCGCATACAGTACGACCGAATGTGTCATTTTCAGCAATTCGGCGTGCTCTAAAAGGGCGCGTTGGGTGGTCAAAACCACCCGAACGACCTCGAAATTCCATGAAATCATACGACAACAACCGCAGTGTGAATTTTGAAATTTTCAGGCAGAAGAAAAATCAATCAGATGTTCCATTTGACCGTGGTGACTGGAAACGTGTTTCTAAAGTCAAAAAACACCAAAACGGCGTGTCACGGTCGAATTCAGAGAAAACTTGCTCTGAATGACCTCAAAAAACATAAAAAACGATTGTAATATTATTCTTGACATGAAGGAGGAGACGACACATCCATCAAACATGTGGCGCACGCAAAAAAAATTCCTTTTTAGACAACAAAACACTTTCATAAACTAAACCAAAGACTCCAAAACAAGAAAAAAAAAATAAAAATTGATAACATTTCTTAAATTGGGGGTTTTAAATTATTATATCACCCATGAGATGTTAGATTTCATTTTATTATATGTAAATAATAACTGAACAAATATTTCAAATTTACGTTTGTTTTGTTTAGTTGTTTTCTTTGTATCTTATTGTATGTTTTTAAAGCAGATGGTTGTGGATCGTTGAAGCACGTCTATCATTTATTGTTTATGATTATCTTGATGTTTATGGTGTTTGGATCTATTTTCCATTTTTATGATTTATACGATGTTTTTTTTTCAGTACCACAAAAAAAAATTTAAAAATATTTCCAGTTCAACGGCTGCCATTGGCGGTCGTTGGAGGCTAGCTTCAGCGACCGCCATTGGCGGTCACTATAGGCCGATATTCGGCCAGCTTCAGCGACCGCCAGGTGGTCAATGTAAGCTGGAATTTTGTCCATCTTCAATGACCGCCAATGGCGGTACCTGTAGGCTAACAGTGTTGGGCCAAAATCTACCACCATTGGCGGTCGATGTGCGGTCTCTGTAGGCCTATAGCGACCGCCATTGGCGGTCGCTATTGGCCAAATTTTTAGTAGTGTCCTAAAGTACAAGGTCCCTCTAGCCAAAAGGCTGAGGATTACATTATTATCATCATTGGTCTGAATGAAAAAATGTACTTTTACAATCTTTCCTCCTTAAATAGCCCCGGAAGACCATCGGGACAAGCCTGTGCATGCATTGGATAGCCTAGTCAAGTAGCCATGTGAAGGTGGAGAGCCGATTTCATAATGAAGATGTTGGGAGGAGCAGTTCCAAGTAGTTATTCTGGGTTTTATGTAATGTTTGAAGCATACGGGCAATGAATTCCTCTAAGGCCTACAGGGCCATGTAATACTTACGCCTACGGGCATTGTAAGGGTTCCACCTCACCCCTTGAAAGGTGAATTATCAAAATAAATAAAAAATGAAGGCCTTTGGGCCATTGGATGGATGGATCACACTGTTGTGATCCTTGTGGAATAGTGAATAGGATCTACAATTCATTTAGTCGAATTGGACTCCCATGGAAGAAGTTGCATCTATCAACATCGTATTGGAACAATGCTTTATAGGGCGCACATCTCATTCCAAGAACATATAAATCATACTGCACCATTGAAATCCTTGTGGAAAAACCCATGGGATTTTCTATTCAGTCATTTAATAAGGAAAACTAGTGAAAAGGTCATATTCACCGCAAATTCCAAAATCGGGCCTTTAGAGGCCCATGTATTGATTTTGGTTTAGGTGCCCAAAATCATTATTAAAACGACTGCCTAAATATCAGGGTCATGACACTGCTGACATCTCCCAAATCTAATGTCATATATAAGAGATATGACAGATAAAATATTCCACAAAAATAATATTATTATTATTATTCATGGGAGTTTCATGGACCCAAACCACGAACCATAAATCAAAACACAAAATTGGCCATGAATCGACATTCTTAAATATAGTTTCATGTCACTGCTGATGGCGTATCAATTCTACATCATATGTAGGAGTTATGGAGGGTCAAAGATTTAATAATAATAATATATTATTATTAATTGATCTCTTCGGTGGCCCAAGACATAAACTAAAAATATAAAAATCTCAACTCATCTAAAAAGGTTTGTCTAGATGATAGGAAAACATGGATGTAGATGGAAGGAAAATGGATTCTCTATTTAGGACTTATGGGGATGTGAATCTATAATCTAAAGACTCGGCCCACTTCATTCCGGCCTGGCCACCTCATCCTGATAGAGCGGCCACGGCTCAACCATCTCCACTACGGTTCCACCATCCCTCCATGTCAGAGCTCTGTGTCATCACTTATGCACCCCCATACTACCTCACATGATCCCTTGGCCACCATGGGGTATGTCGCACACCACCACCCTCCTCATAGGGGGCGTCTATGGGACACTCTTCCCCCACCTAACAGACCGCCTCCAACCACTGATGCTTGCCACCAACCATCATTCACTGGAGGCCCTTCAATAGACCACTGTGGAACCTTTGGTAGTTGAAAAATGATTTTGAGACTAGATGTGGGATCCTCATATCCTGATCTACACTACCGTGTTCTCTACTTGAGGTTTTATCCACGTTTTGACATGACCAAAAGTAGGTGTCACGTCCACTCTCCCCCATTCCTCCTTCAATGCTTGAAACTCGAATCATTTTTTGACTCATAATACTTATATCAAGACCTTCAAAGATCCATGTTCTGGTTGAAATTTGGAATTTGTTTCAACATGTCAAAAATTATAATTCAAATAATGATGAAGAGCGATGAAGAAAGACGGAGAATGATGAAGAATGGGAAATCCAAAAATTAAACATTCAATAGGCATTGTTACATTTTCCATCATCAGATAATTTTAAAGTAGAAAAAATGATAAATATTCAAATTCTACAACAAAAACTTCACTTGGGGAAAGCATAATCTAAAATAATAATCCCAGGCGGACTTTGGATCCATTGTTGTGTTCATTGTGCTCTGATCTATATGGATATGAAGTTTCATTGTGATCCTCCAAGGACTTGGTTTTTAATCTCCATTAAAATGAATTTATAGAACTCAAGTAGTGCTTAGAGGAAATAATCCAAAGGCCTACTCATTTCCTTAAACTCTTATTAAAAAGAAACTTCCAGTAGTCTTGAAATATGAACCTCCCACACCCTCCCACTTCATGTCATGCTTAGTAAAACACCCCATTCTAAACTCAACAGTAGTCTTGGATTTCTAATATGATTCCCCATTCAAAAAAATTTTGAAAAGAAGACCAAGAAAAAATAATAATATTTTTTTATTTTATTTTTAAAAACTACCTCCACGTCTTTTCCTTCAGAAGACACACTCAAAAAAATTATTTCCTTCCTAGGGTAAATGCCATGCTCTAGAAAAAATCATGGCCTCAAATTTCATATTTGAGATGATGTTTAAGAGAAATATGATTTATGTCACATGTATAGTATAAAGTATTCTTAATATTTTTTTTATAATTTAATCTGGGAACTTAGGACATAGAATCACACATTTTCTTAGCTCTTGGCATTGGAAATATTTGTAGAAATATTTTCAAGTCTTACAATAAAAAAATAGGGTCTCTGCATCATTTCCTACTTTAATATTTTCTCCCCAAAATGGAAATCTAGGGAACAACTTAGAAAACTGATCTCACTCCTGGCTCTCCCAGACCCACAATAACCTAAACATATTCGTTCTTCCATAGCATGCGAACCAAAGAGATAGTCCGTCCTCATAAGGACTTCTTCCATTGATGACATGCATAAGAAAAGTCATTTATCTTCTCAATCTTGACATTTTAGAGACATCATGCACCCGCTATAGCTATTTTGGGTAGTGAATGGTGGTATTAACCCTCTTCAACCCTCAACATAATATCAAAAGGTCCAATGAAACTCAGGGGATAACTTTCTTTCCAACCTGAAAACCAACATGAAAGCCCTTAGCATATCCTCCAACACCTAGATATTTTGATCAATCTTCTAAATAGTCTGGGGGTGGAAGGCTATACTCATTCTTTGTTGTGACCTAAATTCCTTATGTAGGACTTTCCACAATCATGAAATAAACCTTTCTTTACGATTGGAGACAAACATCAAGGGTACCCCATGAAGGCGGTCGATATCTCATACATACACCTACCCAAAACCCTCCACAAAACTCTCCTCCCTAATCACAAGTAAGTGTGACAACATTCTGAGTCAGTATAATGTTACCAAGATTTCATCATGAACATTCACTTTTCATGTAATCCATGTGATCAAGTCCATGGATACAACATCCAATTTTCACTATAGGATTTCAAGAAGCTGCATAACCCACCTGAACTAGGTGCTCAGCCTTCACCTGCTGATAGGTGAGGAATCATGAGATGAACTCATTTAAGCCTCATCTCCTGTCGGATTCCCAAAACATCCCCTTATGATCCTAGTACATCTATCCTAGACCATGATGTACACATAAGGGAGAAGCGTGGATCACTCACATCATTTCCTCCCTCGTCATAGTTGGAACCACTTTTTGTCTTTGGCAGAAGGTCATATGATTACATTCTCTAGAATATCAATATGGTGTATTACCTAGGGATATCTCAGTCATTAAATATCTCACAGTCGGTGTCTTAAAACTTGGAATCTCTCACACACTCGAGAAGTGAAGGAGTCAACACCATTTACTAAAGAAATACAATACCCTCCTTCTCCACTAGGGTATGTTGTAGGGAAAGTAACTGATCTAAATCATCATTCACTTTGCGAGCCAGGGAATTACTACTAAGGAATATGATACAATTTTCCCTTCCCTAACATATAGATTTTCTCGAAGTTTTAGTCCTATAAGAAATTCATCCAGGATCGTTGTTTCAAGTTCAAGTCTCTCTGGGTGGAGACATACCCGGGACTTCGGTGGTTTGAACAAACCACAAAGCACTCTCCTAAAACGTAGTGTCCCCATATCCTCAAATATAAGACTACCACTTATATAACTATGTAGTGAGTCATGTAGTTCTATTCATGGGGTCTCCATCACCTCGACTAGTACTTGATAATTTATGTATCAAGGATTACATTGAGCACGCAAAGGTACCAATGAATATGGCATGTGAGTAAACTCATCCAACATCAAGAGTATAGACATGGAAAGTACATGCCATACCAACCGTTTCTTTTCCTTTATTGGATGGATAATAACCCCAAACCATACAATCTTTCATAACCACTAGTGGCATTCCAAACAAAAGGAGATCAAACAAAAAAACTCCACTAGTAATGTCATGAACATCTACATAGCTCTGCTAAAAAATCCCACCATGAATGCACAAGATAGTGGGACTCATCCACCACACCATGATATAATCCTCTTTGGGAAGAATTACTCATCTTCAAGGTTTTTCTCACATTACAAAAACACGTCTCATTGGGGGAAGGACCCATCATCTAGGTGTATGCAAAGCTACATTAAACAACATCGACATAGGGTTACACCTACACCCCACGTCGCCCGAGTAAAAACACAAGTAATAAGTGCTGAGAAAATAGTACCTCACCCAGTGTCTACATGTTCTAATGAAAAAGGTAGGAAAAACATATAATTTCCCTCTTATCATCTCACCCATTGTAGAATTAGAGACATCCATAGCATGTAGCTGCCCGCGGCCCTGACCACTAGCTCCCTAGGCCTAATGTGGGACACCTTGTGTTAGAGGAATGACCGCATAGCATTTTCACCCAACCATAGTTCTTCCACTCATCTTCTATCACTACCTCCTGGGGGACCATTGTTTCCTCACCAAGGAGATTCATGATCACAATTTTCTCTCTACTGTGGATATTTGATTGCTATATTCCTAGGAAGATATACACATCTGGCATGGTAGTCTCGTGCCGTGAAACCTCACCAAACACAAGTATAACACCAGCACTAACTGGGCTTCCCTAGTGCCCTGTGTTTTCCCAGACCATGTTTATGAGTTTGATCCTGGGAAGGCCTCATACTTCAAGGCCCTTCCAACTGACGTCTGCTAACTACGGAAGATGTCTTAGCTTTGCTTCCTATACTGATAGTTCCATCTAACTAGCATCCCACTGAAAGAATTATATTTATCACCAGTTCCCACTCCATCATCCTGACATAGGCTGGAATGCACAAGGGTACTATGATGGAATATGTATCTCTATAAAGAACCTACTAAAACATCCAAGGTCAGATGTTACCATCATAGATAATGTCAAAAAATTACTGAGTTTGGTCTGTAAACCTTCTCGCATACTCATCCATCATCATCCCTCCTGGCTGAAGCTCAAAAAAAATCTTGAATCCAAATGGATCGTAAGAAGGATGGTTTGTAATCCTCATGAAATGGTTGTTGGAAGTCATCCCATGATAGTACTGACTCATGGTGCATATGAGTTACAAAACTCCACCAATTAATAGCTTCTCCATATAAAATAGTGGCTTCCAAAGTCACCATCATATCTATTGGTGTCCTCACAAGCCTGAAAAGGTGGACCACAGACTCTAGCCAGTCCACTACTACCTAAAGATATAGCTCACTGCATAACATCAGTCGTCTATTATGGTGGAACTCGTGGTGTGTGTTCAGTCTGCGTGTATCCTCAGCCTTCTTTATTAGGACTAACTGCTTCTCAATAGGTGGAGGTTCTACTACCTATCCACATGGAGAACTAGGATTGTATGATGAACCCTGATCTAAGGTGTTGTTACCCACAGAATCGTTGTCACAAACATGAGCTCGTATCCATGATGGTTATCATTGCGGTGGCATCCTGGAGATCATCAAGGAGTACCACAGTTGGATAAACATATATATATATATATAACAACAAAAATGGGTAGTTGACTCAATAAGAACATTCAAAGACTCAATACTACAAGATGCATGTACCAATTTTCCCAGAAAAAAATTTATCTATTTTTAGAGTCGAAAAGAGGGTAATCAGGGTCCTAGTGAATAGATACATTGACCGCCACACCATTACCGGACTCCCTGTCCTGAGACTTGCACTTGATACTTGTTGAAACTATCTCCCAAAACCCATCCAAGAATGTTTTATAGAAAATTCTGAACAATTCCTCATGGGTCGAACAACCTTTGATACCACATTGTTATAACCTGAACCATGATGGGGCTCGAGCTGCAACTACCCCTAGCCCGCCTCCATAGGCTAGGGGTGGGGACATGCACCAAAGACACAACATACTTAGTGAGGATTTTTCCTATGAACCTGTACACAGACACTTATCCAACTCAATGAAAATTTTAAAATGAAAAAAAAAAGATAAAACTATGCTATATGTAAACCAAGAATACATGAAATGCTAAATAGTACAAATATAGAAATGTATAATGATACGAAAAGGGAAAAAATACACACCCAACCAGAAAAGTGCCACTACATGGCCATAACTAAAAAGTAACATAGATGAGAGAGCCCTGCTCCTAAATCCATGCTAAAACCACCATATTCTATCCATGAATCCATATCCCTAAGCTCCTCTATAGTCATGATCAATATATTCATCATTTTCATAAGGCACATCACGTGTAAGAAAAGCCTATGTTGGGGTGAGTATAAACATACTTAGTAGGATTCAATGAAAAGGTTATGGGGGAGAACTAATCGATACAACTAAATAGGAAAGAAGAAGATAGAACAAGGTACCAAAAAAGAATACATCTCAACCCAACAAGAGAGTGTAGTAAACTCATCCAAAACACGAGCAAGAAACAGTGAGAATATGAAAATCTCATCACATATTCACTGCCTATAGTAGGATAGTAGACTCTTCCAACCATGATAATATATAAAAGGAAATCTTGTGGAATACCTCATAGATCTTCACCTCCACCGGAAGGATAGTAACCAAACCCAAGGAGTGTGTACTGAAATAGGATGTGTGTGTGTGTGTGTGTTTGTGTGTGTGTGTGTATCCTCAGTCAATGAAACCCAAACAAGAGAGTAAGGAAATCTCCATCCTATAGCTCATCCCATTAAAATAGTCTCCAACAGTTTTATAAGTAACAACGAACAATTCTCATCATCCCTCACACATTCCTTGAACACATGAGTTAATGGGACTCAATCACCAAACCTTGATACTATCTTCTTTGGGATGCATTGTCTCACCCACACAGTTTTAGGCCACGTCACATATATGTCTCTCGGTGGGGAAAGTGTCCCCCATTCTCATATGTACAATGGTATGTCAAAACATGTCTCGTCATTAATCCATACATGGATGGTGTAAACTCGAACTTTAGGATCTTCACCCTAGTGCCTCAGGGGGGGTTACACTCAGATGTAACAGTAGAGGACCCACACTCAAGGTGATGGAGAATTCCACTTGGATGTAACTATAAAGGACAAATTACCATTCCAATGTGAGATTACACTATAGATCATCGAGGACTGACACCCTATTATGTTAGGGGGATTCCACTTGGAAGTAACTATAGAGGACCCATGAACATGATGACGGGAAATTAAATTGTAGATCATCGAGGACCCTCACCCCAGTGCGTCAGGTGGATTCCAGTCAGAGGTAACTGCAGAGGACTCATGCCCTATATTGTTATGGGGGTTCCACTTGTTTCAAATCCTCCATTGAGCATCGCCTAAAATAGACGGCGATATCATAAAATATCTCATCGTATCTCTAACGCCACTATAGAGGGAATAATTATGTTCTATGCGGAAAAAAACATAAGAAAGGAAACTCAGGGGGGAAGGTGTCTATGTATAGAATAAGTAGATACAAGATCTAGAATATCCAGAAAGTGGTAGAAAACGCATGTAGATCCCACCCTATGTGTGAACCCACCTCATCGTCTGGCCATATATCTAGCCATACATGGGTTATAATCTGTAAACATGTACCCCTGAACATGCCAATGTACTCTCAAAGTACATGGAACCTCTAGACAGAAAGTTGATGATTGCACACTGCCCTTCATTGGTCTAAAAAGATAAAACATACATTTATTGTCATGCCTCCTCACATGACCTCAGATGACCAAATGGATCACACAGTTTTGATCCTAATGGGAGAGTAGAAAATATCAACTATTTATTCGCTCGAATCAAACTCTTAATGAATAATATGCATCTCTCAGTAGCATACACAAATGGTGCTACATGGGGCATGCGCCTCGGTCTTAGAACACATCTTACATATCACGCCATTGTGATCATCATGAAAAAACACATGAGTTTTTCTATTCATTCATCAAAAATGAACACCCGGTGAAAAAGTCACTTTTCACCGTAAAAACCAAAAATGTGCCTTATGGGTCCCATACAGTCATATTCATTTAAGTTCCCAAAATCATTATTGAAACGTCCACCTAAATTTCAAGGTCACAACGCTATTAACGGATCGCCAATATGATGTTGTATGGAAGAGTTGAGATAGATGCAAGATTCCATAATAATAATATTATTATTATTATTGGGAGATTTTTGGACCTAAGCCACATTCAAAAAATCAAAATCCAAAATTAGTCTTGAATCGATCTTCTTAAAGATAGATTTGCATAAACACTAATGGTTCATCAATTAGGCAGTGTATGCAGTTGTTATGGTGCGTCAAAGATTTAATATTAATAATAATATATTATTATTAATTCTATGTTTTGGGGTATAATCCATGGTACCTAAATATAAAACTCTAAAAAAAGTATAAAAATGTTTGTCTGATGATAGGAACATGTGTCCACAAATAGTACAAAAAATTGATGCTCTATTTAGAAGTTATGATGATTTGAATCCAAAAATCAAAGACCCATCCCACTCTGGTCTAGTATGGATGCCTCAACCCTACCCAGGCTCCACAGCACACCACGGTTCTGTCATCTCACCCTAACCCACAACCCTTGTGGATTCTTCTATGCACCAACACCGGCCTTGTGACCCACCGCAGACGTGAGGCTCCGCCACCACCTCTAGGGCTGCTTCAGACCACTAGGTACACCATGGTGCTTGAAATTGATTTTGAGACCAAATCTGGGATCAATGGATCCCAATATACACATATTTCTATTCTAATCCAAGTTCCATTCACATTTTTATTTGACAAAAAAGTAGAAGTCTCTTCCCCTCACCGATGTGCCTCCTCCGACACCAGAAAATCGGAACCATCATAGATCTAGAATCAATTAATCATGACCTTCATATATCAATGCTCGACATGGAATTTGGTTGTCATTTTAGATTGTATAAATCTAGATTTCAAATAAAAGTGAAGAAAAAAAGAATATATATGATGAATGGGAGATCTAGAAATTATCAATTCTCCAAATTCCAAGCGATCACGGAATCTGAACCTTCCACGTCTTCCCACTTTAGGTCGCACATTGGTAAAACACCTCATTCCAAACTCAATGGCGGTCTAAAATTTACAATCTAATTCCACATTAAAAAGATATATTAAAAGACATCTGAGATAAAATAATTATATTTAATTATTATATTTAAAACAACACCCTCTTTGGATTTTTCTACAGAATACTTGTGCCGAAAAATTTTATATCATTCCAAGGGTAAACAACATTATCCATACTCGACAATGATATCAATATTTCTGATCCAATATACCTTTTAATAGATATCACATTTATGTCACATTTATGCTATAAATTATAGTTACTATATTTTAAAATTTTATTTCATGAACTTTGGGCCTTATAATTTCATGTTGTCTTAGCAACTGGCTCTAAAAATATATATAGAAATATAATACAATGTCGTACAAGGAAAAAAACTAAGTCTCTATACATATTATTCCATTATAGGTCTTATTAATAAATTAAAAATGTTGGATAATTTCTAAGGTAATAACTGATTGGTTAGGATTTATGCGAACGGAGGAGGTCAAACTATCACATGTGATTATAAATTATAGTTGTACGAGGATTACACAAAATTTTACTCATCTACATGTAAACATCATATCCACTAGTTCATTGTGAATGATGAAATCACTCATAAGGGACATTTACCCATTTTAAAATGGATTCTTTATTATTATTTGGTATTTGATGAATATATTCAGGTGTCCCTAGATCATTAATTATTCATGATTTTAAAACAATCAATGGGAACATTTATTGTGATTTTTATTTTGTATGTGGTTCATATTTTTTTGTTTATCTAGATCAATGATACCTTATAGTGATTAAATAATCAATATAGACATTTTTTAGGGAGACACATTATAATGAGTCCAATGTTGAAATAGGATGTTGTATGGAATCTAGATATGAAGTGAACATATCAAGTATGAAGATACTACTCTAGTGCCTTCAGATAGGGACCCTCATTATCATTATAATATAAACTTATGATTGCATTAGGGTTTTTCCTATTTGAAATCATAATTCTTGATAATCATTCTACTATGGGAATAAATAATAGAACATGGGAACTCTAATTTGTCGAATGACTTGATCATGTTTGTTGGAAGGATTTAGAGGAGTCCTTAAATTTTTTCTTTTTTTGGTGTCTGCCTAAAAGCCTTTCAGGATTGTATGGTTTGAGTATAATACAATAGTAAAATATTAAAAACAAATGTATTATGCTTCCCCTTTACTTGATAACATCATAAAAAATATAAAATGGGGGAAAATGTTATGTGGGTGAGAACCCTTTGGAGAGGGATGTTATGTACCATGGTGAACATTGTTTTAAACAGATGGTGTGATACATGAAGGAGTGGATACATATGAAGAATAACATTAATAAGGATTTTTAGAAGTTTTTAACATAAGCCTCCATCGATAGAACTAGTTATTGGGAATTTCCAATATTAAGGCCTATATATGGATCTAATAAGTGGTTTCTGGTTTTTTATAATGGATTTTATTTGTTATTTTCAATGGATAACATTAAAAAATCACTCTTTTTCATTAATATATATTTTTTATCACTGTATTTTACATAAATTCATTCAAGAGGGATCTTTCTATAGTAGTTTTGAATTTTATTAATGTTGTATGGTGCTCCATTTAATAAAATCATTGATGATCACTTGATTTTAATAATGTGCTTAAATTGAGGTGGTAATGGGGTATTAAAATAAAACCACATAATCACAATTTTTTCAAAATCTATGGCCACATGGTGGTATGTGAAATAACCATGAGATGGGCTTATAAAAAACTTATGGAACTTTCATATTTTTTGAATTCTTGTTGTTATTTACAATCACATAAAATAATGACATTCTTTGCAAACTGTGGTGGATAACGTGGGATTTCATGTGGGGAATCAAATAAGCACTTAAGAACCACTTGTGACGGATGTTTTTTGTACACTTTATAGAGAAAAAACCTATATATGTGTGTGTGTGTCTTTAAAAAATATTTTTTGTTCATAATGAAATAATTTCAATATTAATATCCCAATTTCTTTATGATGATTGACATGATTCATGAAGGGTTTATGTTTCATTGTAAATGATCTAATTTATTATAAAGAGGATCAATGTTTCTTCACAATGGAAATTTTATAACTATTTTAATCCTTATGTATGAAATATTACATGACCATGATGGTTTCCGTAGTCCATGATGTTTTTAAAATTTTTTCTAATGATTAGAGAAACTCAAGAAATGACCACCCCGTAAGTATAGTGATTATTATGCATGAAGACCATTCTATTCAAAAGAAGAATAAAAAATTTCATTCCTTCTCTTTTACATATTGTTAATATCACCAAAACAATAATTAAGGGGTTGGGTCCATTTAGATATAACTTTTAACATGATTATATATTGTGTAAGACTAAAATCTTAATATCTCGTCTTTTTTATAAATGATATGCCTATTTTATTTGATATTTCATTTTCAAATGACTATAATTTAACCTCAAAATGGTATTTTTAGAAAAAAATCATTTTTTCCAATGTATCTATATTGTAGATCATGTTGTGTATGTGAAATATGCATAAAATATTCTACATTTACATAAATTCTATGATGGAAATTTGAAATCATACTTTTTTATATTTATATGATCCTTTGACTTTTGAAAATCATGTCCATAACTTATGTTTGTAGAGACAATGGTTTTTTGAACTTTTTTCTTATCAGATTCGATGACTACAATAGAAAGTAGGGTTCCTATTACAAGAATCTCTAATGATGAAACATGTTATAATGTTGTTCCCTTGAATGATGACTTAAATAATTTTCTCAGCAGTTCATTGGAATTATCTTGTATCGAATATATTGACTCAATACAATTATAACATTTGAGATGACAACTCAATACCTACACCAGATCATAATAGACCATCGACAAGGTTCTTGTCTTCCATAGGCTATATCAGGAAAAATATTTATACAAAGGGTTAACTCATCACATAGGCTCAAAAATGAATTTTAAATATCTTGAATGTATCCCTTTGAATTCTGGATGATCAAGATCAATGTCAGGAACATTTTTCTCAACATTATTCCTCTATTATAATCCATTCCCAAAAAAAATATTATTACAATGGATACTAATGTGGGGATAATTCCTTGTTGTAGATTTATTTATGAATTAGAATCTAAATTCATGGTGAAATAATGTTTTTCAAAATTAACTAAAAATCAATGAGTATTTTATTAGAATAAAGTAGTATAAATATCAGAATAAATGATGTAATAAATCCCTAGACTTTATCTAAAACTATTTAGTAATTTGTTTTGTAGTACTATCATATTCCATATAAAGCATAGTTCAACATGAATCATATTACTGGTTAACTAAAAACTTTTAGGAGTCCTAATAAACATGGTAATGTATAAAGAGTTTCTTTATATAGACAACGATTAGTAGGATTAAAGATGAACACATCACTGATAGAAGGATCTATTGGATAAATTAGATAGAATAAATAGATGTAGTCTCCATAATCATTAAATTGACCCAATCATGCAATGGGTGGAATCCTTCCTTCAAGAGACTGAGACTTCTACTTAGGAACTCAATGATATTACCTTCCTAGAATTATAATAATTTTTATAGTTCATATTATTCTACAAAGGAATCAGACTAATAAAATTCATGGGAAACCAAATCAGGAATAATGTTGTCCCTACACTTTGACTAACATGATTCTTTTCTACCTTTATCATTGAATGAAACATCACAACTATATATGCCCACTCAAATATTATGGTTAACATATTGGAAATAGTGGAGTTTTTGGCATGTGGTTGAGCCATCAATTTGTATGTACTAGTTCATAAATGAATCTAACACTTGTTAGACATTGTAAAAGTATAGAGGACTCCATGTCTTGTATGTTTTCCATTCTAAATTTTTAATCAGTGGATAAAAAAATGATGTTTATTTAGGTACATGTATAAATGAAAAATTACTCAGTAAAAAACTCATCCCATGATAATTAACATTGTTATCAGTCAACTGATGTCTTTTCCAATTGATGTGGTCATTGACATGTTTAGTGATTATTCACAATTCACATTTTTTGTATAATGATACATATATACGAGTAGTATTCAAAAACTTCTATGATATCCAAAAAGAGTGGTCTATTATCATTTTTTTATGATGTATATTTCGTAACCCAAGTATATAGATTGATTACGTGGGTTCCTTATACCCATTAAAAATTATCAAGGTAGTTTATGTTCATAATGATTGTATCCCTATATTATTTTATGTGGATTTGGAGATAACAACATCTTTATGATGCCTCAAACCCATATTCTAGGATACAGTGTGATAAAAACAAACATTTCATAACTATGTTGATACAAATTGTAAATTCCAAGATATAACCATCCATAATTTCAAAATCAATAATGATTACTAAATATATTAAATCTGGAGGATAATTTTAAGTTTAAATATTTAATAAATTATTACACATAATAAACTAGTAATTCCCATGTAATTCTCAACTAATTCTTGGTTTTGTTCCACTATATATGAAACTAAATAGTTAATGACAATTCATCAATATGTTATGTCATTATAAACATGTTTCGTTCATTAATTTTATTCATAACCTAGGATATGGGAACTTAAAAAAGGGGTAAGATCAAGAAATCTGAAATATAAACATACAATAAATGTAATCACTAAATAAACATGAAATTAATATTACTATAGGAAAAGGTAAATAACATGACACCATATCAAAATGAAAATAAGTTCCTTCTATATCCATGAAAAAAATAATGGATATTGATAATACTGATTTCATACTAATAGAATAAATAATGTTGGGCATCAAAAACATGTTATCGTGGCCTTGAATGAATACATATACTTTTCATCAATATCGTTGTTAAGACATGTTGTTGAATTGGCTAAGTGTTCACAAAATACCAAAACCCATTATATCTCATCAAAAATGTCAATAAATGAATGGTCTATATAATTATAGGCCTCAACCGTAAATTTATTATGTCTAATGCATTCTGTTTCTAAATCAATGACATCGATAATAATATTCTGAAAGGAAACTCTTACTGTATAAAAAAAAGTTTATGTAAATAATGAAGAATACAAAATAGAACACACGTTCAACCTACATTAGTAGTTAATAATAATCATGAATTCGAATACATTTAATCATATTGATAAAGGTAAAATATCTAAATACATGTTCTTTAATAGTTCTATAAATATCATTATCATCTCTAAATGAGCATTGATGTTTTAAACCCAATTCAAAGAATACATATTGTATCAGTACAAAAAAAGTGATAATAAAATTGTCGTCATAATTGTTTAAGAAGATGTAATTTAGGGGGTCCTTTATAGGTGATAATTTAACATTGATAGAGGTTTTTCTTTATCAATACTATTCTTAACACTGATAAATGACATGGTACATAATTTTGTAGCTAAAATTACATCACACTATAATCAAAAATAAGAATATATATATTTCAATTAAATTTCCTTCGAAAATTTAAGAAAAAAGTAAATATTTCAATCATTACAATTTTTTTGAATAATTACATTGGAATATACAATATATAAGGAACATCAAAAAATTAAAAAACATTAATGTTTCATTGTCTTTGGACTGATTCACCGCTCAAAAGGGCCTGATCATGCTACTAGTTTCCAAAAAATCCACCCCATCTAAATAACAAGAGTGTACTAATATGAAATCAAAATATTTATGATACTAAAACTATAAAAAGAAAAATAAAAACTTAAATATAAATCAATTATTTAATAAAATGGAAATTATAAACATAATATATACACTTTAAGTCATCCTGGGAACACCATGTGTAATATTAATGTAAGGTTGATTCCAACAATACATTAATTATTTATTGATTATATTCCAAAATTATCATGACAATACTATCAGGGTTTCCTATTTTTATGTTTCTCTAATTTTTTAACCAAAATATCATATTTTAACAAATGCATGAACGTTTTGTAATATTATCCCCACCATGTGTTAAATTGGTTTGAAGCTGATTCCTACACATCAAAATGATATATAGATCACTGTAACAAAATATTAAGACAATCAGAGTGTTTTCAGTAGTTTTTAGTGAGTTAGATTTTCTTTAACAAGAATGTTATTTTTAAATTTAAACACACTAATTGAGTCATATCAGTCACATATTGTGTCAAATTAACATTCATATGATTTCTACAAATTTGATATAACTTATAGATTATTTAAGTAATTTATAAATACAATACATTATTTTTTTATAAATTTTCATTGTGTGACTCATTTTTTTAAGTAAACTATCATTTTTAAAATAGAAAAAAACATATTTATAGTCATACTAATTAGACTATGTATTTGATTGAAGTGAGGCTAATTCATATAATTTAAAAAAATAATTATGGATGATTTCCCTAAAGTTTTAAAAAAAATTAATGAGTGGGACATATTAAGATTATTCCACATGTCTCTATACTAAAATTTCAATTTTATATAAAAAACATTCTTTGGGTCACAGTGGTCCCACCATATGTCTGATTGATGTGCAGTTGATTCCTATAGAGGAAAAATAACTTATGGTCAATTAAACTAAATTATGAAGCCAATATTAGTGAATTTACATGGATTTAAGTTATAGATATGTATTTTGAACTAAAATGTAAACTATAAATATAAGAAACCACTATGAGTCAAAATAGCCACAATGTGTGTCATATTGATATGAAGTTCATTTATACATATGAAGAATAACTTATGGACTAGTTTCCTATATTATTTGGAAAGTATGAGTGTTTTGTTATTTTTTGGTGGTTGAAAGACATTTTGAACTAAATTTTGATTTTTAAACTAAAAATAAATACATTGAGTTAAATAGGTCACATTGCCTATTAGAATCACATGGGAAATATTATTATGTATAAAACAAGACTTATGAATCTTTTTAAAATTATATTATTAAAATAGTACTATGTTTTCTCTATTTGTGATGAGATAGAAACCTTTTTAACAAAAATGACATTTTCAAAATAAAAAACAAGAACATTGAGTCGAAACGGTCACACCATGAGTCAAATTGATGTCATGTTACTTCTTACCCATAAAAATGACATATTTATTGTTTTAATAAACTTTCAAAGAAATACACATGTTTTTTCTTGGTTTTCAATTGGGGATGCATGTTTTTAACAAAAAAATAATTTAGAAACTAAAAATTGGCATTTCGTTTCTTAATATCCACACCGTGTATCTGATTAAGGGGTAACTGATTATTATTTTCCATTAATGACATATGGATCATTTCCTTAATGTTTTAAAACAATATTATTGTGTAAATCTATTTTTAGCATGTCATTTATTTTTTGAATTGAAAAGTAAATCTATATCTAGTTCAAATTATTTAATATATTGAAAATATCATCCTTGATGACATAACCATTATATGAGAATACAATGATGTGTTTCTCAATGAATTTCCTATTATTCCTCTTAATTGAGAGGTTGAATGTTAAATTTATCTTATACCCTGTGTGTTCCCATTATCCACAAAATTGTATATAATGGATTTTGGGGAACATGAGAAGTATAAGATAAAACTACTAGAGAATATAGATAAGGGGATCATATTCTCAATATCATTTTCATAAGGTGGACAAATAATCTTCATCAAGAATATTGATAGGTCAATAGCTACATTCCATTGATTATCATGACATAATCAAGATTATGATAAGCAATAAGTGTCATATTCAATAGATTTATGACATGTTTTATCAGCTATGTGGAACCCAATTCATAGATATGGTAATTCATCAATCAGGGTATTATCAAGTAAGGGTGATGAAGGATGATATCCCCAATATTTCTTTCCAAACAAGTTATGGTAAATAATAGTTTATAGTAATTCCATCAGAACTCCCTAATTATTCAGTAATCATTATGGACATGATGAAAAGAGTCTTTATATATTACCTAGAAAAATATGTGGTATTAATTAAAGAATATATTCAAATATAGTTTTAAAGAAATGTGGAGAATGAGAAGCATTTTAAAACTATAATAATTTTATTCTGAGATGAGTAGATTTTTGAAAATTACATAAAATGTGAGTTTTAGTTTAAGTAAGACTCATTTATTGGGAATCGTTTCGGAATAAATCGGATATCATGAGGTGCACCAAAATAGATGCAATTAAAGGATGTCCAAGACCAACCACTATGATGAAAATCCATAGTTTCCTTGATTTATCTATGTAATATCATCAATTTATGATGAATTTCACTAGATTATCAAACCATATAACCTAGATAACTCTAATGGGAGTCAAGTATTTTTGAATGATGAATTTTAATATGGATTCAAGGAGTTGTAAAATCGGCCTATCACTACACTTGTATGTATTCTACACACAAGTGTGGAAATTTTCATGGTATACAAATATTATTCAAAATTGTAGTTGTGATATGTACTATTTCATAATGAAAAGTGACAGTTTATGAATCAAGAAAATTAAAGTTTCATGATCAACTCTACCCAAAAAATGATATGGGGTTGGCTATTCACATTGAAAATATGGCATAATTATCTCTTTGGGTAGAAGTGTGAAATATATACGGATCATAATTTCATCATGTTTATATTAACATGAAAAAAGAGTTGAATACATGACATTGAAGATGATTAGATTTAATTAACGAGTTTGACTTATCAATTGACTACCATCTTGTTAAAGAAAAAAATTCACAGGCACTGTAATTATAATCGATCCAGAAATTTTATCACTGATGAAAACTGAGAAGGATCCAATTTTCTTTTAATTGAAAAGGATGGACATGATAGTGATAAAGGAAGAAAATTCATGATTCCTTTTGAAAATTATTGCTTAACCATCCCTTATATATAAGTTAGTGATGCTCAAAGAGATAACATGGAAATTTAGAATAATTCAAAAGAGATAAAAAATGGAAATCCTCTGATGTCAAATCAACAAAGAAGGAGCTGTAAAATTTCTTCAATAACTATATGTATAATAAAATACTAAGTTAAATAATGAGATATTGGATGATGTACGTAACTCAACCTTATCTATCCATCTAGGGATCACAATGATGGATTGAGATCTTTGAGAGCACTATTGGTGTGACAATATAAAGAAAGTTATCATGGAATATATATCATGGATTTTTGTATGTTAGAATGTATAAGATGGAAGGAAAAATATGTGGGGATGATACAACCATTTCCCATACCTATATGGAAATGGAAAAAACATAATTGGGGACATTTTCACTAGTCTTCTGAATACATCAAGAAGAAATAATTATATATGTATTATAGTGGATCATCTTCTTAATATTGAACACATAATTGAATTTTGATTGGACTTCTCACTCGATCAACATATGAGGATATACATTAGAGAAGTAGTGATGCTTCATGGAACACACTTATCAATTTTAGCAGCTTTAGATCCAATATTTACAACTATGTATTTTAAAAGTCTCCAAATTTACCTAGAAATGGATTTACAATTCATTATGGATTGTCAACCAAAAACTAATGGCCAATATGATCATACTACCCAAAAACTTAAGGAAATGTTGAGGAAATTCCCAATGAGGTTCAATGGTGGAATAGATAAGAATATTATACTGATTGAGTTCATATAAAATAATATATTCCACCCAAGAATCCAAATGGATCCATTTGAATATCATTATGGTAATAATAACTAAACAACTACTTATTAATATGATGTTAGTGAATAGAAACTTTTGGGTCATTAAATATTCAAGGAAATGGTGGGAAAGGAAAACACAATTCAGTAGCACATCAAACATGCTCAGAGTTAAAAAAATAGTTATTTTAAAAATAAACTATGAGACCTAGAGTTTGATGTTGGAGATAAGGTATTAATATACATATATCTATATAATAATTTCATGAGATTTTGGATATATGGAATGTTTAGTCCAACATACATTGGTTGTATTGAGATCCTTGATTACATCATAAAGGAAGACTATCAGCTATCACTCCCACCATACCTATATCAAGTACATGATGTGTTCTATGTGTCCCTATTTAATAGGTAGAAAATAGTCACCCTTACATTTTATGACTCATTCAGAGTAACTTTGGGTATGGATATTTCATATTGGGAGTAGGTGGTGAATATCATAGATCATAGAGAAAATTTTCTGTGAAATAAGATAATGCACATGGTAAAATTATTTAGATAAACCACATGTCTGAAGAATTGATATGGGAATTATATGAGGGGATAAATTGGAATTACACCCATCTATTTTATTGTGTTAAATGAAAATTTTTAGGGATAAATTTTTAAAGGGGGAGATTGTAGTGACCCAAACTTTTATAAATAAAATTTCTTTAACGATTGAATTAAATAACATATTTTGTATTATTCTTATAGATAACACATGAATTTATTTGGTTTTATTGTATTTTATCAAGTTTAAGGACTACTACTAATCATAACCATTGATAAAATAATAAATGAACATTAATTATATGATTAGAATAAATATATGTTTTTGATAAATCTAATTGACACAGAAAATGGATGTGATGGCCACAGATATTGAGATAATACCCTATGAATACCATTTATTATGGATTCTGAGGGAGATAGCATCACTAGTAATTTACCTTGATAAATCCCAATCCAATATCTAATAAAACAATAATGAGAGAAACCATTTACGGGAGATGTTCGAGCTCATCGAGATCACAACACAAACCATGTATGCTGAACCGCCCCATGAAAATCTCATTATTGTGGACCTTACCCTCAGGGAATTTTCAACTGTAATAATGTTCTATGTATCAAGTCCCTATTAATATGAATGTGTAAATATAATAATTAATATATTGTCTTTATTTTTTTTTATAATTTATGAATTATTTTTATTTTCATATGATAGAACACAAATTGTAATATGGGGTAATATGGAATTTTAATTATGAAATTTATTTTGTTTAATTAATGAATTTTTTTAAAATAAATTATATCTTTATAATATATTATTATTAAATATATATTGTAATATAATTTCTATGATGTGAAATGTAATTTCATGAAGGGTTGAAAAACTATAATTGTTTAAAAACCCAATATTTCTCAATAAATGATGATTCTATTTTAAAAGTAAAAATTAAAATATTTAGAAAATTATTTTGATAAAACATGAAATATTTTTTTAATCATATTTTCTATATTATCAAATGATATTTTTTCTTTATTTTCATAAGTAGTCAAGTTTTTGGGTAAATATTAAATACAGTTTAAATATATGGTTTGTATTATGACATTATAATGACCCAAAAGTGATGTCATGAATCCTATAAAAGATATACATGAACACATATATGTTTCACCTTTAACATAATGTGTTTTAAATGATATTTCATTAAATTTATAAAGACTTTCTGAATCCTCCATTATATACATTATATTTTATGTTTATAAAATCATTTCATTAAGAACATGGATAAGTTTCACATCACCAAGGGTAATATTTTAATGTGTTCTCCCCTATTCCTTATAAAATAATTAAAAACACAACTTATTTTTATATGTAATGGACCAAAACAATTGAATTTATTTTGGTTTTGATTAATTTTTTATATAGAGTCTGAAACATAATTTTTGGAAATAATAAAGAAATCCCTTTAATTTTCCTATATTAACCCATCCAAATACCCCTTCCTCTATACTCAAAAACCATAGAACACATCATATTTCTACCCTCCTATTTCTAGAGTCCATCTATGGTTCCCACAATATCTCACTCAACCCCTCTCAAGATTTTTTAATCACCCTCTCAAGGTAAGGGATATTCTCCTTCTCCTCTTTATTCAAGAACCATCATTATCTTATATCATTAATCTCAAAATTATAATGTTGTGATTTATTCTCCCATATCCTCCATACATATATTTTTATTTATAAATTATTATAGATAATTTTTACCTATCATTAATAACTTACATGATCATTTGTGTTCCCAAGTTATGCTACCAAAATTTCACTATGATTCTCCATGCCAAACAATTGGGCAGTGAATACACCCACCCATTTCTTATCAAGTATATTCACCTTTATACAAAAATAATTCATTTATTGTGTAGTTATATTTATATAATCAAAATTCTATTTCATGGGATCAAATGTGATGATTTTTTTTGTGTATATGATCTACATGAAACATTAATGCATGTGCATGATATGATTTTGATGGGTGCACCCAGATAGTGCTCAAATGCATTGTGAAATGTTTTAATCTCATGACGCTCCATTTATGACATGAAGGAGGTTATAATAAACACTTTATTCTATGTTTTCTTGGTGGTTAAAAATGAATTATTCTTATTATTTAATGTTTAATGCTTTTCGACATCCATATGTTTCTTTTATGTTATCTTGCAATATCATGACACATTATTCATGTTTATGATTTTCACCCCTTTTATGTTCCATATAATTTCTATCTAATAACAAATAATAAATTAATCGTATTAAAACTTATTTATTCCCCTATTAGGATTTATAGATCAACAATTTCTCATGTATTTCCTGAAGTTATCCCAAGCTATTTTAAGAAGAATTGAATAATATGAGAGTGTTAAGAAATTACTCAATAAAGATAATAGACCCCTTGTTTTATGATGTTATATAATGTACCTAATCTCCCATATACTCTAGACTTCTCGATCTTGTCGGTAGTATTATGTTTATTCATATGAAATAAATAATGAATAAATGTGTAACAAATATAAGGGTTGTCATAATACTTGTTAAAGACATTTTCTAGAACAAATTATTCTCTTATTCTTGTGTGCTCTTAATAAAGAACAAAATGCTCAAATAAAAATAACTGAAGATGAAGTTGTTTTTTCAAGATCTCTATGAAAATTATGTAAATAGAAACTAGAATAAAATTATAAGTAATTTAAATAAAAAATGCACATAAAATAAATAATAATCTTAACTAAATAATAAGTAGGAAGTCACTTATTCAAGATGTCACAAAAAGTTTTGAGTACCTGTATTCTAACAATTAATTTTTAAAAAAATACATTTCCACTTTTTAATATGTAGACTATTGATAGTTCTGATAGTACTATAAAAATAAAAATAATCAAAGGATTAATACATATTTTTTTATTTATATTAAGAATAAAAAATAACTCTTTGAGGATGTTGGTTTATTAATAGAATATGATATGTTTCATAAATCTTCATATGTAATAATAATAACAAATTACATTCATTTTTTCAGAAATTATATATACATTGATAAAAATAATCCATTGTTTTGATATATGTTTTGATGGTGAACTCATATTATATATAAATAAATGCATATCCAAATTTATAATTAAATATAATTATTGTGATCATGAGTTGACGTCATGTCCTGATTTCGATTTTATTTAAACACCACTCTATCATAAAAAAATTTCACTAAAATAAAACACATATTATATAAATTGATGATTATTTTTAAAATATTCCACTTCTTCTGTTTATCCTTCATTTTAACTATCTATAATAATATAACTCAATTTAATCCTTATTTCATTAATTGTTAAATTATTTTCATAAAATATAAATTAGAAAGGAAACCCATATTGGTTATATGTATTTTTAGAAGAAAAAATGACCATGTTGTTAATGTTATAATATAATGTTCTACCATTTCAGAATCTAAATCATCTATGGGACATGTTATCTTGCCCCTTGAATTAGAATCTATGTGAATCCCAACTCTCACATGACTTTATGGGTGTTTTTGTATATATTATCTCCTTATATATTTTAGACTACACCACTCTGAACCTAGTGATTGGTAGTTTCTAATAGATATAAATTAAAAAATATATACATTTTATATTTTTATCACATTAAATGTATTAGTTTATATCATATTAAAATTTTATAGTTACAGTTATAAAAATAGAAATTACATGAGGTCTGGTACACCATTGAGGGGAATGGGTCACCTATAGACATGGTGGGTCTTCATGTAGTGGTTATTTTTATATTTTTTCTTCTCTTTAATTACTTACAATAGTTATGTACCAATATATGAAATATTTAATATAGGGAAGTGTATAATCTTTATAAAAATTTATTCAAGTAAATGTATTCATTAATGTGACTAACAATGATAATTTCACAATTAAAAATAACAAAAAAAAATATTTTTTATAGTAGTTCATATAACCAAGATCCTTATACAATCTTTAGGAATCCTCACATATTGAGAATACTTGTATTTAGTATTTCATAACATTTGATATAGAGTGCTAACCCAATTAAAATGGAGGTACATTTATATCACCTAATGGAATGAATCCAACTGACATTTATAGGAGTCACAACCCACCTCACTCTTCTATTGGATTCACTGGCCAACCAGACTTTTAGATAGAGGGAATAAACAAGTCAACCATTTTTTGATGGGAAAATGTTAAATCATCTCTATAATCATAACAATTACGTATAATAAAATTGATAATGAAAACCCAAATAGAAAATAAAGTCAGTAGTGGAGTTGATGATGTTGAATATCGATACAGCTCAAAAAAATTGATCCCTTCAGTAGTGGATGATCAAAAATAATGAATTACTTTAGGATAAGAATAATGGTTCAAGAGTATTATTCAAGCTTTATTTATTCATAAATATTTCTATAAATTTTTATTCTTCTCTCTATGAATTCATATCAATTTTCATCATCAATCATGTTATTGAAAATATCTAATTTATTATATGGAAATAGATAATTTGTATTGAAATGGATAATTTTGTGTCATTTGTAATGTGATATTGGAGAATCTACATAGATAATAAATGAAATACCTATTATAAAAATTAAACATAAAATATTATTGTAATGTGTAATTTGAAATAACGTGCTCATATATAGAGAATCTGCATGCTCTTTTATTATTTTTGTAATGGCTTCAAAACACTTTGATGAATATCATTAGATTAATTTGATTTTTTTCTAATTACTAAAACAATTAATAAAACACCCACTAACCTGAATAAATTAGATAGATAAAAAATACAATATATAGTATAAAAAAAGTTATAATAATATTATTATTACCATAATTACTTCCACAATGTTTTATTCCAAAAAAGATTAAAACATAGTTTTTATAAAATATATTTAATATATAATGTAGTATAATGACTAAAAATATATATTAAACATGAAGTAATTTAAAATATTAAAAAATCATTAAAATGGAGCATCATAAAATATAGACATTCTATAGAAATATATAAAGTATTATATAGACCATGAGACATAATTATTACCATAGGTATACTCACCATGGGACTAATTTCTTCATAATGTTGATATACTAATTATATCAGCATTCATTGTTTGTATAATAACCATGAATATAAAATAAAATTAATTCACATAGTTAGTAAAAATAATAATTTCTACTAACAAATATGTTTTGTAATATTAAAATATCTTATGAGGTCACTTGAATTTTACCATCACAGTTGGCTGAAATTGATACATTAAATCACCTCAAATTACTCTTCATGGAAACTAAAATTAAGACTCATAGTATGTATGGGAATGATTTATGATAGTTACTACTTTCATGTGTCATGTACATTATTTCACGTTAAAAAGAAGTGTATGTTCATAGTAACATTATTTACACATCACGGTAGGTGTTTTAACATGAATTATGTATAATAATACTCATGGTAACTTATATACTGCTTGGTATGTTGGAATATGAACATCACAATTGGTATAATTCACTTTTGGTAATTACTAGAATGCCCAAAATCATCAAATGAGTCTATATGGTAGGTATTAAAGAGAAGGTCAAGAAAATGTAAGATGAGATGTTGTGAAGTTTTCATTTTTGTTGGATGTACAACCATGGAAGAGGAAAAAACAAGGTGACCTATGCATGAAAGACATTAGGTGTGAACGAGGATGGAAATGATGAACCTGGTCAAATAAATTATGAATCAATTTCATCATTCAACCATGGAGAGTATTCAATTCTTGACATGGTGGTAGTTCTTCAACATGGTCGACTCATGGAGATGATGCATTGGTGTTGTGGATGCTACTTGTATGAATGGAGTGGAGTTCCAAATGGATATAGATGATTCTTCTAATGATCATTGGAGGTGTTTCCTTTTCATAAGGGATGACGAGTTTGGTGAAAAAAATTGTAAATGAGGAGGTTATATAGAATAATGGCATCATGTGAAATACAAAAAATAAGATTCAACAGTATTTTTCATATATATACATATATAATTTAATATATATATTTATATATAATTTAATTTCAATATATATTTAAAAAAATAAACATTATATTAAAAATGTATTTTAAAATATTATAATAAATGAACATAACATTTTTAATTTAACAATATAGTATTTTTAACAAACTAATGAAAAGAAAAATTCTGATGGAATAATTTAAAAAAATCACATGCAGTTAAAAAAATAGAATTATATTTATAAATAAATAACAATAAAAAAATAAAACATTATTAAAAATTAAAATAAAGTATTTAAATTTAACAAAACAATACAAACATAAAATCAAAAACTCTAAAAAATAATATTCATATTTTGTAAATATAAAAACAAAAATATGGAATTTTAATTTTGTAAAATTCAAAATTTCACCCTATTTATTTAATTTATCTAAAAGTAAAAAAATAAAAATATATAGTAACACAAATATTATATATAAATATAAAATCAAGATTTTTTTCCAATAAATTCAAGAATTAATAACATATAAGAAAAAATAAAAAGATTAGTATTCTCTCAAAAACAATATCTCCATAAAGCCTTGTTTAAATTTCAATTTTTTAAAGTTAAAGAATTGAATGATTTAGTAAATATAAATTCTATTTGATTTTTATTTTATTTTATTCTAGAATAATTTCCTCTTTATTATCATGATCTCTTAAAAAGTGAAATCTTGTATCTAAAGGTTTGTTCTTGGAATGTTGTATACTATTTTAAGATATTAAATGAGTCGATGTATTGTAACAAAATTTCAGTGTTTTTTCTAAGTAAACATTAAAATCAGATAGAGTTTGTTTTATTTTTATAAATGGATAAAAAAATTGTATAATAAATGTACTCATCCTTAATTGTGGATAATTAAACTATGAATTTCATTTTGTAACTCTATAATATTAAACATTTTCATAATAACAAACACATACCTGATGAGTTATTTCTTTCATGTCTACAACCTACAAAATCAATGTATAAAGATGATAAGAAAAATAAAAATACTTACACTTGGAATAAAATAAAATTGTGATAAAAATTACTTTAACATATTTGATTATTATATTTACTACATTTAAATTAATTTCATTTGAATTAAATTTATATATAGTAGTCATATAGAGTAAATACATAATGTCAGTCCCAGATGCAATCAAATACAGTAGGCTTCCTATCATTATTCTATACATGTTATCACTTATTAATTATCTATATTAATCCACATCCCATTAAAAATTAATGTTCATTTTCATTCTAAATGTTATACAAGAATCAATATTGATTATGTTTCTATATCTATTTCATAATTTTTTTATTTAGGCAAATGAAATATTTTATTTTTAAAATTTTGTGACCAATGAAAAAATCTATATCTCCCACTAGGCACATATAAATTTCATTTTTCATTTATTTCATAAATTCACTTTATTTTCATAATTTTTATATCCAAATAAAATATCATCAAAATATATTTTTACAATTAAAATATCATTAAAAACATTGATTATAAATAATTTTGTTTCAACTTTTACTTTGATAAAATAATTTTTTAGATAAAATATATTAATTATATTATAAAAAGAACTTAGAGAATATATTATACCAAAAAATACTTCATATATTTTGAAAACATGATTTGGAATGTTATTATTTTTTAAATAGGTGGATTATTGACATACACCTATTCAGAAATTACACCATTTAAAAACTATCGTTTTTATTCCATTTGGAATAGTTTAATCTTTTGGGAACTTAAAAATTGTAATAGAATACTGATATATTTCAGTATTTAAATTGGTGAAAATTAATATCCAAAATAAATGTATTCTTATAATAAATAACATTTGGGAACCTAGTTTAACCTTATTTTTAAAGATATTATGAAACACATCAATATTATTTTCAAAAATACATCGTGTTCAAAAAGTAAGTATATAATTAGTTTACTCATCTAGAATCCAAATTTTTTTTATATCAAACTGATTATTATTATCATGAATATGATTTATATAATTAGAATATTTTAAAGCTTCAATAATATTAATGGACACAAAATCCGCACCAATGGTAGAATTAGCACACAAATTCAAAATTGATATTCTAGTTCTTATTTGAATTTTTAAATTTACATTTATATTTTCTAATGAATGATGTTATTACACATTATAATTTATAAGATTACATTGATATGGGATTTTCTCCCTATCAATTGATGTGTTATCATTTTTAGTTTCATCTTTATCAAAATTGAATAATTTAAATCCCGTTATATTATTAATAGAATACGTGATTTTTTATTCATTATTTTCTATGAAAATTACATGAAAAGACACCTATAATGTAATCAATCTCTTATTATATACACTAAAAGATTTTATTTTATTTTAATATCCTTGGAATATTCCCTCATAACTTTTAAGCTTCATTTTTTCCATATTATCATTAGTATTTAAAATATAAAATATACATCCAAATGCCTTATAGTACCTATTATTGGGTTTCTTTTACTTGAATTGTTTAAATGTGTTTTCATTAACATGGGTTTAATGAAAACTCTCATTAATATATAACAAGATGTATTAAATAGTTTTTCCCAAATCTAATTTGATTATTTGATTTAATTAAGTATAGTGCTTTCTATCTCTTTAATAGTTTTTTTCCTCTCAACAACACCATAATGTTGTAGTGTTATTGGGGTAGAAAATTTATAAAAAGTATAAATTATAATTAAAAAAAATTATTAAATTATATGTTAATAAATTCTCTACCTTTATCACTTAAAATTGATGATATTTAATATAATTTTTAATTTTGAATTTATTTACATTATTTAATAAACCTATTTATGATATCACTTTTAAGAAATAAGAAAATATTCCTGGTAAATCTACTGAAATCATTTACAAATACAAAAAATATATTTATTCCTACATAAAATAGTTTGTCTTAGAGGTCCAAATAAATAAATATGAAAATTTTCTAAGAATATTGTAGTTTTAACATTATTAGAATATCTAAAAGTATCATTATAATTCTTATTCATTATATAAGAATCACACAAAAACATACATTCAAAATATTTTTAGTGTTCTAGATATTTACCAAGTTTTTCTCAAAATGTATATTTATTGAAGATAACCATGTCCCAATATTTAGTTCCAAATAATGTAGTTTTTTTATATCATTTAAGAACATTACATTTTTCTAGGTTAGTTATGAATATTTTAAGGACTAGATATTTTATTTTATATTGGAGTTAAATAAAAAATTGTTATCTTTATAATCAAAAAATTTACTAACATCAAACTTCACTATCATTACATCATCATAAAGTTGTGTGATAATTATTAAATATTGTTTTAATGACACTAAATATAGTAAATTAGAATGTAAAATAAATTTTAAATATTTCTAAATTCTCAAACAATTGATATTGCCTTTAGAGATATCACCAAACCTGACAGTGCCTCCATTACATTAAATAAAAGTAAAAAAATTAGATATATACCATGTTATGTTCATAGAGAACCCGTTTTCTATATAACATGTATCTATATAAATATTTTTGGAAGGTTTTCTATATTAAAAAGATAATTTATGGTGACCTACATCATCACAAGTTGCGAAAACCAGGGTAAATTTTAACCACTTAGGTTTGAAGAGTGTTCTAGGGGAAAATGGTAAATATTCCTATGATGTTATCTCAATTAATTTTTAACCCAATATATCAGTCCATAATAAAGTTATTTCCTGAGGATAGATATTTTGTGGAAACCTAATCCATTCAAATATTTATTAAGTCTTTAAAATAGTATTAATTAAATATTAAAATATTTGTGCATTTTAATTCAATGATATCATTCAAATATCGATTTATATTGATATTACATATTTTCTAATGTGTCTGTAATGTGGGATTTTTCTTAGTTGATTTATTATATTTCATCGAGAACTAGGGTGAGGCTTATTCCCCTTCTTTTTTCTTTTTCTTTATTTAATTTTTCCATTTTATTTTCTTTATATTTTCCATTCCACCCTAGGAATAATGTGTTAAACCTCGTGGGATCTTCCCATTTGGGTTCTTTTTCTGAGAGAGTAACTTTGAGAAAAAAAATTTAGAGTTAGAGGAGGAGGTGCCTATATAGAGCTTGGGTCACCCAATAATTTCATGTGGTGGATGTGGATCATGGATCTCTATAAAGCCTCAGAATTTTATTCTTGGTAGTATTAAATTTTTTTAGTTTTCACTATATATCCATATGGATTATTTTTTCGTAGTTTTTAAATACATTTATGTGTTTTGGTGACACACTGTGGGATGTTCTATGTTTTTTAAGGAGAAATTGTGTGTTGAAGGATGATTTGAAGGGTTTTCATTTTGGAATACCCATTTAAATGAAATGTAGTTTAGAGAACACACATTGTGTTTCCTTCCTTTTTTAAGAAGATGTGTTTTTGGGAATGCACATTTTTTTGTGGGGTATAAATTCTGTAGTGGTGACTTAGTGTGTGTTGGGGCACATGACAGTGTAGGGTACATGGCCAGAACTCATGTGAGGTAGGTGAACTATGGCCTTGTATTATTCTTGGACTAACACTTTGGGGGGTACAAGGTAAATTATATGGATGGGGACATTGTGTAGGGTATACACCATGTACATTGTGGTGCATGCTATGTATTATTGTAGTTTCCACAGAGAGTGGTGGAATTCGGTACATGGGAAGGTACCCATAGTGGAATACACACCAGGATTCGGGATTAAATACTGATTACATTTCAAATGTAGACACTTGGGGTCTATAGGAACATGTTCAGGGTGGATCTTTGGGATCACATGTAATGGGCCCCATTGTATGTGTCGTGTACTTTTTTTGAAATTGTTTCATTTTCTTATTTCCCACCATTCTTTCATAATTGAACTAGTGAATAGTACCTTTTTAATGTTTGTCTATGTATATTATGATGATGGAATCATGCTATAGTGTATAGGATTTCTAGACGGTTTTTTTGGATGAGATATAATTTTTATGAATTGTTCCATTAGGTTTGGATTAGAATCATCTTGGGGTTTAGTTGATAACTATGAGGTCTGGGTGAGGGTTGTGAGCTCGTTGATCAACCTATCTTGAGTGTTTCATATTCATCTTTTGGAGGTTATTTTGGATGGATACCAAATGGTATGATCAAATTTATTCTCTAATAATATACTGGCTTGTCCCTATGTGTTGGGACATATTTAACAAGGATAAGGAAAATTGAGGTTTAGATCCTATTTTCATGGGTCAAAGTTTTTGGATCCTTTTGGATAGGTTGACATCTTAGGATGCATGTTACTTCCTAGTGTTGTTGAGTTTTTTAGATGAGTATAAGGGTCACTTTAATATTCTCTAGTGTTATTGTTACTCATATAGTGATATTTGGTTTTTGATGTAATTTGTTTTAGAATTCCCAGGTTTTAAGGTTTACATTTAATGATTATCCCTTATAGAGGGTCCGACATTTTAGGTGTTCTTTAAGAACACTATAAATTACCCGGTTGGTGTGATTTTCATTTGGAGGAACATTGGGAATTTTATTGGTCGAGGATGAGTTGGAGGCCACTAAAGGTTGTTTGGGATTTTTCAACACTTGGAATGATCTATGTTTTTGGACGATCTATAAGATCCCCTCATGTGGTGTCCAACTTCTGTTGTCGACATTGTACCACTTGATGTTGTTTTAATAGGATTATCCTAAGAGGTTTGGTGTTTTAAGGGAGTCCCTAGTTGGACGTCTCTTTATATTACAACCCTAGGGGCCGTGGGAGCCACAATATTTTAGTGTTCCATGTGATGGTTCATTTAGATCTCTTGGTTTCCATTTTTATGACTTTTTAGATCTAGGTTGTTAAGAGAGTCATTGTAATTTGATGTCTAAGAGTTTATCTACATTTCTACATTAGTTCTATGGATGGTGGGGTTGAATTTGGATTATCTAATGTTCAGTTAATCTTGTTTTTTGACATTTGAGGAAAAAAATTCTGAGTTCCTTAGTTTGAGAAGGAGTCCCTTTGGATATCATGGATATAGTGTTAGCTTGGAGTTGTGATTTGGTTATCTAATGTTCAGATTGCTTATTTTTAGAAGGTAATAGGTTAATAATGGAAAAATTTTAAGTTTTAATCCCCAAATTAGTTCATTATGACACCCTGGCTAGAGTGGATTTAGTCTCATGGGGTATTAAGGAACTCACAAAGTGGGTTTTTTGTATAATTTATGTTTTTGTGATCTTGGGGTCATGGATGATCATTGATCCTAGTTTTATATATGGATACCTCATTTCATGGGTTTATACCTATGGAATGATTCATTCTGAATGACTATTGGTATAGATGAGCTATTTATTTGGGATAAACTAGATTTTCTTCTCATCAGTTCATAATATTCTATTGGACCCATATTTATTAGTAAATTCACTTTGTTATGTGGATGACATGTGGTTACAACCTAGTGTTTGACCATTGTTCTTGTTGTTTTAAGATTTTTTGTAGATCCTATGTATATATATTAGACATTCATGTTTTCCTATGGAGGGTTAATCCACATGTTGTATACCCTCTGACAAGGTAGATAGAAGGGGTAGATTAGCCTCACGTGTCAAGCCATGACCATCTATTGTTTGTTTTCCCAATGTTTTACCCCTTTGATTGATGAAGTTTTTTTATCATAACACAATATTTTGTTAGTATTTTAATTAGAGAGTCATATCACATGTGCGTACACATGTTATGGAATCACATTTATTGGTACTCTTTTTTGGGTGGCCTACTATGATTTATTTCTCAAACCCTATATATGAAAATAAGTGTGCATGTAGAGTTGATGTCTTACTTCAAGATTGTAGCATGGGTTGAATAATGGTTGAGGTCATTTCCAAGTATTTATTTATAAAATGGAGCAACTCGTGTAGAGTATTAGGATCAAGATGGTGTATCTCGAGCATTGTGTAGAATTAGTATATTGTTTTTCATAGTGTTGGTAGTAGATAATATTGTATTTTAGTATCAGTTAGTTTAATTTCAATATGTCATCAGCCTTGTGGGCGACTAGTTGTTCTATGTTTTCCATTATTAGAGTATGTATGTATGTATGAATCATTTCATTTATTATATAATTATACCATTTTATATATTTATAATGTGTACTACGATGATTATCCTAGTGTATGTTATTTATTATTTTTCATTGTTATTCCACTCTCACAAAGAGTGTATAGTCTCCATAGTATTTCTTAGATCCATTAAACTAGTTATAAGACTATAGTGTTTGAGGGGGCACACATAGGCATTGTGGAGAGCTATAAAGGTTATGAGTTTTGTGGGCCCATGATGGTTATATATAAAAATGGTATCATAGGTTTTTGGTCATGGGATTTGGTGAGTTAGTACATAGGTTGTCATTATGTGTATTAGAATTTGTGATGGATATTATATTAGTGAGTCATAAAAACCATTTCCAATAGTAATTACATGTTTCCAAGTAAATAAATTGTTTTTCATGGTTTCTAATTTTATATATGAGTTACTTCATCCAGTGTGATGCACTTGGGTTAGTGGATTTATGGTTTATTCTTCTTTTTTTCACTTGGCCCATGGGACGGAGTTTATATTTCATAAATAATTATAAGAATGAAGGATTAAATTAATATATTCTTATCTATGGGGTAATAAATAAAATGTAGGATCAATCATTTAATGTGTTAGTGACTACTCATACCATTTTTTAATTATTATGTACTTAGTGGAATATTGTTAAACTAAATTGCATGCAAATATTTTCTTTAGATAAAAATCCTTGTGGATCTTATGCCTAGAGGATCAATGGTGTTGGAGATGTATTCTGTTCATCAAGGGAATCAAAGAAACCCTTGTTAATTGGTAGATTCCAGTGGTTTATTTAATGGTGTATCAATGACGGAAAGGACTCTTGATGGATCTTTGGGTTCGGCTTGATTTTCTTAGAATTATTGTTTCTACTGATGTCCTAGATTCATGTTTCTTGGGATGGTTCTTTCGGTTCTATATGTTGTCTTCCAGGTCATTCGGTGATTCCCATGTGATCAATGTCACTGATGACTTGGAGGGGCATGATAGTTCTTCCTTGTTATGGCTATTGATGTCTTATATCACCAAGAGGTTGTTAGGAATGAGAATTTCTTGTGTTTGAGGAGAAAAGTGGTTAGATTTTTTCCATGTATCCTTTCTTGTAATAATGGTCTTGTTTGGTTAGATTCTAAACAGGATGGAGGTCATCACGGCCCTCAAAATTACATTTATTAACCTACACAAGCATAGTGGTGCAGGGTCGATCCACAGAGAAGGTAGATGAGTAAATTCTATGGTTTTATTCAAAAGTAACTCCACTGTTGTTAGCAGTGAAGCGAGTGTGAATTTTTTTAGTTGTTTTTACTTTATAATTTTTTTGTACTTTTCTTTAAGCAAGAGACTAAATCGATTACAAATATACTGATAAACTAAGAACTATAGTAAAACTAAAATAAAAGAACAAAATACTTAAATAAAGTAGCATGGTCTACAGAGCAGATCAAAAGTAATATTCGAGAATTCCAAAGTACTGGTTTAATAGATATCTTCTCCACTACACTTTATTGAATCACACCTCAAGGAATAAAGATGAAAAGTCTCCCTCACTAGGAAAATAGACACACAGAAGACTGACTTTATGTGTTCGCCACTCCAAAATTAGTCAAACTGTTTGACAGTTAGAAAAGGATAACAGTGGAAAATAAACTCGCCATCAATTTCCAAAGTTTAAGACATTAATGATTCGATAAATGTATTCAATAATTACCTAGCCAGTAGTTCTTGAATTTATAAATTTTAAAACATTTAAGATGTGAAACATCAAAACAAATAATCACTATTCAATCTCGCTGATTGAATATGATTCTGAAAAATGTAGAGTGAATAAAGAAGACTAAAAGATTAACTAATAGAATTTAATTCTCGAGCTAGACAATTCATCCTTTATCATCTTGATTAAAGAAATTAAAAAAATCCAAGAACATAGTACAAAATTTAAGGACAAAGGGAAGGAGTACTCCCCAAATACTGCTCTGCTCTTGGGCTCCTTGGTCCCTTGCTAATCTCTAGTGTGGATCCCGGGAGTCTTCGCTCTCAAAGATGGTGTGGCACGGAATCAGAATGAGCATCCCCCCTCTCTAGTGGATGTGATCATGGAATGAATGAGAGTCCTCCTCCAAATTTTTTTTGCTGATCTGCCTTAACAATCATCTGTCACTTGTTGTGTGTCACCGCACATCTTCCATCGACATAATTTGTTTCTTCACGAGAACATCGCACACGTGCACTTTTTCATAACTGGCACGTCGCATGAGTTTTCCTCACGTAACTAACTCTGAATGAGTTAGTTGCATGAACCTGGACATGTTTTTGACTTTGGTATGAACCTGCACATAGAAAAAAACAAAATGAAATAATTAAAGCTCTAAGTTTATAAAAAATGATTTTTAATTAATAAATAACATTATTACTATAATTTTATCAAAACTCTTTTCAAATTAATTAAATTAATAAATATAAATACTACATACTAAATTTTTAGTTTATCATATTTTACTAAGTCATTAAAATTTAACATCATAAGTAATTAAAAATTTAATAATTTAGATTGTATAAATTAATTCTATCTAATAATTTTATTATTATTATTACTGTAATTAAAAATTAAGAAATTAAATTGTTAGATTAATTTATCTAAAAATAAATTAGTTTATTAGAATTAATACTTTAGTTTTTAATTTTAATAATTATTATTTATGGACGTGTAAATTTTTTTTTAAAATTAAAAGTAATTTAATTAGAAAATTCAATAATTATTAATAATGAACAGATAAATATTAAATATACCAATTTAAAATTAGTTATATTAAAAACAAAGAAGGATTAAATTGATTATTTAAGGGTCCATAATTACATAAATGTTTATAAAAAATAAATATTTGACAAATTTAATTATAAAAATACAAAAGTGCATTTATTTAATAATAAGTGTAAAAATAATTAGGTAAATCATTAAAAATTAAAAAAAAGGATGTGGAAAACTGTGTAAAAATAAGGCCACATCAAAATCCCCCACACTTAAGCATTGTTTGTCCTCAAATAATCCCATGCTTTATTTTATTTGAAAAATAGTAAAATGTATTTATGATTAAGATCACACTATAACATGTCCGGCACTCAAAACAGAGGACAAAACATAAAAGGTGGCATTATGAAAATGATTTAATCATATGAATCTTGATTATATCAAATACATAAGATTAATTAAGAACACACAAGACCATCCATCAAATAAGATGTCATGCCTCATATGTGATACAACTTAGTGACTCATTTCAATCCAAACTAAGGTTCTAAGTCCAAGACTGACAGGACATAAAATATCAATGGATTTAAGATCTTAACCAAGGAACATTGTAGTTTGACTTTTTCACCTATGTCCCAAAAATAATTAATTTTTTGTGGATCACCTCAATGATACAACATAAATGATTCTCATATAAACCAATTGATCCCTTCTTCATTTGGAATTCATCATTCCCCTCACCTAAATGAGCTCATTTTTTACCCTAGAAAATTTATTTATTTTTTCCAAGCCATGTATCATTGTGACAAGCACTGTGCAATGCATTAACTCAAGGTATAGAGAGGGATTTTAGTAAACAAGAATGCACCCAGCATCTAGGGTCTCAGAGACTCACCATGGGATCCCGGATGCCCAAATTACTCCAGTTTCAAAAGATTTATATCAAAAATCATTTACATTTGCTCATTAAAGCAATTAATTTTAATAAATAAAAGAAAAATAGGCCCCTAGAACCAGAATCAAACTTCCATTTCCAAAGGATATGACCATAACTCCATAAACATGTAACCCATATCACTTTCATAAATAGGTCCTAAACCGAATTTCCATCAAATCACTAAGTAAGAACACTCTAAAATCATCCAACCTATTAAATTTCAGGCTCAGTGCACAACTTAAATACCAGAAAGCAACTTTTCCTAAGGCGATACCCAATTGAGAAAAATGTAAACTCTAAAATTCTGCAATAATTTTGAAAAAAAAAATATCCATTTTTTAGAAAAAATATTGAAGTTGCAGTGGGAATTGATGGGCTTACATTAAAACACAGTTTAGAACAGTCAATAATTAACCCCCTACCCCAGACTAAAAATCCAACTTTGTCCCCAAAGTTTAATTCTAAATAGGGAATAACAATTAATCAATTAAGGTTCAAAAAAGATTTTCAACTAAGTAGATATATAAAATGTAAAAAGAGTCTCAATGATGTTCAAAAACTTAGTTTTCCACAATGAATAAATAAACAGCATGTTCATTAGAAAGTACATGCTTTAACATCTAAGTCCAGTGACACAGATTATCAATTCAGATCAAAAGAAGTATATAAGGTGTGGGTACACAATTAATTGGGTGTAAGAAAGTTTAGTAGAATTTATTCAGTTAGATATTCAATAATGTAGATAAATTTCATGCTAAAAACCCCATCATTAATCATATTTAAAAGACCAGCAGCATGTACCCCCCCCCCCCCCACACACACTTAATTTCAATCAGTGAAAAATATTTTAATAACAATGCAATTTAGTTTCCAACAAAGAGGCACACGCAGAATTTATGCACAGCAAAGTGAAATGTTGCAGGATTTTAAAATTCAAGCAGAATTTATCAGTAAGCAGAATTAGTTAAAACATTAAGGATCAGATAAATAAAAAACTTCAATTACGAGTTGAGATCTTCCATGAATGTATTTGTCAATTTCCCTGTTGTATGGTAATTCCACTCCTTAAATGACACAGCAGCAGCATCCTAGAAACACAGAGCATGAAAACTAGGAACAAATAACCAGTAAAGACAATGCATACAAGATGTAGAACAACAGAACTCTATTCTAAGTAAAACAAGGATAGAAATAAAATTAAACATATAATAAAGAACATGGGTTGACTTCCATGAAGCAATGAATTTATAGTATTCTGTTAGACTTTATATAATTACAAATTTTTATTTATTAAAACAACAAAAACCATGGGTTGCCTCCCATGCAGTGCTAGATTTATAGTCCCCAACAAGACTCACCTAGAACTAACCATATTCCTTGGGTGGATGTGGTTTCCTTAATAGGATCCACCACATGTGCTTAGCCCAAATATTTTAACAAAACAATGAATTATGTGGGATTCAAAACATAAGCAGACTAAAACTAATTTCTCATTAGCTGCATAAATCCCTAAACAGCACCCATTACCAGTTATGGACATGGTTCACTCAACTACCATAATTGTTTTAGATTTGACAATATTATCATTTTTAGGTAGTGGAAGCAAGGTATTAGGTACATCAAAGGGTATGAAAATATCCTCACAGCTATCTTCTTCAAGTTCAACACTAACAAGTTCACATTCAAGGGTGAAAATGGGTAAATCCTGATTAGTTGGTTCAAAATGGGATTCATTAAATGGATGAACAAAATCATGAACATTGGAACTCACGTGTGATTACCCCTCTAGACCGTTATCAGTAACACAAGAAGGCTCAGCACCCTTCACAGTTGAGGATGGAAGTGACAGACAAGGAAGAGAATTTATTTTATCACTAACAGGTTCAGCTCTAAAAATGTTATAAATCTATTCCAAAAGATCCTCATCTCTTAACTCACACTGAACATCTACTTATTCTATCAAATCAGTTCCTCAACCATCATCTAATGTGTGTTTAACCTCTACATTATGTTCAAGTTCAAAAGGATCAGTTTCCAAAACAATGTATGGTGTGTGTTCTAGAAAGTTCAGTTTAGGGTAAGAAATGTTCAATTCAGCGTCAATAAAGTCATGTTCAAGATTGATCAAATTCAAAAAGTCTTCCCCAGGAATGACAACACTGCTTTCCATTTCAGAACACAATGTTTCATAAAATTGATCACTATGAGAATAGGTAAATGAGAACTCGTCAGTTAGTGTTTCTTCAAATGTCATTTCCTCATCCTCATCATCAAAAAACATTTCTGAAACTATTGGTTTTACAGGTTCAAAACATGGAAGAGTTGTTTTCAATTGTGGTTCAAATATTTCAGATTCTTTGTTTTCCAGCTTAAGGATTTCTTCCAAAGTGTTCCCAATATCATGTTCTGCCTCAATGTTCACAAAGTCATAAAAATTGGGTGAAGAGTTTTTAACTTTCAAGTTTTCAGTTTCATGTTTGACTTCAACCTGAGTGACTTCCTTTTCAAAACTTCTAAAACAGTTATTTTTCTCAATTTTAGGAATTAAGAAGAGAACTAGGCATTCATTTTCAATCTTTTTCAATTCATCTTCAAAATTGACCAACTCAATAGCATTAATGTTCTTTATTGGATTTTCAATGTTATTCTCTTCACTCAGGGAGTTGGTTATTTCTAGATTTAGTTCAATAGTTTCATATTTTTCAAAGAGATGGTTTCTTTTCTAGTGTCACAGTCACTCTCTTCTTCAATTTGATTTTCAAATCTTTTATACACATTTTCTTTTTATTTTTCTTCAAATTATTATTGTTCTTTAACCCTTTGTTGTAATTCCAAGAGCATGTTTTCTAATCTTTTCATTATTTGATCTCGCTCTTGAGAATCTATAAGTTTAATTTCATGGGTTTGAGTTAACCAATTCTTCCAATTATTCTCCCTAGCATCCAGTTTGGTTTCAATTAATTCTATTTTATCTAGAAATTCAGGATTAGATTCAAAATTTTCATTTTCTTCAATATAAAAATCCTATTGTGGCTAGTTATAAACACACCTCCAGGCAGTGTGCCCATAGTCTCTAAAACAAACATAGTAAGGTCCTGGTTGATTCTAGTTCTGATGTTATTCCATTTTCTTTAATCTAAAAAAATGATTTTAAACACACAAGGTTGCACAGTTGAACAAATTTTTTCTCAAAACAATAAAAGTAGCAGATAGAGTTCAAAGTTGTTTTTTTTAATCAGATTTTTTTTAAATGTTTTTTAAATTGTTTTTTTTTTATTAAAACCTTAGATTCTCTGTGTGTGCCTTCTCCAGAAACGGCGCCAAATTTTGAACAGGCCAGTGGTCATCACGGTCCTCAAAATTACATTTATTAACCTACACTAGCACAGTGGTGCAAGGTCGATCCCCAAAAAAGGCATATTAGTAAATTATATGGTTTTATTCAAAAGCAACTCCACTATTGTGAGTAGTGAAGCATGTGTGCATTTTTTTAGTTGTTTTTACATTATAATTTTTTTTACTTTTTATTAAGAAATATACTAAATCGATTCGAAATATACTGATAAACTAAGAACTACAGTAAAACTAACATAAAATATCAAAATACTAAAATAAATCAACAAGGTCGAAAGAGCAAATCAAAAGTAATATTCAATAATTCCAAACTACCGGGTTAATGGATATCTTATCCACTACAATTTATTGAATCACACCTCAAGGAATAAAGATGAAAAGTCTCCCTCGCCAGGAAACTCAACACACAGAAGACTGACTTTAGGAGTTCGCCACTCCAAAATTAGTCAAACTGTTTGGCAGTTAGAAAATGATAACAGTGGAAAATAAACTCACCGTAAATTTCCACAGTTTAAGACATTAACGCTTCAATAAATGTATTCAAGAATTACCTCGCCAGTATTTCTTGAATTTATGAATTTTAAAACATTTAAGATGTGAAACAAAAAAATAGAAAATCATTATTCAATCTCACTGATTGAATATGATTCTGAAAAATGTAGAGTGAATGAAGAAGAATAAAAGATTAACTAATAGAATTTAATTTTCAAGCTAGACAAGTAATCCTTTGATCATCTTGATTAAAGAAATGAAAAACAACCAAGAACAGTGTACAAAATTTAAAGAAAAAGGGAAAGAGTACTCCCCAAATACTGCTATGCTCTCGGGCTCCTCGGTCCCTTGCTCATCTTTAGTGCTGCTCCCGGGAGTCTTCGCTCTCAAATGTGGTGTGGCGTGGAATCAGAATGAGTGTCCCCCCTCTCGAGTGGATGTGATCATGGAATGAGCGCACCGCACACGTGCGATTTTTCATAACTGGCATGTCACGCGAGTTTTCCTCATGTAACTAACTCTGAATGAGTTAGTTGTGTGAACCTGGACATGTTTTTGACTTTGGTATGAATCTGCACATATAAAAAACAAAATGAAATAATTAAAACTCTAAGTTTATAAAAAATGATTTTCAATTAATAAATAACATTATTACTATAAGTTTATCAAAACGCTTTTCAAATTAATTAAATTAATAAATATAAATACTATATACTAAATTTTTAGTTTATCATATTTAACTAAGTCATTAAAATTTAACATCATAAGTAATTAAAAATTTAATAATTTATATTGTATAAATTATTTATATCTAATAACTTTATTATTATTATTGTAATTACAAATTAAGAAATTAAATTGTTAGATTAATTTAACTAAAAATAAATTAATTTTTTAGAATTAGTACTTTAGTTTTAAACATTTTTTATTTATTAAGTAAATTAATAGTTTATTTATGATTATTATTAATTATACATTAAACAGTATATTAATTAATTTTTAGAACTTATTTTCAATTTAGTTAAATATTTTAACTTATAATTTATCTAATTATTAAAATTTTAATTGTTTTAAATCCTAACTTTTATAAATTAAATTATATTAATTTAAATTTTTTAAAAAATGTTTACTTTACTTTAACTTTTATTTTTTCTTTTTCTTTTTACTTTACTTTAATTATACTTTTATTATTAAATTTTTTTATTCATTTTTTTATTATCTTCCCCATCCCCCCAAATTGGTGCAGCAAAGGGGGAGGGTTTCCTCCTCCAAACTCTATGGTGGCTCCCTTTCGATGGCTTGGTCACCGACTGCATGAGTTCCTCAAGCGGCAGACCTCCTATGCTCAAGCTCGACGCCATCGGGTCCCAACTCCTCCTCACTCGGCCTCAAGCTCCTTCAGCGACAGCGCGGCATGACACCACAGTACATCTTGGTTCCTTCAGGGCACGGCGAAAACAACTCCCTGGTTACTGCAGAAACTTGAGTTTGCAGATACTCCCTTAGGCATCAGCGAATCTTGATTCCTCCAAGTTGACAGTGCACAACGTCTTCTTGGTGTCACAGTTAAAGGATTTTACTTTAAACTCGCCGTAGGAATTCGAATTCCTCCCTCGGTGGATTTTTGGTTTGTTTGATTTTGTGAATAAAATGATGGAAAAAGATTTTTCTATTTTGAAGATTGAATGCTGAAAGGTAGGTCTGTTGTTTTGGAGGAAGTGAGATAGAGGAGGTGTGGAAGTAGATGGCTGTGTGAAAAGGATAGAAGTGCATCGGTGTGTGGAGGAAAGAATTGAGGCAGGGGAGCGAGGGAAATCAGTTAGGGAAAGAGTAACTGTGAGGCAAATGTAGCAGCGGGTCACTAGTATATAGTAGGTAACGGGGAGGAAAATATATTGGTGAGGTTAGAAAAAAGAAAGAAGGGACAAACAGTGAGAGGGTTACTGAGAGGGGGAAATAAAAAAGAGCACTGCAACACTGAGGTGGTCACTATTAGGTTCGATGGATAACAGTGGAGTGGGGTTTCCCATTATAGAAAAATAGAAATATACTGTTAGAATAAAAATTAAAGGGTCACCGGTACTTAATAACAAAATCTCACAATTACAAAAATAATTAAATACTCACCATTGCGCAACAAGAATAAAATGGTCACCGCTGCAATAAAAAAACGGTTACCAGTTCAGCAAAAATAAAAAGAGTCACTAATAGTTTAATTAGAAATATAGGTCACCATTGGCATAAAATTAAAAGCTAACGATAACCATAAAAATAAATTAAAATTAAATGTTAAGTAAACTAAATACAAATAATGAAAATAATTAATTAAAAGTATGTTAAATACAATAAATTTGAAACAATATTTTTATTAAACTTCAAAATCATTAAAATAATTAATTTAGAACACTTAAATTATAAACTAAGTAATTATTAAACTATATTAATAAAATAATTAAATTAAAATAACTATATAAATTAATTAAAGAGTAGCAGCAAATAAAAAATAAAAATCATCGCTGACCCAGAAATATTTTTCATTGAGGTTGGGATAAAATTAGAGTTATCAGTAGTAAATAATAATGGTTAAAAAAGGTCACTGGTATAAACAAGGTCACCGTTAGACAGTAATAGTAACCTGGTTACCGCTAGAACAAAAGTAACCCTGTTAGTGGTAGCTTGGCTACCGGTAACTAAGTTTCTGGACGTGTAAAAAAAATTTAAAATTAAAATTAAATTAATTAGAAAAATCAATAATTATTAATAATGAACAGATAAATATTAAATAAAAAATTGAAAATTAGTTATATTAAAAACAAATAAAGATTAAATCGATTATTTAAGGGTCCATAATTACATAAATTGTTATAAAAAATGAATATATTAAAATTTTAATTATAAAAATACAAAAGTGAATTTATTTAATAAAAATTGTAAAAATAATTATGTTAATCGTTAAAAATTAATAAAAATAATGTGGAAAACTGTGTCAAAATATGGCCACATCAGATTCCTTTCTCAACTTTTTTTTTGTCGTTTTTGTTACATAGTGGATGTGCGGTTAGGAACTTGTTGAATTTAATGAAAACACATGTGGGGGTGTTCATGTGGTTTATCATGGAATGATTGTAGATGCCTCTATTTTGATGAGGTGTGTTGAGGGTGCTCCAATTTATTGAAACTAAACATCAAGAAGTATATAATTTAGTGTTTTTATAAATATTATCCTTATTTAAATTTAATATGGACCATGTGATTGTGATTCAAAGAGGTCTTTTGGGTATTGTTTAAGGAAAACATTATGGTGGGGGAGTTCACTAAAGTGTGTTAGAGGTTCCAAGTATCACATAAGTGGTTTATTATGTATAGAGGTCTCGAGTTTTGTTCTATCTCTAGTGTGAGTTGTTTTCCCATATCTATCCATTTTGTTTGGTGAGGTAAATTGCATGGCACATGTGAGTTTTCATTTGGATGTGGGATGATGATAAATATACTCATGTGGTCAGGGTTAAGAATATCTGGTGTCGGGGGAGAGTTTTAATGATATAAGATAGGCCATTGGATGGTCATGATAGAATCAACTACACTATAATATGGGGAGATCCTGGATATTGGTTCTACACTAATTAATTTCAATGGTAATAGTCATTTTTTGTGTAGATTTTGTGATGATTTGTGTCATCATGAGTTTTAAAAATCATGTGAAATTTGAACATTTTTTTCTCTAAATCATTCATTGAAAAAATGTTAAATTATTCAATGAGATGATCTTAGATAATTTTTCTCACCACTCCATTGGTCTCATAATTCTTTTTTTACCCTAGGATAGAATTATTATTGAAATATGACCCCTTTGAATTTTCACATAATATTTTATATTTAATTAATTAACATTTAATTTATTTATTCATGTTTGTTTAGTGATATATTTCAAAAAAATATATGTACTAATATTATATATCCACTGTTGATTTTGGAGTGGGTGGGTTTCTAGGCTACTCATAACATTTTTTGGGTGCTGAGGTTGAGGTAGATCCCTTTTTGTTTTAATTTTCTCTATCTTTTTGTCATTTTTAATTTTTATTTTTATCTTATTTTCTCCCCCGCCCCCTATCCAGACACATACAACCCTATGGAATATCTCCATTAGGTTTATTTAGATAAGATGTGAATAGGTGGATAAGATAAGTGGAGGGAGAGGTGGAGGTGGTTCCATGGAGCTCAGGTTGCGTCAGATCATCATACAGTAGTTGTGGATCATGGATCAGTGTCAATCTTCAACTATTTTTACCTGGAGGTAGGACCGTTATTATGTTTAATATATAAGTCATTATATCTTACTTTTCTAGTTTATAAATTCATCTATGGGTTATTGGGGACACTATGTGGGTCAATCTATTGATTATAGGGATAAATTGGTCATTTTGGGTTCTTTTGAGGGGTTTTTCATGTTGAATACCTTTTTAAATGACATGCAGTCGAAAGAACACACATCCTATTTTCTTACAATTCAGAAAATTTGAGTTTGTATAACTAAATTTCTTGTACCATTCATACACTCTGTGTAGTGGTGATTCGGGTTTTGAAAGGAAACTTGGTTGTGTGGCATATATGGCTAGACGTCGTGAGAAGAACACATCATGTGGCTGGATATGTTACTTTTCCTGGCTCTATGTGGGGTTACATTAATAAGGATATTGATAATAACCCCATGTAGGATGCACACTACGTATGGGGTGGTGCATGAAATGTAATATGGAAGTGTACATGATGAGTGGGGTGTTGTGTTCCATGGGTAGGTACCCAAGTTGGGGTACACGTCGTCTATAGGGTATACACAACATGTGCTTTTTGAAATTACATGTTGAGTGTCTTGAGGAATATGGCCAGGTAGGATCATTGAGTTTACACATCATGTAACCCTTAGTAAAAACTATTTACTTATTGTACCTTGGTCCATTTTTCATGTTTCTCACCCTTCTATAGGGATTATACTTCTGAGTATCCTATTCCCAATGTTTTTCAACATGGATTGTGATGGTGGATTATTTTTGTTTTTTTGAGGCCATCTAGATAGTTTCATCGATGGGTGATTTGTTTGTAAAGATAATTCCTTGTGTTCTGGTATTAGAATACTCATGGGTTTTGGTTGTGATCTATAAGGATCTTGAAAGGGTTATGAGCTCATTGATTAGCCTATCGTGTTTGTGCCATAATGATCTATTTGAGGTTCTTGTGGATGGATCCAAAAATTTTGGATCAATAGTATCTTTGATTAGATATTGGTTTTTTGATGCAATTTGGGACCAGTTTATCATGTTAAGGTAATTTTAGGTTTATATATTACATTTGAGTATTGGAGATCTTGAAGAATTTAGAGAGCTTTGAGGTAATGGGATGGTGGTTACAACTATGTTTTGTTGACCTGTATAGATGACACTAAAAGACTCTTGATGATACCCTAGTGGGTTAGATACTGAATTACAGATCAAGGGTTACCATAGTCTGAGGTAGAGAATTATCACATGGCATGGATTGGCAGGGATGAGGAGTCCTTTAGGATGATCATACTTTTGAGATGATCATGAGGACCATTGTGAATTCCCTTGTTGGAATTAATTTCTATTGGATGACCATTGTGTGAGTTTTCAATCATGGATAATTTGAACTCCACTAAGGTTCTTTTGTGATGTTTCTTCATTGGCAATGTATCAGGATTTTGGATAATCTTGAGAAACCCATCATATGGTGTCCTACTTTTTCTATGGACTTTAGGCCACTTGACGATGTTTTTTTGGGAATGGATGTAGTGCTTTGTTGATGAATCAGAATCCCTTGTGGGACATTTATTTATGTTGTGACCCTAGTGACCATGAGAGCCTCCATATTTCTTTATCCTAGTGGTGGGTAATTGAGGGACTATGGGGGTGTTTTTTATCATGTTGAGATTGATGGTGCTAAAAATGGATATGTGCTTTGATGGATGATAGTTGATCGATGTTTCTTGATTAGTTATTTTTATGGGGGGGTCAAGGTTTCATAATCCCATGTTTAGATGGGCTTGGGAAATTACACTTGAGGTAGGTTCTTCTTGGGGAATTGGTTTTAGTAGGAGGCCATTTGGATATATTTTATTTGGAATTAGGATTGAGTTTCTATCTAGTCATATACTTTGAAGGTTGGATGTGGTTAGATGGGATTAGGCAATGATGGGTGATCTAAATGAGTGAAATCCCCATCTAGTTTAGTGTAAAAATACTTCAAGAGTTTAATAGGTCTTGTGGGGTGATAAGGCACTAACAGAGTAGGTTTTGTGCACCGAGGATGTTGTTGTGCTCCCATGGCTATGGATTATTGTTGGTACCTTTTTTCAATATGTATCCCACCTTCTTTTTATCCATATATAGTTCCTAAATCATTCTACTAGACCTTTGGTACTGACAAGTTATCTATTTGTGTTGACCTATATGTTCCTTTCACTAGTTTAGATCATTGTATTGAAATGATAGAGCCCTTTAGATGTACATTATCATGTGGGAACATATGGTTATGTTATGGGATCTAAAATTATTTCTTGCTTCCTTTATACATGTCATAGATCCTATGTATATCTGGATGACATGACTGCTTGCATGTGGTTGGGTGGGAAACATTCTTTAAATCCTCTCACATGGCCCATAGAGGGGTATATTTATCTGGGGTGGTAGGTTAGAGCCTATGGTTCGTAGTTTTTCTTTCCATTTTCACCGTTTATTCTAATAATTTTTTAACATTGTACAACTATTTTTATCCATTGTCTATAAAAATAAAATCTTGTTTGTATTAAAATTTTATTGATGAATATTTATTGGTCCAAATATTGGGGTGATATACTAAGATTTTTTTCTCAACTTCAACACATGAACCATAGATTGAGTGTATACTAGATGTATTCTTTCTAGATTGGAGAAAAGGTTGTGTGATGGTTGGGACTGAGTCCATATGTTTCATGATCGAGTGAAGCTAATCATGTTGAGTCGAAGAATATAACTAGTGTATCTTAATCATTTTGTTGACTAGCTATATTGTTTTTCTTAGTGTTGGTAGTGGAGCCTATAGAATTTTAGTTTCAATTTTTTTATTTTCTATTTGTGGCCAGCCTAGTGGGTGACTAGTTTTTGTATGAATTTCATACATAGAGTCTATATGTCTATATGACATGGTTCATTTATTATTGCATGTTCTTGATTCAAAGTTTTATTATATGTATTATGGTTTATATCTCTATATATGATTTTAGTTATTTTCAACTATTATTTTACTCTGACTAGAGGGTATAATGTCCCAATTTTTTTAGACCCTCGCTATTAATGGCCAACTCTCAGTTTTTGTAGTGACACACTTATGGTCTTGGGGTGAGCCATATTGGCTGATATGTCAGGTCGAACAGGTCTGGTTCATTACATAATTGATTTGTTACCCAAATATAGTTGGTTCCAACTAGAGTAGAAATAAAACTCTTAGGAAAAAATTCTAATTTAATACATTTATTGTGTGGTAACATATAATATGGATTCTTAGAAAAAAAATTTGTTTTGTGGCCTTATGATTGTGTAAATCAAAAAGAACATTTTCCATATATAATTCCCTATAATATTACATCTAAATTATCTAAAGTATGATATATTAACTTCACAAATTTTAACAAAAGTATTTATATATAGATTATGAGTCTTTAAATTTTAACCAAATATAGTTTTATATTTATTAGGCTTGTTAATACCATCATGTTATCATAATTTTCTTGAACCTAATCAAAAATAGAATAGGATCCATTTAGTCTAGTAATTTTCATTTTAATATCATCATTATAATTATGAATAACATCAATATCATCATATATTTTCATATTTTAACCCAATCATGTATTTTTTAATTTTATTATTTTAGGAATAAACATGTTGTATAACTTTTATATTTCATATTATTAATTGAAAACAAATTTCAATCTAATTTATTAATATTTTTTAGTGTTTGACAAGAAAAATTTCATTCATTCATTCCCATCATTTATAATTATGAGTTCATAAACTATAAAATAGTTATCTTCTTTAACATTATTATTTTTCCCATGTAGTTCATTCGAAAATTCATCCAATCTTAATGTATCAATTCGAATCTTTTTTATTTTTTGCACATAATTCATTAACATCATTTTCAATATCAGACTCATAAAATGAAACATAAATAGAATTAATTTTTACCTTATTCATAGTTCTTCCCATCAAGTATAGAATGGAAGATATTTTTTCACTCTCAGAATAATCACTTCTAGGGTTTTAATGTAATATGAAAATTTATATAACATGAAATTATCTTTTTATCTCGTTATTATATTTATTTAAATTCCCTTATTATTTTAATTTTTTTAAATATGACTTTATATATCCCTTCTTCCTATAATCAAAACATATTTATTCTAAATAATTTAATTTACTTCTTTTATCTTTCTTAATTCCATTTATATCATCCTTTTTGTGATCTCTTCTTGGATTCTTCTTAAAACTTATATTTCATTTCATGTACTTATATATAATTTTAGGAAAATTTTCTATTTCATATTTGTCACTTTGGTGAAATATTGAACAAGAGGAATTAAAATAAACATTTATATTGGAATTTAAAGCTATATATTTCTTTTTTCATGTTCATCATCCTTATTATTAATAATTTCAAAATCATTTTGGAGAAGTGATCATATCAGTTCTTCCTTTTAATACAAAATTAAATACTGAATGTCTTCAATTGGAACCTCCCTTGGGTTATATTTGTTAGGTAGAGACCTATGTATTAATTCAATTATAACATCATTCTTCATGGTCTCCCAAAGTTTGACCATGCTATTCACAATCATAGTGAATTCATTACACATCTCATTTATGCTCTCTTGTTTTTTCCCTCGTTATTCAAGAATCATAACCCTATGAATACCGAGCTTGGTTCTCTTTGACATATTAGTTCCTTGATGAGTGGTGTTTAATTTCATCTTGATGTTATATGTAGTTTTAAAAGAATAAATATGAATATGAATATTCATAATTAATTAATAGTATTAATTAATAAAATTTCAATTTATAACACATATTAAAACATCATCTGTTGTTATGGTTTCTAAATCTATATCGGGTAGTTTATACAGGTTTGACATGATAACCCAAAATTCTAGACCTATAATTATTAGAAATACCTCTATAAAATCATTCCTGTAGAAATAATCTATACCATTAATGTGAGATGGTATGATGTGACTTAGAATCTCATCTTCATGAAATTCTATAATTAATTAGGTGAATTTTTCTTTAGACTATTATGTATAGGATAATAGTTAGTTTGAAAATATAATGAAACATTACTAAAAATACATTAAAAAAGAACCACACACTGATGCCAATTTTTAGGTCCTTTTATATCGAATGTTTGACTTTTGGGAGTTTAAATATTCTTGTTTAAAAATTAATTAAATAGATATAATTATCCAAGTGAATAACAGTATTAATTTCATGGATTAAAATAAATATAGAACACAAGATTATTTTTATAGTTTTTTATTTAACTGAGTTTTGAATCTACTCTTCAATATTATTTTCATGGTGTGAAGAATAATATTTTCTAGTTTCTCACTTTTTATTGGGTGTTATAACCAAATTATAGAGTACATAACTTTACTCACGTTGTGGTATAACACCAACTAACATTTAGCTGAGTCACAACCCATCAAACTTATTTTTGGGATTGACAACTCTATAATCAATTTGTATTAGTGGAATAACATAGAAAAGTATATTTTGGGTTGGAAAAGTTTAAACTGTTGGTAGAATCACAAATCGTAGATAGAATAAATAAAATATGAAAACTCATATTGAAAATAAGATTGTAAGTAAGGAATATGATGTTGACTATTGATGTATAATAATAAATTCGATCACATAATATGAGATATTCAAAATGATGAATCCCATTGTGATCATGACAATGGAATATTAGTTGTGGACAATATTTAGTATGTTGAAAAGAATGTAATAATGTTTTACTTTTATCTCACTATAATTTTATCAATCCTCATTATCAATATTGTTATTGAATGAAACTATTAGAGTTTATTTTATCAAAATAATTAATACACATTACAATGGCTAATTGCATGTCATTAAATCCATAATCTGGGAGCATGTCATTAGATAGTCAAAGAATAATAAATTAAGAAAATTAAACATAGTGTATTTTACATTATTTTTAATTTTATATAATACTCACAGACATAGAAAATAATCTACACTTTAATTCATTCAAATAATAGCTTCAAAATGATTGGAAGGATATCGTTATGATTAACGAGTGTTTTGGAATTAATAAGAAACTTGTTGTGATTATATAAGTCAAATGATATATAAAAAATAATTAAAAATTATTATTATTATTATTATTTCCATAATTATTTTTGAAATTTTTTAATCATGAATGATTAAAACACAATAAATATAAAATATATTTATTTTGAAATGAAATAGAATGATTAAATATAACTTATTATACTTTTAAGAAATTAAAATATTAAATATTTAGTAAAATATAGCATCCCAAAATATTGAATATATGTTAAAATGTATATAGTAATGTATGGATCATGAGACATTAGTATTGCGATAATTATATTGACCATGTGACTAATTTGGTTATGTGATCGGTATACTGATTGTGTCATCACATGAGATTGGAATAATGAGGGTGTGAGCACTTTAAAATTAATTCATGCAGTTAATAGATAAATTTTTCATTATAAAAATAAGTGAATTAATTTTAAAATAATTCTTGTGATAACTTTATTTTCTAATTCATTATTGTAAGAAATTTCTACGTACAATCATACCAAAATACACTTCCTTGTAACAAGAATTTAGTTTCATGGTAGGTACTGTGTAGTTCGTGTTTCTGTTTCACATGTTTCCATGGAGTAGGAAGAACCATGGAGTGTTGTGTGTGAAAGAAATTTTGTGTGAACGTGGATATAAAGGATGATATTAATCAAACATATTCTGAAATGATTTCATGGTGTAACCCTGGAGCGAATGCGATCCTGGATATGGTGTGTGGCGTTGCAGCATTGCAAACACATGGGGATGCTACATTGGTGGTGTTGATATTTCTCACACACATAGAGAGGACTTACAAATGAATTTAGATTCTATTGTCGATGAAAAAAATATGTGTTTCCATAAGAGTGATGGTGAGGAGGTTGGTGGACACAAACCTAAAGGAGGAGGTTAGGAAGCGCAATGGTTGTAGGCGCAAACTGAATAAAAATATTTAACAATATTTTTCACATATATATGTGCACATATATAAGACATTATATATATAATTGTATTCAAATATATATATATAAAAATTACACAAAATATAATATATCTATTTTAAAATATAATTATAATAAAATATAAAGTAAGTAACATTACAATATAATATTTGAAAATAATTAATAAAAAAATTGTGGGAATTTTTTTTTTAATCAAATGAAATGTATTGATAAAAATGGATTATATATTTTATTTTTAAAGAAATATAAATAATAAAATACTGAAAATTTCAATTAAAATATGGAATTATAAATTTATAGAACAATAAAACAAAGAAAAAAACATTCAAAAAAACCCATAATATTCTATATTAACGAGAACTGCCAATTATGCTTTTCTTCTAGAGAAATTTTTCAGGTCTACATCTCATCTATCTCATTATTTTTATCCCCTAGGGAATTTCTTTTATCAATATATTTCTAGGGTGAGACTATAAAACACACACCTCTGACGGGATCATATTGGTCTTGGTGCATTAATACCACTCATAGTAGTCATTTATTCGGAAAAATTATTTATAATTCCTTTTTCAAAACGAGATAAAAAATATTGGAAAATTAATCACCAATATTATATATCAGTGATTTTAACAAGCTTTTTTATTTTTTCATTGTTACACATGATTCACATGCATTATGTTTGTTTTTAGCTATTAGTATTCCATATTTATATACCTGAGTCTAATTCTATATCAGAAGACATGGGATAGATTTTGATTTTGATTTTGATTCATAAATGTGCATATAAACAAATTAATATAATTATGTTGTTGTTTCATGACACATTAAAGTAATAATTAATATTTAAAATAAATAATTTCTTCCCTCAAGTGAAGCATATCTCATCATTTATTTATAGTAGGGATATATTGGTTTGGATGCACCCTACATATTCTCGGCACTCAGTTGCTACATAAAAATTAATAATTATTAATCAATGTGAGCAATATATAAACATATTTACAAGTAATTTTTTACCAATCAAATTTTACTATAAAATATGCATACTTATGATGATAATTAAACATATTCAATGGTTATTGGTTTATCATTTGTGCATACATCAGTGGTGGGTTATGTTTTACATTCCCATGTGAATCCCTAAGATTTTTCTTTAGAAGAATTTTCAGAAATCCTATATGAAAATTTCTAGACACTACTAGTAAAAATTTAATTTGGTAGTAATCTAGTATAAATTCCCTCTGCAAGGGATAAGAAAGAGTAAATCAATATTTCATTATTTTGAATTTAGAAACATAGTCAATGTATGTCATTACATTACCCTATTCTCTTTGGAAATTAATTCAATAATTATGGGTATAACATTATTACACATATATACATTAATCAGGATTTTCTTGTTAGTTTTAACCCCGTTTTAACTATTTAAAATAGACATGTTGGGTTTAACATGATGGTTGTGTGTATTTAATCCAACCAAGAACCTAATAATTATGTTTCTCTCCTTAATAATTTTTTTTATCATCACTCTAAGACAGTCCTACTTTTTTGGTTCATATGTTATTCACTTTATGCTACTTCCCTATATCCAACATCATCAATATATTGATCCTTCGGTTTGTTATCATCAGCATTTCAAGAAACTTATTGTTCCTCTTTATTCGGAGCATTAACATATTGAAAACATGCCACCCATAAGAATTGAGAGCATCGATATGTACTAAATCCATTATGTACATAATTTGATGATCATTTAATTTAGATTACCTAAATATAGTAATGAATAGATAGTAATATGAAGTAACCCAATGAATATTACAAAAAATTAATATAACATGACTAATGAGTATTTTTTAAAGGATGATGATATTTAACCCTTATGTTGAGTATCTTAATGTTCTCAATTTAGTGCACTCTTATATTCAAGAACCTAACTACATTTGTATCACTACAAAATGATGGCGATGTCCAAATGAAATGGTCATCCTTAGTTGAATTGACATTCGACCTATTAGTGGTTTTGGTCAATAATAGAATTTTTTAAAACTTTTAATTTATTGGATATGATACATAAAATATGTGTACTACATGTGATTCTGTTATAAATGGTTTATCCTCTTATAATTCCTTGTTGAACATCAATATCATGAATAAAAATTCAAAAATTTCAACTAAATTGTTGTTATCGGCCAAGTTTTATTGAAAAATTAACCTATGGAATGTTGAATAATCCAACTCCCATATTTTTTTGATGATTGTAGGGTCCTAAAAAAATTTCTAAATAGAATAAATACCCCCAAAACAACTTTGAATAAGTTAATTAAGCACTTATAAAAGTTTATCAGGGTGAAGGGACTCAAATTGAGTTTTATTTATTTGAAAGAACATGAAGGAATTCATGTTTTCAAATGGACCATGTACCATCACCAGGAAAGGTTCACGAAGAAGAGGGATCGCGACCCTCCAGGTATACGGGACGGTCTGCGAACCGCTTGCCCACAAAACGATGGACAGCGAGCAGGGCCAACCATGAACCACATCAACCGAAGGAGTTCTGTGTAGAAGACCATCTGTGTACCATGTCGTGAACCCCTCATATCATGGATTAAGTAGATAGTCAGGGTTTCTTGAACCATTACCATGAACCAATGTCTCCACAAGCCCGGGTTGATCGAGTCTTCTGTGGGTTAGAAAATTGTTTCAATGGGCCTCCACAAATGGTGTCACATGCTGAGTGGATATGATCACTTTGATGCTCTATAAAAGGAGAATAGTAGAAGAAGAGGGAAATGAGAGAAATAGGGGAGATGGCTAGGGAGAAGGATGAGTAACGAAAGCTTGAGGGAAACTCAGAGGTTGCACTATGGATTCTGTCTTGTTTCATCAGCGAAGCATGAACCGCGAACCACTTCTTCTGCTAGTACAACCGGTCGTGAACCATAAAAATTGGAGATTGAATAATAATAAGAAGAACTACAAACCCAACTGGAGAAACAAAAATCAAACACTACTCACATATGAATTTATCGCGAATTGTAATTCCTCGGTTGGTACGCAGAAATAACCCACAGCGGCATGAAGATTAGTGTACCACGTTGGTACTCGGTTGGATATACCCACGCCCGCGTACCACACTGGCACATGGATGGTCCTCCTACCTGCATACCACTATGGTATGCAGAGCCTTCGCCACCCCGTATGAGAAACCAGTACGTGGAATGGGCCATTTTGGGTATCGTTTCCTCTTGTTCCAACCTCATCCCTCTATTACTGTCTAGTCCTCTATAATCCCTCCACTAACAAGTTCTTCAACACTAGGCCAAAGCCTCATCCAAAGCCACCCGACCTGTGTGATCAGGACATTAGGAGCATCAGTGCGCGCCATTGATTCTATATAACCATGGTAAACAGAGTCACAAATGCCTTCCAAACAAAGGTGCAGGCTTTGGGAATTATTGTAAGGCTACATTCCCATGGTAAATCAGAGTCCAACCATAGGATACCAACATGAACCTCCCCATTCTTGGGATTAGGATTGATCACTTACATTTCCATTTGATGATGAACAATGATCGGTCTAAGGGGTTATATTCGCTCCCCCCTTTGATGAGGACGAAACTCCTCCCCTTCCCAAAACATGTTCTAGGGGCCTCCCAGTGAGTTAAGCCCCCAATATTCTAAGGCAGGTCTTCATGACATTTAATACAAGTTCACATGAAATGGTTCATCGCTTCACACCCTCACCCACTATCGCCCCGGCCTCTTTCACCACAGGATCTCCCTCCCCCACCAATAGGGAAGGAGGCATGTGCATTGTTGAATCTTCAAAATTCTCTTATTTCTCACACCGATAATGACTTACATGGACTTAGAGGTTTGAGAGGATTACAACATCAGCACACATTTTGAACTACGAGAACTCAGATTCATGGCCAAATCAGGATACATTGGATTCTTACTAGAAGGCATGAGCTCAAAAGGGTGCCCATCCATAAATTTATACCCAACCATGCCTCCTCAAATGGGTAGCTTCCATGCATAATCCTCATATGTTATTAACTATGATAACTCTGATTACTGACCAAATCAGGATATGTAGGATGCCTTCTAGAAGGCCCAAGCTCAAAAGGGTTCCCATCCATAAAGGTTCCACCCAACCATACCTCCTCAAATGGGAAGCTTCCATACATAATCCCCACACATTCTGAACTACAAGAACTCTGATTCCTGACTAAATCAAGATGTGTTGGATGCCTTCCAGAAGGCCCAAGCTCAAAAGGGTGCCCATCCATAAAGGTTCCACCCAACTATTTCTCCTCAAATGGGAATATTCCATGCGTAAGCCCCACACATTCTGAACTATGATGAATCTAATTCCTGACCAAATCAGGATACGTAGGATGCCTTCCAGAAGGCCCGAGATCAAAAGGGTTCTCTTCCATAAAGGGTCCACCCAACCATGCCTCCTCAAATGGACAACTTTCATGGGTAAGACCCACACATTTTGAATTACGAGAACTCTGATTCCCGACCAGAACAGGATACGTAGGATGCATATAAGAAGGCCCAAGTTCAAAAATGCTTCTCATCCCAAGAGGGTCTACCCAATCATGTCTATCAAATGGGTAGCTTCCATGTGTAAGCCCCAAATATTCCAAACTACATGGGTTTTGATTCCTCTCCCAAGGATACGTAGGAAGCCCTCCTTAGGGGCCCGATCCCAACATCAATTCACCTTATGTCCCCCTTGGATGATGATAAAATATAGAGAACTTTAAAATATGGATAACTCAGAGTCACCTCTATGGAATCAAACATATGCATGCTCATGGCGATCTTGTAAACCATGGGTAGCCCATGCAAAATACTCTACGGGAATGAACAAAGGATTCAAGAACATATGAACACAACTTAAATCTATAATAGAGTCCCAAAACAGGCAATAATCCTCCCCCATAAGGGTGCGGTGGGCCTGTCCTCCCATCCACTCAACCAATGGATTCCTCAAGTGTCATTAACCAAATCGTCTGCCAACAAGCACCTTCCTTTGGAATGCAGGTCCATGAATCATGGATACCAGGTCTGTTTAGAATTCTTGGCTCAACGAGTAAACCTATTGGAGACCATATGAGGAAGTTATATCTGAGAATAACCAATTTCATGAGCTCTTGACCCCCACACAATCACCCATTGGGACCAACATTTCCCCATAGGGTTAATTCAACCTTCTTTAAAGGATAATGACGTTGAACAGGTCGAAACCAAGGAATGGTGAATTCGATAAAACCCAGTCTCTATGGAAAATGGGATAAGTGATGATCCTCATCGTGACAGCTATGCACCACCCATACACACACCACCTGGAAGGTAGAACAAAAATGGTGAACCCGACGTGAATCCTTAACCATTTTGGAGGTTCTACCTACAAATGATAAAATTCAAAAGGACATTGCATGTTTGACCATTTTTTCCACCGAGGAATGCGCAACACGCACCACCTAGAAGGTGGAACAAAAATGGTGAACCTGACGTCACTCCTTAACCAAGGTGGCGGTCTCATCCCACACTAGCCCCTTCGCCCTGTAGAAAAAAAAAGAAAAGGGGAAGGGGGCCAAGCTGAATCGCCAAATATGCATGTGTTTAAAGGAATTCTACTTTGACGATGTTTATTTGTCTATATTTCAAAAATATATTACTGGTTCCCACATAGAAATCTTCGATCCAAATGACATCCCTATGATCCGTGAACACGCATGCATCAGGGATCTTGCGGGCGGTTGGGGCTTCAATGAAGAGTAGGACCCCTTCGCCTACCTAGCGTCTTCAATTCTGGGTTTCCAATATGCCGATCAAATAGTACCATAGAAATGGTACTCTCCCCACGTTAGAGGCCAAAAGACAAGAACTCCAATCTGCAAAGGTCCGCCAAATACCTCTTTAGCCGCTGCTGGTACCTCAGCACAAGGCGGCCCCGGTGGGTATCTCAAACCATTTTGGGAGCCTATCCCCGAAATGTGAAAACAATTACCTCCCTTACCTTGGGGAGGTATATGAAGTAAATATTGATGACTTCATCCCCACTGCACAGGGGCCCTACCCATGGGCACCCGCCAGAGAATGTCACCGCCGACACCAGATTACCAGACCTCCTCCCACTGAGGACATTATGCCGAGGGCACCTGCCAAAGTACAAGGGACCAAGTCCCCTCGGGCTTCCCACCAGGGGCGCTGAATATATAACCAGAGACACACTATCACCCTAGTTCCTAAGGATAAGATCTTCCTTTATAATGCGGTGGATTTAAATGGGAAGACACACAACTCTGACCTCTCCACTCAGGCCCACCATATAAATAGTGTGTCATAATACGAGCACATGCACGTTTATTCTAGTTCTCGTCGGTCCCGCCATGCAGACAGATCAGCTAGCTACAGGATGATGCAAATATCCGTCGACGCACAAGAATCCCACCATCCAAATAGGAGGGCACTCAGCTTTACGCATTAACAACACCTAATGACACATTTCAAGTCTAATATCTAAATAGGGAACCAATCGGCTATACGTAGGTATAAACATCTATTGATGCACAAGAAGCCTTCCATCCAAATAGGGTTGCAATAAAATATGTGCAGAGTCAAATTCCTGCGGATGCAAATAAAGCCCGTGAGACCAATACAGAAGCATGTTAGTGGATGAAAATACCCACTCATGAATATGAATACCACCAATAAAATTTTGTGGAAATCATATAGGAAAACCAGGGACAGACTCATTCTTTTGTCCCGACATAGGAGAACTGCTAGTATCTACTGGGAACTCATGGAGGACCGGAGCAGGCATAAACTCATGCTCTGACATCTGAATGTGCCTTCATACCCGTTCCAGCCAAAGATTTATCAAAGCACATCATTTTCAAGATGGAAGATCAGATGTCAATTCTAGACCATACCCTCCAAACATGCCCGGATATCATTGTATCGGCGGAAAAGGCGAGAATTCGGGACCACAGTCCAATTTTCTTGAATGGAATGACTCACTCTCCAAAATGAGGTAGTCACTATGGAGTAGTTATGAATCCCTACTCTAGTCTGGGAGGGTCGATGGCAATATCCCATGACATACGGACAACTAGGTTAGGAACAAATACCCATTCCAACTGGGGTATGCCGGTCCAACTTAGTGGCCACTCTAGGGTAGGCATATATCCCTGCCAAAACTCAAGATGCCCATCGGCATATCCCGATGACATATCATGTCCCAATAAGATGGGTACCCCTATATTAAGTCCATTACCAATATCAGATGGCTCCGGTTACCCACAATAGAGTGCCAAAAAAATGAAAAGTGCCAAAGGCAACCAGAAAATGAAGAGCACATACATGACCCTTCTCTGCTAGAAGCTGGGGTTCTCGATGCCCTCAAACATATATCAACAAATATTCAAGACCCTATCATTCCATTAACAAATTATGGAAGTTTGAATAGAAGTTGTGAAGGTCCGCCCTGTAATGTCCCTATTAGCAGCTCTGATGGTCCTCCACAGAGCACCCATGGGGGATTACTCTGTGGGTCAAGAATGATTGATCACGAGAGCCTATCTCCTAATGCCTGTTGGGGTATCCTTCTCCTTGACCTAAAGATAAGACAGTAAGAAGGTCCTACCCTAGTTTTCATCCTCCCTGATGGTCCTCCCTTGGGTATACATTTCATATATGCTTCTCCCTGTAGTCGTTCATCAATCCATGATGGTAGTTCTCACCATGATTACATTCATTGCGAAGGCCCTCCCCCCAATAACAATTGTTGTGAAGGTACTCCCTGTAGTAACACCAGGAAACGAGAAGGTCCTCCCCTCTTTTTGGTACATCCTGAAGGTCCTCCCCAGGATGTAAAATGCAGAAATTCTCCCTGTATCTAGATATCAAGTCATGATGGTAGTCCTCTCCATGACGACGGTCATTAAGAAGGACCTCCCTACAATGACAGTTACTGTGAAGGCCCTCCCCACAGTGACATCAAGTAGAAAGAAAGCCCTTCCCTTGCTAAAACCCACCCTGAAAATCATCCCTAGGGTACACGCTGTAAGAAAAATCCCCACTATTGGGAATCAAGTTGCCATGGTAGTCCCCTCCATGGTAACACCACTTGTGAAGGTCCTCCTCGCAACCAAAATACATTTTGGAAAGAAGGTCCTCCCCTTGCCAGAACAAATATGAGAAATCCCTCCTACATTGAGGTGCTCGGAAAGGAGTCAAACACATTAGGCACTCCATCAATAATGAGCGATATCCTTTCTCAACTAGAGGATAGCCTAGGGCCACGTTCATCTTCTGATCCACCCCCAAAGAATCCACAAATCGATGATTCCTCCACCAGATCGATCTCTTGGAAGGAAATCTTCATGAAGAGGTCGAGCTGGGCATATCAAGTAGAGGAGCCTCCAAAAAATACATGATATATTGCTTGTGAGAAGACAACTAACTAGGGATAATATACTAGTGATGTATTGGACTATAAAAACTTCTCACTTTGACATACTTAGGGAATTATCTAGGGAATGCACAAATGAAAATCTCTTTAATAAATGGATAACTCTTTGAAAGCTGACAAAACAATTCCTACCCTATGAAGGGTATGCGGACCATGTCAGCACAATAGGGGAGCTTCACCATCTAATCGAGTTGGAATCCCTCCTGTCCGCAAGGAATCCACAATAAAAAAGGAAAAAAGAATAAATTTTAATTGGTTTGCCTCTATGCACTGCATAAATTACACCGCCTCATTGGAAACACCTAGCTGGAGTTCACATTTGGGGTAGGGGATAACATGGATCTTTACGCTTCACCGCATGTCCCATCCAGTAGGCCCCAATGGAAATGACATCATGCAATTTCATCACCCAGTGACAAAAATCATATGAAACCCCTGCTCAAGAAAGATGGGATACTCAAAAAAACCAGCCAGGAGTAAGTCTCAAATGCATCAGCGCTGAAGAGATCAAGTCATCAAAAAACTTCTAAGTCAGGTAAACAGGAACATCCAGCAGGCTTCCCATCTAAGGGAAGCCAACCAGAAAGAAATGATCATGTTTTCAAAAGACCATAGACCCTCTAAAGGCTCAATTCCACACTCATATTACACCCATGTAGGATTATGTGAAATTGAAAGGGTGGAAATAGCAGCGGCCACTGCCGCGATACAGGACCAACCCTAGCCCCCAGGGATGGGGCATTTTTAAATCAAAATTCCCATGAAATACCAACAAATCCAAGCCGTAGTGCATCGATAGGATAACGAGAAAATCCCCAGCCCACAGAGCTGGGGGAATGTTTACCTCTAATCCTCGTGCGGCCGACGTATGTCTTCCACCGTCTAGAAAGAATGATAGACAAAGGAGTTACTTGTTTCATCCATTCTTATGGTTTGCACCCTCCAAGACAAATTCACGTTATGAGGTCAGATCATGGATCCCTTTGGGTCAATATTCTTCAAGGATCCCGAAGAATACTATAGAATAGAAGGATAAAGTCCAATAATGGGTGCAAGAATCCTTCCTACCATTCAGCATCAGGTACACCACCCTTAATGCGGTATGCATCCGTGAACGTGGTGAGCGTCAACCCAATAGATATCATAGAAAATGATATAGGGGGATAAGATGAAAAGTAATATGGTTAACTCCCATAGGCATTCCACACTAAGCCTGATGGTGTGCATACCTGGAACCAGAGGGCAGTTCTAAATCTGGGTGCCCCCTCAGTCAATCCGACATTACCTCTCTTGGGAAATTCCAACAAAGATAAAAAGAAATCCAAGGTATTTTATGACCCACCACCTTTTCCTCATATGAGTTCATCCCTCACCATTGATGAAAGGTTCTCCAAGCATGAGAAAGAAATGAAAGATCTCAGATGAATTAATGTCGAGCTACGTCGAGGGAGTTATCTCTCTGGATGTGTTCCCTCTATGGAACATCAGTAGGTGCTCCCAGAAGATGTTCTCATACCATAGGCACTCATTCCAGTTAATTAATCCAAGTTAAAAGGTTCATTCAATCATGTCCTAAAAGGACATCAATACTTCCCCCCATTGGGAAGGTAGATGGAATATACCCATGTAAACCCACAAATGATTCCCCTAGCTGGGCATCAACACCAAATTCGAGTTGCGCCGGCACGCCAAATCTTATCCCCTGCCACACCAGCTCATGATCAAGCCCAATAGGATATGCATCAAGGGATCTTAAACATATTTGATTAGATAACGGCTTGACAAGAAACCCTGGAGGGTCGGTGCTCTACGATACAACCAGAGCGCAAACCCTACCCCGAGTGGGTGATCAATGTTTTGCCACCACCAAACTTCGAGAACCCAATATTTATAGTATTCAATGACTTGTGGGACCCAGAACATATTGTTATGCACTATGCCTTTTATTTTGACCCCATGATGGGAACTCCAGAGCAGCAACAAGCCATAAAACTCAGGTGTTTCATACAATCCTTGCAGGGCTCAAATTTCATTTGGTATACTAGCCTTCCAGCTAATTCAATTACAGGCTAGGAGGACCTCCGGTGACATTTTATCTTCCAGTTCAGTTCCACACTACCCAAGACGATGGTCAGTGATCTAATGAATTTCATATAGCGAGAGATCAAGAGAGTCTCAGACTTCATTTATAGATGGAAAGACATGACATATTCCCTGAACTGACCACTCCCTCAGGATGAGATGCTTGCTATATGCATTGATAACCTTTAGGATGAATTGTGAACTTCCTTCACCCTAGTAAAGTACATCATTGGGTTTAGATACTTCTCTACCATCACCCAAAGTATAGAGGACTACTTGAAAAGGACTAACCTTAAGTCCCAAGTGGCCCCATCGGCCCCTAGGAAAATAACAGGGAAAGATTAAGCAGCTTTTGTTACACTTAATCCACCCCCGAAACAAGCCCAAATTGCGACCCCCCACCCATCGAACCATGTGGGGCCCCCTGGACACCAATATCCACCCCCACCTTAGCAAGATGAGAAATAGGGTTCTAAAAGAAACATGTTCAATGAATGAAGAAATAGAGTTTATTCATTCCAAGATGACCAGGTCTGTGGATATTTCATAGCCATCATGAATTGCAATCTGCTCCAGTTGCCAGAGCCAAAACGAGATGATGAAGCCATTCTCGACCACCATCCTAATTATTGTATGTATCACAGGTACTAGGAAAAACCATCCAAGAATTATTTTTTTCAAGGATCTCCCGCAAAATATGGTAGATTTATAGCAATTAAAGTTGGGTCTTCCACCAGTACAAGTGGCGTATGTTCCCTCCTCCAACTCAAGAGAGGAAGAAGAGTGGAAAATAGTCACCAACAAGAAGAAGCAAAAGTTTGAAAACATGATGTCTAAGAATACCGTCAACTGAGTCCATGAAATCCTTCAAGAACTGTTGAAACAACCAATTGTGCCCCAAAAATCTCTTAAAACAATACATCCATCCTGCTCAGCCCCATGGTCCGCTAAAGTCCAGAAGGGCAGAAAGAAAGAGAAAGAAGATGAGCTAGTACCAAAGCTAAATTCGTTGTTGACACTTTCGGAATTCATTCCAATAGACTCTGTTCAATAGGCAATGCCCTACCAAATGGTAAAACAGGCACCGTCCCACAAAAAAATACAAATAGCACCACCTTGGAAAATGGTACCATCAGAAGGAGGTAGTCAGACAGTAATAGTATCAGATCAAGAACTGATCTTTGGCTCCATTAATGCCATTCACCTGATGGACCCCTTCTCTGATGAATACTATGGCCACGAACCTGAATTCCTCTTGCCCGACTAGAGAGCTGGAGGAAGAGTTCATAGAGGCTTGATGTTTCCTGGAAGCCATGGTCATGGCAGGAGTCAAATTCATTGCCACTCCACGAGTCAAACCGTTAACATCACAGAAACTCATGAAAGGAACCTCTAGAAGACACAACAGGAATCAAAATGATCCTTTTCCCCTGTCGGAGGAAACCCAAGCCCATTCATCTTGAAATATCCATTAGGGAAAAAACAAGTACCAAACTGCCCAAGGTATACAGGATGACCTGTCCGGCCAAATGTGGAAAAGACTACAGCACCGTCGGCTCCTACTACAGAGGCTGAACCATCTACTTCCAAAGCTCAAGCCCCTAAAGTGTTTGTGAAATAACCACCACAAACCAGGAAGTTATGACCATTAAGTCATAAGTATGGAATTGTAGAGCTGCTGGATTTAGTACCAGCAAATCTGTCAATACTAGAGGCATTGATTTTGTCCACAAATCTTATGGAGGCACTCATTGAATCCTTTCTAATTCCCCAGGAGTTTGAGGCAGAAGTAGTAGCAGCTGAAGTCTACCAAATGAAGGCATGTCCCAAATAATTTAAAATTTTCATCTCCTTCATAGATAGAGATGAATATTCAATCATGAAATGGAACATCAAACCCTTATATGTGTCTGGAAAAATAAATATAATTGATGTTCGGAGGATCTTCTTAACAACGGATCTGGAGTTAACCTCCTCCCGCTGAGAATGCTTCGTTTACTGGTATATGATGAAGAAATATTGAAACTCTACACTAAAACTCTGCTAGGATATGAAAAAATTGAGCAGAAATCAATGGGATGAATCTATCTTAAAACATGGCTCAGAGACCTCATATCAGAGTTCGAGTTCCTGGTGGTGCGGCAGAGTATGGCCTTCAATGTTCTATTAGGGTGGCCTTGGCTGCATCAGCATGCTGCAGTTCCATCCTCATACCATTAGTGCATCAACTATTTTCCTAATTGGAAAACTAGACATTGCATGCTGATAAATACACGTTCGAGTTATGTGAGTCGAATTACATCAACACAAGGTTCTATGTGTCAGAAGAAAAACATCTTTTGGTCGATGACGTTGACTGGATCAATGCACCAAATGGATTGGAGATGGCCCTAGCTGACCCCTTTAGCAGCTTGGGGAGGAGTACGTACTACCCGTCAACCAAGTTGAATGTGTAAGCACAATCCCGGATACAGACTCAGTTGTATGCATGGTCTCTGCTACGAGCACCAAGTCCAAAGACATAGAATAACGGGTTGACTCCCATGTTGTCAAGAAAATCCCTATCGAAGATACTCCCAGCCAATCCTTGGGACATCAAACTGTACTTGACTCACACAGTAAACCAAAAAGAGATTTATTTCCCAAAATTGGAGAAGTTATCTCAAAAATCATTTCTCTATCAGAAGGGGAATATGATCAAGATGGAGAAGAAGAAGAGGAATAAAACCTACAAGATTCCACTTCTGCATTTGAAGAAGGTGTTTCTACCACCATTGATGAACTTAAGGATATGAATCGTGGAACTAAAAATGACCCACAACCTGCTTTAATCAGTGTGTCCATGCCTGTTGAGGAACAAGAGGCATATACCACCTTCCTAAAGAAGAATTGAGATGTGTTTTTCTAGAATTACACAGAGATTCCAGGCCTTGATCCTAAAGTCTCCACCCATCATCTGGGCTTACCAGAAGATCACCGAGGATATAAACAAGAATCTAGAAGGACTCACTTGACACATGCTTCCAAAATAGAGGCTAAATTCGACAAGCTGATCAAACCCAACTTCATATGGTAGGTCCAATATCTAATCTAGCTGGACAATATATTCCCTATCAAAAAGGAAAATTGACAGATTAGGATATGCATTGACATCAGGGACCTTAATGGTTATTTACCAAAAGATGACTTCCCGGTCCCAATCATAGAATTTTTGATCGATGCAACAGGTGGATATGAAGCCCTCTCCTTCATGGATGACTATTCGGGATAAAATAAAATCTGAATGGCCCGAGGAGATGAAAAAGCTACCACTTTTAGGACCCCTCAGGGATTGTTCTTTTGTAAAGTGATTCCATTTGGTCTGAAGAATGTTGATGCCACATATTAGTGCGCCATGCATCGCATCTTCAAGACCTTTTTGGTAGAATTCATAGATTGTTATGTCGATGACCTGGTGGTTAAGTCATGGTATCACTCGAACCAGCTGGCCGACCTTGAAACTGTCTTCGAAAAATTGAGACAACACAGTTTAATGATGAACCCACTGAAATGCGCCTTTGGAATTACCTCAGGAAAATTTATCATCTTTGTCGTACGCCATAGTGGCATAGAATTCTACTTCAAGAAGATGAAAGCCTTTATTGGAATATCCCCATCTCGCAATCCCACCGAGTTGAGTGGTCTCTAGGAGAACCTCACCTACATCTGAAGCTTCATATCCAACCTCACAGTAGAATGATTACCTTTTACCAAGCTCATGAAGAATGAAGTTATATATGAATGGTATAATGATTTTCAAGAAGCATTTGACAACCTCAAAAGATATCTCCTAAGCCCGCCGGTGCTCATTCCGCCAGTTGAGGGGAGACTACTCATTTTATACATAACTTCCCTAGAATGTTCATTAAGAGCCTTCCTCGTGCAGAAGAATGATGCCGGCAGTGATAACAACCTCTACTACCTCAACCAAACAATGATTGATGTCGAAACTCAGTATTCAAACATTGAATAGAACTACCTATCCCTAATCATCATAGTTTATAAACTCAAGAATTTCCAACAACATCATGAGGTCCACCTTCTCTCCTGCTGCAACCCTCTCATGTATATCCTTAATCATACCATGCTAAATGGGTTCTTATCATGATGGGCGGTCATCCTATAATAGTTTGACATATGGTATGTTCCCTAGAAGGCCATCAAAGGCCAGGTGTTAGCAAACTTCCTGGACGAGCACCCCTTATAAGAGATAGCACCATTGGATACTAAAATTCTAGATGAAGAATTGTTTTCCATCCAGGAGAACCCCCAGATGTGGGAAATTTACTTCGATGGTGCTTCTTGAAGCCCAACAGGGAAATGGATGGAGGATCCCAAGTTCAACAAAGTGGGGATGGGATTCGTACTTGTATCTCCTGAAATGTCCATCTTGCCTTACTCATTCCTAATTTAGGAAGGGTGTATGAACAATGAAGTGGAGTATCAGGCCCTCATTGTAGGCCTAGAATTGGCACTCTAAGTTCAATCTAAACACCTAAAAATAAATGGCTATTCAGATCTAGTCATTAAATAGGTCAACGATGACTATGCTATCAAGAAAAAAGTGTTGGTTCCCTTAATGAACCATGTTTGAGCACTGATGGTAGAATTCCCATCAAAATCAACATTGACTCATGTTCCCTGGTCACATAATTCTCAAACCGATGCTCTCTAAAATGCAGCCATTGCCTTGTCCGATACCGACCGGGATGAAACAGGCATTAGAATTTCTCACTGTCATATGGTCTTGTCGTTCATCCAAAGAAATATAGAGGAAATTTATGAACTTAGCCACATTCATGAGTCATATGGTCATACCACCTGTTGGATGACACCCATCACAAATTACCTTCAGAATGGGGAACTCCCACAAGTTACGGCTGAAAGGGAGCAGGTCTGAAGGTAGGAAATCAATTTTACCATGTACAATGCGGTGAACCAAGAAAAGTTCCTCTACAAACAAGGCCTTGACAAAGTCCTTATCAGGTGCATTGATAGAGAAGAGACTATGGCCATCATGAAAGAAGTGCACGCTGGAGCTTGTGGAGCACACAAGTCAGCAATCAAGCTCTCTCATCAAATCTGAAGGCTTGGGTATTACTGGACCACCATGATACAGGATTACACCATGTTCACTAAGAAGTGTCATTCCTACTGTGTTCATGCTAATTTCATACACTGCCTCCTCATAGGTGCTTTCTGTATTTAAATACTCTTAATAATTCGTCGCTTGGGAGATGGATGTTGTGAGACCGTATCCTCCTGCTACAGCCAAGCAATTCAAGTTCATACTCATAGAAACTGAATTCTTTTCTAAATGGCCTGAAGCCATACCCCTTAAGGAAGTCGGGGAGAAAAAACATCGTCAGCTTTATGAAGGCCTACATCATCACTAGATTTGGTGTCCTTCATACAATACTAACGAACAACCACACCAACATCTGCTCTACTAAGTTGGATAAGCTATACTTGGAATATGTTATCAAGCCCAACTGGTCATCCCGCTACCACGTGGAAGCCAATGGGAAGATAGAATCTTTCAACAAGACTATGTCCAACATATTTCAAAAGATGGTCAACAAGGATAATAAATCATGATGAGACAAGATCCTTCATTATTTGTGGGATTACGGAACCACGACCCGCACCACCACTCAGGGAACCCCGTACTCACTAGTATACGGGGCAGAGGCCATGTTACCTATTGAAATCCAAGTGTCATCACTTTGTGTGTCCATTTTTGATCAACATTCCATGGACAAGAAATCCCAGAGATGGTTTGATGAATTAGAGCAGTTAGATGAAAAAGTGTTGCACACTATACACCATTTGAAAATCTACCAAAACCAAATTGTACAATCCTTCAAAAAAAGGTTTTCCTTCAATATTTACTCGAAGGAAAAAATGGTGTTAGTCCTTAGAACCCTTATGATACTAGGGAAGAAGTCCCTGAAGCTTGAACCAAAGTGGGAAGGACCATATTTCATACATCAGGTCTATTCCATTGGAGCATACACCCTGGTATCAATGGAAGAAAAGCTCATCACGGCTCCCACAAATGTGGAGTTCTAGAATAAATACTTCACATAAAAATTATATGGTCCAAACTCAATGAACCTAAACTTTGAGTCATAAAATATCCCCAATGATATGGTCCAAACTCTACAAACATAAACTATTATTCATAATAAATCCCCAATGATATGGTCCAAACTCTACGACCCTAAATTATGAGTCATAAAATATCCCCAATGATATGGTGAAAACTCTATAACCCTAAAATATGAGTCATAAAATATCCCTAATGATAGGGTCCAAACTCTTTGACCCTAAACTATGAGTCATAAAATATGCCCAATGATATTGTCCAAACTCTACAACAATAAACTATGAGTCATAAAATATCCCCAATGATATGGTCCAAAATCTACAACCCTAAACTATGAGTCATACAGAATTCCCAATGATATGGTCCATACTCTATGTCCTTGAACTATGAGTTAAAAATGTCCCAATGTCAAATTCCAAGATCTACGATGTTAAAATATGAGTCATAAATAAATAAAAAATGCCCCAATATCATGGTCCAAACTTTAAGACATTAAACTATGAGTAACGAAAAATACCCAATGTTAAGGTCCAAACTCTAAGACCCTAAACTATTAGTTAAAAATGTCCCCATGGTCCAAACTCTAAGTCTTTAAAAATGAGTTAAAAATGTCCCCATGGTCCAAACGTTAAGACCTTAAACTATGAGTAACAACAAATCCCCAACAGTAAGGTCCAAACTCTAAGACATTAAACTATGAGGTAAAAAAAATTCTCCCATATCAAGGTCGAAACTATAAGACCTTAATCTATGATTCATAAAGTTTACCCCCATGATAAGGTCCAAACTCTAAGACCTTAAACTATGAGGTAAAAATAATGTCTCCATATCAGGGTCCAAACTCTTTGACCCTAAAATATGAGTAAAAAATTTCCCCCATGTCATGGTGCAAACTCTAATACCTTAAAATATGAGTCATCATCCTTTACACATGACGTTAAACTGTAAAGAACATGTCATCGCCGTAAGACGTTAAACTACGTAGCATAAAATGTCCTAATTTCATGGAAATAAATAGCATGATCTTTCACAGAACTACGTGTGGATTGATTCCTGCTCTCAAAGGATATGTAGCAATGCCTCGATATTCGATCCTAGCCCAACCCCCATAAATAATAAAAAAAATCCCCCCATCATGCCCCCTATCTACCCATATTCATAAAGAAGACCCTTATCACTCCTTATTTCTCACACCGAGTACAACTCTGATGAGCTTATGAATAGTGATAGAGATTCTCCTACAATGGTCAACTATGGGACAACATGGTGGATCTGAAAACCATGATGGGTAGAATGAAAAGACCCCTACCTATTAGACCGAACCAAACCAGTATGAGGCATACACAGAACTATATAAGGCTTGATTTTTGCCCTCATAGGATATGTAGCGACGCCGCGATCTTCGATCTTGGCCCAACCCAACCAGGAAATAATTTTAAGAAGCCCACATAATATTATCCATCTCCTCACAATTGAAAAAGGATACTTTGTAACCACTCCTTGGTTCTCACATCGAGTATAACTCACTTGAGCTTTGGACCTGGGGTGTGGATTCTATTACACAAGTAAACCATAGAGGAGTATGGTAGGCCTGGAACCCATATCATGTAAAACCAAATTACCCTCAAGTATCCCTAACACATCAATAAAACATTCATATGGAACTTTTAGAACTACATGTGGCTTGATTTATGCTCTCACAGGATGTGTAGTGATGCTCAGATTCAACATCCTGGCCCAACCACCAGCAGAAAAATGCCCCTTTCCCCCATGCATGGGTCGGACCAATGTGGAAGCTTCAAGAAGGTCACAGTTAATCATGGTTTGGGTATTCTGACATTCCCTGTCACACCTTTCTCATTTTTCACACTCCATACATTGGGAGAACTTAGATCCTCACAATTATCCAAGGCCATCTGGGATGGAAGTCCAGTGTCCTGCAGACACCTTTGATTGGCTATGCATATAATTCCCCAGTGGCTCTGCATACATTGCCCACAAAAATGGCCATCAATCAAAAGAAAATTAGTCCCCAGGAGATTCCTCTCTTACCTCATTACGCCCAGTGGATTTCAAGCCCCATGTCATCCCTCCTGATTCAAGTCACCCATGGGACTATGGTTTACACCTTCTATCATCACTCATATCTAAGGAACACTGGAACACCCTAACTACGATTAGCCTAAAACATTTTTAGACCTCTGCATTGAAAAAATCTTAATCATCATACGACGTTAAACTGCAAGGCCAAAATCATCCTCACCACACAATGCTAAACTACAAAGCAATGTCTTTAGCCTAAAAATTCCCCCTAATATTGAATTAACTATTCTTAGATAGTGAAATGGAACCCTTGTGATCCATTGTTTCTCACACCATGCATAGCTCACGTGAGCTTAGGGATCTTGGTAAGAGATCTATCATGAAATTATGGAAAACAGCCTAGGAATTTGGTCCTAGAAGCACGACCCTGAAAGGTATTCCCAATTACCTCCCTTGAGAGGAACCCTGTTCCCTGGCCATGTGATGTTAAACGACTGGGTATCCCAATGATAGAACGAATACCTCACCCTACGTATGGGTTAGATCTATGTAAGGGACACTATTCCATGAGTAAATCACATCCCAAATGTCCCCAATATGTCATGGTATACCACTTCCATATTCTAAAATCTATGAATTAAGTGACCTTGAATCCCCATAACCCTCCAAGGCCATCTGGGATGGAAGGTCAGTGTCCTACGGAAACCTTTTATTTACTTTTCATATAATTCCTTAGTGGCTCTGCATACGTCGCCCACAACAATGGTTGTAAATAAAAGGAAATTTCGTCCCAGGAGAGTCCTCTCCTATCTTAGTACTCCCAATGGCTTCCAAGACTCATTCTACCCCTCCTGATTCAAAGGACCTCAAAGTCATGGTTTACATTTTCCCCCTTTCACACATCCTGGATATATCGAAACATATGGGCCCGATTCACCTTTGGTCTCTTTTGAGGTTTCTAAAAGATATCCTATCTACATGCATGAAATTGATCTGTATACAAAGGAAGAGTTCCCTCGCTCGTTTCCGGGATTCCCCAAAGAAGTTTAGATAAAAAGCCTCCTCTTATGACTAGGGGCACCCCTATTCGAAGGTCACACACCGTATTCAGAATGTTCCCAATCTCCATAATCCTCAAAGGCCATCGAAGGTGGAAGGCCAGTGTCATGGGGACACCTTTTCATGATTATGAATATCATTACGATGTGGCACTGCATACATCGCCCACAAAAATGGTTGTCAATCAAAGGAAAATTCATCTATAAGAGAGTCATTTCCATCCTCCATATGCTCAAATTACATTCACGTCTTATCACCCCCCATGATTCGGAAAAATCCTGGATGATGGCTTATTAAACTCCTTCTTCACAAGTGCCCCTGACATTGAAAAGACTCTTATCTAAACTGAAAAATTTCCAACTCTCCCTCACCCAAGTAAGAAATGTGCGAGAATGATTGTGTACTCAAGGCCGATGTGAATGTTCCTAATGTTCTCAGACAACACTACTCAAGCCAGCCACTTATTGTGGCTCCCAACATCAGGATAAATCAAAAATGTGGAAAATCCCACTAGGCCATCTGGAATGGAAGGCCATTTTCCTGGGTAAACCTTTTCATGACTATGCATATCATGCCTCAGTGGCTCTGTATATGTCACCCACAAAAATGGCCATCAATCAAAGGAAAAATCACCCCTATGAGAGTCTTTTCCTACCTTTGTACACCTAAAACGGCTCTTGAGCCTCATGCCAATCTAGAATACACAAATCCAAGGTCATTATAAATCCCTTACCAGCGTGTGAAGGATACTTGAATATTCCCGACTAATGGTCCCGATTCGGGGCCTTACCCCATTAAATTTGGTCAAATTTGTTCCAACTAAAAAATTAGTAATAAGTTTGAATGGAAGGATTGTGGACTGCCAGAGAAAGAAGAGACATTATTATCACCATAGGTAAAATCCACTGAAGGAACCTCAGGGTAAAAGTTGAGTATTGGTTCGCTAAAAAAACACATTGAGCCATTAGAAAATGTGTAAATCTTATTTGGATGAAAACCTACAAAGGGAAGCCTAATAAAAATCCAAGTTATGCCCACTAAGCCTTTGTCGAGAAGGCTTAGGAAAAAAATAGGGTAATAATGAAAAAGTCACACAAGTTTGTGAGGTGTTTCAAAAACCCTCAGCAATAGTCGAACTATGCTCATTGAGTCCCTTGTCTTAGGAAAAACATGGAGCTCGATTCAGTTATCTCAGTTTACTGATTTCAAGTCATGGTTTAAAATTAAAGTTTAACTAAAATGATCTTGATAGGAAAAGGTGAAGAGGGGAAATTGAGTGGTAAATCAGTCCCATCATATTCTTTGAAATATATGGTGGGTATCCACAACCTAGAGCCTCTCCTTGAGAACAAGATAATACCTTTACAGGAGATATTCGGTGGAGTCACAAAGCTACATCAATAATTGGTGAGATTCCTCAATGTCTTGGTGAAGATTCAATAAGTTTGTAGTCTCACCTTCTATACAAACTCGTAGAGCCTCTGCTTATCTCATGGTTTGGAGGAGGGTTCTCTCTCCCTCCTACATTTTCCATTGTCATACCTCAATGGCAGTTGCGGTTTGGGCCTGCTCTTGTTTAAGTCATTCAATTATCTGGATTTGTTGCCCCACTTCTTGGTCATGCTTCTCCATCAGAGACTCTTGCTTTGTGAGTTCTTTTTGCATATTCACAGCCGTCATGGCTTGAGTAGCAGATTCTTCATTGAGAATTTGTTGTGTAGTTTCTAGATAAGATGTCTAATATGCTATAGAGAGTCGAGAATAAAGTGAACTCATTAATTCTTGAACAAAAACCAATTTCCATATTATATCATAAATTCCATGATAGTTAAATCCACCGAATCTCAAAACTATAAATTGGAATTTTAACCTTGGAAATTTTGTTGAAATCACTTCCAATAGATTCTAGGAGATTAATCCCAAAATTTTTCTCCATGCTTTTTGCCGAGTAGGATAAAATTTGGCTAGACTTTCTCGGTCAGTCTCAGAATTACTCCATGATGATGAAATATAGTCGGGAATGAACGTCCCAAAATAAAGACTTGGTTCGGTAGCTACAACATGTCTTGACCCTGAAATAGTCTCATATCTGTTAACTATAATATATGGAAAGGTAGGGACATCCACCATTACCAAAGCATTTGGTTATGATTCCGAGGATGAAAAGGATATGAAAATACCACCCACCCCCAAAGCAGTATCATTGTCCAAAACAGGTGGTGCTATATCTTCAATCATTAGCCACACTCCATGGATATGAGAGAGTGCTAAGGACCCAGAACCATGACTGGTCAGAACAGCAGTCCTCAAGATGGCCCCTAAAAGGTCATTGGTCAGTATAATACTTGTGGAGATATTCATTCCGAATAGGGATATTGGTCTCGGAATACATGGAGAAGAAAACATAACGCCTCTTAGAATTGGAAAAAATGGAATGATAGCCCACTCTAGATTTTTAAGGGACAGAACATTAGCCTCCTTGACCATGATTTTCACAGAGCCACCATAAGCAGGAAAAATATCGGCTTCTGAATCAATTCCCTCTATAGGAACAAGCACTGTTTTGTCAAGATTTACTGGCCCAGCAGTGTTTTAAGCCCTTCCAAAATCTGGAAAAAAACCCAATTCTCTTCACTAGACTTAGCCCCAGCTACAAATACCACATTTTCCCTCTCCATGAGAATCAGTTCGGCATGATCAAATGAATCCTCGACTTCTGGATGACCTTCCATTGATGGGGAGGAAATTATTTGAGCAAGGGAAGGGACATCTTAAGGGTCAGCAACACCCTTGGTCTCCTCACAAGGCCTTACTTTCTTATTCTGATCAGCTGTAGTAGATAAAGATTCTTCCTCTACCCTGAAAGGGATAGGGGCTATAGATGCTCGGGAATCCGTTGTTTGATCATCGATGAGACCCGCATCAAAGTACATATACATACCAATGGGTCAAGAAGGTAAGGATATTTGGTTCAATCACTAGGCGAGGAGACACTTACTTGTGTTCCCCCTTTGAATGTGCTTCGATGGCTGGGAAGCATTCTTATGATTGTTGGATTGTTGGAGAGATGGATCCTGAATAATATTATCGAGAGGACCAAGAGGATGAAACGCCCTGGATAGATCAGCAATCACTACCTTCATATGCTCTTGGGCTCTGGGAGATCCTTATGCAGTACCCCCTACCTGTGAGGGAGTGTACTCCCCAACTATAGTACCTCCAAGAGAATATGTTGGGGAAAAGTTGTCTCACAAGACCCAGAAAACCACTGAAAAACAATAATAAGAAGGATAGGAGGAAGCTTTCAGCATCTTTGTAATAAATGAATTTATGGTTGAAGTCTATAGATAAGACCTCTCCCTTCGTCCAAGGGAATAGTGTTATCAATGCCACAAAGTCTTTCTAGTAATGTCTGTCTATAGGAGAATGAAGGCACTTATCCATTTCTGTCAGGTGAACAGCCACCTCATCGGGATCTTCATTGGCTGAAATACTGGTTGGAGTGATGGCTCCCCGAAAACCTAGAAGATCGAAGCACTCCCTCTAAAGAAGTCTCCATATATCTTCATCTGAGTTGCACACCCTCAACTCATCCCAGACTCTCCAATCCTCTTGAAATGCATCCCTAATTGGGATGTCCAACGATGGGGGTTAACATGAGGAAGTGGGGTAGGCTTCAACAATTTTAAAGGTTTCCCGAGTGTCCCTACAAGCTCAGGACCTCGAGAAGATGAGAGTTTATGAAATGATGGGGGTGAATAAGAAACATTTCTCCTAGTGATTGTAGTAGGTAATCCAACAATGTCATCATCATCATCGGCGGTTTTTGGTTACAGCATGGCAATCACCTGATGAGAGTACTTTTTGCGACCACTTCGGGAGTGGATGAGGGTCTTAAGGTCCTTAAGGTGGCAGCCCACCTCATCTAGATCCTCAATGAAAGAAATGGCAGTCAGTGCTGACACTAAACCAATATCAGTAAGGTAAAATTCCCTAGTCTAGAGGTGTTTCCATAAATCATAAGAGGACCAACCATGGGAAGATTGATGACATTTCAAAAGGTCTCATTGCATCTAGGCCACTAAAAAACTATCCTCTAAAGGAATGGATGATGGACTCCCAGCAACATCCCCAACAACTTGTTTGGCTGCCCATGATGTTATAACCTCATCTATCACAACTTTCCTGAGGAGGGAGAAAAGGGACCTTTGAAGAACTTTTCTAGGTCTAGGGTGCTCACCTGCTTCCATTTTCTTCCCCTTTCCCTTCGCCTTGGATGCGATGAGAGTTGCCATAGTGGGCACCAAGTCAGTCAATTATCCATCAGGATATGACCTAACCCAGGCCTCAGAATAATTCTCAGAAAGGAATGGAATGGAATCCATAGAATCTAGAAGTTTTTCCTAGCTCTGGGTGTCCTCCCAGGTGAACATTAGCCACAATTGGTGAGCTATCATAAGATGTTTCTCCGAGAGAGCATTGTTAAGAGCAGGAGGGCATAAGTTCTTAATACAATTGAATTGCCAACTAATCCTGCAGGGTGCATAGCCCTTGCATATGAGTTCCCCTTCAAGGTAGGCAACCATAATGCCTTCTCGTAAAGAAAAAAAGTATCCTTGATGGACAAAGTCTTTGGATGCATTGTTCGTAATTGTACTAGTGGAGTAATCATAAGGGTGGTAAGAAAAATTTTCATAAACATTGGTGCAAGTCATTAAGTCTTGCTCGTTCCTTTCGGTCTACTCTTCCTGCTTATCCTATGAGGACCAATCCTCTGGCATGACCCTGCTAGTGCTATGAACGAATGTTCGAAGGGTTGAATGAAGGATTGGTAATAAATTGATGAAGTAATAACCCCCTATGTGGGCTCCCATCCATCCCCAAATAATTTGAAAAGTTCCAACCATCCAGAAGGGTGACCCACCTTCACTGATGTGGCATAGAAAAAGATATATCTTGTCCAACACAGGGATAGCCAAATTGATGCATTTACCAGTGGCCAACTGAGTGGCCATGATAAAGGTTAATGCTCTTACGCCACCAGATTATCACACTGGTAGAAGCCACCTCTTCAGGAACATGGCTAAGAAACCCTCCTATCGAAATAACTGGTTGATATCAGGGATGATACCCCATCCCCATTTCCAAAAATTCCCCTATTCTAAGGTGGTCCAGTAAGTACCTGCTCGCATGTGGGAGGCTTTGGTATGAGAAGCCCTAGGTCTTCGCAAATCAGGCTCGAGAACATTATTCTTAGAAAAATCACCAAACCAGTAGTCAAATGAAATATCATGTTTCATAAAGGGATCACATTCCTTTAAAATAATCTTCTCTTAGATGATGAGTTTCCTAGATATAGGGGGGGTTATTTCTTCATCATTATAAATAGTAGATGGGGGGATAAATTCATTGTACTTGTCCCCGATGATAGGGAATCTTGAAATCAGTAGGATGTCCCAAAGGATGATGCCAAACTCCCCGTAGGTCAAATGAAAATTGTTGGTATATGGGCTCCAACTACTTAAAATTTGTGAAATAAGGGTAGTAGGGTGATGTTTGTATGTCCGAGAAACCCAGGCAGCCTTGTACAGTCCCACAAGATATAACTCAGCTCGGAATTCTTCACAACTCTGGCAAGCCCAAAAAGGCCACACCCAATACATGACAAATGAGCATCCAAGGTGATGGTCTTGTCGATATGACCAACCATGCTTCTCATTCGTTGTAGCCTTCCTCATGATGCGCTGATAACATTGGATCATCTAATTAGGTTTCTGCTATACCCCTTCTAAGTTTTGAGGCGCGTAATGCAACAAGGGACCAGAAGCAGTCTCTCTCTGAAGGTACCTTCCCTTGGAAGAGATAAAGGCCTTTAAAATGGAAGCATTAATTATCCAGGAAGATGGATTATCGATCTGGTTTGGCGTCGGGGTCATTATTTCAGGAAAAAGGCCAAACCCGTAAGAAGGAAGCATATCTAAGACCGGGTCATCCCATTGACCCACTGTGAGTATATTCACAAGGGATTGTTGAAATGAAGTGACCATAGTCTTGTCATCAACTGAAGATGCCATACCCCTTGATCTTTTATCAGCAACAAAAAGAGGAGAATAAATAGTAGACTCATAAGAAGAATCTATGTTATCGTTAGTCTGTGAATAAGCCATTGTAGCCTATGTAGGAAGATCTAGAAGCCGATGAGAATCCAGTCCAATAAAAAAATTTTCGAAAAGGGTATGGAAGAAAATGGATAAAGGATAGAAAATATGGCCGCAAAAGGCTCCACATACTATTCATAAAAAATAGTACGTGAAAAGAGAATTATGTGTACAACATAACATGCGGAAGCTGCTCCACCTACATCTATTGTACACGGATATTATTCACTGTGTACAACCATGGTACACAAAATGACCGCGAGGCGAAGGCCCACGAACTGTTGGCCAGAAAACAGAATGGTCCACGGAATGAATAAACTGTGAACCTCAACCTCGGTTAAGATTACGTTCAAAAGTTTTAGATTAAAATTTAAGTCCGTATTAATAGTTTGGAGGTTCTGTTCGTCGATTCATGTTCAGTATGCGAACAAACTTGTCGTGTATCCTTCTTCTATGTGGAATCTGGATTTTAAGTTTTAAATTTCCAGAGTCCCATTCATGGAAACCAAAATGTGGTACGTGGATGTGGAAATGGTGAGGAAATCTTTACGAGAAACATACATAGTAGTTCAAAAATGCATTTTTCGCAAGGAGCACGGTACGAAAATCTAAAGGAGGTCGGGAAATCGGGATCAATTTTCGCTGAAAGAAACAGTAAAAGGAATATGACATGAGCCCCTATATATAAGTTTGGTCCCCTTATACTAATTCAACCTGTTCTACCATGAACCATTTCAGTTCCGGACCACTTCTACATCGGAATATTCCCCTTTTCATTCCAAACGCACACCATTCCGATGGGGGGCATTATTAGGGTCCTGAAAATTCTGTTAAGGAGAAGAAATACCCCTAAAAGCACTTTTCAAAAGTAATTAATCACTTCTATGAGATTATCAAGGTGAAGGGAATTGAATTGAGTTGCATTTATTTGAAGGAACTTAAAGGAATTCAAGTTTTCAAATGGAGGGCATACCATCACTGGGAAAGGTACGCGAAGACGAGTGATCATGAACCACCAGGTATGCAGGATGGTCCGCGAACCGTTGGCCTATGAAACGATGGCCAGTGAGTAGGGACAACCGCGAACCGCATCAACCGAAGGAGTTCTTCATAGAAGACCATCTATGTATCGTGTTGAGAACCACTCAGTTCAGAGATTAAGCAGATGAGCAAGGTTATACGAACCATTATTTTGAACCAAAGTCTCCACAAACCCTAGTTGACTAAGTCTTCTAAAGGTTAGAAAATTGCTTCAATGGGCCTCCGAAAATGGTGTCGCGTGCACAGTATATACAATCTATTTGATGCTCTATAAATGGAGTATAGTTTAAGATTAGAGAAAAGAGAGAAAGAGAGGAGACAAATAGGGAGAAGGATGGGTGATGTAAGCATGAGTGAAAGTTAAAGGTTGCACTCCATCTTCCATCTTGTTTCATCGGAAAAGCATGAACCACAAACCACTTCTTCCGTAGGTACAACTGGCCTCGAACCATAAAAATTGGATATTGAATAATAATAATAAGAACCATGAACCCAACTAGTGAATTGCGAAAAAAGAATTCATATATATGAATTTCCCACGAATGGTAATTACCCTGACCCTCCTTCAATATGGCTCTCCACATAGCGTACCAATACTTGGACTAAACTCGACACCGCGTACCCTATCGGTACGCGAAAATAACCCAAATCGGCAAGAAGAGTTGCGTACCACTTTGGTACGTGTTTGACGATACCCATGCCCGTGTACCACACCAGTACGTGGATGGTCCTCCTACCCGCATACCACTACATTATGTGGAACCTTCCCCATCCCGCATGAGAAACCAGTATGTGGAATGGGGCATTTACGAGTATCGTTCCCTCCAGTTCCAACCACATCCCTCCATTACCATCCATTCCTCTGTAATCCCTCTACTAACCAGTTCTCTGGAACTAGGAAAAAGCCTCCTCCAATGCCACTAAACCCGTATGATCAGGCCATCGGGTGCATCAGCACGCCCCATTGAGTCTACATACCCATGGTAAGTGGAGTCACGAAGGCCCTCCCAACAAAGGTACCGGCTTTGGGAATGCATGTAAGGCTACATTCCCAAGGTAACCTGGAGTACAACCTTGGGATTCTGACATGAACCTCCCCGTTCTCAGGATTAGGGGTGATCACTTTCATTTCTATTTAATGAGGAATAGTTATCGGTCAAAGGGGTTATGTTCGCTACCCCCTTTGATGAGGACGAAACTCCTCCCCTTAACAGAACATTCTATGGGGCCCTCCGACTTAGGTAAGTCCCCAAAATTCTGATCTAGGGTCGCATGACCTTTAATGACATTTCATATTGAAAGGTTCATCGCTCCACACCATCACCCATGGTCGCCTCAGCCTCTTCCACCATGGGCTCTCCCTCCCCCACTAACAAGGGAGGAGGTATGTGCATTGATGAATATTTCAAATCCTCTTATTTCTCCCACTAATCATGACTCACATGGGCTTAGAGGTTTGGGAGTATTACAACATCAGCACACATTTTGAACTATGAGAACTCTGATTCCTAACCAAATCAGGATATGAAAGATGCATGCCAGAAGGCCCGAGCTCAAAAAGTTTCCCAACCAAAAAGGTTCCACCCAACCATGCCTCCTCAAATTGGCAGCTTCCAAGAGTAATCCTCACATGTTCTGAACTACAAGAACATTGATTCCTGATCAAATCAGGATACATAGGAAGTTTTCCAGAAATCCCAAGCTCAAAAGGGTTCCCATCCATAAAGGTTCCACCCAACCATGCCTTCTCAAATGGGAAGCTTCCATGTTGTTAGGTCCACAAGGCTAGATACCCTAAGAGGGGGGATGAACCAGGGTATGAAAAATTATAACAACTTCCCCTTTTGATCTTGTTTTGATGTTAGACAAAACCCTCTTCTCTCTCCTTCCCGTTGTAGAGTGCGAGTAAACCTTAAACCATGCACAAGACACATCAATTTTTACTTGGTTCACCCTCACTAGGCTACATCCAAGGAGCATACACCGACAGTGTGCTGATGTACCAATTCCACTATAAGTGCACTACTATTTACAAGTTTAGAGTGGACTCATTGTCCCTCCTGGTTTACAACCACTCACTATATGATAGCTCACTACTCTCTCAAATGAAGTGTGCTCACTGCTTCTTCAAAAGATCCACTCACAGTTTATAGACTTGTAGGTATCGTCATTATCTGAAATTAAATCTGCATCCTTAACTATTGATAGATGCTCTTTTGATGTCCATATTTCACCCATAGATGAATCTCTCATTGCACCAGGTGTACCGGGAAACCTTAAATCTTTCCCGCAACCCTTACATCATCTTGCGCGCAACTTTAATTCCTTGCACGCAAGATTCCACTTTTGTCACGAAAAATCCATTGCGCGCAACATCAATATTTTGGGCAACTAAAATCTTATGCGCAACTTTCTTAGCTTGCGTACAACTCCAAAAATTTCGTGCAAATCCCTTTTCGTGAAATTCTTACTCGATCCGGTGCTTGGATTTTCACTAAGTATCGAGCTCACTCATAGTGAGGGGGTCACTTCTTATTTATAGACCTCATTGACCCTTGCGTGCAAAAACCCTAACATGTCACGCAAGATCCTGACATGTCGCGCAAAATCCTAATGTGTCACGCAAAACCCCATTTTACATCGCCTTTGGTCCGGAATTCTTTTTCTCCCCAACCTCTTCTTTCGCTCCCTTATTGAATCTTTCACGCGCTTCCTTCCTTTACCATTTTTTGAAGTTCGGACTGCGAATCATGTCTGGCACACAAAACCCCATTTTACGTTGCCTTTAGCGCGCAAGTTTCTTTCGCACCAACCTTCTCTTTCGCGACAATGTTCAAATCTTTCTCCCATCCTCCTCTTTCAGGGAAATGTTCAAATCTTTCACGCAACTTATTCTTTCTCACCGATTCTCCAATCTTTCGCACACCTCATGCCTTTTTCATTTTTAGACCTTCTGCTCCTGAAACATGCCTTGCGCACAACATTCCAAACCACCATAAATATGGCATGCAACATCATTTTCTAAAAACATGTCTCCCCATTTTCTGATTTTGAGGCCCCAAAATGTGGCAAACACTGGAAAATGGCGCCAACATATATATTTTCTTTTCGAACCTCCTCCAGATCGTCCATTCCTTCATTATAATTCTTTGTTAATATAGGTTGTCAACAATATCTATGGAGTTTGACAAATCACCAAGTAAAACCCCTTTGTCAACGAAATTACTATCGTGGTCTTCTCTATCAACAAGGAGGTCTACTTTGTCAACAAACACAATTACCTCAAAAAAAACTTCAATGGTACCTTGAGGGATTTTTTTCTCAACACATGCATAAGACCCACACATTCTGAACTATAAGAACTCTGATTTCTGACCAAATTAGGATATGTAGGATTCCTGCCAGAAGGCCTGAGCTCAAAAGGGTTCCCATCCATAAAGGGTCCACCCAACCATACCTCCCCAAATGGGAATATTCAATGCATAAGCCCCACACATTCTGAACTATGAGAACTCTAATTCCTAACCAAATCAAGATATGTAAGATGCCTTCCAGGAGGCCCAATCTCAAAAGGGTGCCCATCCACAAAGGTTCCTCCCAACCATGCCTCCTTAAATGGATATCTTCCATGAATAATCCCCGCAAATTTTGAACTATGAAAACTATGATTCCTGACCAGAAAAGAATATGTAGGATGCCTTCCATAAGTCCCAAGCTCAAAACGGTGTCCGTCCCAAGAGGGTTCACCCAATCATGTCTATTAAATGGGCATCTTCCATGCGTAATCCCCACACGTTCCAAACTACAGGGGTTCTAATTCCTCTCTCGAGGATACGTAGGAAGCCCTCCTTGGAGGCCCGATCCCAACATCAAGTCACCTTCCATCCCTCCTTGATGACGATAGACTCTAGAGCGCCTTACAATATGGCTATGTCAGCGTCACCTCTGTGGCATCAAACATACACATGCTCACTGTGAGCTTTCAAACCAAGGGTAGCCCATGGACACACTCTTCAGGAATGAACCAAGGATTCAAAAACATATGAACATGAATTAAATATATACAAGAGTCCCGAAACAGGAAACAATCCTCCCCTAGAAGGGTGCGGTGAGCCTGACCTCCCATCCTCTCGACCAATGTAGTCCTCAAGTGTCGTTGGTCAAATCGCTAGCCAATGAGCTCCTACCTTTAGAAAGCAGGTACATGAATCATGGACACCAGGGTCATTAAGAGTTTGTGGATCCACGAATAAACCCGTTGGAGACCATCTGAGGATGTTATATCTGAGAAGGACCGATTTCATGAGCGCTTGACCCCCACACAATCACCCGACGGGACCAACAGTTCCCCACATAGTTAATTAAACCTTTTTTAAAGGATAATGACATTGAATGAGTCGAAACAAAGGAATGGTAAATTCGAAGAGAGCCCGTCTCTGTGGAAAATGGGATGGGTGATGGTTCTCATCATGCTATCTTCGAACCTCCCATACATGCGCCACCGTAGAGGCATAACAATGATGAAAATGTATGACATATTCACTTAATTTTTTTAATCATAAATACTAGACATATTCTTTTCTTCAACAACAAGTGTAAAAACACTTTGATTCATGTTACTTACATCATTATGTTCCTTTATATAAAATGTATAACAATTAATTACATAACAAAAATATGATAATACATGGAAACATGGTCATCTGGATATCCATCAAATCCATTATAATATTTAATTCATATTTGTAGTTCACTCTTTAAAAATACATTTTAGGTAGCATCATATAAAATATAAATTGTGGGTATTTGATATTATTCATGAAACACATGATGGATTAAAATTCTGATGAATATGTTTTTGGATTTCTACATATGTAAAACCACTTATGTTGTTATGTAAAATGTATAGGTGGGTCACGTACCTTTTTGTAATAGTAACTGTGACCACATCTATTCCAAAAAATTTCATTGACCCAAAATTTTCCCAGTGTTATGAGATATTTCTAGACCAACACTTTCCACATTAGATAGTTTTTTGGTATAGAATTAAATAACATCATCATCAATATATCACTTCAAAGTACAACCTTCTGTATGACATCACTTTTTAAAAGACCCTTTCAAAATATCCATTTTTCATCCAATGGGTTACATCCAACTATATAAAACTAGACTATATAGCAAGATCACTCATGCTAATTGAATCATAAATTGAACCATCATATCAATGTATGATAGTCAAATTGACATGTCCATTTACCATAATATGAAAAGAGTTTCATTTTCCATATATGGAAATTTAATTTGGTTTATATCATTAATGAATATTGTTTTGAAAAATAAATAATTCTAGGAAAATGTATGATGAACATTCTTAGGAATGATAAAATATAAAGAATCATGAATTAGATAATACATAAAAACCTTTATATCATGTTATTTCATGAACTTTATCATTAAATCTATCTTTTTCATGATATTATTGATATTTTATGTATAACAATCTTGAAATTTTACTTTATTTATGATGTTGTAAAATTGGTAAATCTCTTTCCAATAAAGATTGTATTCTTCTAAAGGATGAAAATTCTATCTTTCACCCTTCAATAGTTTCAACTATTCCCATATCCCAAAGTTAATCAAGGATAACCAAGCTATAATGACTTCCTTTTTTTCTCGAGTACATTTAGTAATGTGTTAATGACACTATCACATTCATTTTTCATTATATTCATTACATCAAGAGGTTTTTTGGTGTAAAAAAAATCCAGTATAGTAATTCAAAAAAATACTAATCTCTTTTTCTATCTTGTCCACTTATGGGTTTAGAACAATTTTTATGAAATGTGGTGGAAATATGCTTTACTTTATTTGAATGATGGTCACCGGGTAGAGTAGATAGTGTTTTTCCTTTTTCTAAATTCCCATCAAATGATGTCATCTAAGATCAGTATTTTTGTTCTTATAGCAGAAATTTTCGATGACCTTGAAACATAGACTTTGATGAATGTTTCTACCTAACTAATTTAGTACCTTATTTAGAAATGTTACACCCTTATGTTTAATTAATTCTATATTCATAATAATTTACAAAAGTACAAAATGTGTTTATCATTCCATACAACATGAATCTCAATGTGGAATGTTCATTTTTGTTATCATCTGGCAATGTAACATGTTAAGATCACATGAAGTTAAAATATTTGATAAATGGATCCAAATAAACATCAATATCCTTAACTGGTTATTTTGGTCTTGAAAAAAACAATATGATATAACAAGTATTTTGACTTCATGAAAATCCATGGGGTAAGGTTATTATTTATCAACATAACCATCCAAGTACTGTGAGTGATTCTTTGTAAACCACAAGGATTCACTCAATATTTTGGTAGCATAATATGAAGGTTTCTTCCATTATTCCAAAATTTAGGATACTCATGATCAATTTTCATCAACCGATGAGAGTTTATTAAGTGAAATAGTTTCCCATATTGAAGTCCTATATCAGCATTCCATGAAAATTTCCATAGAGTCTCCTCAATTATATATAGTCTCACAATCCTTGGATTGATTATAATATACCATATAACATTCAAAATACATGATTAATCTTTCCTGTAACAAGATACAACACACTTCGGGATTTCTTAATTGATTTATTATACTTGAGAAGAATTATACAACAGTTTAGATAGGTATATATTATATCATAAATTATACCCATTGAATGTATAATTAATTTAACATAATATATTCAACATAAAATCTCAATCTCCGCAGCTATAATTTCATTCAAGAGAGAAATTAGTTTAGAAATGTTTGTGTCACTCCATCTATTTCTAAGTATTACATTGTATATCTTCAGTATGGATGAAAATGTTGTATATTTTGTATAACCAACAGATAATGTCAACTTTTCCCAACTCTTTAACATCTGAAACAATTTTAGACAACCATGATGTTCATTTTCAACCACCATTTTCATTTCCTTCATATGTTATACATCATCACTCACACCTGAAATCATATCCTCAATATGGTTTTTTTTCATTTTTCACACTTTTATTTATATCAGGTTATCTATAAAAGGAATTGTTATCCATAGCACTAGAAACATTCAACTCTTCCCCTAGTTTAGTCTAGCATTTATAACATCTATTTATTCGATGATAGGTTATGTGTTCTTCTAAATCCTCTCGAATAATTAGACTTCAATTTAAATATTGAAAACATGATTAAATATTTTGACTGGGGTCAAATGAAAATAACATTGGGAACTTGATGAACTCTTCTACCTCAACCTTATACACTTTCATCATATGATTGTAATCCATCCATTTTTTATTCATATCCACTATATTTTATTTTTTAATATTCATATTTGAGAAGATAAATTAATAAACAGAATGAATGTTCTTAGAAAACTAAATTTTTATTGTTTATATTTACATAAATATAGTCATAATATTTGATATAAATTTTCACTGTATAAAAAACTTGTTACATTATATAAAACAAATAATTATATGAATTTAAATTATTATAACATATATATTTTTATTAGATGATGTTTCATATCAAAAATAATTTTTTAAAAATGAATTCATCTTGTGAGTCAATTCACTCCCTATCATTATCAATTTTCTAAAAAAACATATAGATTTCTACAACTATATAACTATTAGTGTATATAAAACATTATTTCACAATAATAACAAATATTAAAAATTACTTATTTTTTGTAGTATTTCCAAAGTAATTGTGTCTATGTTATCACATCAATTAGGGCTATAAAATTTTTAAATTTATGGATGATATCATATTTTTGTTCATAATTTGGTAAATGATGATTAGGAAACATTAAAATTTTTTTATCCTACATTTTATATTTAATCACCCACACACTATTTTATTAGATCGATCCTACATAGTTTTCTAACTATAGAAAGTTTTGGTCTAATAATCTAAATCACACAAACTAAAATATTATTGAAATCATGGAACCCTTTCACACTTCTTGAACATAAAATCTATGAGGCACCCCATTTCCCATTACCAAATAAAAATATACTCTCCCTCAGTCATCCCTTGGGAGAAATATTGACTACGATTCTTTAAAACATGTTCAGAATATTATAAATTTGGTATTGAGGTTCGATTTTTCTAAAATGTATGACTTCAGCTCCAGTAGACCACCTATTCCATTAGAGCATAAGTAAAGTGTGAGGAAGACACAATCCTACGGTTGTTTTATAAAGAGGGTGATGGTTTTTATTTTCACATAATGGAAATCAATGCGAAAAGTGTATTTTATCGGTGTTAAAAGTAAAAACACTGATAAATACTATGTTTGTAACCTATTTCTTCGACATGATAAATTATAAATTTTATCACCTTTAAAAAAATAGTGACAAAAGTAGTATTTGTAAGTGCATATGTTTTAGCAATGATAAAATACACTTTTACCAGTGCCTCAACTAGTGATGAAAACATGTGAAAATGAATAACAATGAATAAATAAATATTAATCATGTTATAAATAATAAAATTATTAAAAATGAAATATGATAGACATATATATTTCAAAAATAATAAACCATTAATTTAAATGATTTAATTATATAAATTGAAAACATACTGAAAATATTAAAACAATATAAATAAATAAGTATAAATAAATATTAAAAAATTATTAAATGCAAAAAATATTAATAATTATTAAATATTAAAATTTTATCAGTAATTTAGATTTAATGAATAATAAAAATTGATAAAATGATTTGAATGAATTCAAAAAATTAAACAAAACAAGAAAATTCATAACATTAATTGCACAACATACAAACACATACGAATTCAAAAAAATGAACAAATAAATAATATTGATTACCTAAATTTAAAAATTATTTAAAATTGATAATATTAACTATTTAGACTATAAAATTATTCAAAATTTAATTATTTAAATTAAATATATAAATTTTTGGCATATTAAAAATGTTAAAACATAATAATCCAAATTGAACAAAAATTATTTATATAAATTAAAAACATATTGAAAATATTAAAACCAAGTTAATTAATATGTTTAAATAATGATTAGAAAATTATTATATTTATATAAATATAAAAATTTATAAATTTTAATTATTTATGAATATTATTAAATAAATAATATTTAATATGAATAAAAAAATTAATAGATAACAAAACTATTTAAAAAATTATTTCATAAGATTAATTAATTGAAATTTAAACACCTAGAAAAATGGAGAAAATACTTACAAATATATTTCAATAAATTAATTATATAAATGTAAAACCTTTTTAAAAAATTACAACCTAATAAATAAATATTAATAAAATCAATTAAAACGTTTTGAAAATTTAAAAACATTGTGAATAAATATGTATAAAAAATATTAAAAGATGAAGAAATTCCAAAAATTAGAAAATTTATATATATTAAAAAGGAATAATTAATATTAAATAAAAATTATAAAAAATGGGTAGATAAAATTGAATAAATTAAAAAAATATTACATAATTGAATTAGTAACATTAATTAGATGAATTAAAAACACATAAAACCTAAGAGAATAGAATAAATAGATAAGATTAATAATAAAAATAAAAAATAATTAAAATGAATTATTTTGTATATAAAAATGTATTAAAATTAAAATAATTTTATAGGAATCTAATGTATAAATTTTAACCATATTAAAAATTTTGAGACATCATAAAGAAAAATTAATAAATTTTCATCAAATTAATTTAAAAAATATTAAAAGTATTTAAACATATTAAATAATTATGTATAAATTTTAGAAATTGAATAATATAAAAAAAAATTAATACTAATAAATATCAAAAAATAAAAAATAAAACTAAAAATAATATTAAAAATGAATTACCAAAATTTAATAAATTATAAAAATATTTTTTCAAAAGTGAATTAACAACATTAATTATATGAATTTTAAAAACATCAAAATTGAATAAAATATCGTAAATAAACATTAATATTATTATTACTTATTTATGTATGTATTGTGATTGATATCATTCAATTTGTGCAAGAATGGGAACAAAATGAGAAACCCTCTCTCTAAAACCTGATGATGACTATGGACTCCTCTCAGAAATCATGTATGGTTCGTTAATGGTTGAAAATTTCTTGCATCACGGGACCGTTGATTTTTAAAAACACGGCACCCTCAGATTGAAATATCTGAAAAAGGATCATGGTGGATATGAACCAATAGTTATGTTTCCCAATAATATAGGTTGACACTCCTTCTCCTGCTATAGGAAATCAGATGTTGGTGTGAATTATTGCAAAGGGAGTGTATCACATGTCAATGTAGACTCTAAAATGATTACAGAATGGATAGAAATCAGTAAGAACTCTATTATTTTCTGATTAGTTGTTTCGAGGGGTGTTAAACCATGGAATGTTGGGGGGTTTCCACCCTTCTTTCGGATGTATGGGGGTTTGGTAAGTGGTTGTGCATCTTGAATGGTATAGGTTTTTATCATATCATTTTCCCCAATTAAGATATTAAGATGAAGGTGTGGGATATCATCTCCATCTCCCTCAAATTGGTCATTATGCATATTTGTGAATGGGATTATAATTTTAGTCCATTGGAGGTAATATAACACCTCTATTAAATTGTGGGTCAAATTGTATGGATTAAACATGATATTGTGGAACCTAAAGATTCATTTTGAAATCATACCATTAATTATAGTTCCAATAAAATGGGATAATGAGACATAACTAGCTAGATTTTTGCATTATGAACATTTCTTAGTGGGTGGACTTATGTTTTATATTGGTATACATGGTCATCCTCTCCACTGAAATTTTTAATTTTTCTTTGAAAATTCAATATGAGAGAATAAAACATTTATTTTCAGACTGTATGTATGTTGTTCATGTCATATTGCATTGTAGAATGAATTTTATCTGTTCATATTTCTTTTCTCATGGTCATTGAGAAAATTCATTAAATAATAATCCACAGTTTGTTAAATTTAATTAATATTTGAATGATGTAAAAAAAGAAGAAGAATACAACATTGAACAAGGGGGATGAATGTTCTTCCCAAATAGAATAATATCTTGGTTTTGGTGGGTGGCATGTTAGCTTACCTATATTTGATCCTATGGAGGGAAAGGATGAAATGGTTGGGATTCCTGAAAGGTACTGCCTCACTCAACTAGGGGGAATGGAGTGTAATTTCTCTCTGTTAATAAGGAAAAGGTATTGTATCCCCGTGATTTTATACATAATGTGGGTGGAAAGATTAACCATGGAATCTCATTTTCTCTGACCAAACGAATTTGGGCTCACATTGTAGTAGAGGAGAAGGAAAAAGGATCATTACACTATATTTCCTCCCATGATACTAATGAAATGGATCAATCTAATTTTGATAAGGCTGTACAAATGGAAGTGGATGTGGAACAACGCTAAGATGAAAACATGACTTATTCTAAAAGGAAAGGTAAATAACAAATTTTTGTGGTCTCCTCCCAGCTAGCCAAGATGAATTCGATGGGATACTCTTTTTTTAGCATGACTCAACTATCCACTCCTTCAATAGAACATTGAATTTCAACATAGAATGGTAGGAAGTCCTCATCCAAGAATTTTAATTATGATTAATTTCAAATGGTTTCATTTAGGTAGTCAGAATATATTTTTCCTATGTTTAGTCACTCTCCACATACCGGCAGCTCATGTTACATATCTTTAGCTCTACTAAGGCAGCCAATTTTAGGTAAGTCCAAAAGAATCATTGAAAATGTGAAGGAAATGAGAGATTCATGTGGGATGCAGATTTATATATCTAAATATTTTGGAGTTCTTGGACCAAATAAAGAGGGTATTGTTTTTTCTCTAGCTATACTAATCTATAAGGAATCCCAGCAAAGGGATTATGGAGATTCTTTACTTCCCAGTATTGGCCCTTATTCTGCTTCAATGGTGTGGGGATCCTCTCCACTGAAGGAGAATGTATTTTCCTCTGAACTGCATTCATAAAATTCAATTGAGTGAAACCCTAAAAGGTTTCAGGAGTGGAAAAGCTAAGTGGGATACAAGAGACCTCCTAGTGAAGGGATGAGGGGGATTCTTCACTTCATAGTTTAGGCCTTGCCTTTACTCCAGTTGTGAGGGGATATTCTCCAGTGGAGGATAATTTATTGGAGGAAAATGTATATGAACCACATGATAACATAAGTATTGTGTAGGGGTCCCTTCACAATCTTACTAATGTTGATGATTCTATTAAAAATGTGTAAGAAGACTAAATTGATGTGGATATGGCTTAGATTCCCAAATAAAAAGTCACCTTTTTTGGTGTTACTTCTATAGTGGAGGCTTAATCCAATGATTGAAAAACTAACTCAGAGGGTAGTGACTTGGTGGGTGCTAACATTAATGGTCTCTTGCTACATGCAAAAATGTAGAGGAGAGGCAGACACCCTAGGTGTCAAGGTTGTGGGCACAGGTGTAGACGACTTGATTGGAATGTAATACACAACGAGGAGTGAAATATTGCTATTAAAATTAGAGGAAATTGAGGCATTTGAATGTTCATTTATTATGGAAGTATATTCATGTCTGACCCCATCCTTTTTTCTCTCTATTTTATTTTTTTAAAATAATGGAGCTTTACCCCTACCTTTAAAAAAATTGATGTATTCATTGTATTGATTGAACATAACAAATATAAATAATTAGCATCCTTTAGAATTTTTAATATTAATAAAAATATTATTATTTAATTAAATGTATAATTTTTTAAAAAACCTAGATAACTAAAAAATGAAAACATTAGAAATATATTAAATGAATAAAATTAAAATTCAATAAATTAAAAATAAATATTAAGAAAATAAATATTATAAATTAAAAAATAATTTTAATTCAATAAAAAAATACACACATACACACATATATACACATAGTCATACATGTATGGATACATACATGTACATAAAAATATGGAAACAGACACAAACACACACACACATACACATTCACACATACATATACACATAAAAATACAAAAATACACATACACATACACATACATAAGAATATGAATATACAAACACATACACACATACACACATACACATACACATGAATATATACACATAATAACTAAAATGACATACACATACACAGACAGATAGACACACAAACACACATACAAATACACATGTACATACACATACACACACACACACACACACTAACACAAAAACATGAACACATACATACACATGAACAAGAATATGTAAACACACATTTGCATACATGTAAACATATATACATTTACATAAACATTCATATACATATACATACACATCCATATCTATATATACATACGCAAACATATAATTACAGTTAAAAAGATTCACATACATACACATACTACAAAAACTTATATACACATACAAATACACATACACATAAACATACATGGAAATATACATACACATGGACATACACATATATAAATACACATACACACACATACACATACATGTACACATACACATACACATACACATACACATATAGAAACACATACGCATACACGTACAGCTACAGATACATGTACAAATACACATAAACATACACATACACATACACATACACATACACATGCACATACACATACACATACACATACATATACACATGAACATACACATGAACATACACATACACATCCACATACACAAACACATACACATACACATACACATATATTAGAAATACACATACATATAAACATGAACATATACATATGTATAGGCATACATAAGTAAAAATACATGCACATATATTTATAAACATATATATACCTACACACCCACATTGTAATGACCCAAAATTTTGAATAAATCTTGTTTCTTAATTTTGTGTGTTATTTTATTTTTATACTCAACAAAACTGTTTCATTTGATAACATGAGTATAATTAAAATGAGACCGTTGGTTTTTGACTGTTATATGACCATTGGTCAATATGACCACTGTAAACTAAACGTTTCGGTTATTGTCTCTAAATACAAGTGATCTTGGTTAATTAATATAGAAAGAAGATTCGATGGCCTCATCCAGTAGTCTCGGGCCAATTGAAGCCCATCTAATGGAACTTGGGAAGGAGGTAGCACCACTGGGCTTTATTCTGGACCAAACCCAAGCCGAACTTCATTGTGTGAAGCTAGAACGGAATCACCTTCATGAGAAGTTCAAACTGATAGAAATTACTACTCGTGCAATGTTGGCTGAGCTGCCCTTATATTCTCTCACCTTAGCACACCTTACACATAGGTCCTATGCTGGGGTTATAAGGGGCTATGTAAGGAGACCATAACTGCCTTGTGTAAATCCTTTGTTTTAAATAAAATATTTGATTTCTTCTTATGATGAATTTTATGAATTTTCAAATGTCCGGATAAATATAGTATGCATATTTTTCAAGTGTATAATAAGAATGTTTTTGTTGTTTTCATGTATTATGTTCCTGGTTTCCAAGACACTAAACCTTATAGATCCTCAGTTTTGTATAATGTAATGAAAGTTTATGTGATAAAAATGCGGGATGCTATACACATACATACGCATAGACTTACATATGTGTACGACTACACATACATACACAGACGTGCATATAAAAGCACATAAACATACACAAACACCCTTATATACACATACATATACAAAAAATTACATACACATACTATTTAATCATGAAAATTCAATAAAATTGCGTTCACATACATAGACATACAAACATTTCATATACATACATAAAAGTACAAATACACATACTCATACACATGCATGTACATCCACACACACACACACCTACATGTACATATACAAAAACACATATGCACCCATACTCACTAATACATTCATACATAAACATATACATATACAAAAAAACACATAAACAGACCACAACACATGTATATGCATATAGTACATATATACACGCACATACAGATGTACACATACATACATATTCATAAGTATACATACAAATAAATTTATGTATATTTGTAATTATTTCATATGAATATAAATATATCAATGAAAATATTAATCACATAATTAAATAAATATATTCATTTGTTTATTTAGATAATGGTTTAAATCATATTTTATTATATCATATTTTAATACTAATTATATATATATATATTAATTAATTTGTATGAATATACTAGTAAACATTTTTATAGATTAATTTAAATTTGATATTTTTCTATATATATTAAATTTTGGGAATAACATTCTTAATAAATTTATATTTAAATTTATAAAAATTGTATTATTATGAAATATATATATATATATATACTTAATGTAATATAAATCATATTTAATAATAAATAAATATGTATATATAAATTATATTATTTATTGTTCCTTTTATTATCTCTTTTTTCGCACTGTTAATGTTGGATATTTTATTAGCTCAATAGATAGTGAGGAAAAAGTGGAACCTTTATCATCTATATTAAAAGAATAAAAAATGATATACTTTTATCAGTAATTTTTTTTAACACTTATAAATGTTAACATCATTAGTGATTTTAGCTAGCATTGATAAATAAACCCCCTTAGCATCATTTATTAGCATTGATAACGTAACGACTCAACCCAAGTGGGACTCACCGCTGCCCTGAGTCAGTCAGTCACATGACCTCAAGTGCACCTCCTCTAGACTAGATGCTACTGATTAGTAGCGAGGGTATAATAAGTTATTCCTGGGAAGGGTATACCCTCTTTTACCAAAGTAATACACTATAGAAAAAAATTAAACATTATAAGATTAATATATAACCAATAACAATACCAATATGTCAAGTTAATAAAAGAAGTAAATACAATATAATGTAAATAAGAAAACATGTCATGCTTAAGATAGTGTCTACTGTCTAAAATAAAAACTAAAAATAATGATAGCAAAAAATCCCATGTGGGTACTAAACCACATCTGGTTCCCTCATCCAAGATTCATCCCAAAATCAGCATCTAATATAGGGACTTTTCTATTAAAATGTAATATAACAATAAATTCTATTTGGGTACTGATCAAGCATCCTGAGTTGGGAGTGACTACGACTCCATAGACCACCAAGAATGGTGTTTAAAATAATATCTAGTCAAAAAAATGTTTGAAATTTTATGAAGTAATAAAATTTATACTTAAATTGTTATCACATTTTCAATTAATAAGTATTTAACCACATAAACCTTGGGTTCCCATAAAAACCCGCACCTCAATACCTGATTCAGTCCGTATCGGAATTTGAACTATAACTGAGGGAATGACATATCTGAATGTCCATCTTACAGTTGTAACACCTAGATTTTTATTTTTGAGGTATGGTCCAGTTAATCTTTTGTCATTGAGTTTGGATCTCGAGTTTTGGGTGTTATGGGTTTAAATTTTGAGAGTTGGGATGTTTTTATCATTGCAGATGGTCTGCACATGGTTTGGGAAAACTGTGAGGCATGCTCTAGGAAACCATAGAATCCATGGAGTTATTTTGGATAAGGGCGCACTACCAACACATGGTTATTCAATTTGTGGTTAAAGTGTGTAGTAATTCACTGCCTTAGGATAGAACCAATCCTTATGATAGGTGCACATTTTGTAAATGGTATGGCCAAAATGTATTAGTTCCTTACTGTGTCCAGTGATGGGTGCATAGTTGGCACACCATTTGGTAAACTATATGGCCAAACCATACAAGATTCCTAGATCTAGAATTTTGTAAAATTCCATCCCTTCACCTTTCTAGATTTTAACAAAAAAATACACAATTTCTCATTCCCCTAGTGAGTGAAAACCTAAGGAGGCACCTATATCCTTCTTTGTAATTCCAATTTCATCCCTTGGTGTAGATATATGGTTTCTTCAAGGGTTAGGGATATATTTCTCATGGTATCATTATCCTTTCTTCATCCTCTTCCACATTATTTCACTTTCTCATGATATATTCTTATTTTTATGTCATGCGGATTTAGGGTTTTTTTTTTCCAGGATTTATGTGGAGGGTTTTGTGTGTTTATTGTTCCTCTTCAAATAAATTTACCCCTGGAACCCTCATGGTGTGATTTCGAGTGTGTGTTTTTAAATCCTCAAGAGTTTCAGGTAGGTTTCTCTTTTCACTTTCCTTTTTATTTTAAGAGTCATTGTTTTCATACTTATCAAACCATCCATATATTCTAAATATTGATGTGTGATCTTTTGAATGATTATTCAGTGTGTAAAGTGGTGTTTTCTTCCTTGATGTCTGAGAAGTGAAATAGGTTTGTTAAATATTGCACACAAGGTGTTGGATAAAATGATAGTTTCACTTTCACATATGATTTTTGGATTATAAAACATGGCCTTTCTTTTTAAATATATTTTCGGTATTTTAAATGTTGATTTGTGTCCCTAAAAATGGTTTTCAAAGTTGTTTGGATTTAAAGGAATGGTGTATATGGTTTTAAAGAATGGGTTGGCATGTGATGATGATTAAGAACCCATTTGGAATCTTAATCAAAATGAAATTTTCATGTAATTATGATTTAAATGTTTAAGGGGGTTTTTGAAAATGGTTTTGGTTTGAAAAATGGTTTGTTACACCTCTTTTAGAATGGTGATTTGGTTCTTTGATAAATATGGGTTTTCTGAAAAGAGATTGAGGTCATTTAAAAATTTGATGAAAATGGTGGATGTTTTTTATCATTAATACTCCCTAGAGATAATTCTCTTGCAGTGTTATTTTTAAATGGGTGGGATGTACTCGTTGTGGAATCCTCATGAACTATTTATTTAATGTGTAATAGTAAGTCCCCAGTGTGGAATCCATTATGATCTATTAGTTGTATGGAAATATATTGGTCTTTGGAGTGATCTGGGTGATGCCCATTGTGTGAAATTATATATATGTGCATGTTATTGGATGCTCAATTGTCATTGGTTAGATAACCTTATTCTATAATATTGACATAGAGAACCCGATATAACAATTTAATTTTATGAGGATGATTGGTGCACTATTTAGGTTATTCAAAATCTAGTGGCCCATAGAAGGGGGATATTTACTATTATATATATGGGATTTTTATCCTTGGTCTCTAAAATGTGGGGTGTGTCTAATTATGTAGGCTTATTTTATTTCATCAAGTAAAGAATGCTTTCGAGAATGATTTAAGATTTATTAGTATGTTTTGGATTAATCAAGATCTCTTATGTTCACCCATGTCTATTGGAACTATGTTTCTTGTAGCAAATGATTGTGATACATCATTGGTCGATTCATATTATGTGTTCCATTTCTAGTGTAGTATAATTATTGTGCTTACTTTTTGAGTAGTTTAGATTTATTCCAAAAATGAAAAATTGTTTTCAAGTGTTAATGGAAAAAGGTTTTGGAAATTTTTTTCACTCCAACTCTACTTTATAAATTAAAATTCATCATTCTCCTTTAAAATTTATTTGGTCTATCTTTTTTAATAAAGTGTGGCTTTTGAGTATTATAAAGGGGAATGTATATTGGTTTATTTTGAATTTGAAATTTTTTTGAAAATAATTATTTTCATATATTGTATTTCAAAACATAAGTTGATATTTTGTTTAATATAATGGAATTGAATTAGTAATATATCTATTCAGGCATGCATAGTGAGTTTTAATACTCATGAATACAATTTTTTACTATTTTTATCATTTGGAATAGGTTCATATTGTTATCGATTGATGTGGGTGATTTTTGTTCTCAGTATCAGAGAGTGACCCTCAAGGTCACATGGATATGTTTTTGTCATCAGGTCCAGTTTGGATTGTTTTATATTTTTGTTGTGTGGTTTGTTGTATTGTTTTATTATGTTAAATTATGTTCAATTTGGATATTCATTTATTATTATTGGACTTATATATTTTTTTCTTCTATTTTATTTATTTATATTTGGACAAACCATTCCCTTGTCACTTTGTTGATACCCAAAAAAAATTTCCAGTCTATGAAGATTACGAACTCCCTTTGGTCCATGTCGCAGATGTGTTCATGCGATCAGTTCGAGGATGACCTGGGTTGGTTGATGATAAAATGGTAGCAGTGCATGTTAGTGTAAGGAAAACCTAGCTTTCAAAGCACCATTTTTTATTTGGTATGTCAAGGTAGATAGAGTAGAATTATTAGAACCTCAGGGTCTAGGTACGATGGAGTTTCTAGATAACATGTTCTATAATAAACCTTGGGTTCCATGGTAAGTTTAGATTAATTTGGTTTCTTTGGTTCTTGTGGATTGATTGGTATTTTGGGATATGAAATAGAAGTTCAGATAACAATCCATGTGAGATCATTGAGCCTGGAAAGCCATGTGGAGCTGAGGATATGGTCATAGAATACTCTCCATGATGTAAGTGATTTGGGAATATGGTCACCAACCATATAGTCATTCCACCCATTGACACTAGTTTCTCCCTTATGAGTTGTTTGGATCCTCCATAATTCTGAAAAAATGTTTTGAATGCTCTTGTTTTAAATTATAATGATTATATTTTTATTGGTAATTGATAGATTTTTTGTATGTAGAAAATGGATTTTAATAATTAATTTATAAGTAAGACTTTAGAAAAATGGAATTTTTTAAATGACATTTTGGGTAAATAGGAATGGTTTAATGGGGATTTGTTTTTATAATCAAAATTTTGATCATCTTGAAATTTTTTATTCAGAAAAATTAAAATATATTTTAAACAGGGTTTGGAATTTGTTTTAAATGAGAATAAATGATTTTTAATAAACTTATTTCAATGAAATGATATTTTTTAGCTACTAGAAAATGTTTTTAAAGAGATGAAATAGTTTTTTAAATGGATTCTATGAGTTTATAATTTAGAATGATGAAACGGGTTGATGTGTGGATTTTAGAAAAATATTATTTTGATTTGTGGGTGGTAATATTTTGAAAAGATTTATGAGTTTCTGAAATGTTAAGTGGGTTTATATTATGAATACTTGGTTGGAGTGTTTTGATTTAGAAACTTGAAAATTTTTGTTTCAACCATTGGTATCTCCTTGGGTTCTCTAATACATAGATGTGTGTAGAATGTGGTTTGAGGATGGTGTAGAATGATGAGTGTCTGGTATGTCATGATTTTATTGTTCTCAGGGTGTCAAAAAATGTTCATGTGAGGGAAACTCTAAGGAATACCAATGGTGAGTGTGTTTCTCTCTTTTCGAAAAGGTTATGAAGAAGAAAATTTGTGATGTTTTGAATGATTGATAGTTTTGTGGTTTGTTTTACAATGATTTGGGAAGTTTTTTTATGTTCTTTTTGAGATTGAGAACACGTTTTGATAATTTTTAGTTTCTTTTTTCATTTTATTTTTTATTACCCATTATTCCCCCATAACGATTTAATGGATGTTCATAGTGAAACTATGAGTAGTTTCCCATTAGCAGGATTTCCACTTGAACACCCTAAGGATATTTTTGTCGTGTTTTGGAACATAAATCCACCTCTATTTTATGGTCATGAATATCCTATCAATGTAGAAGAGTGGATGCAGTGAAATTAATTGAACATTATCCTCATTGAGTTTCCTGAGTCATTGAAGGTTATGTTTGCAAAATTTTGGCTTGAAGTTTCACCCTGGCTGTGGTGGAATTCAGTCTCTCAGAACAATACTCATGAAGAACATACATGGGAGTTTATAAAGTCCCAATTCATCCATTATTTTAATTCATCATGTCAGAGCGCTCTAAATACATGTCATTCTTTAGGTTTCCTATGAAACTTGAAAATGTTCTATTAGGGTGTTTATAGGAAGCAACATAAATCCAGTTTGCAGGATTAGAATTTTGTTTGGGATTGTTTTAAATTCCATTTACTTTGTAATGTTTCCTTATTCTGTGATTTTTTCCCTATGTGGTGTTATATTTTTGTTGTGATGTAAGGGGATGTTGCGGATCTCCAAAGAACTCATCTTTTAATGAATGTGTGTTCTTGTTTTGGGAATTCATAATTTTTATATTAATTAAATGGAGGTGTCTCACATGTGTGTATTTTATATTATTTTCTTGGTCTTTAGGGATTTTTTGTTTTTTACTACAAGTAATGAAATGATTAAAGAATCAGGGATCTAGCCATTAGCCTCAGAGTGAAGCTTTCATGCAGTCCAAAATCCAAGGGTTGTGAGAGAACTTATTCTTCTCTTGTGTTCAGTGTAGGAATAGAGACAATTTAAAGTTCTATTTTTTAGTTTTACAAGCCATGATCTAATTACAACATATCTTGAGTATCCATTGGTGAGGCCCACTTGTGGTGAGGGTGGTTGGCCATTGTGGGGATGTTCTTTTGTTGGAAGGTGTTATCAGTTCATACTAGTTGATTATTAATGGTGGGGAGATCTTCCACAGGTCTTGTTGAGTTTTCTCTTAAGACTATTGGGTGATAATTGTTTTCTCATGGTGGGTAGTTTTTTCTATCCTCCCATGTTAAAATTTTGGTTTAATTTTGGATATTGGTATGGTATAAATATCTTATTTTGATGCTTTTTTATTTTGTGTTCTTTTTGGTGTGGGTGATCGTTTGGATTCATTGGAGTGGCCAAACGGTCCTATTCCAAGCTTGGTTATGGAGCTTCTAGCCTATGTTTTCCAAAATTTCTAAAGAAATTATTTTGGTTTGTTTCTTTTTATAGGGAAATAATCATATGTTATGTTGGGTAGTGGTAAAGTGGTTTTTATCGATTGATTGGATTATGTGTTTGTGGAAAATATATAATCCTTGATCAATCAATTGGAAGTTATTGTGGCTCTTTGGGGGGGGGGGATCATTATTGGTGGGGATAATTGTTACACCCATATTTTTATTTTTGACCTATGATCTTGTTTATATTTTGGAGTTGAGTCTTTGTCTCTAGTTTTGGGTGTGAGAGGTTTAAATTTTTAGTTTTGTGGTATTTTTCTCTGGGAGAATGGTCTGCGCACTATTTTGGAAAACCATGCAGAATGGTCCAAGAAACCATGAAATCCTGGGAGTGCTTCAGGATGAGGTCACATGACCCACACATGGTTTGTCAACCCACGCTTAAAGCATATGGGAAGCCATTGTATTGGGACAAAACCATTCTCTATGGTTGGTGTATGGTTTGTAAACTGTAAATCTATCCCATGCGAGTGCCTAGTTGTGTCCATTGGGGGGTGCACAGCTAGCACATGATTTTGTAAACAGTGTGTCCAAACTATGTGAGATGCATAAATCTAAAATATTGGGAAATTCCAACCCTACCCCATACGGGATTTTAGACCAAAACTCCACATTTCTCCTTCCCCTGTTGGTTTTGGTTGTAAGGAGGCTCCTCTATCTTTCTCCAAGAATCCACTTTCCTCTCGTGGTGTATATCTATAATTTTATTAATGTTTGGGGCTAGATTTCTTAGGGTAACCCTCTCCTCTCTTCTCCATCTTTGTTTTAATTCATTTTCTAATGAAATTTTCTTATTTATATGTCATGTGCAACTATGGGTTTTCCCTCAATTTATATTGGGGGTTTTGTGTGATTAGGGTTCCTCTTCATAGATCGTGGCCCCTATAACCCTTGTTGTGTGATTTTTGGTGTGTGTTGTCAAAATTTCCTAAGCTTGATTTAGGTTTCCCTTTTCATTTTTCTTTCAAATTTAATAATCTTATGTTTCATGATTTTCAAATCATTCATATATGATGAATATTTATTTATATTCCTTGTAATGATTATTTAGTGTGAAAAGTGAGGGTTTATTCCTTTTTATGTGTTAAATCAAATTGGGATTTTAAATATTGCACACCAAGTGTTAGATAAAATTCCATGTTGTATTTTTAATGTGATTTGTGGGTTTTAAAACATAGATCTTCTTTGTCAATATATTTGTGATATGTGAAATGATGATTTGGGTCTCACAAAAGGGGTTTCAATGTGCATATGAATTTAAAGGAAAGGTTTGTTTTTTTTGAGAAATGGGTTGGAATGTGGTGATGATTAATGACCCATTTCAAATCATAATCAAAATAATTTTTTATTCGAATGGTGATGTGAATATTTAAAAGTTATTTTAAAAAAATGAAATAGAAAATTTTTTCTTAAACCTATTTTAAAAATGTGATTTTCTTATTTGATAAATAATGGTGTTGTGAAAAGTGCATGAGGTTCATTTGTAACATTAATGAAATTAGAGAAGGTGTTTATCCTGAATAGTCTCAATGAATAATTCTCTTGATGAGTTATTTTTAAAAGGGTGGGATATCCATGCTGTTGAATCCTTGAGACCCATTTATTTCGTGTGGAATATGAGGTTCTCAATGTAGAATACTTTATTATATATGAGTTTTATGGAAAGAGACTGATCTATGGAGTGATATGTGTGATTACTATTGTGTGAAATATTATATATTTGCATGTTATCAGATTCTCATTTGGGATCAGTTTTCTCACCCTCTTCTATAATCTTGACTTGGACAACTTAAAATAACTACTGAATTTTCTAAGAATGATTTCTAGGCTAGTTAGGTTATGAATTATCTAGTGGCCCATTTCATGGTGATATTTATCATTATTTTTAGGGGATTGTTCCCCTCGGCCTGTACCATGTTGTGTATGTCTATGTGTGTGGTCGTATTTGTTGTCATCAAGTGACGAATTCCTTTCAGGTGAGTTAAGATGTATTAGTATGTTCGGGATTATTCATGATCTCATAGGTTCACTCATTTATATTAGAACTTTGTTGATTGTAGAAATGATTGTGATACATCATTGTTTGATTACTCTTACATGCTTATTTCCATTTTCATTATTGTATATTTTTGGTTCTTACATCACGAGTATCATCGATGTATTCAAAAAATGACAAAATAGATTCATGTGTCTATAGAAAAAGGTTTTGGAAATGTTTTACACTCGTACTCTTCCTTATAAATGTAATGCCACTTTTCTCCATTAAAATTTATGTAGTCCCTCCTTTGTAATAATTCAAGGTTTTTGAGTGTTAAAAAGGGGAATGGACATGGTTTTGTTTTGAATTTGAAAAGTCTGTGGAAAAATATTATTGTTATATTTTATATTTTAAACCTAAAGATAATGTTTCTTATTTTTTGAAGGAAGTGCATGGGGTGTAGATCGGTTTTTCCACACCTACTGAGTTTTAATACTCACAGCTATAGTTCTCTCTTGTTTTTTTCCTTTGGTGTAGGTTTAGCTTTGTATCAATCATTGTGGGTGATTTTTGTTCTTGGTATCATAGAGAGATACTCATTTTCACATAGATATCTTGTTGATGTTAGGTTTAGTTTTGGTTGTTTAATTGTTTTGTTGTGTTGTTTGTTGTATTTTAATCTTATATAAAATGATGATCCTTCTAGATATTCATCTATTATTATTGGGATAATCTATTTTTTTGATATTTTATTTATTTATTTTGGGAGAAATAATTCCCTTATATCTTTATTGATTCCCAAAACTAGTTTCCATCCCATAGGGGTCAAGAATACCCTTTGTGCCACGTCACGGGTCGGCTTGGGTAACTGATTCTGGGTGATCCCAATTGGTTATGTGACAACCACTCTTACTTTTAGAAATAAATTACAATGTTACCATTCATTAATTAACACATTTAAATGACCACAAAGTAAGGACTACGCTTCCATTCATTAATTTACACAATTTAATGACCACATCACAATTCTGTAATTAACACAAATGAATGGCCAGGTTACCATTCATTATTTTACACAATTGAATGACCACTATAACATTATTTAATTTTCAAAAATGAATAACCATGTTACCATTCATTAATTCACAAAATTGATTGACCATGTTACCATTAATAATACTTTTCCATATATCCATGTTACCATCTAACACTTAATAACACATAATATAAAACATTACAATAATCCACACATCTTAACAATTATTGATTAATTCATAAATTAATTAATCATTCTCCCAATTCCAATAACTCATAATTAATATACCATCAATTACCTAAACTCCTGACATCAATATTTACTAATTAAAATTCCATTAATTACCTTAACTCATGAAATAAATATCTCATAATTAATCTACTGTTAATTATCTCATATCATATATCATAATATATCATAATTAATCCCCCAAAAAATTATCTAAATCACAAAACTCTAAATCTCATAAGTATTACTCCAATGATATATCCAAATAGATAAACCGTAAACCTCATAATAAATTACCCAATTAATTATATACATGAACTTCCCATTACTCTCATAATTAACTACCAAAATAATCATCAATTTCAACAATAATTTCAATTTATCAATTGTAAAAATTAACTAAATCAATTTAATAATTCAAATTTCTAATGAACACTAGAAAACCTAAAACATGAATACATGTATCCAAATCATGGCTATGGAAATTTAATATTAGACCAACTACATCAAATTTTCAAAGAATAATCACCTAATGGAAATTTCTAAAATTTTAGTTGCACAACGATGTTGATCCAGGTCCATATCCCAAAACCATAAATCTAGATTAATGAAAATCAAAATCTTGAAAATATAGATCTAGAAGTAGAATCATAGATATATACCTCTCAAAATAGATATAGATCATTCCAATAAATTGGATTAAATAATTGAAAGGAAACATAATGGAAAGAGGAAACTCAAGAGATGAACCGAAAGAGGATTAGCTTACTGTATGATGAGAGGACCATCGATATAACGAACTATTAATTCTCATGGAATTAAGAGTAAAAATGGTCATTACATGGCCTTAAGTGACATCCTAAAGATTACAAAGGTAGAAAATAAATGTAGAAGGGTTTCAAATTTAGTTGGGGATGATTTATCCTTTAATAAAAAAACCACTATCTCACAACCATTACCTAACAACCAATCAATGATTCATGAATATAAGTAAGACAATACAACCACATTATTCATATAAAAACCAATCCAAGGTTTGAAATAGATAAAGACCAAAAAAAGTATCAAATTAAACAACCAAATGATAATTAAAGACACCAATAATACCATAATACTCCATGATACCCTAGCTCAATGCTCCAAGATCACTAAAAACCCAACATAACACGAAGTGGTGCTAAAAACTTGTGATATGTTACCTTTTCCCCTATCCCAGAAGATATAATATGAAAAAGAGCCCAAGTTAAAAAGAAGTGTTGAGTATAAAACTAATTAGGGTTTACCCAATGACTTCCCTACTCATGAAACTAGGATAGAATGGTTATCCCAATTTATATAAAACCATTTATATAAAAAAAATATTCAAAAAAATTAAAACACAATAAAAACAATTTATAAAACCAAATGTAACAAAATGAAATCAATTTCCCATTAAACCAATTTCAAGAAAGTTTTACTTCTAGAAAAAAAACCTAACAAATAATTAAAACCAATTATCATATATCATTTTGGCATACCCATTCCATGGTTCATAGCACACCCATCCCTTCATGGTCCATTTGATAGTTCTATATTCATGTGTGGTCTCTAGTCTTATCACCTTATGTACCAATAACACACGCCCCTAATCTAGAGTTATGAACATTGTACTCCAATGGTACCCATCCCTTATTTATGGGTATGTAGAACATGAAATCACACAACCACATGTATTTCTAACCATTTTATATCACCATAACAAACTATTTCTAAAAAACTGCATTTTTATTGAAATCCAAAGAACAACCCAATTTATTAGAAGACATTTCATTTTAATAAAACATTACCTATTATTGAAAACATATAATCCAACCCATGTGTCACAATTTCATAGAATACACATCTTAATATCTCTATTTTAAAATCAGTAACACAAGAAGTATTTTCAAATACCCAATTTTCCATATTTCCTTGATTTTGTAAACCATAATCGAGAAGGGTTTACAACAATTGATAAAAAACCGAATCACAACCAATTAAACAAAATATATTCAATTTTAAAGAATTCCAATAATTTCTACTATGTGGAGTCGACACAGAATCCACCTACCTCAAATGTTTTGGTGAAAACCAACAACGGGTGAAGAACGCTCTATAAACCATGTTGATTCTCCACAAAAACCGCCTTATATCACTTCTCCTAAAAAGATCAATAACATATATAAACTTTTTTGGTAGCCACACTCATAGATCTACTCATAACATGCATAGATATGATAAAATAATAATATAGGAGAAGTAGATCTAAGTAGATCTAAGATAACATGACAATAACAATGAAGAATAGCACTTACCGTAAGAAGCGGTCATGAAAACACCAAGGGAGGGATCCTAATAAGTTACTAAAATCTTGGGAGAGGTTCCCCAACCATAAATGGAGAGAAATATTCAATTGCACCATTTTGGAGAAAAAATTGGCAATTATGAGAAAAAATGACTAAGATCCTAAAAAATATGATCCTACCTTTTCCCTAGACACAGTTATCCTACATGGTTAGACAAACCATGCACTAACCATGTGTTAGATACTTATTTAAGGGGGAAATTCACACGACCTTATCACATAGTCTCTTTAATATTTCATATGCAGTGTCGACAGTACTACCTTAAACTAAAACTCTATAGAGTTTCTACTGGTATATATGCACGGTTTAAACAAACATACACAGCTTGTGCGCATCTCCTTCATCCCCAAAACTTATGTAATAGTCCCCCAACTCTCCAATCCTTCATCCTCGCACTTTATAACCATGAAAATCATCAAGTAAGGGCTATGAAGCAGAAACTAGGGGTACTAAATTCTCCCAACCATTGGTCATTCCATCATCAGAAAGTAGAAAACCATACTTTCCTTAAATGAGCTCCGGTCATTGCTCTTTCATTTCCTTATCATGTTCCCAAGTCTCTTCCTGAATTTGTCCATATTACCATAAAACCCAAACTAGAATAATTCTTTTCCCATGTAATACATTATCTTTAATATCCATAATATTCAATGGGATATATACCAACGAAGCATCATGCTCTAGGTCAACATGATCCCATATGATCACATGGTAAGGATCATGATGATACATTTTTAGTTAAGATACATGGAACATATTATGCACTAAACTAACCCATGGTGGTAATTCCAGTTGATATTCCACCTCTCCAACCCATTACATTATCTAGAAAGGGCCTATGAATAGAATAGATAACTCTACCTACTCCCCAAAATGATGATGTCTAAGCCTTGTAGAAATCATTAAGAACACATAATCACTCACTAAAAACAACAACGATATTCGATAATGAACTACATATGATTTCTGATGACTCTAAACCATCTATATTCTATTTCTGATCAAATGAATCTTCTCTTTCATTTCATGGACATGGCTCAGCCCAACATGTGAAGTCTCACCTATTTCCACCAAAGAAAGTGGATAACAATAAGGGCGCCTAATGAAACATCAAAAAAATCCATATGTATCTAGGACTGATAGCTATTATTGTGTGAGAACTCCACTAAGGGTATGTGATCTTCCAATGATCCACCCAAATCCATTAAAAAATCCCACAAAATTTCTTTCAACATCTATACCATCCATTCAGGTTTCCCATATGTCTGAGGATGATATACCTTACTCGTAGTCAACTAAGACTCGAGGGATTTCTGTAAGGATATCTAGAACCAAGGCATGAACCTTGAATCTCTTTCTGATATGATCAAAATTGGTTTTCCATGTCTCTTTACCACTTCTTGGATATAGATTTTAGACAGATCCTCCACTTTATTAGTTTCATGATTAAGTATTAAATTGGCCAACTTTGTGATCTGATCATCTATCAATAATATAGTATCGTATTTCCTAACAACTCTTGGGATACATTTAACAAAATACTTCACTATTTGATCCCATTTCCACACTAAAATTGGTAAATAATGTAAAATACATACTATTAATTGATTCTCTTCATTAACTTGATGACAAGTTATGAACTTTGAAACAAAATCAACCACTTTTCTTTTCAAGTCGCTTCACCAAAATTGTGCCCTCAATGCATTATACATCTTTCATATTCCCAAATGTACAACCCATATTGAATGGTGGTAATCATGAATAAGTTCCTCCTGATTAGCCATAGGTACAAACAAATGATAAATGAACCACATAACAGAACTCCCATCTAGTTTATATCCCTTAATGGTCTCCCCAACATTGAGTTTTTAACTCATAAGAAAGAATTATGCATTAGATGTTTGTGAATCTTTAACAAAATTTACCATATCAGGAACCATATAAATTGAAAATAAAACCACAACATCACCTCAGTTTTCACATTCCACATGCATTTCATCTAGAACCGACATATACTTCTATTCATGTGAACATTCTTTCTCCAGATGAGCATTTGACATTGTGCTTAATGTATCAGCCACCAAATTACCCTTTCCCGGTGTATACATTAAGTCAAAGTCAAACATCTAGAGATACTACATCCATATCCTTTGTGTCATATTCAAATATCATTGTGAGAAAATATCTTTCAAACTTTTTTGGTCCGTGAATATAGTAAATTTATCACCAAAGAGAGAATGACATCAAGTCTTCAAGGCATGGATGACCGCAACTAACTCCAAATCGTGTGTTGGGTAATTCTTCTCATGAAATCTAATATACCATGAACCATACACAACCACATGGTTTTCTTACATGAGAACACATCCCAATCTAGATCACAATGCATCATAATACACCACATACCTTGTCTTGATTCCATCAAAATCTATATTGGTTTATATTTAAGATGATCTTTCATCTCTTGGAAATACTTCCATCATTCCTCAGTCCATTGGAATGGAACATTATTCTTTTTCAAAGTTTCCATTGGTGAATCTATCCATGGAAAGTCATGCAAAAGTGTCTTTTATAATCATCTAGACCAAGAAAACTTCATATCTCATTGACACTCTTCTAGGATTTCCATGAGATAAAAACCTCTAAATTTTCTAGATCCACTAAATTACCTTTTCCAAAAATTACATTGCCATGAAAGAGAACCTATTGTATCCAAAAATCACACATTAATAATTTGGAATAAAATGGTGGTCTCTCAAGATGCCCAACACTGTCTCCAAGTGTTTCTCATGCTCATTCCTTGTCCTTGAATACATGAAGATATCATCAAAAAAACACCACCACAAAATAATCTAGATATCTCGAAAATATTAGATCCATCAATTCTATAAAGACCACAGGTGTATTAATAATACCGAAAGGCATGAATATATATTCATAGTGTCCATATCTGGTTCTAAAAGGTACCATCGGAATATCTTCTTCCAAAGTCACAATTTATGGAATCCTAATCGCAAATCGATTTTAGAGAACCATTGATCACCCCTCAATTGATCAAACATATCATCAATGTGTGATAGTGGATACATATTCTTTATCATAACTTTGTTAAGCTTATGATAATCCACACACAACCTTAGAGTTCCATCTGCTATCTTCACATACTAGACAAGTGATGCCCAATGATCTTTACATGGATGAATGAAACCTTTTCTTTCAAGCTCTTCCCCCTGCACTTTTAGTTCCCGTAACTCTGTTGGTGCCATTCTATAAGATTGAAGGGAAATAGGACTGGTCCCTAGAAGGAGATAAATCTTAAAATCTGCATCCCTTATAGGTGGTAACCCTGAGAATATATTGGGAAAGGCATATGGAAATTAATCCAAAACCACTGGAAAACTATTTTATTTGGTCTCTTCTATTGATGACAATGTTGAAGCTTACAACTGGTTAGTGATTGTCCCCACAGCTGGTTTCAAAAAGTTCATTTCACCTTTCTTTACAACCCTCTATCCTCTAAAGAGATTCTCAATGTTGTCCTCAGTCACGAAACTCGCTATCCTTCTATAATAGTCAATGAAAACCTTAAACTTTATCAACCAATCAATACCTAGGATCACATAATAGACATTGATCTCCAAAAAAGAGAGGTCGCATTTCATCTCAGCTACATCAACATTTATATAATAATCTTTATACATGAAGGCTCTACATTCACATTCACTAAGAGAAGTTTGATGTTTCATCACAGAAGTAATAATCTCAAGTTTTATGCATAGAATTTCATCAACACAAGAATCAATGAATGAATGTGATGTAACAGTAACAAACAACACTTTCATAAGAGTTGAAATAAAAATAATCATACCTCTCACTGTTGATGGCCCAGCCTGATCATCCACAATCATCTACTCATATTCATACAATTGCTTTGTCATTTAACTCTATTATTTGTTGCCTCACTAATATTTTTCTTTATTAGGAGTCATGGTATTCCAAGATTAACCATGGCTAGCTCTTCTCTACTGGTGAGACTAATTCTTCTGAGCGCATCCTATTGAAACATACAATGATTGAGACACTAGAGAAGTGACTCAAGCACCTGACCTTAAAGAAATGGGATAATAGAGCTAATGATACCCCATATTCTTTCAATTACTGCATGATCTAGGTTTTTTTGTTCACTCTCACTTTATGTGGTCAAGAAAACCACATTATAAATATATTGCATTGCTCTTAGGTCATGGAGGAAGGGTCCCTGATCCAACCGTATGATTCTAGGTCTCACTCTTACTAGGGAAATAGGTGTCCCTAATCCCCTTTCTACCAGCATTTAGGTTCCCACCATTTCCTATAGATATCATTATACTTTCTCCTCCCAAATATATTGAGATATCCCGCTCAACCATTGTCTCTCTGTTCAAAATATCTGTATAATATTTAATATAGAGCACCAAAATATTTGATCAAATCACATGCCTTATCCCTGATAAGAAGATGTGTTCCTTGAAGGCCGCACTCACTAGAAATTCATGTTCCAATCACGCTAAATGCATGAATTTTTCTGCATACTCCATGAAAGATAGATTTTCCTACTTCTGAATAAATAATTCTTTCTTCCACTGGATCCTAAACATGTGAGGATATAACATTTTTTTTTAAAATTCCAAAAAAATCCTCCCAAGTAAGGCCTTGATCCCCTTTAGCATGCAACACCCGTTCCCACCATGTGCGTGAAACATACTCAAGAATATACGTGGCCAACTTGACTTTGATCTTTTTCGTTGTGCCGATGAATTCAAAGATATGATTCATCCTGTTCAGCATCACCTAATCCCTTTCATTTTCCAAATCACCCTTGAATATGGGTGGATTATGCTTTATGAAATGGATGTATTAATCCACATGCCTAGGCTCATCCCTCTAGTTCCCCATATCCACATCTTTATATACTTGGAATATACTCTAAAAAAGAAATAGGTTCACCCATGGTTCAAGTGAAAACACATTCATTACCTCTTACTCTGGTTGGTTTCTACAACACCTATCGGGTGACATTTTCTAAAAAAACAACAAACTTGGTTAGACTAAATCCCTAGAAATTGATGGGTTATCATTTCAAATTCTATCACATCAACTATCACAACATTTTTTTCTAAAAACAAACTTTTTCACATTCAACCATTTTTGAAAAATTTCATTATTTCTTTTGAAAATCAAACCATTTTCAAAATACCCCAAGTATACTTTTTTAAAAATCATTAATTTGAAAACAAGTTCTTCACTTTTTTAAAAAAAATCACCCTTATAGAAAATCATTAATCAATACTTCAAATGAAATATTCCATCATAGTGGGAAGCAATTTTGCTAGAATGCATGTCATTCTAGTATCATTGGCTAAAACCATGACAATTAAATTCCACGAACTTATAAGTGTCTCCAAAACAATTATGTACCAAAATCCATTGCAACATGATGTTTGACATAAACAAGTTAGCTATGTCCATTTATGTAATACATTTCATGTTCTGAAAATCCTACTCCGTTCTAAGATTCCAACCCTCGGAAGATACCAGAACAAATTTCAACTCCAAGACCAAGAAAACAGAAGACTTCTTGTTAGGAAAGGACAGAACACGATGATACCATTTGTAATGACTCGCTAATTCTCATTGGATTGATATTACAACGAGTCATTACATGGCCTTAAGTAACAAACACAAGATACCAAAGTCTAGAAATAAAATCTGAAGGTCTTTAAATGAAAGTGGGGGACAATTTACCCTTTATGTATAAATCCACTATCTCATAACCATAACCAAACAACCACTAAATGATGCATGAATAAAATTAAGAAAACTAACTACCTTATTCATACCAAAACCAATCCACGATGTGCAATAGAGAAGGAACAAACAATTATCAAAGTAAATAAATGAATCACAACTAAAGACTCCTAGAATATCATAATACTCCATGTTCCCCTAGATCCACACTCAAAGATCACCAAACAACCCACATATAATGAAGTGGTTCTAAAAACATGTGATACATTACATTTTCCCATGTCCCAAAATATTGCATTTGCAAAAACACCAAAGTGAAAAGGCTGTGGTGAGTATAAAACTCAGTAGGCTTTCACCAATTACATCTCTACTCATGCCTCTAGAATAGAAATTCTAGAGACATTTATATAAAATCAATTATATAATAAAATTCTGTAAAAAAAATTATAACACAACATAAACAAACTCCAAAATCAATTGTGAAAAAAGGAAAAAAAGTACCATTAAACAAATTTATAGCAAGTTATACTTCCATAAAATCAACCAAACAAATCATGAAAACCAATTATCATATATCATATTGGAATACCCATTCCATGGTTCACAACAAACTCACCCATGCATGCTCCATTTGATAGTTCCATACTCATTAGAGGTCTTTGATCTTATCACCTTATGTCCTAATGACACACGCCCCCTATATAGGTTCATGCACCTTTTACCCCAATGGTATGTATCCCTTATTCTGAGGCACGTCTAACATGAACTCAAAAACCCCATGTATCCCAAACAATTTCAAATCACCAAAACAAAGCGTTTTAATAAAACAAATTTTTTATTGAAAAAAAATAACAAACCAATTTCAAAGAATCCATTTCATTTGAATAAAACATTACATTTTATTGAAAATATCTAATACTAACCATGGGAAACAATTCTAGAAAATACCAATTTTAAAATATCTATTTTAAAATCAAGAACACAAGCAGTTTATTCAAATATCAAATTTTCAAGATTTCCTTGATTTTCGAAACCATCACTATGAAGGGTTTATAATGATTTTTAAATAGCCAAATCACAACCAATTCAACACAATATATTCAATTTTGAATCATTCAAATAATATCTACTAAGTTTATTTGAGAGAGAAGCCACATACCTTGACATTTTAGGCAATAACCCACAACAGATGAAGAATGCATTAGAAACCTAGATGATTCTCCATAAAAACTCCCTTAGATATCCTCTCATATAATGATAAAGAAGAAATGTAATTTTTTTTGGAATAAACAGTCTTATATCTACCCATGAAAGGTATATATCTGAGAAACCAAGAATAAAGGAGAATCAGATCTATGTAGATCTATGATAACATGACAAGAACAATGAAGAACTTCACTTAACGCAAGAATCAAGCCTAAAAATACAAAGTGAGGGATAAAAATCAGTTCATAAACGCTTGAGATAGGTTCATAAACCTTTATTGGAGATAAATATTGAATAAGGGTCATTTAGGAGCAAAATCATGAAAGTATGAGAAAAAATGAGTAAGATCCTAAAAATTAGGATCTTACTTTTTTCATGCACAAGGTTATTCTACGCTGTTAGAAAAACTATGAGATAACGATGCATTAGATACTACATTAAGGGAGAAATTTTCATAGCCTCATCTCATGTTCTCATTATCCTTGTGCATTCCATACTGATTCTTCTACCTAAAAACTGTGACATTGCATTGTTTCTATAGGTATATACGCTTGATTTAAACAAACTGTGCACATCTCCTTTATCCCCAAAACATATTTAAAGTTCACCCAACTCTTCCATACTTCAACCTCACACATTATAACTATGAAAATAATCAAGTAAGTATTACATACTAGAAATCAGGTGTAATACATTCGATCTGATATTTGATTTATTATGAAAGTGGTCGGGATGTCTTGGAATTCATCCAGAGAGATCTAAAAAATTAAATAAGACCTAGGGTTTAATGGGGTTGAAATATGTAAGTTCTTGGGGTTCGTGGAATATAAAAAATAATTTTTTTGCTTGCATAATTCTCATGCACAATTTTCTAGGTAGGGTTTCACAGTTTTCCTTAATCGTGTCCTAACTGTGTGGCTATTCTTTTTAGTAGTGCATGGTTACTCCACACATTATAGTAGCTCCTTCTCATGCTACACTACCAAGAATAATTATGATTCTAAGACAAAAATGATTAGGCCAATGAGCCTATATATCTTAATCACATTCCCATTTTTCCTCCTAAAGACACCCATATTGCCACAATACATGAACTATCATCACATTATTTCCCCCACAAAACATTCTCACTATGATCCATCACACATATATGATTCTCCTCAAAGGATAAATCTATGTCAAGATCAAAATCATCCACATAGATCACATTAGGTGGATCAGGTTAATACCACTGTAGTTGCGACCCATAGAAAACATCAAGCATAAAAATATATTTCTATGGAAGATCCAATTGGTGCGCCATCAGCCTGAATCTCTTCAATACATCAAAAGGTCCCACAAACCTAGTCACCAACATTCCCCTATATTAATATCCTATTTTTACCCAATATAGGCGACACTCGAAGTAATACACAATCAACCCTTATAAACTCTAGGGATCATCAATGTCTATCATCATACAAAATATGTCTTCTATGAGCCACAACAATATGTTTCCGAATTAGCTGAAACTTCTCCAATGTTTATTGAATGATAATTGGTCCTAATAACTCTGAATCACCTATATCCATCCATTATATAGGTGATATGAATGTCCTACCATAAATATTCTTGTATGGTTTCATATGTATCATTTCCTCAAAACTATTATTATAGACAAATTCCACTAAATCCATGTGCTTTTTGAAAGACCCACCAAATTCAAGAACAAAAGTTCACCTAATATACCCATGTACCTTTATAGTATGCTTCAACTGCACATATCTCTATTGGTTGAAGGTTTTACTTAATAATAACTTTGTAATGAGTTCCTTTTGCAGTCATTTCTATAAGCATGAAGTGGAACGTGAGTCATGGTCTGAAACTATAGTCTATGGAACCCCATGTGGATGGACCAGTTCTTGAACATAAAAGTATCTCAGATAATCCACTGAGATTTTTTACCATATAGAAAAGAAATTTTTTTTTCAATTTATCCACAACAACCCATAAATCATCAGTCGTACTAATCATATTCAGAATACCTACCAAAAAATCTATTTCCATGTCGTCCCATTTCTATTTCGGAATGAGAAATGACTAAATCAAACCTCTAGTTTATTGATTATCTTCCATCAACCACATGGAAGGTGTAGCATCATGTCTTGAACACTGTAACCTCCTTTTTCATTCCTAGCCACCAAAACTATCATTTTAGGTCACAATGGATATTTGTCACATGTGGATGTATTCACCACCTTGTGGAATGGAATTATGAAATGAACTCATCTCACATACTCATAGGCACAAAAACTCAATTATAACATAGATGATATCATCCTCATCTATGATCCAATATGATGGTGACTCCCAACATTCAAGTCTTTCCCTCAAGGCCAAACACTCATCATCCTCATACTTATTATCACTAATCCAGATCAAAAGTTTTGACAACCCTAATACTGATATGAGAGTCATATGATCTTGAATCTCATCAACCACGACATGTATTTCATCCAGAAATGTCATCATATTCCACTCAACTCTATAATCCTAAACCATTTAGTCTAATTTTTCATGCTCAAAGCGTCATCCACACTATTTTCTTTTTCGGGCGAATATGCCAGTTCAAAATTGAATGAATGCATATACTCTACCCATCTTCTCTTTCATAGATTCAAGTCTCTCTGTAAGAATAAGTATTTTAAGATACATTGATATATATAAATTTTAATCATCTCACCCAATAAGTAATGCCACCAACACTTTAGATTGTAAACTAAAGATGCTAACTTGAGGTCATGCGTAGGGTAGTTCTGTTCATGTGGCCTTAGTTGCAGAGACCCATATGACACAACTCAATCTCCTTACATCAATAGGTCTTCAATTCCAATCCCAAAAGAATCATATTTCACCTTTTACTCCTCACCTAGCTTGGGTAGGAGAAAAATTAATGAATATGTAAAATACTTACTCAACTCTTGGAAGAAATATTCATAATATTCCAACCATAATAACTTTATCTCTTTCATTTTCATGCCCAAAAGAGGCACTTCCAATCATGAAAAGTCTTGGAAAAATATCTGATAATATCCAGTTAACCCCAGAAAGCCATAGATATCAAAAAAATTATAGGGTTTCTCCCAAGAAACAACTTCCAGCACCTTCTTTGGGTCCACTACCACACCTTACTCTAAGATGATGTGACCCATGATGTGTACCTGATTAGTACAAACATGACACAAAGATAGATTGGTGTATAGATGATTCTATCATGGTGTACTTATAAGGATGTCAAGATGTTGTTTCTGATCATCATACATCTTGGAGTACACCAAGATGTCATTAAAAACACTACCACAAACTGATCCAGGTATAGATGGAAGATCTTGATCATCAAGGCCATAAACACTCCCAGTGTTTTAATCTACCAAAAAGGAATTATGATGAATTCATATAGGTCATACCTTCTTTTGAAAGTAGACCTCTATATATCAGATGTCTGAACACTCAATGGATGATACCTTGAACTCAATAAGGTCTTTCAAAACATACAAGCTCCTATCAACTGGTCAAAAATATCATCAATACACAAAATAGGATATTGATTCTTCACATCCATATTGTTCAACATTAGTTAATCGATCAAAAAGTTAAATCACATATTATCCTTCACTGAAAACAAAATAGCTGACCCCTAATGCGACATACTCGGATGGATAAACCATCTATCCTCCAACTCCTCCAACTGAGTTTCGAGCACTTGAAGCTCTATTGGTTCCATTCTGTATGGTGGAATAGAAATCGTCTAAGTCCTCAACATGAAGTCAATGGTGAATTACACATCTCTCTTTAATGGAAACCCTGTTAATTCTTTAGAAAACATATCCTAAAAATAATCCACTAATAGTGGATTCAAATTTTTTTTCACACCTTTGTCATCCATTAAAATACTAGAATCATGGGATGTGAGCTATCCTAGTAGTTGAGTAATTGGACATGGTTGGCATACCTGGATATTCTACTTTACATAGTGAATATAGTTATCTTCCTTAGGAGATGTAAATGTCACCCACCTATAGTAAAAATACTTATGGAATCGGTATGCGACCAGCCAGTCCATACCCATAATCAAGTCAAATCATAACATATCATGAATATATAGATCCCATATAAAATCATACTCCCTGATCTTGAGAGAAAATCTTTTTCATAAGATAATATATAGACCATAATCCCAATGATTTTATCTATCATCATTTTCTTTCTCAAAAACTCCACATCCAGGCTCAAACCATTGACAATTTTTCATAAATCAAGGAATGAGATGAACTAGTATCAAATTAGGCACTACCTAATGTATAATCTATTAGAATAGTATCTCTCTCTATTGATGGCCCATCCTTGTATCCAAGATTTTAGGCTACACTACATGAAACTAGCATACCCCTCCCCTATGTGGTTCTATCTAACTCCCATGAGTTGTATCACTCTACTAGAATGGGCACACCTTCCTAGAAACACCACATTAATTGAATTTACCACCTTGTCTAGTAAAAATCCATATGCCAGTCTGATAAGGTTTATATGATCACCTACCCATACTCTAACTCTGTCTAGATACACCCTCACTAACCTTCTACCACTTTGTCCTGCAAAACTTCTATAGATGTCCATACTTGTCGTAAGAACGAAACTCTACATGTGGTCGGGGATAGTCTCTACAATAATGGAATGATGTATTACACTATTGATAGATAAATCCAATAAGGTCCTATAAAATCTAGACTCCTTTTTGTCTACATATATTTCCAGTGCTCTGACTAAAGTTTTTATAACAATTCTTCCTACTCTCAGAAGTGGAACCTCCTGATCATCTAGTAGTAGCTATCTATGCATCCCTAGAATCTTCGTTCAATTTCCCTTAATCTATAATATATTGATCCACCACCTCAGAAAACTACTTAAATCAGAAGAGGTTAACATGGGACTTAAAATATCACTTAATATTCTCCTAAAAGAATCTCATTGTAGTTGTCTCATCTTCTACTAATTCTGGAGCAATGCACTACAGTTCTATAAAGCGTACCACATAGTCCATCACAAATATTCTATCTTGAGCTAGATGCATGAATTTCAATCCACTCTCCATTGTCTGCATCTCTAGGTAGAATTTATCTAGGAACTTTTCCAAAAAATCATTCTGTAACATACCATCGGCCTATAAAGTCCACATATGACTTTACCACAAGTGATTTTCTGATACTAGAAGCATAAAGGTGTCCAACATGACCCTCTTCTCATCATGAGTCTCCAAATCGTCAGGTATCATCTGGATTGGCTCAAACCATAACTCATCTCCCTTAGATTCAGCTTCTACAATAAATGTTGGAGGGTTCTGAAAGTGAAACTCCCTTATCATGTCATACATACTCTTCACAACCCGACCTGGGTCTCTTTCCATGAATTTCATGAAGCTAGAAAATTTCTTATATAACTTCTATCCTACATCCTCAATAAGAACATTCGGTGCCTTAAGTTCTACCACTGGTGGAGAATTACTATCCATTCCTCATGTTCATCTTCTCAAAAAGCGTCGTCATGGGGGAATAATATCTACAATTCCAACCAAACATCTTATTACTCATAGCAGAACATTATCACATTTACAAAAAAGGAATAGAATAACAAGTCACCAAAAGTATTTTCCCCAAAACCTTTCCATGTGGTCAAAGCTATGGCACTATAACTACCCTAACCCATCCTACACCTTGGTCTTTATTATCAAGGGTAGATACATATTGTATCATTTTTATCATATAGACACTCATTCATTCTCATTTTTTAATTGTTCTCAATTCCTTATTAGGCACCATTTTCAATTCAATTTTACACTATAAGGGAAACAATGTTTATATTCAACAACCTAAACAAAAACTATTTCCAGTGCATGCCTAAAAGAATGGAAACAAACTCAAATCTCATTCCATAACGTGCCACGATAGAATTCTCTAAGAATCTCAAAAAATATTTTTCACATCAAACAACAACTGTTCCACTCAACATGAAACACTGTTTAACCATAATAGTAAACAAAAATTAAAATAATCCCACCATGAGTGCTTGGGTTTCCCTCCATACATGGGTTTTCAACTCCCATCAAATAGCTCAAAACTAAGCCCTGACTCTTCCCAGTATCCTATTTACCTTTCCCAAATTATAAGTTAATTGAAAATGAAATGATAATTGGGCATGTGATACCACTTTGTAATGTCTCGACCCAAGTGTCACTCATTGATGCTGCGACCCGATCAATCACATTACCACAATTGTGCATACTCATATGCCAAAGCCTTCTGATTAGTAGTGAGGATCTGAGAAGTCAATCATGGGGAGACTATACCCTCTTTTATATGAATAATACACCGATGGAAATAAATAAACAATAGAAGAAGAATATATAACTGATAACAATACCAATATCTCAATATAATCAATGTAGTAAATACAATATCAAAATAGAGCTAAAAACATTTCAAGATAATGTAAGTGTTGAGTGTCTAAAATGAAAACTAAAATTAATGCCACTGAAGACATCACAGAGGGTCCTGAACCACATCTAGTTCCCTCATCCATGAACCATTCCCAAATCAACCATCAAATACAAGGCCTTGATGTGTCCCATTTTTAATGTTGTTTTCCACATCCGTTGTTATTATTTTTATTGACATTGTAATTTTTAAATGTAGGTTTTTATTAAATTATTAATAATAGTTGTGTTATTGTTCATTGTTATGTAAAATAACATTTTTGTGTGAAAATCATGTGTTTTAATGAACATTTTGGTCATTTTAAATTGCTCTTACATTAATCACTCTTGTGAATTTGACTTTCATTTTTCATTTATTCAATTTTTCATTTCTTTTATTTTTCAAAACAGTTAGCTTATCAATTACTTAATTGAATTATTTATTTATTTGTTTTAATTGTAAGTAAATAACTCATTTTATTTTATAATCTGTAAATAATTAAATAAGTGTTAACAATTTAATTCGATTTTATTTGAATTCTATAATGTAATTAATTATTTAATTAGTTAATTGGTTAATTAATTGGTTGATTAATTTAAACAAGTGACATTAATAATATTAGTTTGTTTTAAATTAATTTGTTTATAAATTTTAACACAAATTCACTGATTATTTTGAATAATTCCAAATTAATTTTATTTTGTTTTTTTAGCATTGTTATATTTTTATTTAGTTTTTAATTATTTTTGTTAATTAAATTGTTTTATTTATTAATATATGTTTATTTTTCCCTTCAACGGTGTCACCGCCACCGTTCCATTACGGTGCGACTGTAATGGTGCCACCACTTCAACTCACGGTGCCACTGCCTCCGCTCCATCTCCTCCCTAGCACCGCTCCATCCCCTCCTGACTGCCATCAATCTGATTCTTTGCTTCCTCCCCGTTGTTGCTCGAGTCTCCACTACTACCGACGTTATTCAATCCATCACCTCTACTTCCACCACTTTCTTGTCTCACCACCAACACCACAACACACCAGCATACCCCACACCGAACTCGGAAAGTCGCAACTCCACAGATCTGTGCGTCGAGCCCCCTTTCTGAACTCGCACCTCGCCGTTGTCCATCTGAACTGAGAACCGTAGCTCCCCTCTACCTCCGCAGTGAGCTACCCCACACCGACCCTCGCTCCTCCCCGCCCACCTGCGCTTGAACCGACCCCCCAATTTTATCTTTAATTTCATTTTTTATTTTTTATTTTATATTAAAATATATAAGCATATATATGAAATATATAATAACTATATAAACATATAAATAGTATAACTAAAATAAAATATATTACAATCATAATACATTTATTATATTTAATTTATCTAATATAATATAATAATTCACATTATAATTTTATTTGTTATTGTTTTTTTTCTATTAATTATTTAATTAATTATTATACCTATTTATATTTTTACACAATAATAATAAAACTATATAAATAGTTTAGTTTTTGTATATTTAATATAGTAATATATTAATTATTTTATTATAAATATTGTTTTTTTGTTCATTTATTATTTCATTTATTAAGTATCAAATTTAATATTGGTGATTAATATCTTCATTAATTATTTATTTACTAATTAAAAATTAATTATTAGATTTATTTTCTCTTTTTATTTATTCTAACTATTTGTATTATAATATAATATACTATATACTTATAACATGTAGTTTTTTAACTAAGTTGTTTTCTATTTTTAGGGGGAGGATCGTGGTGTGCATTTTTTGAGTCAGTTACGATGGCACGATTCAGTGACGGTTGAGGATGGGATGGAATCATGAAAACCCACGTGGAGGTCAAGGAAGAAGGGGGAGTGATTCCAAAGAGTTTTATTTGGGGAGTAGAGGACAAGGAGCACATCACATGGAGGCAGGGACAGAGAGGATGATACTCCACTTCGACATCCATCATCCATCCAGATCCATCCAACCAGACATAGAGAGTTCACATTGGCGAGAAAATCCAAAGTAGAGCAACAATCACCCTTCCATGTCTCGATTCCCAAGGTGGGACATAGAGAGCACTCCAGCATCTCATTTACCATCAAGCAGTAGTGCAGGGATTTGGAGATAACTGGAGATCAAGCAGGGAGAGACATTCATTCCTTTTTCTCTGTTTTTCTAAAAATTACTTTAGGATGAACTTAATTGATTTTCATTATGTTATTATGTTCACTTCAACCATTATGTCCAACTAATCTCCTTTGTGGGGGGATAAGATGAGCTAGTTAGATTTTCTTAGTCTGGTTCATGTATTGCATCCTTTACTAGAAAGTCTCTCTCTCACTCTTTGATGGACAATTCTTCATTTTCAAAACAAGATTGATTGAAAACCAATCTTTTTTGAATCATAATGAAAACTATTTGAAATATGAGGAATTCATTGACAAATGAATCGTGCTCAAATGAGATTGACACGCTGAGCTCAATTAACAATTTGGGCCCGGTGGCATCTAAATTTTATCACAGTGTGATGGAATGATTCTTATAGTTGAAGGAGTGTACAGGTAATTCCATCACCAATTGAAAAGGCTCAAAATCTGGTCAGTGCCTTAAGTCAAATCCACATACTTAAACCTCAGTGTGTGAAAAATAGTATGCAGTATCAAAACAAGCATGTGTATTTCCCCCTTTCTCATCTATTGGTTGTTTTTCAATAAGTTTCATGTTGTCTGGACTGCTTCCTTGCACTCACCCTTTCATATTCACTTCCTCTCACACGTAATTTCACTCACTTTGCCCCATCACCTCCATCTGTAGTTGTGTTGGTTTTTGTGTGTGTGTTTTTTGTAGACCACTAAGCATAACATCATACCTCCCTGTGGTTCGACTGTGTCTTTTTGTTGTTATAAGTATTAAGTAGGTTTATAAATTTTAATTTCTCCACTCATACTCAATGATGCACGATGGTAAAATTTTGGAGTCGTTTCTGGGGAGGCCACATGTTATTAAAAAAACAAAACAAAAAAATAAAATACTATAAAATACTATAAAAAATTCTCAAGAAAATTCAAAAAAAAAGTTTTTGAACCACCTGCTACATGTTCAATAGGTCTAAATATTAAAATTTAATACTTATGAACCCTGAAATTGAAAATCACTTGAAAAACATGAAAAGGGACAAAAAGTAATTTAAAATACAAGATAACTGAAATGAAAACTTGATCAATCCACCTCCTGAGAATTTGAACCAACCTAGAATGATAAACCCACCTAGAAATGAGATAGATGAGAGACAAAATTTGACAGAATTCTTTCTACCTTTAGTTTCTAGTAACCCTTCATGCAATAAGATCTCACCTAGGTCCAGGAATTATGAAATCAAGAAATACATGCTTAGTCAGCTGCCAAAATTCAATAGAATGCCTAGTGAAGACTCTCTTGACATCATTAGGGCCTTCTATTGTAGTGTCCAACTGCTACTACTTTGAGGTCTTACTAGGGAATAGCTTAAACTGAGAGTGTTCCCTTTCTACCTAAAGGGAAACACTAGGTCATGTTTTTAACATATAGAGGAAGAAGTCTTTGTCACCTGGGATCAAGTTTGTAATGCTTTCACAATGAGATTCTATCCTCGAAGGGTGACATCTAAAATTAGGCAAAAAAACAATGGATTCCTTCATGATGAAGGAGAACTATTTCAATAAGACTGTGAAAGGTTTAGAGGTTTGCTTAGGTAGTTTCCAAACCAGCAATGCACACCCCAATTCCTCATGGACACGTTCTACAATAGTCTCACCCCTTACCACTAAAATTTGGTGGATCAGTCTTCTAAATAGTACTTTAGTGATAGGACTGTAGAAGAGATCAAATAGATTTTTAATACCTTAACTCAAATCTCCAAGAACAAATGCTCTAGGAGAAGAACCAACATTAGTAAATAACCCAATCCTTACCCTCAAGATGAAGCCCAAGTTTTTGGGTTTCTCAATGAAAATATCCATAACACACTTAGGGAGTAGTTTCATCATTGTGGCATGTATGGACATTCTCAAACGTGCTTTCCAAACTTTCATATTCATGTCCAGCCTCATGAGAGTGCCATATTTAGTGGTTATGGTCCTAGGATGCATCCTAGTGATGATCCAGTTTCCAACACCTAAAATCAGGGGTATAAGAACCACCTAAATGTTTATTGGCGGGAGCAAGGAGTCCTTCGACCTGCTGGCCCTCTTGGATTCCAGCAACCTCCTAGGCAGCAGTTCCAACCCCAACCCCAACCCAAGGCTAAGTCATCCAACTCAAACGATGAGGTGAGAGACATGTTACATCAGTTTATAGGGATTTTTGATAAACAAAATACTAAAAATTATTATGATAAAGTTCAAATGGATGCAAGAATGAAGAACCTAGAAATTCAAATGGGGCATTTTGCTAGGGATGCTAGTAATAAGGAAAAGGGTAGGCTTCCCAGCACCACTGAATCCAATCCTAAGGAAAATGAAATTTATCTGACCAACATAAGTGGTCTCTATAATCAACAAGATACTAGGTAATAACCCCAAAATGCTAAAAATGAAACACTGTATAAATCTAGAAACTCAAATTTTGAAAAAAAAATGAATCTGGAAAACTGGATAGTAGTAATGTAAATCTTTGGGTTCTTGTTGTTACAGCTGAACAACCCAAATAAAATGGATTGAAAAAAAACAATAGGAATAAAAATCATGAGGAAGAAACTGTAGTTTTACCTAGAATTGTGAAAAACATTTCCCCTTTCATTCCATTTCCTAAATGAATTAAAAAAAAACTCAAAATTCTGAACTATTGAAATTTAGGAAAGTGGTTAAAAATTTAACATTGATATCCCATTCCTTGAAGCTCTAATTCAAATACCATCATATTTAAATCATTAATTGGAATAATTTTCCACCTATTTATTGATAGAGGACTGTAGTGTTGTGTTACAGAATAGGATACCTCCTAAACTTCAGGACCTAGGAAGCTTTGTCATCCCATTCACTTTTGGGGACATAGGTGGTAAGTTCAACTGCTTGTGTGACTTTAGTGCTAGCAACAATTTGATTCCCCTGTCACATTTTCATCACCTGAGATTAGGAGTTCCCCATCCCACCATTTTTTTGTTACACCTTTCTAATAGGTCCATTACTCATCCAGTGGGTAGGGTTGATGATCTGTTAGTGGGAGTAGGCAAGCTCTTTTTGCCTACTCACTTTCTTATCCTGGATATAGAGTGTGACCAGGAGGTCCCTATCATTCTTGGTATCCCGCTACTGGATAGAGGGGGATTTGTGATAGATGTGTTTAAGGGGAAGTTTATTTTCATCTTGGGTGTGCAAAAATAAGAATTTATTGTTTTCCTGAAAATCAAAGAATCCACCCACCAAATATTTCCCAAAGATGAAATGTTAGTTGCTGGAAAAAAATTTATGAGGTGGAAGAATAGTTTTTAATGATGATAGATGATATTAATAGTGAACCTATAATCCCTCTTGCCTCTTGTATGGGGAATAGTTCAAATTAATAGAGATAATATATAAATAAATTTGAGGGAGAGTTTTTGGAGAACTTAGATGAATTTGTTTTGGAACACCTTCTTACAATGAGAGAGTAATCTAAATTGCTGGAGAATTTATCTGGAAACTCTAGTGATGACGAGGATACCTTCTTTACTACCTTCTTCAAGAATCAAAATGATGATCCTGGGAAACCAAAGCCCATGATTCTTCCCTCAATAGATTCACCACCCATCCTTGAACTCAAGCCCCTTCCTACCCATCTCAAATATTCCTTCTTTGGAAATAATTACAACCTTAATGTGATCATTTCATTCAATCTAGAAGTGATCCAAGAAAAAAACCTACTTAGTATCCTGAAGTGGTACAATTATATCATTGGCTAGTTAATTGCTGACATCAAGGGGATAAGTCCAGCATTCTGCATGAATAAAATTCCAATGGAACCTAAGTGTAAGACCATAGTGGAAGACCAAAGATGAATAAATCCAAATGTGAAGGAAGTTTTTAGAGAATTGGTTATTAGACTACTTGATGCTAGAATAATTTTTCCCATTTTTGATAGCCCCTGGGTAAGTCCTGTCTAGGTAGTACCTAAAAATAAAGGAGTGACAGTGGTCATTAATGAATATAATGAGAAAATCGAAAAAAGGGCAGTGAACAAATGGAGAGTCTGTATAGACTATAGGAAGTTCAATACTACCACAATAAAGGACCACTTTCCTATGAAAATCTTGGAACAAATGTTAGAGAGGTTGGCAGGAAATGAGTTTTTCTTCTTTATTGGTGGTTATTTTGGTTATAACCAGATTTCCATTACACTTGAGGACCACAAGAAAACCACCTTCACCTCTTCATTTGGTACATTTTCCTATAGGAAGATGCCCTTTTTCTTGTGTGGTGATCCTGCCACTTTTCAAAGTGCATGATGGTAATATTCTCAGACATGATTGAAAGGATAATTGATGTTTTCAGGGATGATTTTTCTATTGTGGGAAGTAACTTTGGGAGTTTTCTAGAAAATATGGAACATGTGTTTGAAAGGTTCCAAGAGACCAACATAGTCTTAAACTGAAGTGTCAATTTATGGATACTGAAGGCATCGTCTTGGGTAACAAGGTATCTAAGAGGGGGATGGAGGTCAATATTGCCAAAGTGTAGGTCATGGAAAAGTTTCCCCCACCTGAAAATGTCAATGGAATTTGTAGTTTTTTGGGTAATGTTGGGTTGTACAGGAGGTTCATTAAGGACTTTTCGAAGATTACTAGGCATTTGTGTTCCCTTCTGGTTAAGGACACAACCTTTTTCTTTGATTATTAATGTCTAGAGGCCTTTAATCTTCTCAAGAAGAAGCGGACCACCCCACATGTTATCATTTCCCCTGACTAGAAGCTTCCTTTTGAGGTGATGTGTGATTCTAGTGATTTTTCAGTGGGAGTTGTTTTGGGACAGAGGAAGAATATGAAGTTACATGTAATTTATTGTCTAAAAAGGAATCAAAACCTAGACTCATGAGATGGTCTTTGTAGTTGAAGGAGTTTTATTTAGTGATTAATGATAAGAAAGTGGCTGAGAATGTAGTTACATGCCACTTTTATAATATACCCAACACCCCACGTGAGGAACCAAGAGAGATCAACACTTCTCTCTTTGATGAAAAATTGTTTTCTACTTCTGTTTAGTAGTCTTCTTGGTTCACAGATTATGACATGTTTCTGGCTGTTTGAGTCATGGACAAAGACCTCTCACAAAACCAGAGGAAGAGGTTTACATCTGAGATAAAATATTATATTTGGGATGACCCTCTACTCTTTAGGAGGTGTTCTGATGGGATTTTGAGAAGATGTGCTATCGAGGACGAGATGTTTCCCGTACTTGAGAGTTTTCACTCATCACCTTGGGGTCACTACCATGGAGGAGATAGGAATTCTCAGAAGTTCCTACCGGTTGGGTTCTACTGGACAACTTTGTTCAATGATTCTATATGCATGGTAATTGGATGTAAGAAATGTCAAATGCTGGGAAATATTGGAAGAAGGAAAGAGATGCCTCAAAAAGTGATTTTGGAAGTTAAAATCATTGATGTGTGGGGCTTGGAATTCGAGGTTCCATTCCTATCCTCCTATGGTAATGAGTATATATTGGGTTTTGTGGACTATGTGCCCATGTGGGTTGAGGTAGTATCTCTGCCCAACAATTCTACAGCTAGTGTAGTGGATTTCATCATGAAAAACATTTTTTTCCCAGTTTTGGTGTGCTAAGAGTATTAATCACTGATAATGGGACTCATTTTAATAATTTTATGTTCAAAGTTTTGATGTAGAAGTATCGGTTCTTACATAGGACATGCACCACTTACCACCCACTGTCTTGTGGGAGGCAAAAGTATCAAATAGAGAGATCAATTTTTTTAGAGAAAACAGTTTCTTGCTCTATGATGGACTGGTCAGTGAAGTTGGAAGAGGACCTTTGGGCCTATAGAACTGATTATAAAACTCTTATAGGTATGTCACCATGTAGGATTCTATTTGAAAAAAACATGCCATCTTCCGGTTGAGTTATAACAAAAATCTTATTGGGAAGTGAAGGCACATAACTTTACTTTCAAGTCTACTGGAGAGAGGAGACTGTTAGAGCTGAGTGATCTGGAGAAGATTAGAAGAGAGTCTTATGAGAATGCTGAAATTTAATAAGAAAAAACAAATGATTTTCATGACTCAATTATTCAGAATAGGAATTTCAAGGTTAGTGAGAGGGTCCTACTATTTAATTCTAGATTGAAACTATTTTAGGGAATATTGAAGACCAAGTGTTCATGACGGTTTACCATTATTAGAGTGTTGGTTAATGTAGATGTGATGGTAGTTAGAGAAGAGAATATACCCTTATTGATAAATGGTTGGATAATAATACACTTCTTTGAAGGGAAGCCAAAGGGCTTGGATTCCATATATCTGCTAAACAAATGAGCTGTTTTGAGTCTAACTGATGACTATAAACTCAGTGATTCATAGGATCTAACCCAAGGTTTCTTAGTTTTTTTACATTTATTTTTTTTCTTCAATAAAGTTAACCCTGACTATGAGTTCTCCCATTTTTCCTCTTGACATCTTAATGGTTTTTCAGTATTTGCTGCTACATGATAGAGTTTTGGCTACTAGAAACTCGGTAATGGAAAACCAAAGGGGAAATCCACTACATCATATGGATAACATTTCTTTTAATTCCCCACATGGTTTACTTATTTTGATCTTAAATTATAAATTATTATTCTATTTATTTGAACTTGAAGGTTATTGAAGACAATTAACCACATAGTGCGGCTGAAGATGATTTTTCTATGGAAATCAACGTTAACACTCCAATGATTCAGGGAAGTGTTGTTTTTCCTTTTTTTACTTTTATTTTTCCACTCAATTTTTACTAGTCAACTGCTAGATCATAATTATCTAGGTGTCACGACCCGTCCCATGGGGCCTGTGCCGTGACTACCCCAATCCCGCCTTCCATAGGCTAGGGGCTGGCGACTAGCACCGAAGGCGTATTTCCTAACACCGGGAAGGCATTTCCTTTATAACCTATAAGCACATGTAACCAAGCACACAGAAAGATAGGAACACAAGTAAACTGAACTGTAAACTGAGAGAGTGCAGTAAGTAAAAGGGGCCAGAATACAAGCCCAACTAGAAAGTACAAGTACAACTGTGATACAATACAACTGAAGAAAAGGGAAAGTTAGCTACTGGGTCATCCTCTGAGGATCTTACCTAATGGGTAGGTACAGATTTCCTCTTCATCACTCCACGTCTGTCCGTATCCTTTGCATATCAACACGTCGTATGGTCCACCTCTGGGCACCGTCCAGTCTTGGTACCCACGTCCTCAGTCAACGCTCTCTGTCGGCTGCACCAAATACAACGAAGTGCGGGCATAGCCCAGGCTGGGGTGAGTATAAAGATACTCAGTAAGGACACTGAGACCCTCATTGTCTCACAAAATTCATAAAGGATAAACCACAAAGTATGAAATCAAAAAATGATCCCACTTAGGTATATGCCCATACATATACCTAAGTTATCAAGTAATCCATCTCAATCATGAGGAAAACACAGAGGTACTGACTCAGCTCACTCCAGGATTTATTCTAGGGGTAGTAACAAGTAACTTCAATATTCACATCATCGAACACTTCAACAGCTAGAGAACCCCTTCCCTATTAGGAATAGTGGGACTACCGTGTCACACAGAGGCACTTCCCACTAATCTTGGACTTTTGTGGTACTCCTCCTATCGAGTACCATGGGTCTATCGTGTCACACAGAGGCGCTCCCCACCATGGGTCTGTCATGTACATAGAGGCTCTCCACCTCGTGACTTGCTGAGGTACTCCATCTATCGAGTATCGTGGGTATGCCGCATCACACAGAGGTGCTCCCCCTCTTAGCCTACTAAGGTACTCCTCCTATCGAGTACCGTGGGTCTGCTGCATCACACAGAGGTGCTCCCCACTGTGGTTCTACCGCGTCACACAGAGGTGCTCCCCACTGGGCCTATCAAGTCACTCTGAGTCGAAATGGTAAGCGGTCGTCATGTCTTAGCCAACTACTAGGTTCCAGCACTATGCTCGCTCGTCTCCAAGAGGATCTGCTCCAAAATCTACTATTCGATACTCAAACTACCACGAAGTCCCACAAAGAAGAATCTCAAAGGTCCTCCACATCACAGGGATCACAATGCAATAGACGGCGCGTCAATCAGATGCTCAGTGTGTGAGTTATTAGACTTTTAGTCTTTGGGGCCCTAGTTGGATTCGTGCTCGTTCCAACCTGACCCATCCACATCTTAATCCAAAACTCTAGTGGGGCATACTCAAAGGGACCGTCTCGCTCCATGATTTTCATCACCACTGATGGTTCATCAATCGGACATCCAGTGCCAAAGTTATGACCAAAAGGATGTAAATGGGTCGTAGTGGGCCCGGGTCTGCTCCGACCCAGTCGGACCGACCCGGTTTGGGTCAACCCAGCCTAACCCACTAGGTCCAGCCCAACCCGTTGGGTTTATCCCGACCTGCTGAGCAGCTTGGCCGGCTGGGTTCGGCCAGGCATGTCGCGAGGGGCTGTGGGTGGCCGCGAGGCCACGGGGGGGCGGTCCGGCCGCGGGCCGGTGGTCTGGTCGCCGGGCGGCCGTCCGGCCTTGGGGCGATGGTCCGGCAGTAGCGCGGTGGTCCGGCCGTGGGGCAGAGGGGCGGCGGGCCAGCCACAAGGTGGCGAAGTGGTGGTTCGGCCGCGAGGCGGTGGTCCTGCCGTCCGTCCATGGGGCGGCGGGGTAACGGGGTAGCAGTCCGGCCACGGGGCAGTGTGGAGCCGCAGACAGCGACGGGGGCCGCGGGGTGGCGGTCTGGCCGCAGGGCAACACCATTGTGTCGTCGCCTTCATCGCGACCGGTGGGGGTGCCAGCTATCGTTCTCGTGCCCCATCCATGGATGGTTGCCCTCTTCCTCAATCATGAAGAACACTACAAGATTTGAGGAAGGGTCAGGCCATGTTTGTTTGGCATGTACTCTCCGCATTAGGGTGGTAGCATATGTCTTAACAAGAACTTAAAAGAAGAACATCAAGATTTACAACCTTCCACAATTTTTTATTCCCAGGCCTGAAAAAAATAAATTCAATGGAAGAACATGGAAAAAAGATATTCATTCACAAATAAACCCCTACCTTGTTCGCTTGATGATGTTGAACAGGTCACGAGGAAGAAGACAAATCATTGGGAAAAGATGGTCGTCAGTGTTGTCGGCGTTTTCCTCGATTGTTGGTTCGTGCATCGTTGGGGATCCTTCGATGAAGTTTGGAGAAAACTTTGTCGTAGGAGAGGCATTCTTCATTGGCGTTCTTCATTGGAGAGCTTTTCTCCCAAAGATCCTCCTCTCCCAATTCCACCAAAATGAAATGGTGGCCCCAAAATAATAGATTATGTGTTCTATTATGTTTTTTGGCATAAATTCAATTTGGGTTAATTAAATTTCCTCTACATAATTAATTGATGTGGTTAGCACAATATTAATTAAAGGAGGGTGGCATAATAAATGTTGGAGGAGGGTTGGGATAATTAAGCGGGGAGCTCAAGAAGTTTCTCCCCACTTAATAGGGAGTTCAATAAGTTTATAACTCAGGTGGTCCCCACCACCATAACCTCTCATGGGAGGTTAGTTCGGGTGGTCCTCGTCATCATAACCTCTCATGGGAGGTTTAGGTCTGGTGGTCCCCACTTCTCAACTTCCACATGGAATAAAAATAAAAATAAAGCTACACAATTTTTATTTTTATTTTATTCTTTCATGAATATGTGAAAAGCTAACTTCTACCCTCGACCTACTGCGGTCGAGGAGAAGGTCTCTTTAAGCGAATATTGGTGCTGCGATTTTAACGTTTCCCTCATATTTCAATTCTGAGAACTAGTTAAAAAGTTAGAAAAAACTCACTCGCACGTTTACTGAACGTAGCCGAAATAAAGTTCAGAAATTCATTAGAGGCACTCTGGGCCTGGTAATCATGCGCCGTTAATTTTCGCGGATTAGTAAAATTAGTATTTAATTAAAAAAATTACATGGAATTTCTGGGTCTTTACATTCTCCCCACCTCAGGGATTTGCGTCCCTGTAAGCCACTACTCAACTAGGTAAACAAGTGGGGGTACTGAGCATGCATCTAAGGCTCCCGCTCCCATGTGCTCTCCAAGAGGTTCCCGTGCTTCCATTGAACGCGCACTAGAGGTATTGACCATCCATGAAAGACCTGCTCCTGTCGATCCTCAATCTCTATTGGAACCTCCGTAAAATTCGTCCCATCATCGACGTCTAGCTCGCCATGGTCGGTGATGTGAGAAGGGTCGTGCATGTATATCCTTAGTTGGGATACGTGGAAGACGTCATGCACTTGGTGCAACTAAGGTGGAAGAGCTAAGTGGTATTCCACCTCTCCAACTCTACTAAGGACCTGGAAGGGTCTGATTAATCTCAAATATAACTTGTTGCCTCGGCCAAATCTCCGCAAACCACGTTGAGGTGAGACCCGTGGAAAGACATGGTCTCTATCCTCGAACTCCAGAGGTCTCTGTCTCTTGCTAGAATACAAATTTTTCCTACTCTTTCCAGTCTTCATCCGCTACTGGATAATCTACACTTTCTCTGTGGTAGCCTATACCATCTCTATTCCCACTAGTGTTGACTCCCCTGGGTCAGTCTAGCACAAGGGTGATCTGTATGGTCACCCGTTCAATGCCTCGAAAGGGGAAATCCCAATGGTGGAGTGATAGCTTTTGTTGTATGAAAACTTCATCCAAGTCAAGTGATCCTCCTAGATGCAACTGAAGTCGAGGACGCATGCACGTAGCATTTCCTCGAGGGTCTGAATGGTCTGCTCAGTCTGGACATCCGTCTGAGGATGGAAGGTGGTGCTCAAACGAAGTTGCGTCCCGAAAGCCTCCTACAACCCCTTCCATAGTCAGTAAGTAAAACAAGCATCATGATTGGAGACAATCGTCGAGGTTACTCCATGTAGCCACAAAATATCCTGCACATAGAGGCGTCTCAAGCTCTCTACTAAACCCTACTCTCTGATCGGTAGGAATTGGGCCGACTTGGTGAGTCGGTCGACGATCACCCAAATCGAGTCATATCCCTTGGATGTACATGGAAGTCCTGTCACGAAGTCTATGGATATCCCATCCCACTTCCACTCTGGGACCTCTAAAGGCTGAACCAAGCCTGCTAGTACCTGATGCTCCACCTTCACTTGATGACAAGTGAGGCACCAAAAAACGAACTCTGCAACTGCTTTCTTCATTCCCGGTCACCAATGATATCTTTGGAAATCCTAGTACATATTCACCACTCCTGGATGTACCGCTAGAGGGGAAGTGTGGAACTCCCTCAACACTTCCACCTGAAGTGACACTGGTACCATGGTACGTCCTTTGAAGAGGATGACATGCTCCCCACCTTCATAAAATCCATCTGGTTCCTGTCCTGTGGATATTTGATCACGTCGTGTATTGCAATCATCGTCCCCACACTTCGCCTCCCTGACTCGCTGAAGAAGTTGGGGAGTGACTGTAAGAGACTGAAGGAAAGTTTCTCTATCATGTTCCACGAAGGATATCTACAAAGCGGCCAGCTACTCCATTGCCTCACCTAGCAGCTACATACCAGACCTCCTACTGAGTGAATTTGCTGCAATGTTACCCTTCCCAGGAGTATAGACTATCTCGAAGTCATAGTCCTAGTGGAACTCAAGCCAACGTCGTTGTCTTAGGTTCAGGTCCTTCTAAGAGATGATATACCTGATACACTTGTGATCAGAGTACATTGTAAAGCATTCTCCCATTAGATAGTGCTGCCACATCTTCAAGGAGAAGACCACTGCCCACTACTGCTAACTCCAGGTCATGGGTAGTGTAGTTCTTCTCATGTTGTCTCAGATCTTGAGAACTATATGCGATCACTGCTCGCTCCTACATTAGGACACATCCGATCCCGGTCCCTGATGTGTCGCAGTAAACTACGTACCCTACGCGCTCCTCTGGAAGCCTCAAGATGGGGGCACTTGTTAGCCTCTACCTCAACTCCTGAAAAATCTACTGACATATCTATGACCACACGAAGTGTTTCCCCTTCTTTGTCAAGGATGATAGTGGTGTTGTATCTCTAAAGAAATTTGGCACAAACCTTCAGTAGTATCCATCAAAACCTAGGAAATTCTGCACTTCCGTCACACTCCTGGGTGGATCCCAAGAAGGCACCACCTCAATCTTCGCTGGATCCACTGAAACTCCAGCCTCTGATATAACATGTCCGAAAAAGTGAGACTCTCGGATCCAAAACTGACACTTCAAGAGCTTACCATAAAATTGGTGCTCTCGGAGTGTGTCCAGTATTACCTACAAATGATAGGCATACTCCACCTCAGTAGTCGAGTAGATCAGAATGTCATCAATGAAGACTACTACAAAACGATCAAGGTATGGCTAAAATATCTTGTTCACGAGTCCCATGAACATTTCTGGAGTGTTGGTTACACTAAATGGCATAACCAAGAACTCGTAATGGTCGTACTGACATCTGAAAGTCGCCTTCTGCACATCCTCGTCTCGCACTCTGATCTGGTGATAGCCTGATCTGAGGTCTATCTTTGAGAACCACTATGATCCCTTCAGATCATCAAAGAGGTCTTCGATCCTTAGGAGTGGGTACATGTTCTTCACGGTCACCTGGTTCAGGTGCCAATAGTCGACACAAAGTCTCAAGATCCCATCCACCTTCTTGGAGAATAAAATCGGGGCTGCCCAAGGTGAAACACTGGGCCGGATGAATCCCTTCCCCTGTAAGACCTCTAGCTATACCCGCAGCTCACAAAGCTCCACGGGAGCCATCTGATACACTGGTGTAGATATCAGTGACATCTCAGGGTACAAGTCAATGTAAAAGTCCACTTCTCTATGAGGAGATAGACCCGAAACATAATCAGGGAAGACATCTGCGTATTGGTCCACCACTAAAGGATAGCTTGGACTCTCTACATCAACAGCTCCGAGTGTAAGGCTATCCAATTGAAGTGTAATCGGCTACACCCTCCTCCGGTTATGTCCATCCTCCGCTGCATAGGTTCCCTTCTCCCTAGTGAAGGTAAACCCGGTCCCACCCGTGCAGACAGACCACACTTTTTGCCTAATACAGTCTATCTAAGCATGGACTATAGATAACCAGTCCATACCCAAGATGACATTGTAAGGCCTTGATGCCGCTACTAGGAGATCCCACCTGAAGATCTCGCCTCTTAGAGTAATCTCACACTACTGTCACCAATTTGTAATCGTCAAAACCACTCCTGTAGGAGTCTCTAGCCGTAAGGATCGAGCCAACGGCTCCGTCGAAATCTCTGATCTCTGAAAGAGGTCATTGTCAATAAAAGAATGATTGGAACTTGTGTTTATAAATAATGTATCTAAGGTGGAGTAGACAAAAATCATACCTCGTATCATCTCCGGAGCACCATGGTCAAAAGCCTCAGCTGCCTGGAACTGAGCTCTCCCCTGCCCACCTGCTCCTTGAGGTCGGGGTGGACCGCCTAGTTATGGTGGTGGTAACATCTTGAATCATTGCCCACCACTAGATACACGACCATCTCCCCTGCCACATATACCTACTCCATACGGACCTCCTCGGTCGAACCTCTGTCTCTGCCTGGGCAGTCCTTCGACCATCTGTTGATCATCCATACGACGGGTCAGACAGTCATGAGCTATGTGACCCTGCCTGCTGCATGTGTAACACTGCCCGCTCCTTGCCTAACTGGTTCCGCCTCGGGTTCCCCACACAATCGATCCTGATTCATCCAGTCATCCACCTGTAGGTCTGGTCCTCTTGGACCTCTACAACATCTGTCTACTTCCAACTACAGAAGACTCTGCTACATGAAGACTAGTAGTGGGAGTCACCGCTGGTGACTGAGCGGCAAGGAAACTCTCCACCAAGAGGGCTCTCTCTAACACCCCCACCTACGTTAGGATTCTGAGTGAGATCATCGAATCCCTGATCTCCCACCTAATCCCCTGCTCAAAGGTCCAGGCCCTGAAGAAAGGGTCTTTCACCATATCGTTGGAGTAGCGTGAGAGGTCAATGAACCTCTCTGAGTACAGAGCCATAGTCATACTGCCCTGCTGCAGATGAAGTATCTCATGTATGTGCACTGCACTAAGAGTCACTGGAACAAACTCTGCTCGAAACAGGCTCTCGAAGTCTTCCCAAAGAAGCGCCACCCCGTCATGAACTTGGAGCATCAAGATCGACCATCTTCCAGCTACTACCTATAGAAGGCTGGCATTAAGGATCACCATGAGATCGGATGGTATCCCTATGACTCTATAGACTCTCACCACAGCCTCCAGCTAATCCTCAGCCTCCTGTGGGTCCGTCCCCCCCCCCCCCCCTAAACGTGGGTGGCCTCTGGAACTGGAACTCGTGCAATGTGCTCAAGCGACGTGCACCGTCTGCTACTGGGGCTGGTGGAATCAGTGGCCCAACAGGGAATGGTACAGTTGATGCCTCTACTAGTGCCTCTACTAGAAGAGGGCCCTGCACCAAGGCCCCATCGCTCGGTGGACAATCTGTGTGTACAAATCTTGGAACCCTAGCTGGATGTCTATGTGGAGGCATCCTGAAAAGAAACAGGTGTTCCACGGTCAATAAGTTATACCTAGTGAGCTGAATCAAGAGATAACAAAGAAAAATCTTGGAAACACACATGCAATCAATATTTTCGTGCACTGAGTCCGAAGTCAGAAGTCATGGTCCTGGTGTATGGATACGTCGGCCGCCGCACAAACATTGGACTACCTGAACTGAAAACTACACTCATTACACTTAACACTATTTCTTCATAGAAAATATCAGAGTCCTAGTTCTTCGGTAGAATCGACTCCTCTGATACCAATTTGTCATGACCCGTCCCCCGGGGCCTGTGCCGTGACTACCCCAAGCCCACCTTCCATAGGCTAGGGACTGGCGACTAGAACCGAATGAGTATTCTCTAAAACTAGGAAGGAATTACCTTTATAACCTGTAAGCACGCATAACCAAGAACACAACACGTTAGGAACACAAGTAAACTGAACTGTAAAATAAGTGAGTGCAGTAAGTAAAAGGGGTCAGAATACAAGCCCAACTAGAAAGTACAAGTACAACTGTGTTACAATACAACTTAATAAAAGGGAAAGTCAGTTTATGGGTCTTCCTCTAAGGATCCTACCTGAATGGTAGGTACATATCGCCTCCTCAACACTCCACGTCCATCTGTCTCCTCTGCGTATCAACACACCATATGGTCCACCTCCGGGCATCGTCTAGTCCTGGTACTCACATCCTCAGTCAGCATTGTCTGTCATCTGCACCAAACACAATGAAGTGTGAGCATATCCCATATAGGGGTGAGTATAACGATACTCAGTAGGGACCTCGAGACCCTCATGGTCTCACAAAATCCACAAAGGATAAACCACAAAGTATGAAATCAATAGATAAACCTACTTAGGTATATGACCATACATATACCTAAGTTATCAAGTAATCCATATCAATCATGAGGAAAACAGAGAGGTACTATGGCATCCCATATTTTTATTACATAACTTTACATTACATTTTACATACAGAGGATCTTTAAAGTCTAGTGTCTTGGAAATCAGGAACAATAAAACTTGAATACAACATAAAACATTCATCTGAACCACTTGTAAGGCTTCATAATAAGTTATTCCTAGGTACAATTACAACATCTTATATCTTGGAGACATACATCAAAGGAAAGGGTGAGTAAAAGGCTTCGTAAGGAAAACAAGTGAAGCAGTTGACATGTGATCTTGGGTAATATTAATAAGAACATGATAAAAGTCATAAAGGCATGAGAAATGAAAGAATATGAATATAATAACAAAAATAACATGAATCATAACTTGAATATGTGTATACAACATTTCATTTAGACATTAATGAACCTATCACCAAGGTTTAACCCAGAGGTGTCATAAAAATTACCATGTTTATTCACCAAGGTATCGTGAAACTTGTCATCTCTAGAGATTAATTCTTTACCCAATGCATTAGAGCGCTATCAGGGAGAACCCTTAATATGTCTTTACTTTCATGTGAGAAAATAAAACATTTCATAAGTAACCCATAGAGAATAAAATAAATGGGTTTCATTTTAAAATCGTGATGTTTTAAAAGTTCTTAAAAATAAGATCATTATATCATTTATAGCCCATGGAAAGGGAGTGATGGTTATATGTATGTCAATTCCAGAATAAAATATATCATCTGTATATATTTATGAACAACCATATAAATGAAATAGGTCTGGGTATTCACATAAATAAAACAAGTGAATTTCTTGAGAGAAAGAGATAGAAATTTTGAGACGAAATTTCTGCAGGCTATATAATATGGTTTTAGAAAACATTGAAAAAAGAGGGGACAAGGGTCACCCACTCATAAATAATTCATAATATAGTATACATTAAGAATAACATGGAGATATTAATATGGTATGGAAATTTGAATGATATACCACATGAAAAGGAAAGATGAAAGAAAAGAGAAGATGCGATTCCTTTTGCGAAAAATTCGGCAGCCTAACGACATCACTTAAAAATTCAGAAAACAAATTGATGAGAACGTAAAGTGTCTCTCAAAAATTAGACATAAAATGGACAGTAATTAGTACATATAAGAATATACCCTCAACAGAAATAGATGAAAATTAGAAGACACAATATAAAGGAAGTCATGACTTAAAAGAGGAGGGTGAAAGAGTCCCTTACCTTGAAGTGTAACTTCAAAATCATGAAGGTCGAGACCTTGGGAGGCTTAAGGGAACCTTGGGAGGACTCCTTGGGAGGTAAAGAGACCAGAAATTCGTTGAGGATGATTTTTGGAATGAAATGAATGAGGTAAATGTCTTGGTATTTATAGGAAAAGTGAGTGATTAAATTATTAATTTCCAAGGGACACCTCATCGGTGGTATTTGCAAAACCATGGGCTTTCCCATGGTATTTTCCCATGGTATTGGCCACTTGGGATCCTCATAGAATATATCACTATTCATAAGTCGACCATAAATCTTACATAATTATTACATCATTAATGATTTCATTAAACACCCGAAACTCAAAACTATATTTTTACTATTCACCAAAAATTCAACTGTTTCAGAAAAATCCCTAAAATTCACCCTAAAAAAATATCGATGCTCGGAATTCAAAAATGAATTCCATTTTATGAAAATAAATTTCTAAATATTTTTAAGTTAATTTTTAAATAAAATCATTATTTATTCCAAAAATACAACTTTAAAACAATAACTCCTTTTGTAACACCTTAAAAGAGTAATAAAGGTCCCATAAATTTATCATATAACTATAAGACAATAAATTAACAATTTAGGATTAAATATTATGAAATTAAATTTCCATTTTAAATTATTAAATTAATTATAAAATTTCAAATAAAATATTTATGACATATAAAAATACCAAAACTTAAACTATGATCGTTTTTTCACTTTTAAGATGTCTAAAATGTATTTATACATTCATGGGTGAAGTTTCTATTTTTTTTGTGTCAAATTACTATTCATTACTATTCATATGGGTATGTTACTATTCCTACTTTGATATTCACTAAACACCAAGTTGTTCTTATTAAACTCTAAATTTCTTACTAAACACAACTGTAGAAGACCATTTCTTGAAAATCATTTCACATTATTAATTATTTAATGAATACAAAAATAGTTTAAAATACCCTTTTTTCCTAAATTCATCAATAATACACATCCTATATTTATCCGAATATTTGAAATTCACAAACTTGTCCATAATAGGAAATAACAATTTGTTTATATAAAAGGATTACACAAAGCAGCTAAGGTCTCGTTACATAGCACCTTATAACACCAGCATAGGACCTAAGTGTAAGATGTGTTATGGTGATACAATCTTGGGGTGGATCAAGAAACATTTCCCGAGTGGTGATTTCTATCAGCTTGAACTTCTCCCTTGGGTGATTCCATTCAAGCTTCATACGCTGAAGTTCGTCTTGAGCTTGGTATAGAGCAAATCCCAGTGATGCTACCTCTTTCCCAAGCTCCGACGGATGGGATTCATATGGCTCGAGTATACTGGATGAGGCCATTCAATCTTCTTTCTATATTAATTAACCAAGATAACCATATTTATAAAAACACAACGTTAAGATTATAGTTTCCAACGGTCATATTGACCAATGGTCATATAATAGTCGAAACCCAATGGTCTCATTTTAATTATACACACTTTATTTATTAAAGGTTATAGTTTTGTTGAGTATAAAGTTAAATAACACACAAAATTAGAAAACAAATATAATTAAAAAGTTTGGGTCATTACAGGTACTGACTTAGCTCACACCAGGATTTATTCTAGGGGTAGTAACAAGTAACATCCCCAGTCACATTTTCAAACACTTAGGCTACTAGAGAACCCCTTCTCTAATTTGTATAGTGGGCCTGCTGCGTCACATAGAGGCACTTCCCACTAATCTTGGACTACGGACGTACTCCTCCTATCGAGTTCCATGGGTCTGCCACAACACACGGAGGCACTCCCCACCATTGGTCTTCCGTGTCACACAAAGGCTTTCCCCCTCGTGACTTGCTGAGGTACTCCTTCTATCGCGTATCGTGGGTCTACCACGACACACAAAGGCGCTCCCCCTTGTAGCATACTGAGGCACTCCTCCTGTCGAGTACCGTGGGTCTACCATGTCACATAGAGGCGCTCCCCACCGTGTGTCTCCCACATCAGATAGAGGTGGTCCCCACTAGACCCATCAAGTCACTCTGAGTTGAAATGGTCAGCAGTCATCAAGTCTTATCCCGCTACTGGGGTCCCACACTATGCTCGCTCGTCTCCGGGAGGATCCGCTCCACAAGCTACTGGTCAATACTCCAACTACCACAAAGTCCCACGAAGAAGCATCTCAATGGTCTGCCACGTCAGAGGTGTCTTAATGCAACAGACGGTGCATCAATCGGACGCCCAGTCTGTGAGTTATTATCATTTTAATCCCGGTGGCCTGGTTGGATTCGTGCTCATTCCAACCCGACCGCTTACCATATTAATCCAAAATTCTAGTGGGGAATACTCAAAGGGACCGTCACACTCCAATATTTCCAGCGCCATTGACAGTTCGTCAATCAGACGTCCGATGCCAAAGTTAAGGCCAAAAGAATATAAATGGGTCGTAGTGGGCTCGGGTCTGGTCCGACCCAGTCAGACAGACCTGGCCACAGTCGTTGGGTCCGTCCCGACCTATTGGGTTTTGCCCGTCCTGACAGGACGCAGGGGGCCGTGGAGGTTCGCGGGGCGGTGACCCGGCCGCAGGGCGGTGACCCGGCCGCAGGGCGGTGACCCGGCCGCAGGGCGGTGTGGAGCCGCGGACGGTCGCGGTTGGCGCGGAGGCCGCAGGGTGGCAGTCCGGCCTCGGGGCGGTGTCGTCGCCTTCGTCATGGCTGGCGGTGGTCCTGACCACCATTCTCGTTCCCCAACCATGGATCGTTGTTGTCTTCCTCCATCGTGAAGAACACCACAAGATTTGCAGAAGGGTCAGGCCATGTTTGTTTGGCCCGTACCCTCTGTGTTATGGTGGTTTCATATGGCTCAACAAGAACTTAAAAGAAGAACATCATGCTTTACAACCTTCCACAACGTTTTATTCCCAAACCCGAAAAACAGAAATTCAAGGGATGAACAGGGGAAAAAATATTCATTCACAAATAAACATCTACCTCGTTCGCTTAATGATTTCAATGAGGTTGTGAGGAAGAAGACGAATCATTGGGAAAAGATGGACATCGGTGTTTTCCTTGATTGTCGGTTCGTGCGTCGTTGGGGATCCTTCGACGGAGTTTTGAGAAGAATTCTTCAAAGTATATACGTTCTTCGTTGGCGCTTTTCTCCCAAAGCTCCTCCTCTCCCAATTCCACCAAAATGAAATGGTAGCCCAGAAATAATAGATTTTTTGTTCTATTATGTTTGTTGGCATAAATTCAAATTGGGTTAATTAAATTGGATCCACTTAATTAATTGATGAGTTTGACACAAAATTAATTAAAGGAGGATGGCATAATAAATTTTGGAGGTTTGGCATAATTAATTAGGGAGATCAAGAGGTTTCTCCCCACTTAATAAGGAGTTTAAGAGGTTTATAACTCGGGTGGTCCCCACCACTATAACCTCTCATTGGAGGTTAGTTCGGGTGGTCCCCACCATCATAACCTATCATGGGAGGTTTAGGTCTGGTGGTCTCCACTTCTCAACTTCCACATGGAATAAAAATAAAAATAAAGCTACACATTTTTTATTTTTATTTTATTCTTTCACAAATATGTGAAAAGCTTACTTCTACCCTCGACCTACTGCAGTCGATGAGAAGGTCTCCTAAAGCGAATACCGGCACTGCGAGTTCAAAGGAGCCCTCAAATTTCAATTCTGAGCACTGGTTCAAAAGTTAGAAAAACCCCGCTCGCACGTTTACTGAACGTACCCAAAATAATGTTCATAAATTCATTCCGGGCACTCCGAACCTCGAAATTATGCGCCGTCAATTTTCATGGATTCGTAAAATTCCAATTGAATTAAAAAAATTACATGGAATATCTGGGTCTTTACAGGGGGAGACCCCTTATTTTCAATTGAAATGTTGAGAGTTGAAATACCGCATAGGGTATTCGCTGCTTTAATCTAGTGAGTTGAACATTTAATTTTAATTGAATTGTGGAACAATCTTGCACCCACTTCAATCATTGAGATTCAACTGCTTCCATATTTTAATCATCACATTTTTATTGCATCCTATTGTGAATTAAGTGTGGGAGATGTCCCACTGATTTGTAAAACTTTTTAATTTATGTTCCTTCATAGGGTGTTAGTTTCTTAAATCTACATATTTGAAAATTTAATTGAACTACATTGTAAAACCTAATGACACCCTTTTCTTTCAATTGGATTATCCAGCTGGTAAACATCATTGTTAATCATGGTACAATTCAACTCAATTAAAATAAAAAACTTCTTATAACAACTCAAAACATGATCATTTAAAAAAATGGAGTTGAGCTTGATATGTTGTTTCTTGTGGTCGGTGGTATGTTTGTATATATCTTTTTGTTTCTTTTTATTTTCTTTTATTTTTGATGTGGAATGTTTTAACTTTCAACATTATTTCTACCCCTCCTAATTCCTTTAAGTGCTGAATTGTCAATCAGTTTTGAACATTACTATCTCCCAACTTAGAATACAACATTGGGGACAATGTTGGATTTTAAGTGTGGGGGAGAGGATTCATTTTCTAGTGTCACTTCAAATTCTCCCTTCTTGAACCTAAAATGGTCAAAAAATTAAAAATTCATTTTAAAAAATTTCCTAATTATTTCATCACATCATGGTAATTGGAGGTTCAGTGCTACATCAATTCTCTCCTGTTTAGTGGATAACTGCTTGTTGTATGTTAAGAGTGGTACTTAGCCAAAAAATGTTAAGCATGAGTGATTACTGAGTGTAATTGTTCATTGTTTTAGGGATTTTTATATTTAGGAACTAAGGATGAGAGTGTGATAGGATAAGTTTTTGTGGAATGAGGATCATGGATTAGGGTAACTAGAAGTTTTTCACTAAAACGTTGGGGACTCATTATCTTTGGAAAAATATTCAATCGCTTTAGGAAGACAACTCAAATGATTAATAGTTAAGTCTTTTGTAACTGGAGTAAAATGAGAAAATGGGATCTCATGCTGAGTATCTGAGACAAGGTTCACTGGGTTCATTTCTGTGAATAAATAAATCAAATTTCAATTTTAATAATTTCTACGCACAGTGTTGTGCACATGGAATATGGCTGGGGAAAAAATTAAAATAAGTTCCCTTATAAAAAATGAACTCATTAAGGTAAAGGAAATTTTGAACCTAGATGAACAAGGGAGAAAGTGACTTGGTTAAAATTCATTTGAGTTGAATCAATAATGTGATGAAATTAATGGACTTTAATTTTTGGAACATGGGGGATGGTGAGAACGAAAGGTGCCCTTGGTAATGTTTGTAGTTCCATTTCATCAAACCTGTCGGCACTCCTTGAATAAGAACATGAATTGGAAATTGAAGTAGTACAGTTAATGAGTACATATAAGAGGCGTGACATAGTTGATAGTGTGTGAATTTGTGAGCCTTTTGAATTCCACTAAGTTTTTGAAGTCTGGTAGGACATCATATTTGTACTCCTCTGAAAAGCCTGACCCACTGTTTGGTCATGTTCCTCCGTCTGTAAATCTTAAGTCATGTACTTGTTGAATTGAATCTCACAAATCATCTTTCTGTTTTAAATTCTAAGGCATGCATTTTTTTAGGGAAAACAAAGTTTTATGTGTGGTGGAGTTTGATGTGGCTCATTTTTAACGATGTTTGTCACATCCCTTTTTATTATTTTTATTGACTTTGTAATTTTAAAATGTTGTTTTTATTAAATAATTAATATTTATTGTGATTGTTCATTGCTATGTAAAATAACTATTTTATGTGAAAATCATGTGTTTTATTGTGATGGTGTTCATTTTTTTTTCTATCTTCATGGTGCCACCGACATTCCTCCCACAGTTTCTTTGCCTCCGCTCCATCTCCTCCCTAGCACCGCTCCATCCCCTCCAGACTGCCATCAATCTGATTCTTTGCTTCCTCCCCGTTGTTGCCCGACTCTCCACTGCTACCGATGCTATTCACTCCATCACCTCTGATTCCACCACTTTCTTGTCTCACCACCAACACCACAACACACCAGCATACAAGCGAACCAACATCAAGAAAAATCAAAACATAGACCATCACAGCACAAAGTGTTGCTTGATTAAACCATCAACTCAAAATCAAGAATCCAGTATACAGAAAATTGAAATAACAGCATCTTCGGATTGATTTCGTGCAAGAACAAACGCAAAGAAAATTTAGGTTACCAAAATCGAACCGAAGATCAGAGGTCCACAAATCCGAACCACCTGAAGTGCCTTCACCCGAACTCTTCCCCTTTCTCCGCTAAAATCCTGGCCGGACACCATCCCATCTCGCTATCGCGGCCTGCTCTCCTTCCCCTCCCCTTAGCCGCCGTAACCCTCTCCCTATACCTTCACCCGAAAAGCCGCGACTCCCCTGCTTTGTGCAGCGAGCCCCCTTTCTGAACCCGCACCTCGCCGCCGTCTGTCAGAACCCAGAACTGTAGCTCCCTCTGCCTCCGCCGCGAGGTACCCCGCGCGGACCCTCGCATCCCCCCCCTCACCTGCACACGAACCAACCCCCCAATCTCATATTGAACTAGTACTTACCCGTGCATTCGCACGGCAATACGTTCAATTCTTACTTTCTAGAAGAAAAAACTATACTTCAATATTAATAAAGAACATCAATACGGTATTTATTGAAAAAAATAGTGAAACTTAATATTGAACTATAATTGGAGAAAATATATAGAATTGAAAACATAAGAAAAGAAGAAAAAGAAACCAGGTTACATGTTTCACTGTCAAATGAATCCCAAGAGATTCAATTTAGGGATTCTTACCTTTAGGAATGCAAACACCCATGAAATACCATAAATGAACCCAGATAGAAAGAACTACATTCAGTCATTAAACCAAACACAATCAAACCTAAAAACATACATGAGATAAAAATGTTTCCAGGATCACAATATTACATAGTTAAAAATCACAAAAAGGAAAAGGAAATAACGGCTTTATAAGAAGCAGTTCCTCAAATAGTACTTTGTCTTGCATATGCTCATAGATATAAATCAAAGGAATACACATTTATTTGTAATGCTGGGAAATAATATATAAGAAGTAATATACTTCTTGGTGATCAGAATTGGTCCTAGTGAGCCACTCCTTGGCAACTGGATTAATTTCATGTCCATCCTAAATCAATGTTGAAAAGAGTTAATTTGATCATAAATGAAAAATCAACTAACATGATAATGAGAGAAAAAACACATGTTTAAGGCAGTATTAAAGTCCACATTGATGAAATTGAAAATTGAATCATTATGCATTCAATATAATACATTGAGATACTTCACCAAGAAAATGTGAAAATGATCCTAAAAACAAAATCACGGTAAGGAGAAAAATAGCATTTTCAAAGTCAAAGCTATGAACAATATTTCAGTGTTGATTATCCCCAATTTCCCCCTAGAATTTTGTTAATAGGACTCATCCTTCCATCTACAAGATTATTTAGTTGGCTTCCCTCTTTAAAAAATGAATTTTCAAAGTAAGTATTTATGCTATCAAAACCACCAAAAAAGAGAAAATGAATTCCAACTTTAGCTATATATATAATATTCATGAAACAGTACAACCAATTAAGGGACAAATAGAAACATCTTAAACAAAACTCAGAAAAAAAATAGCAGAATGTCCAGATCAATTCAGTTTTCCACAAAAAACTATTGTATGTAAAACAAATTTGACAGTAATTGTGCATAAAACTGTTGTATGAAAAAAAATATTGGGTAAAATGAAGTAATCAAAAGAGCCTAATGACTGCATATGCGGGAGCTTACTGTTTGACGATGAGCTGCCTACGTTTACCACCCGAAATTGAAGTGAATACCAAAATCGTTAATAAAATTGCATTTGGAAGAAGCTTCATCAAATAAATAGTATGTACATAACAGTAAATGAGCAAAGTGTCGAGCATAACCATAATTTCTAAACAATACATGTTGCAATAAGGCATAACAATACAGTTTACAGTAAGGAATAAGAAATTCTGGAACAAAACAGATGTTGGAACATTACATATTGTGGAATTACCTTGTTTGTTCAGCAGTATGAAGTTGAAGTGACATATCTGCAACATTCAACTTCAAGTTATTTGTTAGTGATGAATATTTAGTAATAGCATGAATAGAGTAAAAGAGTTGAATGTTGAAGGAAATAGTCAATATGTTCAGTTACGTTTACCTGTATTGAAAGAGGTGTTGCTGTACTAGAACACTGAAAATTAGGGCCTGAAAAAACAAACATGTCAATAGAAAGTAACTGGTTTATAAATCAATTCTTGACTAAAAAGTGAACGACATGTCTAACATAAGACAGTGATTATAAAAATAAAAACGACAACTGTGAAAATGAGTGAAATAAATATGATAATATGAGAAAACATACAGAACTTAAACTGATGAAAATCAGTCCAGTGATACATAATGCTCCTCACGGGCTAGTGATACCTAATGCACCTCACGGGCCAAAAGTGCAGACAATAATTAATGCAACGATAGAATCAGATCACAAACATGGACATCTTTATTCTCATTTTTCTGACAGTTAATCAGCTAACAGGGCCTACAAACTAAAAGTTGAAGATAAAATTGGTTCCAAATAAATGGTACCTCACGCAAGACAGTCAGAGCTTTGAAAAACCAGTCACACTCCATCAAAGTACACATAGTAATATACTCCTTGCCGAACTGCAAGCAATTACATCAGCTTTAAGGGGAGAAATAGAGAAAATGTAAAGGAAAAATCTGAAAAGACCACTTGTTAACAGCACTGTGTAATGTATGTATTTATAGAAATATATGGCTATATTTATATAAATCTATTTCAAACATGAAAATTACAAAATTTCTGTCCATACAGCACTGTATAAGTACTATATACTACCAGGACACATACAACCGGCTATGTGTACTGTATTCATTTGTATAAGTTCAATAATTATAAAACATCACAGTGTATACAACACTATGTACTGTAAGCAGTGATAGAAATTCATAAAAATCAATTATATAAATCTGTTGCAAACATGAGAAATCTAAAAGGATTGGAATAGATAATATGAAATGAAAAATATATATTCTGTTTAACTTTAAATCCCATAAGGAATATGTCTTGTAATTAATGATTTTAGTTAATGTAAACCACCTGTATGTTCAGCAGTTTGATGATGTATTGGCATAGCTGCATCATTAATCATCTAGTTAGTTGCTGCTGGTGAATATTTATTATTATTATATAGAGTTAAAAAGTGTACTATTGGAAATAGTATGTCCAAGTTGACATACCTTCATCATTGATTGCAGGATATATCTCACACATCGTTGAAGGAGTAGTATCCATGTATATACCTATCATTGAAACTTGTTCATCAGTTGTTTCTGTGATGAGGATGCATAATTGGACCCCCTAATAGTACATCCATCATAATGGTGTCTTCTCCTCAATTTTGTGTCAATGACCCTGTCATTAAACAATCTGATTGTTAGAAATTTGAATAATTCATGAACATGAAGAATGAAATAAATTATGTTCTTAGTTGGGGCAGGCTGGAGGGGAGGGGAGAGGGAGAGAGGGGCTGGGCAGGTTGGAGGCAGGGGGAGGGGAGGAGAGGGTGATGGCAGGGGGTAGGGGGTTGCTGGGGGGAAAGGTTGGGCAGGAGGGGAGGGGAGGGGCAGGGGCTGGAGAAGCTGGAGGGGCGCGGAGGGGAGGGTGATGGTAGGGGGAAACGGTTGCCCAGGGGGGGAGGGGAGGGGAGAGGCAGTTGCTGGGCTGGGGGGGAGGGGAGGGGCTCGGGCTGGCTGTGCTGGAGGGGAGGGGAGGGGAGGGGCTGGGGAGGGCAGAGGCGGTTAGTGGGCAGATTTCCAAACCGTCACCTAGTTGCTGCAGTTTTCCAATGTTAGGCGCGTCAAAAGGATGACCCATAGGTTCCCACCTATAAGTAATCATAGAAAAAAAACTTAAAAGCATATGATCAAACATTTTATACAAAAAAATTGAAATTTTGATGAATAATACCCTAGAGGTGGGAAGTACATGAAGAAGATGCAACAGAAACATCACCTTCAAATCAGCAATGGTCGCCCCTAAAGGGAAACTGGAAGTCGTTATGCCCCGATGTTTGGATTGTAGGCCTTCTGACGAGATTAGCATGTCCAATTTATACATTACATGATCCCCTGCTCTAAAATACACGATCCACTAATATAAAAAATGATCTACTGGAAAAATCATGATCCAGTACCCAATAAACTGAATGTTACACTGCTTATAGGGAAAACATGTTCCACTACTAAAGAAAAATACATGCTCCAATCTACTGCTCAGAAAATGTAAGATCCACTACTAAAAAAACAATCCACTGGTATAATTAATGTAAAGTAACATTTAGTATAACTAAATGTAACTAACAACTCAAATAAAATATAATGATCATGCACACCATAAAATGACAGTAAACTTATGTTGTACCAAAATCTATTGAGTCCATGAAAATCCGATAAATTAGTAAACAAGAAGTGAAGAAAACCGTCCAACATATTGGGAAATGCAGAATACAACAAAATGCCCAGATTGAAGTATTGTCCAGCATTAAATCACCAACCTAAGCAATCTGTAAAAAACATAAGAAACAGTGCAGCATTAGAAACCTACAGCATTAACTTCTAGTAGCAGAAACCTCAAGCATTATGATCACATTAATGGGAAGTATTTCATCAGTGTAGATGTATGTTTACCTTCTATTTCCAGGATGAGTTTTCAGTCTGTTTTTTTGGTTCTCTTGTTTATATATCCCTTCATCATGCTCTGCAAATCAGTAGATGGACATGTTGTAGGCACGATGTCTGGAAATGTCTGGAAAGTATGTTCCACACCATTATCAATATCAAAAGAACGCGACAGATTTTTCTACAGAGATGTTTCATGTTAGAATAACTTGAAACTATAAAGTAGAGCAATTAAAAGCAGTGAAATGAAGAGTTGCTCAACCTGAATATGTAGACTGTTTTTTATAAGCACATACATGTAATAACTACGTAAATCTATGATTTATAAATATTTAAAAATCAGATTGCACAACAGTAATGCATTGTGTTGTTATAGTAATAGAAATAATCTAGGAGTAATAGAAGATAACATATGTATACCCTAGTAGAACACGGGTTGAAGGGTGAAGTATGTAATCCTGTATCAGTGTTTAAAGTGCCAGGAGAAGACCCCACTGTTTGATGAGCCTACGAGGAAATGTAAAGGGAATATATCAATAATCGGAAATCCATTGTTAGAAACACATAGTAATGTAATTGAAAAACAGTTACCTGAATATAATGATCTACACTACTTACTGTAGAAGAAGAACTGCTTTGATAAGCCTGCATATTATTGACGAAAATTGTAAGGTATTGTGACTTTTTGGGTTTATAGATAACGTGAATTAAATATAGACTGACGTGTTTATGTTCTAAGACGTCATTGAAGAGGTTGATGTACTTCTCATTATCATTCATATAAATGACTTTGTAACAGTTTTTCTCAGATGGGCGATGACGATTCTTAATATTATAATCTATCGGGTTAATTCCCAACAGAAAATTTCTGCTTTTGAAGAAGTTCAATTCATGAGGGAAACCAAACTTGTCATTGTCCTAATAAAAAAACCCATTGTCAGTGTAATTTTAAATATTTCAAATAATTTTAAAAGAGAAGACATAAGGATATGGATTTACCTGTAACAAATTAGCTCTCAGTTGCGCTGCTGTTTTTTGTATGTATTGCATGACATGTTTTTCAAACAACACCACAGAAAAAGAGTCTGTCTTGTCTGTAACCATTAGTTGACCTCTAAACCTGTTGCAATTGTTATTATGACTACAGTTTCAGTATCATTTTGAATGTGCTGCTTAATGAAGTAGCATAATGATAAAAAGATATTTTTCCAGCATTGAATACATGAAAACCTTGGAATAATGCTTGTAGGTGAGGACTTGCAGGACATGCAGCAAATGCTTCCATCTATAATCTGCACTTTCTTCATGCACAACTGGCATGATTCATAGAACCAGTTGTGGGTGCTTTGAATTTTCTGAGCTGTAACTGCAATTAAGCACCTAGTACTCTGCAGTAGATTAATTACATGTTAATATAGTATTTTGTACAGGACAATAGTTAGCACATAATAATATTGCAAAATCAAAAAATGGAAAAGAATTGAATATTGCTAACCTGTAGACAGGTTTTCACATCTAAAATGGTTGTCTTGTTATTCCAATACGGTATTTCCATTGTTTGGTTGGGAGTTGTTGGTGATGTGGTATGTGCTGGTGATGCTATTATCACAGCAAGCCTGGAAAAAGCCGATCAAGAATAATGTAAGTAAACACTAAAAGAATGTCGGTAGTACTGTTTTGACGATGAGATAAATAAAATATTGTACTTCGAAAGAAAAGTAAGATACACAGTTACCCCTTTTATGAAGTCCTGAACTGGTGGAAGGTTTGGGTTGTAGAGAATCCTGGTAGCATTAGCAGTTGTTGTGACAAGAACAGAGGCTAAAAGGCGTATGAAGTCAGGATTATATTTTTGTACATTAAAACCACAATTTTGAAAACACCAAGTAGATAGATTGAGATTATGAACTATAGACAGAAACCGTACTCGTCAATTTCTTAACCCGGACAAGCTCTAATATCAATATGGTAGTGGGGTCTGAGTTGTTTTCCATGTACTGTGACATTTCAAATGCAAAATTTCCCTATATGCTGCAGGTAATTTGCAAGCGTCTGCACATAAAACAAAGTGAGTAAATTAGTAGTTTTTTTCTGATACAGTTGTGAAATGAAATCAGTCCAAAAAAAATTACCGGTCATCTTCGAAAACAATCTGCATTCTGTGGTTCGAAGTGCCCATTGATTGCATTGGATGTGAGTAACGTAGGACTCCAATTATTTCTAAATCACAGTACAGAGAAACAATGTTTTTGTGAAAAACATTTGGCTGAAGGGAAATACATTCTGTATGTTAATTTAACAAAACTTGGTCAAAGGTAGTGTAAATAGGTTGTATTAACCACATGTACCTATTAGATGTTCCTCAGGGACCTTGTCCTGAATTATGTCATCAAACGAAGTAAAATGAAAACTAAAAAGAGGTAGTTGTACTTCACACGGACGAACAAACGTCGTCGATGTGAACATGATTCGACACGGGTGTCTTGTTGCGAGGTAACTTCCTAGATTGGAAGCTATTTGGAAGTTCTGTACAATATAGCATAGTCCCTCAACCAACAGTTGTTTGTACTTAGAGATAAGTTGACGATTCGTAATGGTACATTGAATCTTGGTTCCCTGCATATAGTATGTTTCACTGTTGGTTAATGAGGAATCATTACAAATTTCAAGGAACGATAACATTATATATATATATATATATATATATATATATATAAATGTTCTCATCGTAGGTGACAGACAGTGAAAATAAATAGTAATGTCTTGTTGTAAGGAAAACTAACCTGGATGTCGCAGAGTACAAGATAAACAGCAACAACTTCATTGGAGTATTTGGAAGACGAATTGAACCACATGTTGAAGACACGAACTTGTATTCGTAGTGTTTCATCGTCATCTGGGCTGATCTCATTCAGCATGGTTATTGAGCGTGACATATTTCTGACTGTACATAATCAGTAAGTGTTCAAATAATACATATTAAGCATGTAAAAACGCCATGACAGTAAACAAAATAATTTTCCAGCATAGAATAAAGCACATAGAAATAATTTGAAATGATACCTAAGACAAATTCTGAAAGATTTCCTTGTAGACAATATTTTCTGTGTAACTGTTGGACTCAGGACTGGTACCTTCAACTACAATTTTCAACCCAGTAGCCGATGTGACTCTAGACACTGCAACATATAATTGACCATGAGAAAACACGGGTTTCCGAAGATAAAGCCCAACTGAAGACAGTGATTGACCCTGACTTTTATTAATAGTCATCGCATAAGAAACTGTCAAAGGATATTGTCTTCTTTGTAGTTTGAATGGCCATTTACTATCAGAGTGAGTCATAGTTAATCTTGGAATGAATGCTGAATTTCCCGAATGGCACCCATTTAATACTTCAGCGCCATCAACATGTTCACCCAAGTGTGTTACTATCATTCGAGTTCCATTACACAGACCAACAAATTGGTCCACATTTCGGAGTAACATAATAGGAACACCAAGCTGAAGTGTAATTTTGTGCGCTGGTAACCCAGAGACGTTTATACAATTCAACATGTCAGATGTGTAAATATTTTCTGGTTTGTCTGTGTCAAAACTTGCATTGCAAACAGTGTCTGAGCTGAAGTAATATTTGTTTTCACCGCCAGTGAGGCTCAACATATATTCATTTACTTCTTGTACGACATCATGGGTTGGAGCTAAAATTGCACGGTCTTGTAGATATGATCTATCTCCATGTCTGCCCGGGAAACCCGGGTATGTATAGTTGACGATTGCAGCCATGGCATTAACAGTTTCTGTAAGAAGAAACATTGACGGAATTGGAATGAGTGCTTCACCATCATTTGGTTCTCCAATTAGACCTTCACCAATATCTAAGGTCCATTTTGCAAAATCATGTAACACAGCCGCATCAGGAGTGCTAGTACTACTATGCAATCTCATGTTTTTTGTAAGAGACAACACCCGACAGTGTTGCCAAAGAAACAATGACTTCACACTTGCGTAGACAATGTCACATCTGTTTCCTCCCGGTATAACTGGCAGTATTTGCCTAAAATCTCCTCCGAGGACAACTGTTAATCCACCGAATGGAAAATTCTGAGCATTATCATTCCTGATAGTCATAATGTCCCTAAGAGTACGGTCTAGAGCCTCAAAACAGAATTTATGAATCATAGATGCCTCATCCCAAATGATGAGCTTAGTCAATTGCAGAAGTTCTGCTACGTCACTCCCCTGCTGAATATTACAAACTGATTGTTCAGTAATGGAGATTGGAATACGGAACTTAGAATGCACTGTTCATCCACCAGGCAACAGTAGTGAAGCTATTCCACTCGATGCAACTGCAAGTACAATTGATCCTTGTGCTCACAGCAATGATGTTAATACTCTCCAGACGAATGTTTTACCTGTGCCTCCATAACCATGCAAGAAGATGAACCCCCCTGAGTTGGTATTCAGTGAAGAGAGGATGGTAGACATAACATCTTTCTGTTCATCTGTAAGCATTCTTTGTAAACGGTTTCCCTCTTCTAGAAGTGTTTCTCTATTGTAATTCAATTCTTCTGCAATTTAACGATTTGCAGTGGCATCAGAATCTGAATCTGGAAGTGGCATAGGAGGAAATAAATGAAGTGCTCTTCCATTGCTCTGTAAAATGCGGTCTATCTCTCTCAAAGCATACGTTTGTATCTGGTGATCTGTGAGTGTCAAATCTACAATGTTGAGGAATAATGTTAAACAGTAGTACGAGTAACCGCTAACGAAGTCATTACAACATCTTACATTTAATTGAATATAAGAAAAATAGTTGAATCTGAAAAACGTTGATAGAAAACATCAGTACGGATGGCAATGTAATGTGAATAAAACACATAGGTTCTTTGAATTTATTAAATTGCAGAATATTTGTACAGATTCTTATATTGTAGTACAAATGGAATTGTCATCTGAACAAATGATATATGAATATGTGGATTATGTGTACAGAATTGTACAGTTTAATATATATTCAAATTATATTTGAACACCAAGGCTGTAAATTCTGATGTACTAGATTATACTGAATAAAACATATATGTTTATTGAATTTAAAAAAATGCTGAATTACTGTACGGAATCCAATATTGCAGTACATAAGGCAATGTAATGTGAAGAAACGATATAAGTATATGTGCATTATGTGTACGGATTTGTACAGTTTAAAATATATTGAAAATATATCTGAACAGCAGGGCTGTAAACTTTGAAGTACAGGATTATATTGAATATAAACAAATTTATATAAGTGATTAATTTACAATGAATGCATATTCAATTTACTACGAAGTATTACATGTTTTTTTAATGTTTGATGATGCAGATTATTTATACAGATTCAAGAATTTCAGTACAGAAGGCTATTTAATGTTACTAAATTATACATTAAAGTGCCAAATATCTGTACAGCGTCGTACAGAGTTTAAGTATGCTAGAATTACTGTAATTGTATTTGAAAAGAAAATCGCAATCTTTGTTGTCACAAACTGTGGACAATATACTTATGTGAATTAGTGCACTGAATTTTTTTTTGAGTGTTTACAGAGCAGAATAAATAAATTCAATTGAAATATAAGAATGCTGATCAGAGGGCATAAATAATTAGACATTGGGAAGACATAAAAAGAAAACTATGAAGCAGGAACATGACTAAATGTGCACCTGGAATTTCTTGGGTCCTTCTCTGTATATATAAAATGTCTTCTAATAGTATGTCTTTGGTTGCATCCCAGACCATATCTGGGCAAGATATGTTATTGCAGATTAATATGTTGGCGAATAGTCTGCGTACATGTTGTCCCATTCCCCAAGCAGACACTTCTTTTATTGCTTCAACAAACTCTCTGTCATCTGTTAGTAGTCCCATAGCAGAGCAAGCCTCTCGAAATGTACCATGCGTGATGCTGTTTACAGTCCTGATATACTCAAAAGAAGTTGCACCTTTGATTTTTGTTAGAAGTATTCTCAAGTAGTAGAGTTCACCTGTGGTTTGAGGCACATAGTACAGTCTTCCAATACAGAATCCTTGTTTCCGGGGATGCCATTATCTATCTTGAGAGTGGAAAACAAATCTAGTTGGATACTCTGCAAAAGTTAACCCTCTTCTTTCCGGGTAGTTAATATTTGCTTCCAACCAAGAGGTTAACATTGACTGAGAGCTGTTTATATGATTCAATACATCTTCAATGATATCGGAGTCCAAGAAGGTGACACAATTCTGTTGTGGAAAATGGAAATGCAACCTCTCAACTGGTGGATATCTGTAATGGATATCATATGAAAAAATCCTCCAACATGCCTCAGAAGGAGATATGTAACGACAGTCATAATACATTTTTATCTCATCTACCGTATTATGTGTGGACTGTTCGTTGTTTCCGTCATAGAGTGTTGCCGTTACCCGGTCATTTCCTTTGCTAATATACTTAAATAGGTATTTGATTGAAGACGACTGATTACAAACTTCAATGTTGAGATGTGCATGGTATTTTAATAGCAACACCGGATTGTATGGGACTACATAGAGATTATCCAGAGGAATGTTATTTTTCAGAATAGTTCTTTTGTCATCCCTTCTCCGATAAACGACACAGCCATCCTCATCTACTGTCGTATTTTCAGCAAATTTTTTTGGAAAACATTTAGCACATTTATCATGTTTCATGCAAGGTGATGATCTGTTGGCAGCACCGCAGGGGCCATGGAGCATAAAGCTCTTGACAACTTCATGTAGGTTTGGGCAGGCATCTTTATCCGGGATTTCAGCACTGACGTATTTGTTTATAGCCAACGGAGTGTCCACTTTATTTTCACGGCAGAGGAATAATAAGATGTGAACGTGAGGCAAGCCACGTTTCTGAAATTCTACAGTTCGAACTACTAAATGGAAACAAAAGTGCCATAGTCAGTAAGTGATGATAAAATTGCAAACTGCATGGAAAATATTATTTGATATATGCAAGTAGATGGTCACCTGCCCTTGAATTTCCAAAGTAACATCCTTTTCGTAAATCTCTCAGATGATATTCAAGCTTCATATTGAAAACTCGAGATATAATTTGCGGTGAGTCTACTGGTCGAAGGTTCTTGTATCTTAGATACCGAGTGATCTCAGGCCACATTGGGTTACATGTAAAGGTTAGAAACAAATCTGGATACCCTACCCAATTACAAATAGATATTGCATCTTGGTAATTTTGGATCATATACCTTGGACCACCTGTGAAGGATGAAGGCAAAATGATCCGTTTGCCGCATGAAGAAGCTTCTATGTCGCCTCGTAGAAATGCATCTTGCAAGCCGTTGTATAGATCTACCCTCAATTTCTTTTGATTAAAGCGAATGAATGATAGTCTCTGAGACTCTATCATCGTATAAGCATCAACAACGAACTGTTGCAAAAGTCTTCTTGAATGTAGTAGTGTTGAAGATTGATTCGCACGGAATTGAAGGTGGAAGGAGAAGTACTCTCTCATGGTAACCTTCTTAAATTTTGTACTTGTTGTGAAAGAAGTTGGGCGATGTAGAATGTTGTCGACATATCCATCACTGCCATCTGTGAATATCAAGGGATATTGCAATGGAATATATAGTGGGTGCTGCTCATCAATTCGTTGAAAATCACCAGTTTTGGTATGAATAATTATATCACGCTCTTGGTTGAGATCTTCAACATCACCGACGATAAGCATTGCAATCTCAGAATTATTTGGTATGTTATATGTACTGGGATTAGTTTCTCTTCTCTTCAGCAGACGTAGTTTCAAATTCTGCACACCCTGATGTTGAAGAACATCCCTTGCACTTCTGAAGTGTCTAGCTAAACCATTGTTGTCATGAAGCATTTGTTGCAGGTTTTCGACTATATCGTTGTCAATACGAGATTGGACATTCTGATTTTTTGAGCTGCAGGCAATAGGTATGTTAATACAGAAATAAGCCACAATGAGAAATAAGTCGACAACAGATAAATGCAGCGATACCTAAACTCGCGAACCCTATTCTGACATTCATGTGTTGTGTCATACACGTATAGTTGTGCAAATCTCGGTCGGTGACCATCTGGTGGACATAAACTTCCAATATGATGGTAGTTTTGTCCATTCAATCTGAATATACATGGAGATCCACCCTTGTTGATAGACCTATCAATCTTACCACCCATAGAAGTGAAAGAAAACATGGAGTTGTAAATATGTAAGTTTTCCTGGAATGCTCTTGCTACTGTGGATGTTGTATTGAAGAGCAACATTTCTAGATACGGCGGAGACGCTGGTATAAAGCTCAAAGAAATCTTTCCCATAGCACAACATGCAGAGAAACGTTGGCTTTGTCGGTTGCTACATTTTTTGTTTCTTTCATCGAACCACATTAAACCATGACAGTACTGATAGACGTAAGATGGGTGACCAATGTCTAAATATCCTGGATGAATAAAAATATATAGTAGCTGTCAGTACTTACAAAGTAGATAACGTGCGCGGTATTTACCTCCAGTATTTTGTTACTATTAATGTTGAAAAAATTAGTACGCTGACCTGTGTTATCTGAAATCACCTGTTGTACAGAGCAGCCTGCAACAGTAACCCGTTTAATACCGAAATCACTTAGTATAAATAAGATATTACTGTTGTTAGTATCTAGGGTTATTTGTTAAATACATGTAGTGCTTCCTGTACGCTGTATTCCACCATTGATGTTGTAATTTGTTTCTGAACTGTTAGAAACTGCTGCTTGTGGACGAAACAACACTGTACGATGGTCTGTTATTTTTTTTATAAAACAGTATAAGAAAAAAAATGTAAGCTAATTGAAGTGTGGGTGCGTGTGATGCTGTATATTTGTGTTAAATACGACGTTGAACCTGTAGATGATATATTACTATATTCTGTGTTATTTGGTCGACTCAACCTGCAACAAATGCGCAAGTAAATTGTTAATTTTTGAAGATTCCGTAATAATTATAGTAATATTTTAATGCTGAATTACGTGCTTACATTGTCAACGATCCCGGCGATGAATTTGACAGATTGGTATCATCAGTCACGATCGCTACCGAAAGTGTGAAGGAAATAGTTAGATGAATAATATCCCATTATTGTGGTGTACAGAATGGTTTTAGCAGATATGTGTCACCAGACTTACAATATGGAATAGGAGTGTGTATGAGGGAATTTGTTCTTTGCCTTCGATTGTTTTCTCCCACGACGGATGATGTCATACATGATGATTGATGTTGCACTGTAGACGAAGTAATTGAAGACAAATAGCTTATGTTAGTAGATATAGTGGATTTGAAATTTATGTACTTACATACTAAAATTTGAACAGAAGTAACCATTGATAGACAGTGGTTGTAATGGCGTGCGTGTGACTCCATTTTCACCGCCATGTGTAGATGTCAATGAAGCACCTCCGGTAGATGATGACATTGGCACTGTGTCATCAGTTCGTTATAATAATTATTGTATTATTACATAATTGAAAGAAGTATCGGGTGAAGGTATTAGTGAACTCACAATTGTGTCGTTCCCTCATGTGCAATCGTCTTTGGAACCTTGCATCTCTAGAGGTCGACGGGCAGTGGAGGTTTTCGTTCGTTATGAGCACTATCGAAATTGTGAATGGAATAGTTAGACCATGTCTTGGTTTTCATGCGGTGTGCAGTATGAAAATTGCAGATAATGGTCATTATACTTACAGAAAGGGATATGGGACTGTTTGAAGGCATATGATATTTGCTTCCACTTCTTTGCATTTGCGATAGATGTTATCCCTGTATCGGACTGTTGTTGAACTGCTGACGAAGTAGTTAGAGAGCGATATATTCAATTAATATGCAATGTATTTAGTAAGTGAGCGATTTCTGCAGTGCAATGTAAACAGAACAGACCCGGTATAGACGCTGATGTTAGTGGCGTTAGTGGGACTCCACCTGCACTCCCATTTGTAGAATACATGTCCTCAGTTATTATGAAGAGTAATAAAGAAAGTATGGATATAGATAATATAATGTAAATATAACAGACCATTGACAGATAATGGTGTTAGGGGCGTCCGTATGACTCCATATGCACCGCCATTTATAGAATGCGGTTCACTTGTTAGTGCAGGAGAGAGATTTGTAGATGTCATTGATGGACTTGAAGTTGTTGACACTGCAATCGTGACGAAATTAGGTTGTCCATATGATGGAATAAAGCTATGAAAGAAACATGTATAAAACTAAGTCGACAGTAAACTCACAGTTCCGTTGTTCCATTGTTAGCACTCTTTTCTGCAACACACCATTCGTAGAGGTTGTCGAGGAGCGAATGGTTTGGTTCTATATCTATATATATTAATGTAAAGGAGTGTACTAACACCATTGTATGGAAGGAGAGCATTAAATAAATTGTAGTTCAAATTGTGATTGAAGACTCAGAATTTGCTAAAGATATATGTGTGCAACTATATGTAACTGTCAGAAATTTATAAACTAAACATGCCTGTATGACTTTGTGGAAGGTGCCAGTTGCACTTATTGGCAAAGAAATCCAAATGGATAGAAGTACGAGGCCCATATAATGTGTAAGGTATACTCACATTGTGAAAATAAGCAGCAGCAGAAGACGGATCGTTGCCAGGAGGAAATCGTTGTCAGGTTACTGGTTAACACAGGATTCAGCGTCAGTTGAATGATGTATGTTGCATGATTTAGTCTACTTTAAGAAGACTGTTACCTCAGTGAAAATAGGGTTGTCGGTTGTTCCATTGCAAGCTGTAGTAGTCGCCGGAACACGGAAACAGCACGGCGCAAGTCGGGTCAGGAGCAAAACATTGTGCCGTTACTGGGTAATGAAAAATTCATAATCAATTGAATGATGTAGGTAGCATATTTCTGTTGAAAGTAAGAATACTGCTACCTAAATAGAGTATTGCTGTAAAGTCTATTCTTCCAAACATCCGTTGGTTCTCCGCTAGCCGACGCAGTGGAATATAGTTGTTGGTTCTGGTAGTAGAAGGTGTAGCAGTGGGCTGTGGAATATGGTGATGCAGTAGAAGTAATCGGGAATCCCTTATATACCGAGGAGTTGTAAAACTCGGAATCTGGTAACCATAGTCGACATATAATAGCCTGAGACAATGAATGCAAATATCAAGTTAGTATTGGAAGAAGTCGATGTAGAATTATAATAAGGCTGGAGGAAGACGATGTTGAAGCGTTTGTTGTAAGGGAAGTAGACGCAGTCTCTCCGTCGTAGTCGCTGGAAGAGGTAAACCGGCGGCCTGAAGATGGGAGTTGGTAAGGCCGTCGTCGTAGGCTCGCTGCGGGACGAAGAAGGTCGGAGGTGGATACTGTAATCAGGGACCCACGGGATGAAGAAGTTCGGAGATGGATACCGTAATCGTGTATCCGCGGTAGGAATAAGCTGGGAGAACGATCGAAGGTGTGTTGCGGGACGAAGAAGGTCGGTGATGGAAACAGGAATCGGGGAGCTGCGGGAGGAAGATCCTGGGAGGAAAAAACCATAATGAAGCAAAGACGTGAGTAATCTATTCGGTGGCGGAAAAATTTTCGGGGATAACCGCGTCGGGCATCGCGGTATCCTATTGGATACGATAGGAATTTCGGTGAAAGGTGGACGGTGTAATGGTAAATGGAGTTGGGTAAAGGGTGACGTGGGAGGCCGGTTGAGTGACACATAAGGCTGGTTGTACCCAGTCTTAGTAAATATAGTGGATAGTAGATTTCATTTTTTCTTTTTCCTTTTTTTAATATTAGACCACATACCTCAATTTTTGGATGAATAATCTACCAATGGAAATCCCATGTAGATCTAGATCTGAATCTCAAAACCCTAAATCGTGATGAATGAAAATCAAGATCTTACAAATCTAGATCTAAATCTAGATTTATAGATCCAGATCTCTCTAAATAGATATTTATATTTCAAATACATTGTGTTACATCATTGAGATGAAATGGAAAGAATAGGGGAAGTATAAGAGACGAACCAGGAGAGGAGCGGACCTTCGATTCGGGCTTCGATTCATGTAGAACCGTGGTCTTGAGTGCTTGGAATTCATATGGAGAGATCCAAAAACATTTTAAGAGGACCAAGTGTCTAATAGCAGTCAAAATAGGTGATTTTCAGTGATTTGGTAAATTTTGAAAATAAATTTTAGGCTCCATTAATTCCTGCACATAGTTTGCAGGGCAGGGGCACACGACATTCCCTAACTGTGGGACAACCATGCGCCTATTCTTTTTAGGGACGCAATATTCCTAAGAGGGAACACAGATTGAAAAACCAAGAAATTACCCACAGTCCAATGTGGAGTGATATTTCGGGCTAGGGCACACAGTTTACCTTAATCGTGCGCCAACCATGAACAACCCTTTTTCTTTAAGTTTTTTTGCAATTTTCAACCAAACACACCCCAATTAATATACAAAACAAAAAGTACTGAAATATGAACAAATGAATACATGAAAACAAGCCTAATTCAACTCCAGAATGGTTCTAGTTCATACAGATAAAATTAATCACTAAATATCAGATGATCTCTAGTACTGTTATATCCTGATCATAACCCCTGATGGAATAAAATTTTATTTGACTTGGAAATAATTTTCTGTTTTAGAATTATAATTTATGGAAATAAAATAATTATCCATATGTTAATAAATGGTATAACATGATCATAATCCATCTAGTAAAACATGGTGGAGGGTTAAAAAACACATTTTCATTACGAAAATAATCACTTGTATAGTAATAACTACATATAGAATTCCAATACAATCCCCCACATAAATATAATGTCATTTTTATTTGTGAAAATCATCCAATTTGAGTTATTTAAATGGTGATGTTAATGATGTTTAGGAAAATAGTATACTAATAAATCCATAAATGAATAATAATGATCATAAGACATCCATAGAAAGAAGGTTGATGGATTCAAAAGAAAATATCCATTGTACAATAAGGAAACATAGAAGTTTACTGACATACATGAAAAAATCGTCCCAACATTATGATTTGAACGGTATCATAGGAATAAAATTTCTTAATAACCAGAATTCATTCCCAAAAAATGAATACACACACACACACATATAAAAAAATATCATTTAACTTAAACCATATTATGATAAATCCATTTAAACATGATAAGGAAATCTGATGTAAATAACAAAAATATCTTTCTGAAATCTTTTTTAACATGGAATTAATGTAAAAATTCCTATGTCTATATTAAATGTAACTTTTGAATGTGTGGCATTAAATATTTTGAAAAAATTTAATTTGAAATGAATCTTAATAAATGGATATTTGAAAATAGATAATTTTTATGTTGGTGAAATGTGGAGAGGAAAGAAAAACATGTAAAAGTGAAACGAAAAACCTTTTTATTATTTCTCAATTTTTTTTGAAATATTACATTGAAAAAAGTATAATAAAAAATTGTTTTTATTAAGAAATCATTTTAGAATAAAGGGTTAAAAATACCATATTTTAAAATATTAGGGTGGGAAAACCCATGAATAGATAATAAAATTTCATGATTTAGCATTATAAATTAAAAAATACAGATTAAATTTGTTAATATCCCTTATAGGAAACATACTCCATGCACCATGAAATAATTTAATAGGGGTGTATACGGTATTTACATAATAAATGGGATAATACCACATAATACAATAAAATGATGTAATATACTAAAAATATATTTCATAATATTTGGCTAATGATCAATACATTAGAAAAGAAAATTGGGTTACCAAAGACACTTATGATTATGGTAACCCATGAATAAAAAGTTATTTGAATAAAATTATATGATATTACATATTATATCCCATGAAATACAAGAAAATTATGTATAAAAAATCATGTTATATTAAACTAATAGAACTCCATACAAATAAAAATTTCTATAGATCATGTAACAAGTTTCTAAGAATCAAATTTGTGACCAGCAAAACTCTTATAACATGATTAAAATTTTAAAAAACATTATTTGAAGATAAATCATGCGACTGAACATAATATACCGTTATTAAATTATATTTCATTTTACAATATCAAAAATATCTAGTACATACACCTCAAATTTTGAATTTTGTGCATAATACCAAATGTTTTTCCATGAGAATAATTTTAGTTGAAAACCCATACTATGGTGTTGATTTGTTCCGAAGTTACAAAAAATCCTAAATTATTACATTCAGTTCATTAAACATTGAAAAATTAAATTTATTCATAACAAATATCATTTATTCTCATCATTTATTATCATTATATATATACATACATACATACATACATATATATATATATTAGTCAGTTTTTACCATTTTTCAGCAATAAGTGTAAGTAATCATTATCCCTTTGAACTAGTTTCATAAATGTGGTGTTGGTATATATTATTTTTCTACGATCAATTATTATCATAAAATTTAGCTTACTAGAGTATATGTTACTTGATAATTATAATGTAATAAATTTATTACATTGTACTTTTTTTTGTAAATCTTAATGATGAAGTCGATGTTAATCTTATTTCTATGATTATTAACGAATGAAATGTGTTTTATTAATTAATGATTTTTTATTGATGTACATATGAAAAACAAAAAAACTTTATTTCCTCATATATATCATATTTGACTATTTATTTTGTATTGATCTTTGTTTATGATATAATTTCATATTTGGGGTTCAATTAACATTTTAAACCATCTTAAATATGATAATACGTTGATTGAAAGATTGATTATGAGGTTGTTTTGTTTTAATATAAATATTCCAGAAGCATAATCACCATATATATTTTATACTATTGTGACATACCCAAAATAAAAAGGTTTTATAAGAATAATTAATGGATGTGAATATATTAAACAATTTAAATAGTTGATTTTCTTCCTAATATGCTTATTTTAAATGATTAAATTAATCATGATCATTTGATGATTGTATCATTAATAGGTTATTAACTATATCATACCATAAAAATAAAAATATTATATATATAATTATTAATCATTCATTATATAGATAGATTTAGTATTATTGAGTAATGGAAAAGGAAACATATTATGTCGTGGAGGTGGTAGTTCACAAAACACCAACTTCATATATTAAATATTATAAATAGAAAATGGTAGGGTGGTTAATAGATGTACAACCACTATAATAACATACTATAATAATAAAAATATTGATGATATAATTTTATGTTTGTGAAAACGAATTTACTGAAGAATAATATCACATAATGAAATAGGAAAGTAAAATAGTGGTTATAACATATACCTCACCTCATAGATTATGTAATTTGTAAAGGGGGTTGTTCCCCTAAGGGATAATCCTTATGGAGAAAAAACAGCCTTATAGTGTCTAGGTGTGTTGAAAAATTGTTTAGGATGATTTTGGGACAATCACAGGGGGTTTTGTATGAGTGGAGATAAGGAAAAAAAGTCCATTTTATAAGTGTAAGGGAATGGAATTTTTGTAAATAACTAAATAATTTAAATATTGGGAAGTCACTATAAAGAAAAGTTACTCCAAAATTAATAAAATATGGAGAGTATATGATATGAGTATGATCAATTACTCATCCACAAATTCCATGAAATGGTTTAAATAATTTAATATATTTCCCTCTTATATTCATTACTCATAAAATTTAGTATTTACTGGGGTAACTTGTTTTTAAATCACGTAACTTGTTCTTTATGACAAAAAATAACGTGGTTGTTATTTTATAATTCATATAAAATTATTATATATAAAACCTATAATTTTCATACATAGATATTATGTCATATTAGATTAATATTAAATACATAACAAAACAATCCTTACTAGAACTGTTTAGGTCATGTTCCTTTGGAAACATGGATAGATAAACAAATGGTTCATAAGTAATCCACATCATCTCCTATTATGTTCTTAAAAACAATCACCCTTCCCAGTATTATCATACAAATAACCATCCTTAATAACCTGGGGAATGGAAACATTAGAATGGGTGAGTGAAGATGCTCTGTAAGGGTAAACAAGGGAGATATTAATGATCACATAATCATAACTTGAGAACATAAGAATAACATAAAAAATCCATACCCTATATCACATAAATCATAATCTTCTGTAATTGCCTAAATATTATCATTTCATATGAAATGAATCATAATGGAATCATAGAACATGATCCATGAGGTCATAACATTGGAATAAAACATAGATTTTTGAATACACATAAGCTAAGAAAATAATTTCAATAGTAGTCATAGATTAGTACCATAATTGCCATTATACCAAGAAGATCAGGATTCAGGAAAGACTGATCCCAGTAAAATCAATAATAAATTAATGAGTACAAAGAGTGTTCAAATAGACGATCTACAAAGGTGATTATAGCACTCCCCATGATAATCAGCCTGAACAAGGCTACTACAAAACATAGGTGATATGAAAGACCAACTCGAACTCACCTATGCAATTTCCCTCTTTGAGAGAGCATCCGCAACTTGATTAGCCTCACAGAAGACATGAAGAACTTCAAGGAAAGCGTCTCCGCAAGTCGGAGAAATCAACCAAAGCCAGTAACATCTTCTAGGGAACGTTCCTTGATCGATCTCTAAGGATATGAACTGCAACAGATGAATCTGACTCAAGCCATAAGTTATGCCAGCCAAATTGGACAACATATCTAATTGCCTTTATCATAGCCCAGAGCTCCGCCTAAATTGCAAATCCATTGCCAATGAAGTTGAAAAACATCCTTTGACGAAACCTCTATGATTACGGAAGACTCCACCACATCCGGAGGGTCCAGGAGCACCAGTAGCCACTCCGTCAACATTAACCTTCAACCATCGAGAAATGGGTGGGATCCATCGGACATATTTCATCATCAACGGTTTCCTTGCCCTGAAAATAACACCAAGAGATCTCAACAACACAAGATAAGAAACATCATTATTCATAGTTTCAGTGTGAATTCTAGAAGCAGTGTGGACCACACGATGAATGGCCATAACACCAGCATGAACCGAGGGTGCAGTATTTTTGAACATCAAGGCATTTCATGCCTTCCATAAGAAGGAAATCATGTAGGACGTGACTGCCAATAAAAGGCCATGAACCTGCTCGCTGCATTTGCACTGGCAGATGGAAAGTAGCAGCTCTCCAACCGAAGAAAAATCAAGACAGTAGTGGAAGATTCCCTGGATGTAGTCCCATAATCTGCAAGAAAATTTACAGGAGACGAAAAGATGGGAGGCTGCTTTATCCGCCTCCACATAGAAAATACAAACCGATGCTAGATGAAAACCAGCACGCTGCAACATGGACTGCATCGGAAGCTTAGCTTTCCAGATTCTCCATATTAGCACCGAAGCGGCTGGGGGAAGGAAATCTTTGTTAAAAGCTGTTACCCAGACTGGAGGTTCCATAGGGACACCACATATAAACCGGTAGTACTCCATCGTATTGAATATACCATTCAAGTTCCTCATCCACACCAACATGTCACAGTCACTATAAAAATACCTCGAGATTTCAGTGTCAATATTACTAGGAACTGCTTAACAACTTGATGAGTTTTTCAAGTCAGCAACGGTCATCCGTTGTAGGGGAGGAGGAATAACCGCAACATCACAAATTGGTCGAGACATCCTGGAGGTAGTCAATAATTTGAGTAGGGAATGCTTACAAACAATCCATTTCGAGCTGGCCATCAACTCAGGGTAATCCTGCTTTAAAGCAGGCCAAACAGATGAGAAAAGATAATTGGAGTATCCAGTATGAAGTTTCTCAGCAAATCGAGCTTTGAGAAATTCCATGGAGTCATCTGACATTGAGATTAGATTCCAGGTAAATTTACTAAGAAAAGTGTCATTGAAAAGCCTTAAATCTTTGACACCCAGTCCGTCCATTTGAATTGGCTTCACACAATCTTTCCACGCAATGGTGACCATCTTCCTCTCATGGATTGAGCCAGTCCAAATAAAGTTTCTGACTTTACAGTTAAGCTCCTTAAGAAGGGCATGAGGCCATCGATACAAGGAAAAGGAATATACAAACATCGAAGTAATCACAGAATTGACCAAGCAAATCCTCCCTACCTGTGACATGTTTTTCCCCTTCCAACTTGCTAATTGGTTTGTGATTTTGGAGACACTAGTGCAGAAAACATTTTTTACGTCGGTTATTTTTCATTATTTACGTCGGTTTTTAGGCGACGTTAATACGGACGACGTTATAAATAACATTTTTTACGTCGGTTATTTAAAACCCGACGTAACATCCCTAACATCACGGTGTTTATCACGTCGGTTATTAATGAACCGACGTGAAAAATGATGGGGGATGGGGATTTATAACGGCGGTTATTATATAACGGCCGTGATAAACCGCGGGGTGGGGGGGGGGGGGGGGTTTAGCACGTCGGTTATATAATAACAGACGTGCTAAATATGCGCGGGGGGGGGGGGGGGGGGGGGGGGGGGGGTTATCACGTCGGTTATTTCTAAACCGACGTGATAAAACTCCTGGGATATCGTTTATCACGTCGGTTATGACATAACCGACGTGATTAACCCTTCCCCGGGCCTATTATCACGTCGGTTTCTTAAATAACCGACGTGATAAAAAGGCCTGGGAAATGTTTTAGCACGTCGGTTATCCAATAACCGACGTGCTAAATCGATTCCCAGGCCTTTTAGCACGTCTGTTATATTAAGAACCGACGTGATAAAAGGCCCGGGAACGGTTTATCACGTCGGTTCTCGAAAAAACTGACGTGATAAACCCCTACCAATTTATTTACCACGTCGGTTATAAAATAACCGACGTGAAAGCGGTATTTTTTTTTTAAAATAATTGCACTGCTCTCACCAAAAAGCAACCAGAAAACAAACAACAAAAATAACCATGCCAGCCCTCCCCCAAGCCCCAACTGAACCCCACCCTCATCTATACCCACCTAACAACCTGGCCAGCCCTCCCCCACCACATTGGAGCCCCACCACAACCCTTGGACACCCCCCACCCCTTGGACAGCCCCCCACCCTCATTTACACCCCCACGACCCCTAGTACAGCCTCAAACACCCATTGGACACCCCTCCCATATCCCTTGGACACCCCCACCCCTTGGACAGCCCCCCACCCTCATTTACACCCCCCAAGACCCCTAGTACAGCCTCAAACACCCATTGGACACCCCCCCACACCTTGACAGCCCTCCCAGACCCCTTAGACACCCCCTCGACCCCTGGACACCCCCCCGAGCCCTTAAACAGCCCCAAACACCCCTTGGACACCCCTCCCATATCCCTTGGACACCCCCACCCCTTGGACACCCACCACCCCTTGGACAGCCCCCCCACCCTCATTTACACCCAACCGGCCCCTTGGACAGAACTCCCAGACACCTTGGACACCACTCCCATATCCCTTGGACACCCCCACCCCTTGGACACCCCCACCCCTTCGACAGCCCCCACCCTCATTTACACCCCCCGAACACTAGGACAGCCCCAAACACCCCTTGGACACCCCTCCCATATCCATTGGACACCCCCACCCCTTGGACACCCCCACCCCTTGGACAGCCCCCCCACCCCCTGGACACCCCCCCGACCCCTTGGAACCCCCCCCCCCCCCCCGAACCCTTGGAAACCCCCCCATCCCCTTGGATAGCCCCAAACACCCCTTGGACACCCCTCCTATATCCCTTGGACACCCCCCACCACTTGGACACCCCCCCATCCCTTGGACAGCCCCCCCCCCCCCCCCACCCTCATTTACACCCAACCGACCCCTTGGACAGCCCCAAACACACCTTGGACACCCCTCCCATATCCCTTGGACACCCCCACCCCTTGGACACCCCCCAACCCTCATTTACACCCCCCCGACCCCTAGGACAGCCCCAAACACACCTTGGAAACCCCTCCCATATCCCTTGGACACCCCCCAAACACCCACCCACCCCCTTGGAACCTCTCCCCCCATACCAAAATCCAGACCAGAAAAACCATCAACAATAGACCAAAACAAGAAGTAGAGAAAAATTAAACATTCAGTTATATAACATTCAAAACTTACACTGTCAACATAAAAAAAAACTAAATCCAACCTAAACGACTACGAAATACACAATTACATTGACAATATTCAAAATTACATTTTACATTACAAACAACTAAAAGTCAATCAAACCTGTAAAATAATTTGACCACTCCACTTGTATGTGTTTGATATCTTCAGCAGTAAAGGGTTGAGGGTCATCAAAAAGCTACAAAGGAAAAGGATAGTAGTCAACGTGTATAATGAATAAATCAAATTGAAATATTATGAGAAAGAGGAAATCTTACCAGGTCAAAACTCAGAACTGTCCCAGTTGTTATTATTTCATACATAAATCTTAACATGTAATATCCGCATTCGATGATGCCTTGTTGCTCATGACATTTCTGTTTGAATGAGTGTAAATTCAATATATTATTTTTATGTAATAAATCAAAATGTACAAATTATAAATGGATATTTACCTTCTCATGTACATATTTGATCTTGAAATTCCTTTTCTTTGCGCTTTTTCGAAAGTGGACCCATGCCCTGTTAGAAAATAATACGAATGGGGTAAATTTAAAATTCATTATAATATATAAAACTATTGTGAAATTGAAACTTACATTTCCAATATATTCTTAAAACTTTCTCGCACATCATCATGGAGAGAGCATATCCAATAAAGTGCTTTCTCCCTAGGGCAAAAAACCCCTAACATCCAATGATCCCTGATAAAATGAAATTTAACATTAGTGGTTTTTTATGTTAAAAGATAATTAACTCTTTGAGAGGGATGTGTTTCATACCTCTCATAAAAAGGCATCATCCAACACTGTGTGATTACATTCTTTTCAAATCTATCAGCAATATAAATCATTCTTTGTTCCTCATCCAATGCACATGCTTCAGGGGAAATCAATTGTGGGTCCACGAATCCATATACATCTTTCAGCTCATTCCTCTCACAAATTTTATACAGATACCTAATACAAAGCAGACATAAGTATACATTTTTAATAAATATAATGCAAGGAAAAGGTGTTAAGACTTACATGATAAAAATTTGCACCACATTGATGCCCAACTTATCTCCAGTGACAAACTCCATGATATCAGTTTTCATAATCCCCACACATAGTTCACGTCCACAGACATGAGCTTCCATTGTAAAGTCATAATGATCCGCCAACAAATTTGAATATCTTGACAATTTGTCAAGACTGCTAGTATCTGCATCTGATGTCATAGCTATCTGTCTTTGTTGTTGTCTATACAGTATTTCTTTACCTTTGAAGTATTCCTGTAAAAATAAATTGAAAAATATATTAGTTTTCAAATGATAAAACATTAATAAAAATATAAAATAAAAGATATAACATCCATACCTCTATGGTAATGAGTCGAAGAAGTCTGGATGGCCAAAGTAAAAAATGGCCGATACTATGTCCAACTGTCGTCATCTCATCTGTAGGCAATGGTATCCGAGCTGATCTATCTATAATATCCTGTACAGTGACCCTCTGATTCTCTACCTCTAACTGTTGATGATGAACTGTATCTCCTATACAATATACCATCCCATATGCAACTATATGATGTTAAGGATCATCAACATACAACTCAAAATAAGTAGGTAGTTGCGGCGGAGGAGGAGGATCAAAAATGGGGTCCGCAGGCTGAGGTGGGGGAGTGGGAGCTAATGGGAGATGTGGAGTGGGAGCTGCACCCTGAAATTGTCTTTGCAAGTCTGCAAACATAAACTGCACCGATGCTCTAATCTTTTCCTCCATTGTCGCATTAATATTATGGACTTCAGCCTCCAACGATTCTTTTTTTTATAAACTCCCTCAACGTTAGAAGTTGAGGAACGTGGCAACACTTTTCTTACCGATACACCTGCCGGATATCCTCTTACACGGCCAGGATGTTCGGGCTTTCCCAATGCCACAAATAAAATATCTTCCCTCCCAGATGGTGTAAATGTCCCATGTGAACTCTGCTCCTCAAGAGAGTCCTGTAATAATTAATTTAACATTTCTATAATGATTGTAAATATATGACGAAAATATTAAACTTAAATAAATAAAATAGATATCTTACAATCCTCTCAACTACGAGTCTCGATTCTTTCGAAAGATATTGTCCTTTTTTGCCCTTACGAGCTCTTTTCCATTTCTCATGTCTAGATGGAGGGGATGGAGGGGCCACCTCTCCAGAGCTTGAAGACTCAGCTCTTAGTTGTTGAAATTTTTCTGCCATCATTTGTTCTTCCAATAATGCATACCCTCCCCGAGATAAACTATGAGGGTATACATTTTTAGATTGGATCTCTTGATGAGCTTTCCTTATTTGCTGTAAATTAAGAATAAGTAATCATTAACAAAACAATAATAAGATAATTTATATAAGAAAGCTTATAAAAGTTTACATTGCCCTTACCAAAAATGAATCTTTTCTTCTACTTTCAAAAAATTGTCTCCATGTGTCTTCATCTATAAAAGGATATATATGACATGGATTCTCACGACTCCTATGACCATAAATGAAATCAGATGAGAGGGTTTATTTGAAATCCCTCCATCTCCTAGCAGCCAACGATAAGCATTTCTTCCTGACTCCTCCAGTGTCAGGAATATCAAATGTCATCTGATAAAAAAGAGGTTAAAAATATTATATATACTAGAAACATTTAAAGAAAATTCAAAAAATAGCAAAAGATCTTACCAAAATGGTCTCCCACAGCTGAGAAATTATCACCTTATCCACACTTCTCCAATCGTCATAGAGAATGCTTACTTTTCTCTTAGCCTGAGTTGCTACAAAACCCTTAAAATCTTTAGCATTTGGACCTCTAGGAAGATCATCATCATCAAACTCCACGACTATCCTATCCTCCTTCGTACGGGCAAGTGATAATTTTGGTAAACGTGTGCACCCACGCTTACCAACCTTTGAACTCTTTTTCGTAATAGGAGCATGTGAATGTTCCTCCCCAGATGTATGACCAATATGCTCATCTCCAGAATCATGTGGCTGATCAACTGATTGATCTGTCATTTTCCTTCAAATCAAAAAAACAAACATTAGTTCACAAATATACAAATTCAAATATTCTAATACTACTTAATCAGAAAATAGAAAAGTGTACTAAATTACATAATAGTAAACATTGGTAATATGGTAAGCATGTTAAACAATGATAAACATTGTAAACACAGTCTTTTGTACCCCTCTCTCTTGGATTTTAATGATCACAATCACTCTTATTATGTTCTAACTTGTTTTCAAGTGTTTTTGTTGATAGATAAAAGGTTGCCAAGGAGTTGGCCCAAGAAAGCTGAAAAGTGGACTCACTGAGTCCACCGGTCAGCCGGTGTGAGCTCACCGGCCAGCCGGAGGACCCAGGCAGTAGACTTGCCCACTGCCTGGTGTCACCGGCCGGCCGGTGGCTCACCACCGGCCGATCGGTGCACCAGACAACCTTGCTCTGTCTGGGCCACCGGCCGGCCGGTGCGCCCAGGACTTCTCCTCTTTATGGTTTTTATTGTTTTATCATTTTGGTTTGATACATGTTTTAATAAGTAAAAAATTTACAATATCTAACATTATATGAAAAAACTAAATGTAAACAAGAAATAAACATGTGTTACCTGTAATTTTAGGAATGTACAGTTGGATTGTTTTCCCAAATTCCTTCGTCGAGATCGTTCCTTATGGCACAAACCATGTCTTCAACATACTCATCATTATGTTCTATTAATCTTTCCATGGAAGTAGGGATCTCACATAAATCAGCATCTTCATCAAATTCATCCTCACCAGCATATAGTTTTTTCCCTTGTAAAACAACAGCCCACTGCATATCTGATTGATCTACTACATAGAAAATTTGTTTGGCATGTGTTGCCATTATAAAAGAATCAGCTCTGTCTTCCAATCTATTCAGATTAACAAGTGTCATTCCAAATTCATCGTGTCTGACACTGTTGTTACCGATAAACCATTTACAGTTAAAAACAGGAACTTTAATTTTAAAGTAATCAGCCTCCCATATGTCTTCAATCACTCCATAATATGCACTTGATGCTGAAATTGGGTTTCTGTCCTTAGCACTCGAAAAATGCATTGCTTCTGCAAACACCAATACACCACTATTCTGAACTGCACTTCTGTTGTCCTGAGCTTTCGTATGAAATGTATAGCCATTAATTCCATAAGCAGACCATGTTATCACATTTAAAGATGGACCACCCACTATCCATTTTAATGTCTCTGATACATCTGATCTACCAAGCAAGGTCTTTTTAAACCATGGCAAAAAAGTTTTGTTGTGCTCATTCAAAATCCACATTTCTTTCTTCTTTGGATGACATTGTTTCAACTCATTAATATGCAATGTGATATACGGTTGAACATCAGCTATGTTATTCAAGATGTATGATTCTAACTTCTTCATCTGTTCAGTTGACAGTGATTTGACTTTCAAGCCACGAATCCCCTTTCCCTCATTATTAACCCGTTCATGGCGAGATGGAGGCAAACCTATGTGTTGCGCCGTAGCCAAGTAGCTCGTACAAAACTCTGCTACCTCCTCAGAAATATACTTTTCAATAATGGAGGCTTCAGGTCGATATGGATTTTTAACATATCCCTTTAATATTTTCATATACCTTTCAAAAGGATACATCCAACGAAGATATAAAGGTCCACAAAGCTTTATTTCTCGAACCAGATTAATCATTAAATGCACCATCATATCAAAAAAAGTTGGAGGAAAATACATTTCCAAATGACAAAGTATAAAAATTGCATCCTTTTCCAAAATGTTCAAAGCATTCACATCAATCGCCTTGTTACAAATTGAATTGAAAAAATAAAACAACCTCATTATAGTCTTTCTGACACGGATGGGCAATATTCCACGCAGTGCAACTGGTAGAATTTGTTGCATCATGACGTGACAATCATGTGATTTCATACCTATCAACTTCAAGTCTTTCAATGAGACAAAATTTTTTACATTTGAAGAATAACCTTGAGGCACTTTGATATCATGAAGACACTGACATAAGCTACTTTTCTCCCTCTTCGATAATGTATGACAAGCCGGGGGAAGAAATGTTCATCTTCCTTTAGGAGTGGGAGCTAACTCCAAACGTATTCCCATTGATAGTAGGTCTAACCTTGCATTCAACCCATCTTTTGTCTTTCCTTTAATATCTAGCAATGTTCCGATCAAAGAATCACAGATATTCTTCTCCACGTGCATGACATCAATATTATGTTTGACTTCATGATACCTCCAATATGGTAGCTCAAAAAATATTGACCTTTTCTTCCAAATATGTCTATCATTACCAGATTTCTGTGTCTTTCCCAATGTCACATCAAGGTTTTTCACCCTCTCAAAATACAAATCTGGGGATAAAGGTTTTGGAGCAGTATCAAATTCTTGTGAGCCATTGAATGCCTTTTTTATTCTTCTATAAGGGTGATCCATAGGCAAAAACTTTCGATGACCCATGTACACTATTTTCCTCCCATGATGCAATTGACAATATGACGTCTGTTGTTCGCAAATTGGACATGATTTATGCCCTTTAACACTGTATCCAGACAAATTTCCATATGCTGGGAAGTCATTTATAGTGAATAGAAGCACTGCATGCAGTTGAAAATATTCCATTTTATAAGAATCATACACCCTAATACCATCAGCCCATAACAGTTTCAAATCATCAATCAGCGGTGACAAGTATACATCAATATCATTGTCGGGTTGCTTTGGACCAGAGATCATGATACTCAACATGAAATATTTGCGCTTCATACAAACTTCAGGAGAGAGGTTGTAAATTACCAATAAAACAGGCCATGAACTATGTGTGCTACTGAGGGTTCGGTATGGATTCATTCCATCTGTGCACAAGCCTAGTCTCAGATTTCTAATTTCATTTCCAAATGTAGGGTACTGGGCTTCAATTTTCTTCCATTGTGGACAATCAGCTGGATGACGTATTTTTCCATCACATACCCGCTCATCAGCATGCCATCTTAACCTTTTTGCATCATGTGAATTAGCAAATAAACGTTTGAAACGAGGAATTATAGAAAGATACCAAAATACCTTTGAAGGGAGCTTTGTAATCTCTACATCAGCTTGTGATTTTTCTTTCACCTTATACCGTGATGTCCCACATTTAGGACACTCTTTCAGAAATTCATATTCCTTCCTATATATAATGCAGTCATTCGGACAGACATGTATTTTCTTGTATCCCAATCCCATCGGGCATAATATTTTCTTGGCTTTGTAATGTGAATCTGGAAGATCGTTATCTTTTGGAAGAATGTCTTTCATCAATTGTAGCAGCTCTGTAAAACTTCTGTCACTCCATCCATGTTTCGCCTTCATGTTAATCAATCTTAACACCGCCGACAAAACCGTAAAATCTGTACAACTAGGATATAATGGTTTTTCGGCATCACCATATAGACGTGCAACTGTCGGTTCTATCTCAATTTGTTCTGCTACAATATCGCGAATCATTTTTTCAATTCCATCGGAGTTACCATCTTGCGATTCATTATCATCAGTGACATTCTGTCCAGTTTTGCCATGCCAAATCCAAGGGTTGTAACTCGGATTGAAACCATGACAAATCAGATGATCTTTTATCTCTCTACTTTTCAACTTCTTCATATTCAGACATTTCAGGCATGGACAGAAAAAATGTCACTACTTGGAACATTTCGTTTTGCAAATTCCAAAAAGGCATCAACACCTTCCTCATATTCATTGCTCATTCGATGTGCCGTAATCCAACTTTGACTCATTATTACCTATAACAAATAGAAAAAATATATATATTTTTTAGATAAGACAAATATATGTTTATATGAAAAAAATCATAATTTGAATGTAAACAATTTTGAAATATAAAACAAATCGATGTGTATTTAAAAAAATATGCTTGAATATTATTTTTTAAACAAAATATAATAAGATATAACACCCCCCCTGGACACCCCCCGACCCCTCTGGACAGCCCCCCGCCCCTCCTGGACACCACCCCCCACCCCCTACCCCCTTGGACACCCCCTGGACATCCCCCAACCCTCTGGACAGCCCCCCCACCCACCCGGACAACCCCAAATACCCTCTAGAGAGGCCGCCACCCACTTGGAAAACCCCCCACATCCATCCACCCCCTTGGACACCCCCCTTGGACACCCCACCGACCCCTCTGGACAGGCCGCCACCCCCTTGGACAGCCCCCCACACCCACCCATCCCCTTGGACACCACCCTGGACACCCCCCGACCCCTCTGGACAGCCCCCGACCCCTCTAGAAAGCACCCCCACCCCTCCTGGACACAACCCCCCACCCCCGACCTGCTTGGACACCCCCATGGACACCCCCCAACCCTATGGACAGCCCCCACCCCTCCTAAACACCACCCCCACCCCTACCCCCTTGGACACCCCCCTGGACACCCCCCAACACCCACCCACACCCTTGGACAGCCCCCCACACCCACCCACCCCCTTCTAAACCCCCCATGGACACCCCGACCCCTCTGGACAGCCCCCCACCCCTCCTGGACACCACCCCCCACCCCCTACCCCCTGGACATCCCCCAACCCTATGGACAGCCCCCCCACCAGCCCGGACAACCCCAAATACCCTCTGGAGAGGCCGCCACCCACTTGGACAGCCCCCCACACCCATCCACCCCCTTGGACACCCCCCTGGACACCCCACCGACCCCTCTGGACAGGCCGCCACCCCCTTGGACAGCCCCCCACACCCACCCATCCCCTTGGACACCACCCTGGACACCCCCCGACCCCTCTGAACAGCCCCCGACCCCTCTAGAAAGCACCCCCACCCCTCCTGGACACAACCCCCCACCCCCGACCTGCTTGGACACCCCCCTGGACACCCCCAACCCTCTGGACAACCCCCCACCCCTCCTAAACACCACCCCCACCCCCTACCCCCTTGGACACCCCCATGGACACCCCCAACACCCACCCACACCCTTGGACAGCCCCCCACCCCCACCCACCCCCTTGTAAACCCCCCTGGACACCCCCCGACCCCTCTAGACAGCCCCCCGCCCCTCCTGGACACCACCCCCCACCCCTACCCCCTTGGACACCCCCCTGGACATCCCCCAACCCTCTGGACAACCCCCCACCCACCCGGACAACCCAAAATACCCTCTAGAGAGGCCGCCACCCACTTGGACAGCCCCCCACACCCATCCAACCCCTTGGACACCCCCCCTGGACACCCCACCGACCCCTCTGGACAGGCCGCCACCCCCTTGGACAGCCCCCCACACCCACCCATCCCCTTGGACACCACCCTGGACACCCCCCGACCCCTCTGGACAGCCCCCGACCCCTCTAGAAAGAACCCCCACCCCTCCTGGACACAACCCCCACCCCCGACCTGCTTGGACACCCCCCCTGGACACCCCCAACCCTCTGGACAGCCCCCCCACCCCTCCTAAACACCACCCCCACCCCCTACCCCCTTGGACACCCCCCTGGACACCCCCCAACACCCACCCACACCCTTGGACAGCCCCCACACCCACCCACCCCCTTGTAAACCCCCCTGGACACCCCCCGACCACTCTGGACAGCCCCCCACCCCTCCTGGACACTACCCCCCCACACCCTACCCCCTTGGACACCCCCCTGGACACCCCCCAACCCTCTTGATAGCCCTCCCACCCCCCTGGAGTCACTGAAAATTTACCATAACAAGAAGTTGGGCCATTCAAAAAATGTTTTTAGGTGTGGAGGAAGAACTGAGTTTCAATAGATAGAGAAGGAACTCCACATTAGGTTGTCTATTCCAGGTGTGGATTTGAAGGAGTTAATGTTTGTTCAGTGACCCAAGAGATTGAATCAGAAATTCAGATGTTGTTCCATTTTCTCATGATGAGGATGAATAATTGGTGGGGTTTGACTTTTAAATGGAGAGCTTAGCAGACCATCATATTTTCTATAGATCAGTAAAGGATGTTAGCATCGAACATAAGGCTTAAGGGATGCTTTCAGATCCAAATATGTATGTTGATGGATGCAATGGATCTAGTAGAGGTTCTAGAAAGAATGGTGGTTTTATTTGTTTAGGATAAGTAGTGAAGAAAAAACTAGTTAATTTTTTACTTGCTGAAAAGAGGCTATCTAAAATTTTTAACATGCCGAGGGGAAATCTGGTGAGTCATCCTCGTGAAACATTGTTTGCAGGGGGTGAAAATGGTGATGTGGTCCCAAATCCATGCACCTATGTCATGGTTGTGTGTGAATAAAGTAGTAACAACTGTAAAAGGGCAACCCATCCAAATGGACACGCCCCAACCCTCTCGGGGATTTATAGAAAACGATGAAAAATTAGTGAAATCATAAAATTAGTCAATATTACAAGTCGAACTAATAGATCTAGGGATGATAAATAAGATTATGGTGCCAAAACGAGTTAAAAGGGTTCGCAATCGAAGAATCTTAGCTAGTTTCAACAAAAAAAGCACAACACAAATATATATACTATCCGCGAAAAAAAACGAACGAGTGGGAGGATTACCTGAGTGCTGCGAGTTTAGATGATTGATCCGAGGAGATTAAATATGATAAATGATGATCGCAAAATGAATCTAAACCAACGAAATGGACGAGCCGATTCGGGTTTACGCGCGAGAGAGACGAGTCGCGACTGTCGAAGGTAAACTCGCGAATGACAATCCACGGGTCTGGGTAAAATTTTAAATGAGTTATCACATCGGTTACTCAATAACCGACGTTATAATTTTTTTAAAAACATTTATAACGTCGGTTATTCAATAACCGACGTAAAAACGTTTCTCCGATTGTTTTTTTACGTCGGTTATTTTATAACCGATGTTATAAAGGCCTCAAAATCTGCGTTTTTTTACGTCGGTTATTCCATAACCGACTTCAAAAACATCTGCGGATTCTTTTTTTACGTCGGTTATTTTATAACCGACGTAAAAAGGCCTTCAAAAACCGCGTTTTTTACGTCGGTTATTGAATAACCGACGTAATAACTTGTACATATGTCGATTTGTTACGTCGGTTATAGAATAACCGACGTAACAAACGAAGCCGCGCGATTAATAACGTCGGTTATAAAAATAACCGACGTTAAAGGTGTACTAAACACAGGTTTTTACGTCGGTTATTAAATAACCGACGTAAAAACCCTCGTTTTACATATTATGACATCGGTTTTATATAACCGACGTAAAAAATTGTGACGTAAAAAACGTTTTCCGCACTAGTGAGAAATGTTTTCCAGATAGCATCGTTTAACCCTAACCCAAAAGAGAGGCACTCCAAGATAATTGAAAGGAATAATACCCCTCTTGACACCAAGATTCAAGGAAACTCTATTTTTCTTCTAGGTATTAAGTCCTCCACCAAACATAAACGAGGACTTCCCCCAGTTAATGACCTGTCCAGCAACCTCTTAATAATGTGAAAAAATGCCTTTTATAGAAGAGATGGTTCCTTTATCAGCTTTCCCAAAAAGAAAAATGTCGTCAGCATATAGAAGTTGTGAGGGAGCAAAAAGCCGTCCTACTTTGATCCTCTGATACCATCCAAAGTTTGCAAGATCTGCAAGTCACCATCTTAAGTAGTCTACAAAAGAAAAAAGCAGCCCAGATAGAGGGTCACCTTTCCTGACCCCTCTTGAGAATTGGAAGAAGCCCCTAGGGGATCCATTAATGAGAATTGAAATTCTGGCACTGGAAAGAATGGATCCAATCAGATCAACAACTCTTTGTGAGAACCCATGCATTTTAAGAATGGTAAAAAGAAAGTTCCATCGAAGAGTGTCAAAAGCTTTGGATACATCAATCTTCAGAGCCATGTTACCATCCTTTTCCCATCTTTTCATGGAATTGAAACACTCAGAAGCAGTGAAAAGACAATTCTAAATATTCCAACCTGGAACAAAACCATATTGATTTTTCGAAATGAGGTCATTTGCAAGACATCCCAATCGATATGTCATGATCTTACTAATCATCTTTGGTAAGTTTTTACCAATAGAAACAGGTCTGAAATCCTTGATATCAATGGAATTCTCTTTCTTCGGAATCAAAGAAACAAAATTTGAATTCATACCAAACGGCATGTAAGATGATCTGAAAAATTCAGTTATAGCATTTGCTACCTCAACATGTATAATTTCCCAGTAGAACATGAAAAATTTATTCGTGAAACCATCTGGGCCTGCCACACTGTCAATGTTTAATGAGAATAAGGCATCATGTATCTCTTTTGCCGTGGGAATGTCAGCAAGATTTTTGTTTTGATCATCTTGAGTTGATGGATCAAAACAATGAATAATTCTATCAGAGTAGTCCTCATCATGATCTGAATAGAGCTTCTCAAAGTAACTTATAGCAACATTTGCAATATCATTTTCAGATGTAAATATGTTATCCTCAATACTCAAGGCTTGAAGTATTCTCTTGACCCTTTTCTACCTATTCATAAAATTAAACAGCCGTGAATTCCTATCCCCATCTTTCAACCATCTAATATTGAACTGATTTCGTGCCAAATTTTCCTTCAAATCCAAAAGTTTATCCATATTTGATGCAGCCTGAATCTCATCTTGTACTGGAAAATCCTGATGTATATTATTTTTTCTGACAATTTGATAGAGCAATTTCAGTCTCTTTGATGTCACTGTCAATGGATGCAAATGATTCTTTACTCCACTTTTCCAGCCTTTCTTTGACCATTTTTAATTTTCAACAAAGAATATGAGAGGGGATTCCCATGCAGTCAGTTTTCCAAGCCTCCAGAACAACTTTTCTACAACCCAGAATAACAAGCCAAGCATTATTGAACTTAAAGGGGAGGGGAACTTCCCTTGCAGAGCAGAAACAAAGCTCAATAAGAAGAGGATTATGATCAGAATTTAATATCAGAAGATTTCTCCCCGAAACATCGATTACAACATTCCTATCATCAACTTGAACAAAAAATCTGTCCAATTTGCTTTCTTGACTCCCATTAATAGTGAAACGACTCCATGAGAAATCATCTCCAGTAATGGATACCTCAGAGAGGCTGCACTTATCAATATAAGAAGAAAAGTCAGCAGCTGCGACACGACAAAAGGCATCACCAGTTTTTTCATCAGGCTTCAAGACAGTATTGAAATCACCAAGTAAGACCCAACTATTTGACATACTTTCCAAAATATCAATTAGATTTCTCCACAAGGCACATATTCTAGTGTATAGATTAAAATCATACACAAATGTCACAGAAACTGGGGTAGCACCAGAACAACATGTGAGGGTAATCGATTGCAGATCATTTCTTATCGAATTAATGGAGACACTGTCGTGCTTGAGCACCCTTATGGTTTCATAGATGCTATCAATTTGGTTATTTGCAACAAAGGAGTAGCCCAGAGTCCCGCACTTGAAAGACTTCCAGTTTTCAAACTTCATCCTTGGTTTAGCAACACCAATTAATAAAGGTCTGTTGGTCATAATAAAATGCCTAAGGGATCTGACCGTGGGAGGATTCCCAATCCCTTGACAATTCCAATACATAATCTTCATTTTTTTGATCTGAGCCTAGTGCTAGGCCCATCATTTCACTACACCATATCTATATCAGGGGAGACAAAATAACTGTCAATAGAAATGCCAGACATTTGGCCATCTGATGCAGGATCATCTTCCTCTCCAATGGGCTCATCACTGGTGAGCAAGGAGAACCTGTTTCCATATTCAATTGGGGCAGCAAGAAGACTGGCAGGAAGAACCCTTTTTGCAACCTTCTCCACTTGTAAAAACCCAGGAGTCTCAATTGATTTGACATCAGCAGTGTTAACACTGGAGTGACCTGCATCAATCATCTTAGGAAACTGCTTCCCAGAGTCTGACATAGTGCCCATAGGAGTTGTACCCAAATCCTGCAGTATATCATCATCAGTGTTTGTAGTCAAAACCTGAATAGGGGCTTGTAACAGATCATTCTCCAGGGAAACATGATCTGTACCCAATTCCTGCACTGTATCATCATCCATGTTTGTAATCGGGACCTGGATAGGGGCTGAGACCAGCTCACTCACTAGAGCAGCAGGCTCAACAGGCTTCTCCCCTACATTGATCTCCCGAGATGCATTAGCAGTCCCTCCATTGACTGAATTCCCATTATTTTCCCCAACCCCAGTGTCAAGGACATTGTGGATTTCCTTAGAGCAAGAAGGCTCAGAGATATTAGGATCTGTCTTCTTGCCCTTACCTCATCTACAATTCTCTTCATCATGACCTCAGATCTTACAGAGGTTGCATACTTTATTCCTGTTGCAGTACGAGGAAACATGTCCAAAAAAATGAAAATTCAAGTAAAACTTGGGCTTTCTTTCATATAGAATTCTGAGGGTGAGCCTTTCATCCTTTGTAGTTAGCACCACCTCCTCCACTAGCGTAGAAGACATATCCACTTCCACAAGGATTCTAGCATAGTGACCAGATGTGGGGTTTTCAGTCTAACTATCCAGCCTAATTGGATTCCCAACTGATGAGGCAATGTACCAAAGGATTTGAGGATGCCAATACATCCAATTAAGATTGAAAATACGTATCCATGTTTGTGAAAAAAGTGTTCTTAACAGAATTGGGATCAACATTCCTATCCCATTCATGAATCCGTAGGAAACCAGGTTTAATGGATACAGAACCAAAACTCCAAGCACGTCGTTTACACCCATCAGAGGGAAAGATAATCTGATAGAACCAACAACCCATCGCCATCATCTTCCATTCATAAACTCCCCAGATCTCAGCAATCCTAGCAGTAAGATCATTGAACTTCCATGGCTTCACCCCCTTCGGTATGACGACCCGAGCAATAATTGAGAATTTACACATTTTTATTCTTTCTTCAACAACATTTTGATTCTCCAAGACATGCACAATTCTCCCTTTTTGAATAATTCTTCTAGTAGAGTCCGATTCACATTCAAGGAAGGATGCACTCCCCGTACTTTTGATAGCATCCACGAAGCTCTTTTTAGGTCCATCATTCTGATGATTCTCAGAGGGATTTTTAGCACAGCGACTAAAGAGCTCCTTGTGGCCAAAGCAATCATTTGCCACATTCTGTTGACCTGTGTCATCAATTGGCGAGTCCGAATCATCCAGTTTAGGGTTCACATCCTTCTCCCTTCCATTCTCCATCATTCTTAATGGTAATATCATTATTGTCATTATAGAACGTGTTCACTCTATAATCTATAGTTTTAACAAAGTTCCACTCCCTTGGCTATCATAGTGGACATAGTCCATTACTAATTTTTTCTCTCTCTATTATAGTCATATTTATCTCATGAGAAATAAATATTTACCAAATGATTTGGTGGGATATATGATTATGTACCCACACTCACATATTGAAAATAATATATATTTGTACAAAAAGATGATAAATCTTTCATAAATAATAACCCATGGAAATGATATGTGTTATATATTCTTTTGATCATAGTATAACATGTGAAAAAGAAATAGGTTTCATAATTATTAAATCAATTCATCATAACATAGTCAATGGAAAATGAATGAGTTTTTTGAATTTTTTTTATCAAAATCATAATGAAATTGGAAAATTGTTATTTAATTTATCATTGGATTATTTAATCGATAAAAAATATGTAACATAAATGTATTTCATCCTATATAAAAATGAATTTAAAAAGATCACAGAGATCGTTTATTGAAGAAAATATTCCATTTATTTTTGAAATCAGTTATTTTAAATATATTAAAATAAATATATGATTAAAAAAACATTCATAAAAAATTTAAATAATATAATTAAATTATAAAATAACTGGGTGGTATTGAAAATAATTTTTTGTTTGTTAGTTTTGTGTACAAAAAAACACTGATTCTATTCACAATTTTAGTTAAAAGTCCACAATACTATGTTTAGAAAATTAAAAGAAGAATACTATATTTAAAATAAATAAAAATACGAGTAAAAAATAATTTATAAGATCAATTTATAATAGTAAAAACAATCGTGATTTTTTTTTTGAATAACATGGTTTTAGAACGAAAATTGTTTTTGAATGAAGAGATAAATAGAGTCAAATTTCCCTAAAAAAATTATTTTTGAATCATTAGTCTATGAAGAGATAAAAATTAAATGAATCCATATAATTTAAAAAAATAACCTTAAGAGAAGAAAATTAATGCTTTTCCTGAGGGATATATCATAAAATTTTATTCATCAGAAGCATAATAAAAAACGCTCTAGAAAAACAATGATTTTTCCCTAAAAATCTTATGACTATGGTTAAATTTTAATAATAAAACAAATTATTGAAATAAACACAAATGGATTTATATATATATATATCACATAAATTTATGGATAAAAATCATAAATTTAATTCATTTTCTACATTTACCCCACCCAATGAAACAAGTGGTGAATATGGCATGTGTCCCATAAAAATAAAAGTGAGACGAACATCTTTAATCTCAATTCTTGAAGTTTTTCATGCATATTAAAACCAATTTTATAATAAATATATGATAATTATAAAAATATTCTAGAAATATAATCACATTTTTCATATAATTTTTTATTTACTTATAAAATTTTATCAAAATTTTATTACCAAATCATTTTTAAAATAACTCTTCAGGGTGACAACTTCATCATTTTTCAAGTATGTTTTATTTTAAGTGATTTAGTCCTTGTAAATTTATTATAATTACATAATATTAATAATTTTACCAAGATATATAAAAAATATATATTAATTTTAAACATATTTATATCAATCCATAAAATTTATAGTTATAAAAATGAATTTCACCATTCATGGAGATGATAAGCCGTATAGATGCATGTGCGCTATTCCCATTTTCACGTTGGATAGAATGAAAAAAAGTAAATTTAAATGAAACATTTTAGAACCATTTTTATACCATATATAGAATATATATTAATTAAATATATATTTATTACCATTCATTTATAAGTAAACTGAAAAACCTATCACATTGCTTTATAGAGACCGTAGTCCACAAATAAACATGGGCGACATTATTATTTTCCAAAGGATTGGATGGTAAGAAGTTATATGTGATATAATAGTTAAATAAGTATAATTATGTCATAAAAATATTATATATAATTTCAATCAATAATTATATCCTTCTCTAGGAGGTGGTGATGAAAATGAATTGTAACGGTTCACAAGGTGGTAGTACTCCATAAAAATGATATACAATTTAATTTACCATTTGATAGAAGATAATATGAATATAGGTTATTACATTAACATTATTAAATTAATGTATATAAAATATAAATATTTTATCATATAATCATATTTTAGGAGGATCTGATAGAGGTGGAAGAAGAAACAAAACAAAAAAACTCAGTTAAGAATGATACCTTTTCACCAAAAACCTCTTTGTGATTGCACATAAAGACTTTATAGGATGATTTCACAATAAAACTAATTTATATATGATTTTGGAGGTAATTAAGTATGTTATTTGGATGGGTATTTTTTGAAACAAATGGATTATTATTTTTGAAGAGGATAAATGATAGGGTACCCATTTGTATGTGGGGGATATGACACACTCAAAATATTTGAAAAGAATAAAATACATCCAGGATTTACACTTTCCAAAAGGATCCAAAATTAATTATTATCAATAATTAAATTTGATGAGGCATAAATATTTCCATAAAATAATAATTTCATAAGTTCTTATGTCCTTATGACTATTATCATTTTAGTTTATCCCATGGTAAACCCGTTTTAACATTAACATTAATATTTTTTCTTTCTATTTTTAATATTTTTTATGAAACAAAACATGAAATTATTAAATAATATTAATTATTAAGATTCAAAATATTGGAACCATTTTTTAAAAATAATTCATGGATGTTTCAGAATTTAATTTAATGTTAACCCCATAGATGAGATAAAAAAACAGTTTTGTAATGAAAAAGTTAACATATGTATAAAATGTTTTTATATAAAAAATGAAAATTAAATTGAATATAATCAACTAAATTGAAATAATAAAAATAAATTTCTTCTAAATTTTCATTTAAAAACATACTAAATCAAAACTGAACATTTTAAATGATTTAAATGATAACCCAGTTTTTTTAAAAATCAATATTATTCACTATTAATCAAAAAATTTATCATTTCAAAAAATTATAAAAAAATAATTCTACAATAATATTGAAATTAATAATTGAAAAATTATATTCATTTGTTAGAATATTGTTTTCTAAAATGGGAAGAAATATTTTTATTTTTGATATCAAAAATAAATAATAAACATTTTATGAGAATACAGGTTATTTATATGGGTAAAAATACATTAGTAAAAGTTAAGTAACTAATCATAAATATATATTTTTTAACTAAGAAATTAATAAATAATTTTGAAAATATATTTATTCTTATTAATATCACTATGTTTAATATCTATGGTATAACATTCAAAATTATATAAATAGTACACTACATTTTGTTAAAAATCAGTGGTGTGTGAAACAGAAGCTATTGATGAAATTAAATTTTATTGAAAAATATATATTTGGAATATATGGGTGTTAACTTATAGAAACATGAAAATTAATTTATATATCAAGATCATATAACTTTGACTCAAACAAATTGGTTGTACTTCCTCTCATTATATCCTTTGGTTCCCATGTAACTTTAAAAAATTGGTGGTTTCGACATTAAATCCTAACCGAGTGAGTGGTATTATTTAAAGTAATATCTACATATGATATAGAATCACCATAAATTGTTCCTAATTTAATTATAATACACAATTTTTAAAAACTTTTATTTTAATAAATTTTAATAATCAGGTGTATACTTCCATAAGATAGATACATGGAACACATAATTGACTTGAGATAGGTTCGGTGGATGTACCAAATGTTGAGATGCCATCCCAGATCAATAAAGAATATATATGGTAAAAACTACTATATATTAATATTAAATAATTTCCAAATCTCATTAACTTTTTCCAAGGAAAAATTAATCAAAAAACCTTATCTCCATCTTCATATTTCATATCATTCTGAAAATATTTAGTGTATCTTTTTTGAAAACTTTGAGATTTTTTGATGTGCTGTTGAATGGTTTGAAATTATTATTCATTAGCTATGTTATATCAATTTCCAATAAATCTATTTTTATTTATTCATACCATTATGTTTTAGTTTAAAAATTCTTTCCAAAGAGGGATTCAAATGGATCCATCTCAATGATGAAGTGAAAGCTATTATTGCAAGAAAAATCGACTTGATGAAGGTGTTGATCCCAAACACCATTGAAATACATAGAAAAATATATTAGAATATCATATAGGGTTTTAATGGTTATCTTGGGATGACCATCTATCTTAGGATGATACACAGTGTTGAAACTCAAGTATTTATGAAGAAAATTCTAATGGGTTCACTGGAAATATGAGTTAAACCTCTAATATCAATAAAATACATTAGAATATGGTATTCCATGCAAAAATACCACTTGATTTATGTATATTATTGAAAACTGGTCAAAAGATAAATCATATATAATTGTAATAAAGTTTGAAAACATTGTATATAGATTTAATAAATCTCATATAGCATTTTTTATTTATAATTTTTGGGGAGTCTAATGAAAAAATCCATGGTAATGGGTGGGCATTTCTATTATGTTATTTGTAATCGTATTAGAAACCCTAATAATTTTGTTTCTCAGCCTTAAATACTAACATAACAATCTCCATGGTAAAAACTCTAAAATCATTCTCTTCATACCATCCCATAATAAATACTCTTTCATATCTCCATACATATTTGTAATTCCCAGAAGAATAGATAATAAAGAACTACAAGCCTCCAATAACAACACCTTCATCAAATATGGAATGGATATAACACATTCATAGTGAAATAACCTATAATTACTTATAAATAAAGTTTATATCAGGAACATTTTTCATCTTATTTGGATGCTCTACATCTTCCTTCTAATCATATTTATTAATCACATAAATAGATGGTTGGAAAATTATTTCAGAAAGATAATATTCCTCCCCATCCTTTTTGTTTTCAAGATCCATCCTTTAGATATCCATAAATAATGGATCTTTTGTGAACCTTATCATATAAAATCTTTCCTAATCCATTTGAATCAAAGAATCATCCACCATGTTTGCTTCCCCAGGGTGGTAATGTATTGAACAATAATAATTATTAATCAATTCTAGTTATCTTTTCTAGTTCATATTCAACCCCATCTACATGATTATTTACTTAAAAACATTATCATCAGTTTATATATCACACCATTCTTTATAAATATATTTCACCCATGTATTTAATGTAAAAATAACTTAATTTAACTCTAAATCATAATATGAGTAATTTTTCTTGTGAACCATTATTTTTTGATGTGGCAGATGTTATCCCCATATCATAAAGCTTGATAACACATCCCAATCAATTCTTTGATGCATAAATTCAAATAAAAAACCCTTCTCCCATGTTGGGTAATGTATATAAAGGTTCAATTACTAGGATTATCTTATGTTCCATGAAATTCTCTTCACATTCCTTAGTCAAGGAAAATGTGGATCCTTTATAAGATAACATGGTGAATGGAATAGAAATTCCTATGATTTATGAACAAACCATAAAAAAATATCTAGTTGAAGAAAGGAAAAATTATATATCAGTCATTGTGTTTGTTTTGTAAAAACATCCAATAACTTCCATATTTAATAGATCTATAAATATTCTCTATCATGACATTATATAACCCCAAAAAAACCCTTTGAATACAAAATTAACATTTTATAAATATCAGATACATTTTTTCATTCCTTTGGTTCATCAGTACAAATCACATGTTATCTTAATGATCTTCCTTAATCTATGAATATATAATTATTTATTCTATATGATCTACCAAAAAATGATCAAGTTAATATTTAAAGAAATTATTTATAAAATCCAGGAAGATTGTAGTGGAAATGGGAATACCTAATGCAATTACTATATATTTTTAGTGCTCATACCTTTTATGGAATGATGTTGTGGGTATGTCCCCATTGTTAACCCTAAAATATTGATATTCAGGATGAATATCCATATTGAAATTTTTTGATCATTGCAAAATTTATCAAATTACCCATCAATATGGGGTAGTGGATACTAACTTTTGATATTGATATTGTTAAAAAACAAACATTCACACCACATGGTAACACACATGGAAGAATGAATCCCTTTTCCCTATTTTCATGATTTTTTTCATTAATTACCATAAATCCATGAGGAAATTTAATAGGGAATCATTTAAATAGTTGTGGTTCCATATATGAATTTTATTATGACCCCATCATTATGATTCAGTAGAATACTAGGTAACACATTAGAAATGACATCAAAAATCTCCTAAAAAGGAGTATATAATCAATTTTGAGTCTCTTCCTAACATTAAGAGATAAAAAACCCCTTTTAAAGGGAATCATGACCCATAAATTGGATGTGATTTCCATCAAAATTTCATATTTATCTTCCCACTGATAAATGATACTATGTTTATCTGAAATATAAAATTCAACTTCGTATATTTATAATTTTACGTGGGATTTATAAGTAGAAATAAAATCCATGCCTAACGTAATGTCAAATTCAACAATATAGAGACCGATATGTTTTTCAAGAAACACATTATCATAAAATTAAATAGAAGGAGATTCATTGATGTGTGATTATTTCATCGTAATATTAGGGGTTTTCATTTCTAATTAAACATGTAATATTTGGGGTGGCATTTACATACCTTTATAAAATTCTTCAGATATAATTGAGTGGGTATATTTAGAGTGAAATAAGACATTATAAGTTCTATAGTATATGGTATGTGTACCATTATCTATATCATTATTGTAAACCTTATTAAAAATAGTGACAACATTTTATTTTCAATTATATCTCCACTTAAGGGTATTCTAACATCGATCATCGTCATTATAATTTTGATTTAGTAACTGGTGAGAATAATTCCCATATTCCTTGAAATTTAAAAACTATAGTGTGGGTGGTGAAATCTATCAAACATTCACTCTATTAGAGTCATTATCTAACTTCTTCCTATAACATCAATATTCAATTGACCGATGGTGTTATTTTACACACATAAGAAATTTTATAGTCCCCATAAGAAAATATTCTACACAATTCCTTCTACACATTATGTGAGAAGGAATGATCATCTTATTCCCTCAATGGTTGTTATTGTTTCCATTGATTTAAATCTTCCTTTTCTTATCAAAACCATGATATTGATGGTTAAAACCTATTAACATTTCACCCTTGATAGAATATCAAATTATTTATTCAAAATCTACTAAGTTACCATATGGATAAATCACTTCATAGACATGGTTTAAAGCCACTGATGAATCAATCAACACTAATTTTAGGTTTGATGATAATACTAGATGTTTCCCTAAGAAGACATCTCAAAATTTACTTCTATGTACCAGTGGATTCACAAGCCATATAATTTTTCTCAAGGATTTACTTCCCTATATTCATATGATTAATAGAAGGAATATAAATATTAAAAAATTAGTTCTTAAAATAAACCCATTCCATGGATAATATATCATTATTTTCATTATATTCTTGATAAGGGTACACCATTGAAATTATTCACCTTTCTGATGATTGAAAGAAAAAAATTAATTTTTCATGATTTGAACACTTGAGAATAAAAAATATATTTTCACTAGAATATAACCATTACTCTAAAATTAGTTTATTAGTTTAACCACCAATATAAGGTGGATATTTACTCATAATTGATTTATAATAACATTTTATAGTTTTTTCTCATTTATAAGTTCATCAAGAATCATATATTGACAATTGTCTGTGAGAATAAAAATGAAAATTTTCATTCCAACTACCAAAAACATTGAATTATCATGAGGAAAATAATTTAATTTTCCATCACATTAATAATTAATACATATACTATGGATAGAAACCAATGTGTACAAAAAAACCATAGCCTGAGCAATAATAATCGTAGTGGGGGACTTTATAATCCAGAAACATTATTTATAGGATTTATAAAATCCTAAAACATATTTTAAATATATGACACCTTAGGATAAACCAAGGTCATTCATTTTTATAATATAATAAAATCCTCTATGATGGTTCTTAAATATATTGAGAATTTCCAAAAAAAATCACCATAGAGTATCAAATCTGGTTTACAGAATGGACCATTTTCGTACACCATATAAAGATCGAGTCAAATCCCAATACACCATTTTCTGAGTTATTACCACTATATAGAACTATTCCACATCCATATCCCCTTATAGTATATGGATATGGATGTAATTTCATGTTATCCACTAACTCTATTATTCACCAAAATTCATTGATATTTTTTTATACTTGGAATTATCATTATGGTTCTCCATAATGCTTTCTCATACTAGTTTCCAAAGGTTAAAAAAACATTTCTCTAATAAAAACTAAAATGAACCAAAATTATAATACATAGATATTACATATTATCAGATTAATATTAATTATATAACAAAACGATCAACATAAGAATCATTTAGGTTTACTTTCTTTAGAATCATGGAAACATAACCAACTAGTTCATAAGTTAACCAAACCTTAGCACATAATATTCTACATTATAGGAACAGTTCTTAGACATATAAATCATAAAACCTATATTCATAACCCAGGGAAAGGAATAATAAAAGTGTGATACCATATGATCAGTAACAGTAAACAAGGGAGACATAAATTACCACATAAGTATAAAATGAACATAAGATTATGAGAACCTGATCAAAACATTTTAAATCCATACCCTATATAACATTGATCATAATCGCGAGTCATGTCATAAAGATTAATATTTCATAATACATGAATCATATTTTAATCAGAGAACATGATCCATGGGACAATAACATTGGAATAAAACATAAAAATTGGAAATATGCATAGGTGTTGAAAATAATTTCTGTAGTAGTAAAGGATCACTTCCAATACTATCGTAGTGTATTGGGTTCACTACTCAAACAATCATATTAGTTATTTTAAACTCCAAAGATTATTATAGTTGATATAGATTCTAACTAAACTAGGTTCACTCCCCAATCCATTCCCATTTATCACATTAGATATCAGTAATTACCCAGTACATTAGAGGGAAGTATAATATCGATCCCACCAATTACATATTGAATATTGTCCTAGAATATACCACAAGATCATAAATCATTCATCATATAAAAAGATAAGGAAAGTAAGTTGGTTTTTTTATCATTTCAACATCACATAACCCATGAAAAAGAAACGGAAATTATAATTACCATATCAATTAATCATAACATAACCCATGGAAAACGAAATTTTTTAACAAATAACATTTCATAATAATAATAAAACTTTTCATGAATAAATAGGGATGTAATATTTGGCTGATATCCATAGTTAGGATTATGTTACATCAATGTATGTCATCATTGATGGAATATTATTTTAAAATATTATTTAAAGTATTAAATGAAGAAAATATCCTTTTATCTTTATAATCATTATTTTAAAAGTAATTAATTTCCTATATATCATGGAATACACTTTCATTGAAAATAATATTAAAAAACAATAATGTAAGTATAAAATAATTTAGCGGTAATGTTATTAGAAAATTCCATTAATGATTCATATGGTAAACAAATATTCCTTTCACATTCTTGGTAAAAAATTAAATGAAACTAATTTAGAAAATGAAAAAAATATTACCATTGAACCATTTTCTAAAATGAAAAATATTTGTAAAATTTTATTTGAAAATTAATTATATAATAGTAAAAAAATTCCTAAAAACATTTCTTCAAATAAATCAATATGGAATAAAAATTAATATTGATCGAAGAGAGACATAATGTCGGGTTTCCTTAAAAAATATAATTTGAACTCTTGAGTACATAAAGCGAGTAAAACAAAAGGAAAAAAATGTAATTTTAAAAAAATATTTGAGAGAAAAATTCATCAGTTTCATGAGAAATATATCATGAAATTTCTCAATCTAAAGCATATTCATAGATAGTCCCCATAAAAAATGATATTGTATCATAAAACACTTACCACATTAGAAAATAATTAATTATACACCCCATGAAGGTAATAAAAATATTTATTTATGTATATCTAGTCATTTTCATGATAATAAACATAAAATTACTTCATGATCTGAATATACACCACCGAAGAGAAATAAGTGGTGAATGAGGCATGGGTCCCATGTAAATAAAAGTGGGATGAAAATATATTACCTCATGTATGGAAATTATTTTTACACATTTGAAACAAATTAATAATAATTATAGTATTATTATACATATGTTTATTAACCATTATCATATGTATCATTTCATATAATATATACTTATATGATTTTATCATTCGTTTAATAATAATTCATTGTTAAAATAAATTTTCTTGGTGATAAATATTTCATTTTTAATATAAGTTTGGGTTCATTAGTTTTTGTAATTTTACTTTCATAATGTTTTCTTTACCTCCATAATGTTCATAATTTCATAAATATAATAATATATATATATATATTATATTCTTATTTAGATTCATATATAAAATTTATAGATCTGGAAGTAAATTACACCATTCATGGAGACAATATTTCGTCCACACACATGAATGATTTTTACATTTTCTCCATAGATGTAAAGAAAGAACGATAAATATTAATTCACCTTTACATGGTCATTTTTAAATTATATATATAATATATATCCACTAAATATATCATTATTACTTTCCATGTAAAAATATAATGAATAACGTATCACATCGCTTCATGGTGGTGGTAGTCAACATGTATGCACAATCAATGATATTTTTCCAATAGATTTGAAGGTAGGAAGTTAAATGTGGTATTATAATTCTATAATTATAGTTATTTCATAAATAACATATGTATACTTTAAATCCATCATTATATCCACCCTTGATATGTTGTGTTGAAATAAAAATTGATCGGATGGTCAGGATGTTGTCCTCCAAACACCCAATCGAAAGATTCATATCTAATTTTATAGATGATGATATGGATTTAGGTTGGTAAATTAACATAATAATATATTAGTATAGGTAACATATAAAATATATTATATCATAATATTTTAATATTATTTTATGGAGGTGGGAGAAGAAATAATAAACGTTCTGTTGATAATGATACATATTCTTCATACACTACTGGAAATCGGATCTTTCCCAACACTTCTATACCAACGGTTTGAAAAAACCGTTGGTATAGGCACCCTTTCCCAACGGTTCTCCTAAACCGTTGGGAAAGGGAGCTCAAAACACCCCTTTCCCAACGGTTCTCCCAAACCGTTGGGAAACGGTGCCCCAAAATCCAACATACACCCCCAAGGAAAATATGCACCTATCCCAACAGTTTTGCGAACCGTTGGGATAGGTTGTTCGATTTTTTTCCCAGGTCTACTGCCCGAGAACATTATATAAATCTAAATTTTAAATAATTATTATAATACATATATATATTTATGAAATTATGTTTAAAAAAGTCATATTAGGTTAGTGGTTAAGTCGTTCTATTATAAACGAGGGGTTCAGGGATCAAATCACAACGAATGTATTTTTTTTGAAATACATATACCAACGGTTTTATAACCGTTGGAATAGATTTTCATTTTACCTATGCCAACGGTTTACTTCGCCACGGTTCTCCAAACCGTTGGTATAGGCTATACCAACGGTTTGGAAGCCTATACCAACGGTTTGGAACCGTTGGTATAGGTTAGTTTTCCAGTAGTGATAAACCATCCTTAGGTTTAAAAATATTACTTAGGAGGGTTTTACAAAATAGTATTTACTATATTATGTGTTTATTTAATTAAGGATATTATTTGGGTAGGTTATTGATGAAAAAAAATGATTTTTTCGTGTGAAGTGGAGTGGATAGGGGGCACCCTTTTATTTGTGGGGGGGAGGGAACACTTGGAATTTTTGAAAATAATAAAATAGAAACTCGTTTTACACATTAAAAAATGATCCAAAATGTATAATTCATGAACAATATATGTTATAATGTCAAAATATGGCTATGAAATAAAAATTGTAAATGTTTTAAGCTCATTATAACCCTTATCTTTTTAGTTTATCCACCTTATAAACCCATTTTTACCTTAACCGCAGTAAATAATTATTACTATTATTAATATTAATTATAACAAAAAATTTTGTGGACCATATTATATAATATTAATTATTATAATTTCATTAATATAATACATTTTCCCGAATTCAATTTATAGAACTTGTAGAATTTAATTTAATGTTATACCCAAAGACGCAATGTAAAAAGAGTTTTCAAAGAAAAAGTATTCTTAAGTATTAAAAGTTTTTATAGAAAAATTTAACATTAAATTGAATAAATAGAAATAAATTGGATTAATAACTATATTTTTAAACAAATTCTACATTTATATCCCTCTTAAAATGAAATGAAACATATAATTTCTTAAATCTAAACTATAGTTTTGAATACAAATCAGTATTTTCAATATTCATAAAACACTTATTATTTTCCAAAAATTTTAAAAAAAATCTATTATAATAATAACATGTTGATTTACAAAATTAAGATCAATCGGTCGGATAAAATATTTTAAATTTTTAAAAATTACTTTTGTTATTTTTTCATAACAAGAAATAATTTTTTTTAGAAAAATATATTCTCAATGTATACAAGAGATTTGATAAAAATTTAGTACTTATATCAATATGTTTTTCTTTCCAAAAAATTCATATATAATTTTATATATGTGGTTATTCCAATTCACACAACCATGTTTGTTAACTTTGTAATAATGATCATAATAATATTAAGAGTATACTGTGGTTAATTAAGACTTGGTGTTGCATATAAAGGAATATTTCAAAGAAATTATATAAAATTTTTAAAACATATTCCATAAAATTTCATGTATTAACATTATAATCTTTTAGTCCATTATAATTGATTAAATTTTAACTTAATATAATAATGTATAATGTATGAAAAGTAATTTTTGGGGAAAATTTTTATTATGTTACATAATATTAAATATGGGTATGAAAATTAATAACATTTTAAAAAAAATAAATTTTATAATAAAATCAGTGAATTTGGTTCTTTAATTTCCAATTCATACTTATGTAATAAATTTCAGGTCATATTTGAAAAGAGTATTTTTCACTATTTGACATAAAATTTGTTTTTTTAAAATATCCCAAGAATTCATCTAAAGATATATATTATTATTATTAATCCAAATTTTATACTCTTAATTCCAAATTAAAATTTTAAAATTTTATAATTCAATATTTAAATAAACTCATAATATATAGTGGAAACTGTTCGTATATCAAAGTGAAATTTTAAAACATTAACTAGTCTTTACTCTTTTTTCTTATAAATTAATAATTAATTTATTCATAATATATTATTTATATTTTCAACATAGTTCACTATTATATAACCATAAAATATTATGTTCCTTGAAATAGATCATAAACATTATAAAAAATATATTTTTTGGATAAAATTCTACTCTTGTGTGTTTTAGGTATACTAACTAAATTTCAATCATATAAAAAGTATCCATTGATTCCTTTATATTATTTTTTTGATAATTTTGCACAATTAATTCAATATGAAGGTTTTAAAGGTTATACATAAGTATATCATTTATTAATTCATGTTCGCTGTTGCATGTGGGGCATGTTCTTAAACACATTGACATATTTAAAAATAATCATATATTGAAATTTAGTGGTGTTTTAATCCTTATATCATCTAAAAACTAAGGATAATGATGATTTTAAATGATACAAATGTTGGGGTTTTATTACCTCGTACTACTGCTCCAATGAACTAGTTATGGGTATATTCCAAGGAATGGGTAGAGGGTTAACAAAATTTGGTTCTAGGGTAGCATTTATAGTGAGTTAAAATATCAAAATATTCCCATAATAATCTATATTATTATAGTGTGGAAATGATTTTTAAAATAGATGGTTCTGTGGTCAATCACACAAAGCATCATTGAGACACCCCATATATGTATCCTTATCATAATAAAATTAGGATGGATTCTTTATTGGAGAATTATATTACTAGTAATATCATTAGACCTGATTATCTTCTACTAGTACCAAAAGTTCAACCATTGAATTCCACCCCATTAGAATCTACTCGTGAGTAAAACCAATGAGAGGATGTGGATAATTATATTCCACCCATCTCACAAACTACCTTAGGTTCCAATATCCATTGGATTATTACCAATTATAAACCTATATAAAAAATTTACTAGTGTGTAGATCATTGAGATACTATTTAAGATCATGGATTGAGGAAATAGTCTTGGAGCAAAATAAAAACTACTAATTCAATTAATTGGTTTAAGGAGATCTATGAAAATGTATAGAGATAATTATATCTCATGAATATATTTATAGTGGGTGGTAATGACTATATGAAGAAACATGCTCTGATCCAAAAATTCCAAATTAGTTGAGGGAAACTTAAAACCTATGATTGAGATCTTCAAATATTTTATATTACCAACCAACATTAGGAATGGATATAGGGGGTTATTAAAGAGAAATATATCTCCACTTATAAATAATCACAAATTTATTACTTGATAACTAATTAGATAGATGATCTTTGGGAATATGAGGCTTAAATAAAAAATAAAATCCAAAATACTAAAAACTACCACAGTGAAAAAGTAATTTGAACAATGAAACTACAAAATGAAATAATTTTTTTAAAAGAACATATTACCTTAGGATGATGATGTATATGTTGAAAACATCTACTATACCACTTATTATTCCCAATAGGATTTAGATAACATGATGAGCATGACTAATTAGATATTATCATATCCAAATTCATTTGTTTCCTTTTCTATGAAATTAAAGGGAATGGTTCCATGTTATGGATGTTCCTACTATTTTTTGAATTGGATTAATTCCTTTTTTTTCAAATCACCATCAATTATTTAGATTTTTTTCTCATTGATTATCATGTAATAATATCCTAATAAACCATCGTAGAAAAAATAAAAAAACTTGGATCCACGTGATCTTTTAATTGTAATGGATAAATAAAACTATGGTCCACAAATACAAGAGTGAGTGATAATTCTTTCTGGGAATAACTCATGAATGGGTACAGGTTTAGACAACAACTCTGTAATAGTAGTGTTTTTGATTCAAGTATGGATGATTTATTCCTTGTAATTTCTCATGGATAGGTATTGGGTTAAACAAAATTCCTATAATACAAGATTTTTCCATTCGAGTATGGATAATTTACTCCTAACCATGTATCATAGATGTGTATATGTGTAGAAAATATCACAGTAATAATAGAATTATTCCATTTTGATATAGATAGAGGCTCTAAATGAAATTGTGATAAATATTCGTTCATTTGGAAAAGGGATAATAAGTTCAAGAGGATTAAAACAACCTAAATATATATATTAGGTACCTTCTTGTAAATTAGATACTCAAATATAAATAATACAATAGTTAGATGATCTAAAATTATACAAGCTCTGGGGACCTTGTTAACATATTTTGAATTCTACAGGGACAATTCTATAGATCTGATGACCATTGTGTATATTTATCTTTATCAACCTAATATCTTTTTATCCCTCATATGAGGAATTCATAGTAGACTAGAACTTATATTTTATCTAGGCCATTCTATATAATATTTCAACATAATAGATTTTGTGACTTTTCAAGGAAAACAACTCAATCATGTTGAATATATTTTGAATGAATTCCTAGAATGAAATGAAATAACTTTTACCTAATCCTCATTTTTAGGTTTTAAATCTTGATATTTCCAAATATTTTTTTATATTTTTGATCATTTATTAAAAAAATAATGTGAACTGATGTTTAAGGTTACACAACTATGAAAAAGTGGAGTTTTGTAGTTTAAGGTCATGTAGACTTGACCAAATAGAGTGGGTTTGATAATATAGAACAGAAAAAACGATATGTGAATATTGATTTTATCTAGACATATAATATCATCTAATGTTTCTATTTAGGGTATGGTTTTGACTATTATACCATTATATTTTGTTTCAGGTTCATTAAATGTGGACTGATCAATGATTTAAGGACAATATGTCATGTCTAAACATTGAATTTTGGAATTATACAAATACATTAAATATTTGGATTATTAAATATAAATGAAATTTTTATTGAATTTTGTCTAAATCATAACTTAAGAGATTTGAATATTTTATGAAAAGTTGAGAAAAAATGTCATGGTTGACCTCTTACAATATTCAAATTATGGGTTATCCTATAATGGAATTAACAAATATGATGTTTAGAGGGAATTTCACATATAATGAAAATATAATTATATTTTTATATACACCATGGGGATAATATCTTGAGGTATACAAGGGTCATGGTTGAATATCCAGATAGATGTTCCCTTTAGATCTGGATGAACATGTTACTGATATCTATGGAAAATTAGTAAAAAAGAAACCAATTATGAAAAAATGTGGGTTTATAGAGAGAATAAAATTCAAAGAGGGTTTATGAACCCCAAAGGTTTCAAAACTATGCATGGATTATGGATTTAGAGAAGAGAGAAATTAGATGAATTCTTGATGATGAGTGCATGCCGATAAATGTAATAATTCTTGGACAATAGGGTAAAATATGGAAATCTAAATGATTCTCATGGATCTAAAGTATCTTACCACATTTTAAATAGGGAATAGTGATATTATTAATCATGAATCATTTTAATTTATTATAAATATTGATATGGTGCATGAAAGTTGGTGATGTCCACTTATTACATTTGATGTTAAGATTATGCTGTGATGCTATGGGTGAATACATGTTTTATAGGACCTTCTCATCAGAATGGATACATGATTTTGGTTTTGAGGAATGAATGGGAAAAAATATATAGATCAATATTGAAGGATTTTTTAAAAATCCAAAAAAATATGACCATTGGAGTAGTACAAACTCATTACTTATTACTATAGATAGAATATGGTAATTTAAGACACTCATGAGAAAAGAATGAATTATTGGATATAATATTCATGAAAGGAAGTGGTGGGATGTTTTATCAAGTATTTTCATGTATCAGATTTTTTGATCACATAGAATGTGGTGAAGCATGGGAAATAACAAATGGTTGAGTAAAGAATATATAGTCTATATGTCACTCTATGTCATGAAAAAACAAAAAATAATCTATACATAGATAATGTTAAGAATATACCTATATATATATAGTCTGTATACTTTAATGAATAATTTTGTCATTTTGATGTGATTTCCTGTTAGAAGAGGTCCCATGATTGATCTATAAATATTGTTCCAGTATACAATATTGGATGAAATAAGAATAAAATGTAGGGTATTCTATATAAACTATGATAGAACATTATGATTGGTGCATCAGACCATAATTATCATTCAAAGATAAGCCCTATGCCGATCACCCATTAATGGAACTGGCTCTCATCTAGGGAAATTAGACCATAAAATAGACCAATCTATCCAATTTAAAAGAATTCATGTTGAAACACAGAAAATGTATTGTATGTTCATTAATAAGGTCCTAATGTCATGTATTATGGCATAAAGACACAAGGAATCAATTGGAATACAATTTAATGACATGTAACAAGGACCTAATTTTGTGTATTTTAATAGAACTAGACATGGAATTTTGTATCATTATGTTTATGGTTATGTGACAAGGAACCGATATTTTTTTTAACCACATGAAAGAATGAATATAGTGTTAGGGTTTTTATGAAAATTTTACAGGGGAATTTAGATGGATTAGTTTAATATCATGCGACAAGGAATATGATTCCATGAAATTTATGGTTCTATGATGAGGACCTCATATAGTGATATTTAATATCATTTGATATGGAAATGGGTTTTATATAGTCTATGTCATTTTATAAGGTCCTTATGTATCATAGTTGAGAATCATTGGACAATGAAATGGGTGTCTAATAGTTTATGATCATGTGACGAGGAAGCCCGATGGATGATTTTAAAAAATATGGCTCATTCAAGTAAATGAAACAACATCATTTTGTGGTACAACATGAGATAAAAAAACCTATCATGGATAATGGGGTCAATATTATGGGAATATTTTGTTATTCTGAAAGGGAATCGTAAATAGACCCAAGATAAATGATCCAAACATCACTATGTATTCTAAAAAATTTAGAATCATGCCACACATAGTTCTTTTAAAGGGTTAGCCTTCATATATCTTGATTTTAATCATAAAAATGGAAATTATTCATCATATGTTTGGAGAATAAAGACATTATGGTCAGCTAATATAACTATTATAGTTTAATACCATATGTATGTATAAGGTACTTCTATACATACCATGATCTTAAATAGGTGAGGGGTTCACTTCCACAATATAAATTGTAATATGAATCTACTATTAGACCTGTATATAGATTTGGATCGTATATAGGGGTGGAAATTTTTATTTTAACATGGGCTTCACCTTATCATAGTTCCATTGAGTAAAATCAATGCGAATAAAAAGGAAAAACACCATATAAAATTGTTTATATTTTAATATTAAAATTATTAGATATTATTATGATTGGAGGTCTCTAATTTTGTATATACCCCATAAGAATTGGAAAAAATACCATCATAGTTCTCAATAAAGTGTTTTTTCCCTAAATAATTGTATATTTGCAATGATTTCTTAAACATATTAGTTTCACATGAAAGTGATTTTGGTCATTTAAGGAAGTCCATTTAGTGTAGGTTAATGTCATTCTTGATGGACCAAATGTTTCATGGTTTGGAATCACACAAAAGAGAAAATTTTATTCCCTAATTTTGAACACAATTCACGTATCATACAATAATATATTTAATAAACCATAATATTTATTCCCACATGAGTCATATTGGGTTTGAAAATCAATATGTGATTGGAAGGTAATTAATTTGATGTATGATTTATAGCTAGGGTAAGGTGTTAATCACCCATGTTATGGTTGTCCAGTAAAGAACACATGTTATGAATATTAATGTCACAAAAAGGAGTTATATATCTTATTGTTTGGCACCATAATACATACATTGAGAACTAAAACATTGATCTAGAACTCTTAATGAAAAATGGGATTTGTGGTGATTGCGATTATAGACTTGGCCCAAAAATGGTGATTTGGGATTTATCACAAATACTAAAATAACATGAATTAATATATAGATGGTTATTATGAATGATTATTATAGAGATAATTATCTTCCTTATAAGGTACATTTATTCTATTATTGTAATTCTAAATAAAGAAATCATACCCTATAAAATCTAATATCGATCAATATCTCTTATATGAGAATGGAGCCACAAAAAGTGTACCACTGATAGTAATTTAAATCATATAAGGTATAATAAATTCTATTCATTTTATTTTTATTCAAAAAAGAATTATTTTTTGCATATAAAATTAATAAAGAATGTAATTATTCTATGAACATTAAACCATATTATATCAAGATTATGGGGTATTTTTTTATGATCACAATTCTTGGATTAATTTCCTATTATGTTTTGGGTATTTTGGAAAGGAATACAAATATTAATATTAATGGATTACAGTGCGGATGCAACACCAACCTATTTAAAGTATTGTGACAAATATATTTTTAAATCTGTATGAAATAATAGAACACATTTCATAAGAAATCCTATACTAGGGGGAGTAATACACTATCCATCTATTGTGATTATGAAACAAGACTCTATAGATTATAATTTTATTAATGATTATAGTCCTTTATGGTTTGATTCTGGATTTATAGGCTTATTTCGAGGAATCATTAGAGTTCTATGGGTAAACACCAATTCACCTTGTACATATAAATAAAGTAAAATAATCTTATATAAATCTTATGCTATCAAATTATGCTGGATTTCAAGATTGCGTTTCATGTGTTAAAATTTTGCTTCATTTCACACCAGTTCATTGAGTTGTTTTTTTGTGTGTTAATTTTTTTTGAACTTACTATAAATAGTGACATAAATAGGAGGAATTGGATATTTATTATAATTCCAATATCTATATCATACACAAGTGATTATGGGAGTATTGGTCATGGTTTTATACACCCACACACTGTGATTTAGTTTTTCTGTCCATTATTTTTTATCTATATCCACCATGTTTTGAATATTGTTTGATTAGGGATTAATTTTATTATTTTTCAATAATTTTGTTGGTATATTATATCAAGAAGAATGTTTTTACTGTATATTGTACTCTTGGTACATTATTTTTGGCCGAGAAGAAAAAATTATTGTCACATTTTATGAGATTATTGTTTTCGGAATAATAAATATGGTGTATATGTTAGGCTTAATGATGTTGATGATTAATTTTATACTAACCTCATGTAATTATATAATCACTATCCAATTGGTTTAAATATTTCTGATAGTAAGAATGAAATTAAATTTCTTAACTATAAAAAATATAAGTAGACCCATAAGATGAACATCTTATTTCAAATATTTCAAGGATTATTTTGTAGTGTGTCGAAACTATTGGGGCCAATTGATGATATTATCATGAACATGAAAATCATGGAACCTTTTGTTGAAATATAGAAATTTTTTAATCATTGATGACAAGAAATAACCATATATTTTTATATGATGATATGAAATTTTCCATGATTAGTGGGATCTATAAGATCAAGAATGAAATTATATAATTATGGGGAGTAAATACCTTATATCAGTGAGTGTATGGTGAATTATATTAGAACCTCCATTTTATAGGTCCCTTTGGGTAGTGTGGTCTACATATATAGGGGATTTCAATTCTTGATGCAAAATATATTCTTTCAAGTCTTCATCATGTGGAAGGATTCCATTTTGATGGTAGTCCACAATTAAGGAAATCCATTCACCAGGGACATTAGTTGAGGATAATGTCATCCCATCTTGTTCATGGGTAGCACAAACATCTTTCACCTCATATATGGTACTATTTTTTGAATGGGTAGAATATCATTAAATACATAATATGGATTATCATTTAATCATGGTATTGTTATGTTGGGGAAGTTGTTTCAATAAATATGGAATCTATAATTTCATTATATGAACGCATAAGGTTGATCAATGTCACCATATAAGGTAAATTCACCATTAGTTATCAAATATAATCACGTATAAGGATTAAATCCACCTTAATGATTCTATAAACACAATTAATTTTAAATATTGAAAACTCATTCACTCTATCAATTCTGGGGTGAGACACATCTATTTATAGTGTTTACTGCAAACTAGTAATGAGTTCTTGATTCTTACCTTTATTATTGGGTCATCCTTCAAAAAATAAGTAAGGAATTACTATCTCCATTGGGTAAAAAGAACACAATCCACAAGTAAACCTAATTTTCATTAAGGTTCTCTATTCTCATTATTATTGACATCCGATATGAGTTATACTTGAAAATACCCAATTCACAGGGTTCATATTGTATTTAGAAAAATTTCATATCTGGGAGATCTATACATAATGTCATGATCTCACGAATTGGTTGTACCATAATAATTTATGGTAATCCCTTCCCCTTAACTACCTTTTAAGGGATGAATCAAAGGTCATACTAATTCTACATTACTGACCATAAAACTATATATCCTATATTCTTTGAGATTTTTAGGATATATTTTTGTGGTACACACAATAGAAAAAATTAACCACATGATGTTGGAGAGAATAACTATGATTTTGTGCCTAAATACTAATGCAAAATGGTTATACTTGATGCGGTAATACTAAGTGTCAATGTCTAATTTCAATTGAATATGATTATAAAAAATTACATCCATTATTGAATTAGTCTACTTAGGTATTAATTCCCTTTTAAATTTTTATAGGGAAGACACATATAATATGAGAATCCTTCCATTAACTGATGGCATCATAACTGACGAGATGAGAAAGAACTTTTTAATGTCATCTTGTTATACACATAAAACTATTGGAAACACCATTTTTCATTATTATTGTGATGGTTATGAATTTAAAAAAAATTAAAGAAATGAAACACTATATATATGAACTACTTTTCAAGAGTTTTATTAGTTCCTTTTGGTTATCAGATGCTGGAATGATAATAATTTCCATAGTATTTTGAGTGTTAAATTCTATTCTATGCTTCCTTATAATTAAGATAATGAATTTTATACCTGTTAAATTTAAATAAAACGTTAGGGTATTAATTTTTAGGCTGTGTATCCAAATAATCTGAAGGTGTAAATCATGGTTGGAATTATAATCACAACACTATTGGATGTTGAATATCAAGTCATCTATGTTTCATTCATTGGTTCAGCCTTGGGTGTGGATGAATATATAGTTTACAAAACCATTATACATTGAAAAATATTCATTATGACTAAATTCATTACATGATATCTTTATATACCACGTGTTTCTGAAAAATATATGTGTTACTATTTATAAAGGTCCATTTAAATATGTTTGTAAACAAAATATTCATCCACAACGGAGATGTATTGAATGTTAGTTATTTTTTCGACTAATAGTTCCTCCATTGAGAAAATAAGGTCATCATTCAATAAAATAATTTTATATTTCCTAAATTTGATATTTACATAGAAATATATATATATATATATTAATATTCTCGATGTGAATAATGGTTTTCAACCACATCAGATATTATACCTTCCAGATATTGTTGTCCTTGGTGAGTATATCAGACATAGTTTCTACAATATTAACAATAGTTGAAAGTAATTTTTTACTACATGATTGTATCTAATATTTTCATCTAGAAATAATATATAATTTATATCTAGTATAAAATTCATCCAAATAATTTTATTTTATTTTATGGGAAGAAAATATTGTGTAAATACTAGAAAATAAATATACTTATCTTTATCTATAGGGGCCATGGGTTCACTAATTAATGTTGGGAACCAGTCTCCCTTTATACTAACATTAACCATTTTGAGATTATCAATAATTGAAGAGGAACCTTCTTCAAATATTGGAGCGGTATCTAAGAGGTTACAATCTTCTCCATCCCCTTGAAAAATATTTTTAGTGCTGTAAGATTATAGTTTATTTCTAAATCCATAAGAAAATATGTGAAAATATTTCTATCTTGTGAATGAATAAGAGGTTTACATGTATTTAGATAGTATTGACGTAGTTTCATATTTATGAAGGGCATAATATATTACATATATATCTCCCCAATATTCCCCAATGGTGGAATATGTATGGATATTTGGAAATTAAAAATATTATTAAATGGAATTTTTAGTTCCATTCAGTGAGGTGGAGGTATTCTTTGGTCTACATAATTATTTAAGAATCTTCCCACATATTAAAGACAGATTCGGGCATCATTAAAATAATCCATTCCATATACTATGACATTATCCCTATATATACCAAGATAAGTTTTATATTGGATTTTTTAACACCCCCTAATGATAAAGGGTTAAATTACTAAATGATATGACTCTTGTCAACAAGGTGCACCTTTCTTTTTGGGAGTCTACCTGATTAGAACTCCACAGTTATGTGTGCTTGGCCAAGAGTAGTGATCAGGATGGGTGACCTTCTAGGATGTTTCCCTAGGTGTGTGTGAGTAAGGACAAAAGCACACTAAAAAGGGCATGTGTTGGCCTGTGGGGACTGTCATTAGTCAGATGACCCGTTTGGGCATGTGGGTGGGCCCTAGGATGGGAACCACATGTCCACATGTATGCAAGGAAACTGGTGGTACTTGGAGGGCCGAGAACCAATGACCATGTTAAGGTGGGGTGTCTGTGATATCACTGGGACCCAGTTGTTACATTTGGTATCAAAGGTGGTACCCAGACTTAAGTGCGGTGCACTACCTGGGTTGAGATGTATGGCCCACAATGAGGACGTTGTGCTCTGGGGGGGGGGGGGGTGATTGTAATACCCTAAAATTATAAAGGGTTAAATGAATAAATGATATGAATCATGTCAACAAGGTTCAAATTACTTTTCGGAAGCCTACCTGATTAGAACTCCACAGTTTAGCTTGATTTTCCTAGAGAAGTGATTAGGATGAGTGACCATCTGGGAAGTTTTTCAGGGTGTGTGTGAGTGAGGACAAAATTACAATTTTAAAGGGCATGTGTTGGCTTGTGAGGACTATCTTTAGTCAGATGACCAGTTTGGGCACGTGGGTGGGCCCTAGGGTGTGTGTGAGTGAGGAAACAATCACACTGGAAAGGCATGTGTTGGCCTGTGGGGAAGGTCATTAGTCAGATGACCTGTTTGGGAAACTCGTGGTACCTGGAGGGTCGGGACCCAAAGGCCTTGTTAATGCGGGTTGTATGTACTGTTACTGGGACCTAGTTGTCATATATTTCCTACCTGATTAGAACTCCTCAATTACTCATGCTTGGCCTGGAGTAGTGATCAGTATGAGTGACCTTCTGGGATGTTTTCCAGGGTGTGTGTGAGTGAGGACAAAATCACACTCGAAAGGGCATGTGTTGGCCTGTGGGGACTGTCATTAGTCAGATGACCTATTCAAGCACGTGGGTGGGCCCCAGGGTGGGAACCACATGTCCACGTGTCTATGGGGAAACTGGTGGTACCTGGAGGGCCGGGGCACGAAGGCATTGTTAAGGTGGGTTGTCTGTGCTTTCACCAGGACCCAGTTGTCACATATTTCATCAGCTGACACAACTATACATATATTAACGGGTGTATGTGGGGAATTTATAACTATAATTAATTCATAGAGTCATGTTTACTAACACATTCAATATAATGGGAAATACATAATCCTTACTAAAGAAGATCAATATTTTTTTACTAAACCGATTCCATATCTATCTAATGCAATGATATAGATGAAACAATTTTCCATTGGTATCATTTTTTTCTCTTTTTTAGAATCCTACCTCAGTGTCCTATGATTAAAATGAATCAATTTGTGTACCATACTAACATAGTACCTCATAAATTTCTATTGATACGAAATATAAAGATATGTTAAAATGGATTCTAATTTAATCATTCCATGGATATTTTTATTGCTTTTTTAAACCACTGAATGGTTAATATTAAGATATTCAAATCATATTAATAATAAATCAATCATTAAATGTGAATTATAGGGATTATAATGGTCCCAAAATAGTTGTAAATATGAGTCATTGATAGATAACATTGTTATGATTACATTATACATACAAGCTTTTATTCTTTGACAAGATAATGATATACTAATAATACTTTTTGAATGGGATGATGGTGTGAAATTTTATTCTAAATTTCCCTATCTAGTAATCCCTAGAAAAAAAACATTTTTCTTCAATTATTAGTGGGTTTTAAGGACCTCAATTAGTAATATTATGATTTCCATTGAGAGATCGTGTGAATACATGATTTAATTCCTATTTAGGATAAAAGTATCTACAACAAGATATTTTATATTTATACTAGGGAAAACTAATACAATTTAATGTTAATTCACTAGATAGTGGATTTGTGATTGAGGAGTTTGGTGATGATGGTTCTCATTTCTTTAAAGAAAAAATGGAAAAATTGTTTCTAGTGGTTTAAGCCATATTTTCCTACCGAGATAGCTATGTTGATCATATTGTTCTACACCTGAAATTGAATCTCGAAAACAATGATATTTGGTTTATTCTAGGTAAATTTAGGAGTATATTCTAGTTTCTAATGGGCTCAATTATGTTCCTTATATCAAGTTTGGGATATATATATGTCATTGGTGGGGACATGGACTGGATTATGGGATTTTCCATGGATGTTAATTCCCTGGTTCTCTCAGACTATAAAAACATTCACCCGACTCACAAAATATGGGTAAGGTACCCAAGATCATGTTCATATTATTTTTACAATAATGTATCTATCATGTGAATAGTTTTAATAGAGTATAAATACAATTCTTGTTCTATAATTGGATACATTTTATGTGGTGGATTCTATAATCATAATGATGGTGCTATAAAATCCATTAGGGCCTGAAAAGTTTCATGTGTCAGTTGAATTTCTTCATAATTTTTATTTCTTTTATTTTTCTAATAATACATCCCTCTAGATGATAGAGTAAAGTGTGTATATTTGTATGATAAAATGGAAATTGAGATCATAGTAGATTTATTTATTAATTCTTTGAGAATGGAATTATATTGATCAATATTATTTCAGTTTATCTAGTCAGTAAACATTCATTCACACCTAGATGGGTCTTAATGCCAATAATGTTCTACTTCCAATTTTTTAATGGTCACATGGGAAAATTGTGTAATAGATTTTCCCATCATCATTTCTCTATAACCAACAATAATATTTTGTATGTACACAAAAACAAATAAATAATGAATGATTTGAAGCCACATCCATTGGAAAGGGAAATAATCATGATGATCCCATAGAAAAACATTATTTGGTTTCTTGGCCTCTTGAACCTTGATTATATTATCTTCCATAGATGTAATGATTTAACTAGAAACCTTCTCCTTTTTAAATAATACATCTTGTTTCTTCATTCCCCATATAGTCAGTAGAATTTATCCATATTAACCTCTCGATGAGTGACGTGTGACTATTTTTATCTATATTTCAAAGGATCAAACCTAAACTGAGTTTTTATGGGTTCCTTAATTGTCATCAATTCAAGTGTAATCTAGAGAGTGTATTATTTTGAATTTATAAACCACTTTTCTTGAGAATCATATATAATATGTGTTTGGTAATTGGATCATATGGTGACATCTTTGAATAAATTCCCCATAAAGACAGAAAAAAAAATACTTTTAGGGTAAATTCAAGGGACCAGTGGGGTCTTAAACTCTTCCCATGGATTATATATAAAAATTAAAAAAACTATTCTAATAGTAGATTCACATTCATGTATAAGGTTTGATCCTTCCATATAATTATTATATTTTCGAAACTCTCATTTTATAATTTCATAAAATTTAATTGGTCACATAACATTATATTTCACAAGGTGGAACTGAATAGTTAGAGGAATTTATGGAGGATATATTCCCATCATTTGATATATCCATATAATATAATTATATAATGAAAGTATGTTTTCAAATTAATAAATTTCCAGAAAAATATTATTATTGATACCTCATTATAATCATGTGTTAACATTATAGGTCCATATAGGGAAATTAAATATGTCAACTACATATCTAAATATAATTTCAAAATAATGTTAGAAAGGTATAATTAAAAATTATGGGTGGAGAAGTTGTTAAAAACAATCACTAAAGATATAGTTTTTTATTAGGATTAACACGGGTCTTACTATCATTCGTTGACCACTGTTGGGTAGGACGTATAATTGATAGAAATGAGGAGCTCTTGAGGTATCATTATCTATGAGAATGTATTAAAATGTTTAGTATTTAAATGATTACTGTGGTATACCTTTTCATGGTAAAAATTGTAACATAGTTCAAGCTAAACCATGGTTACATTCTTGAAATAACATATTCTATTTCCCCAATTGGGAAACATTTTTTCTCCCTGAATCACTAGTATGAAATAAAAAATATTCATATATTTAGATCTAAGTAGTTGATCATAATATATTCTTGTATACTAGTAAGACATTATTAATTTTATAGAGTAGAATCATTTACTTCTACTAAAACAACTATATATAGTGGGACTATTAATCTATAATAATTCAACATTGAGGTATTTTAGATTTTTTAACCCAGCTTCCAATTGCATCGGCATCCCATCAATAGATAAAATTTAAACTTGATAAGGGGGAAAGTGGGATATGACAATTCTTCTTTATGTATCCTCAGCTAAAGTGTGTTGATTAGGTTGAATTATAAACAATCATATCCACCAAAAAAGTGGAATCCATATATGAAATAATAAATGAATGAGAAAACCATGTTCAAAATAGAGAAAAATAAATCTTAGATTCATTCCAAACCATATATATGATAATATATGGTTCTTCTAATAAATTAGAATAAAATTTTACTTAATCATACCCATCATGTGTCAAATATAATGCCTTGATATTGTAATCCATTTCTCTCTTAAATAATTGGGACCTTTTGAATCTAAAACTATAAATTCCCCCGAAACCATTGACAAGATATAAAAAGAACTCTTATATAAAGCCCTACTATCTTCATATGTTCCCCTACATAATGATAGGGAAATAATGAATCAATTATAACACTCCACCAAAGACTTGTTATGGTACTATTTTATAAATAAAATTATCATTCAATATAAAATAATATTATTGTAACTCTATCAAGTTTCTATTACAAGATCTATAGCAATCATATAGATGCATACACTGAAATTACAATGGGGATGTTCTTCTTGATAGTTGATGCGACGAGTCTTGAATTTGTCCATACATCCTCAAAATTCCTAATTAAATATCATCATACAACCCATTTCTATTATTATATTAGGAATTTAAAACTATACATGAATACCCACAACCCAAGATAGTTATAATAATATGGGATCATGATGATCTATCATCCCCAAAAAACTTCTCACTAGAAAGAGACAAGGAAACCAAATAATCCTAGTCTGTTATATTAAAAAAACTCTCAAATCACCTCAAATTTTGTTAAACAGAAATCTAAATCCATTGAACCATCATGGAATGATTCACTACCTATATAATAGATAAATATATAAGAATAATAAAATATTTGGTGTACTTGGTCATCGTCATAAGATATAAAGAATATTTTTAAACATTACAATTGATCTACAATCTATGACACATAAAAAAGGAACATTAAAAAAGAGTTCTTTAGATGAATTATAATAAACTAATTGATGCCGATTTAATTATAATATAACATCATGCCATCTATAAGGGGATATATGATGTATATGAGAAACAAAAAACTCCATTCGATCCTTTGGTTCATTTATAACTTGAATAACACCATATATTATAATGTTATACTCCTCAATATCCATTGGACCACTAGTATGGATGAATTCCATATGGCTATGCATATAGGAATATCAGATGAATTTTCCCATTATAGGTCCAACCATATAATTACTAGAACATCTAAATGAAACTAAACGAAATAATTGATATTGAAGGGGCTCTACTACCATCACAATTAGATCAACCATGGAAGAATGTCTATAATCACAATACATAACATATTTAGGTTACACTAGATCATTCTAATGTATGGTAATACCTATAACCCTATACTTTTATATCACCATAATACATAATTGGGGGATTAATGACACAATATTTGTGACATGGGAGAGAAATTATGAAGAATTTATTAAAGGATTTGTGAAATATTTTTTCCATATGTAATTAATTTAAATTAAGATTAATTGTTTTTTTAATCAGGAAAATGAAAATAAATGAGAATTATTTTGAGGGTTGTTTTAGAATTCATATAGGGTATAATTTTACACCTTCACATTTTATCTATGTTAGAAAAAAATTTCAAACCATTTAGCCTACCAAATAGACCCATGCAACCACTCACTTGGTGGGAATAAAAGGAAACCACTCGCTTTAAATGATTGCATCTGAGTATATTTTGGGATAAGATATTGTAAAGGCATGGTGGGAACATGGGTCCCATGATGACACCCATGGGTGTGAAGAAAAATAGATGGTATAATGTCCCTACACTGGGAGGTGTATCCCATGAAGACCACATGGTGTGAAGTGTATATGGGTACTAACCATAGTGTTGAATCAATAGGAATTAGGATTAATGAATACAATTAAGAAGACCAAACCTAAAACTTACTTCAATGTGAGATGATATGGAACACTATAATATATATCTGGTTTAAATGATATATAATGAATGAGAATCCTCTAATTCAATATGTTATGGATATTAAATTGACTTAGTGATCATCTTCTACCTCCAACCTCACTAAAGGGTTTCAATTAATCAGAATTCATGGACATAGATCCAATGATCAAGATGAGCTCATCATTTCCATGTATATGATTGAATATTATCTTAAGAGGATGATGAGTTAATCTTAGAATATTTAAAGGCACTAGAATCTCAGTATTGCAACATGAATAATTTTATGTTTTTGATTACTATGTTATCTAATGTTGCATATTGCAGGTTATTTCATGCATGATTAAGTGAGGTGGTTCATGAATGAATTTTTCAGGAATACAAGGTAGGTGATAAATATCTATATATACCCTGGACCTCACTCATTTGAATTTATGATCATAGTAAGAATCTTTGAGATATTTTTGAGAGAAAGAAATATATATAAAATGATATTTATTCACATAAAGGTTCCGTGCATTCATGTTTCACCTTACGATTCATGTTTTCAAGATGATGAACTGAGTACCCAAAAGCATCCCTTTTTAAAAATATATTTGACATTTTTTATGAAATAATTATGTATGAGTATGTGTATATGTGTCTATTTATAATATTGTTGTATATTATTTAAATAAGAAAAGATGATATAAGTAGTACAGGGTTTTAAGAATAACATTTTCATGAATTATAGATATAATATTCATGATTGAAGTTAAGGTATATATGTAAAGAATAATAAAAAACATGTGATATACTTTTATTGAGAAAGATGAATATTTAATATATGAGTTTCATTCGGTTTTTTCGTATATAAATGAAATAATGTGACATACATTCGTGAAGAGAAAATAGAGGAAATTTAAATGTTCATTCATTATTGAAATTTTACATGCACATGGAAGAATAAATTAATGTAATTGTGACAATATTGTGATTTTTTTTGAAAATAGTACATTAATGATGACCTTGAATTTTACCTTACATGCACGTGGATTGAAAGAATCTTGTGTGATATATTGTTCATGAATAGTGTGTAGTAACATGAAGCTGATGTAGGGAATAATTTCAGAAGGAATATATATTTTTGTAATTATTATATTGATAAGGCCTATATTATTTTAAAATTAGTGAACAATGATGATGAATTTTTTTTATCAGTTTCTGAAGTTCATAATGTTGTAATAAAATAAATCAGGTGATCTAGTTTTCTTGTGGATGATTATATTATCTCAAGAAAGTGCATAATATGTCAGAATATGACAACACTCTTTCCTATCAGTGGATCATATTTTAATGATAATTGGAAGTCTACATGGGGGCTCTATAGTAGGATATGACAAAGTGGTACTTTATGTTCATCACTTGTGTATGTGGGATATTGTGATCTATTGTGGGAATCAAGAGTCAAAACATTTTGGGACATAATTTTCATGGGAATTATATGTTCCATCAATATAACAAAATATAAAGTTTAAATAATATGTGACCAGAGGTAATTTTTTGTCGTAATAATGAGTAGCTATTAGTATTGAACCTTGTAAACACCATTTTTTTGCACTCTGTCATTGTTTCTACATATGAGGTAATACATTGATATATCATTGAGGGGATTAAAAACAATACCAAGTTAAAGCCAGTGAATTAAAATTAACGAATTCATTCAATTAAAAAATTAATTCACCCCCTCACTGCTCAGTGGTAAATCCATCCTATTCTTCTACACATAAGGAGAATGTTTTACATATGTAAGTATTTTATTTTATATCAGTTATTAAATTTGTGTTTGGTGAGTTGATATGAGATGATTATTCGAGAGAATTCTTATTTAATTATAAAATTTAATTGGATTCCATTCTAGAGCAGTTCTTCATATAAATTGCGATTAATGTTGAATGAGATGGATTTCAAAATATTTTTCCAGTTCTTTAATTACCATTGAAACATGACTTTGACATTAAGATCAATAAAAAATTCATTACAATTTATAATTATAATTTCTCAAGAATTATATCCAATTCCATTTGATGATTTCATAATAGTTCTCTAATAATAATCACCTCATATCAACTCACCAAACACATATCAATGCATAGAAAACAAATGAAATACTTACTTGGAATCAACAATATCCCTCTTTTTATTTGATGTCTAGATATCCATGAATCATAAATGTCAATATGTCAACATGTTGTTTAATGAAATATTTATTCATGATTGAAAGTCAAATTAAAAGAATATATATGTGTATTCTCATATCATAAAAATCCAAAAACATGTTCTCTATTGTTGTGTGATTATTTCTTCACCACTTCTAAGAGAGTGATTATATCACATGATTATATTAGAAAAGAAAATTTAGTTAATATTATTTAATTAAATGATGACTATATTAGTGTAGAAATCAAGAGAAATGTAAACAAAGTTGTCTATGGTGTTTGTATGCAAACATACATGTAAACCCATGATCAAATATTAACAAATTTCCTTTCAATGGTTAAAAATAATCAAATTTATAAATGAAATGAAAAACCTACAAACATATCTGTATTCACCTAGGAAAAATAATGTGAAAAATCTATATCTCCCCCTTATTAGTTCAATATCATCTAACACATGAAATTAATTATTAATTTATTTAGATTATGGACTTGGGGGTGATTTCCATCCCTAATATTCAAATATAACAAATATATTGAAGTTATACACATCGACTATGAAGAGAATATTTAAGTGAATTAACTCATCAATGCTCACCCTCAAGATAGGCATCCGTATCCTTTAATTCCCTACATGTTAGTACAAACATATATCTATATATATTTATATATACATATAATGGAATAATGAGGATCATTTTTATTCTTCAGGAGTATCATTTTGTCTGACAAATTCTTCTCCTCCAAGGGTATTATTTTCTTACAATTTGTTTGGACTCTTTTTTTGAGTCTCATCTATTTGTTTATTTTCACTTTTTACCAAAAACTTCATGATTGTGTGGAATAACTTTTTCTACCTTGGTTTTCTAGATTGTTAAGTTATTGATTGTGGATAACATCTCAATAGTTTTCACCACATCTTCTAAAGAATATTTATATCCCTTATAATGATCATGTTTTTAGATTCATCCAATTGATTAGGTAATTTCAATTTTTTATCCAAACAAATAGGAATCATTTCCCAACATTAGATGTCTTCATATATTTTTCACATAATTTAAAACTACCTTTCTACTTAATACTCTACCCTTTCATGAAATAGGGAATGTCTCTAAGAAATTATTCCATAAATACATCATATGTATAGGCTACAAATCCATAACTAAAACACAATTCTTCTAAACATTCACACATGTATTGTATTGGAATCATAGATATATTTATTGTCCCGAAATTTACTCTTTTATAACTTGTTATCATTTATTCACTATGACTTACATATATTTATGAATGTTTTCTATAAAGGACATGTTATACCAAAAAGAGTAGGAATTGTGACCATACCATTCACCACACTATCAAAAACCTATGAACATTAATATTACATCTTAATATGTATTCTATCCAAAAACTTATTATAATTATACTTCATCAAACTGAGCATTCATTTGATAAGGAAATATTTATTTTCTGTAGAAATTTATATCTCTCATTCATTTTGGAAAGGATACCTCACTTATCTTCTTGGTAACAATTTGTTTTATATTTTTAATATGTTTATCACATCCCTATGATGACATGCAACCTTATTTTATTACCCTCCTAACATTTTGTTGTAATATTCTCTTCACATTATCTGATGATTTCTTCCTGATTGGTACATATAATAGCACATTAATATAGTGACCACTTCAATTAAAATTATCATATAAATAATAAAAATAAGTTATTTTAAGATATATTAATTTTTAAAAGATTTATCTTCACTGGTACAAGTATTTCATGTTCTTTATATTTTATTTCCCTAAATATTGTATTTTTTTTGAATTTTCATGTTATACCAACATTAAAATTCCAATTTCTCAAATGTTGACCAACATAAAAATATACCATGAATATTCATATATTATTTTCTAGTATACATTATAGGGATTTTATATGGTTAGTACACTACTATTTTCGATTGAAATAACCAATGTTTTGGGGGAAAAAGTGTGGAACATATCTTTATATATATTCTATCATTCAACTTGATGTTGTGGGATAATCATTAATTTTTTATATCCATAATTTTCAATAATTTGGTTTACAAACGGTACCAGTAATTGATGAAAATTTATAATATAAGATATATTTTGGGTGACAGGGTACATTCTTATTATCATATGTTTCAATTTCATTACTTGATGATCTCACGATATTCTTTAAGACATGAATCACAATAGAACCATGAATAGAAACAAGTTTATTTCTAGAAGTTTGTGATTTTGCAGATTGTGGTTGTTACTAACTCTTCAATATCACCTCCAACTCAAAACACATTATATTAAGGGAGTTCATATCATCCTCAACTGATCCTATAAAATATCCCCAGTCCTCATTTAGAATTGTTATTAGTTCTAAATGAATATTTATTGATTCATGCAAATAATTATCAATATACTTTACATTTTTTCCTTAACCTCCGGTAGAGATTATTTATCATTCATAGAAAACATATGAAAATATTTATGTTCATTGAAATCATCTATAAAATCTATCATAATAAAATTTTATCCTAACCATTACTTTTATGTAACTTAAATATATATTTCATATCAATGTTGTATTGTTTCATCGTGTTGTATTATTAGTTTTTTGAGTGCGTTTCACTTACCGACCATTTTATCCAATATGTCATTTATAGAATTGTCATCATATTCTAGAAACAATTTTTTATCATTAGAACTATGATACCACCACTAATATAATTTATTTTATGACCCGGCCCATTCCTACGCTCTAGCCACAACTACCCGAAGCCGACCTCCACAGGCTAGGGGCTAGCGACAAGTGCCGAAGGCATACCAAACTTGGGGATTTATTTTTCTAAATACATGTACAAATGCCCAAAATCAACTCAATGTAAAAGTGTATAGGAAAAGGAAAAGATACAACACTAATATATAAAAATAAAAAAAATCATTGACCGATAAACAGTACAAGTACATGTTCTATAACACAAACTGAAAGGTAAATGAGAAAAATAAATGCCCCACCAAAAGAGTTCAACAACCGAACAAGAAGTGGATAAGAAAAAAAACTGATGGATCCCTAATCCTAGATCCCAATCTATGACCACCACACACTATCCAAGAACCACATTTCCCTAAGCTCCAATAATGTCATGATTAACATGTCTGGGGTCTTCAAGGGAACAAAAATACAGGAAAATCCCAAGAAGGTGTGATTATAAAAATACTCAGTAGGGTGCCCTAAATTCTCAAGGGGGTAGAAAAAGATGTAATGAAGAGGGGATAAATAGATAGAACAAGGTATTGCAAATGAGTATAGCTCAACTCAACAAGATAATTAAGGTAGACTAATCTATACACAAGGATCCCAAAATATTGGGAAAATGAAATTCTTGTCGATTATTTTCTACATATAGTAGGAGAGTAGACTTGTACAACCATTAGAAGCTAGAAACAGAAAACACAAGGCATACCATTCAAATCTTCGCCTCTCTTGGAATGAGAGTAACGAAAACCCAAGTAGTGGGTACTGGAACATGATATATATATATGATTAGTGAAAAACGCCAAAATGAGAGAGTATGGGTATCTCATATCATAAATGATCCTAGGAAAAGATTCACCAACTGTTCCAAATATAACCCCCAATAATGCATGGCATACCTCAGATCTACTCTGAACACACAAGTCAAAGGGGCCCAAATCAACGCAATTTGTTACAATCCACATTGGGAAGAACTGGCTTTCCCACACAGTTTTAGTTCATGTCACAAGGACATGTCTCGTTTGGGAAATCACCCCTCTTTTTCATGAGTCTAAAGGTACATCTAACCATGTCTCGACACTTTTCTCTATATAAAAAAGGTGAAAACTCGAAATAGATGACCCGTTCCATAGTGTGTTAGGGGTATTCCACCCTAGTATTAGTTGTAGTTGGCATCTACTCTTTTATATTAGGGGGATTTCAACTGATGTCATCAGGGACCCACTCCCTTGTGTGTTAGTGGGATTCCACTATGATGTAATTATAGAGGACCTGCACCCTATTAGTTTAGGGGGATTCCATTATAAATAATTGAGGACCCACACCCTAGTGCATTAGGGGGATTCCAGTTAGATGTAACTACTGAGGCCCATTCCAATGGTGATGGGTGATTCCACTCTAGTGTCATTGAAGACCCACTCCCTACCCAGTAGGGAGATTCCACTCAGAATCCTCTGATAATTTTTCCTAATCACACCCCTTGGAGAGAATCCCCTCTAATAGGTGTCATGATAGGATCAAATCACATCATATCTCAAAAGCCACTATATATGGAACCTTCTTATTTTACATGGAAAAAAACTCAGGATAAGTTACTCACAAGAAAAAATCTGAGTCCAAAAGAAGGAGATACGAGAGGTTGCAGATCCATAATGCAACAAACATGGCTTGTGGGGACCACATGATGTTTGACCCAGCCTCATTGTTTGGAAATGTACCCTACCATACTCAGGTGTTAAACTATATATGAGTACCCCTAGGAATTCTCATGTACTCCCGAAGTACATTTCACCTCTATCCCAAAAGGCTAACGAGTTCCTGATCCTTGTCACTAGCCTAAAGGGCTAAAATATTATTTCACAAACATGTATCCTCAAATGGCTCTAAATATCCAAACAAATTACACTATTAAGATCCTTGAAGAAATGAACACATTATCGACTATTTATTTTCCCGAATCAGACACCCGGTAAAGAATCTTCTACATTTCACCACCTCACACATGAATAGTGCTTCATAGGGCCCACACATTGGTTCCGGAACATGTCAAATGGTTTTTAGAATTTCGATCCTCATATAAAATCACACAGGATAGACTCTACATTCTTCCAAAATGGAAACCCAGCAAAAAATTCATATTTCACTACAAATGCTGAAACCAGGCCTCATAGGATCTACACCTCGATTTTGGTTTAAGCACTCGAAATCAGACAAGAAAGATCTAATCAATTTCAAGGTCTCGATACCGCTAATGGATTGCTAATGAGATTTTTCATGTGGGAGTTATGGAGGGTGAAAATTTTAATAATAATAATTTATTATTATTATTTTTGTGTCTCGTGGACCCAATCCACAATCTTGAAAAAGACATCCAAATTTAGTCCCGAAATGACCATCTCGAAAACTAGGATGCACTTCCATAGAAATCACCCCAATTGGACTCTCCGTGTAAGAGTTATGTATGAATCCACATTTTGAAAATAATATTATATTATTATTTTTATGGAATTTATAGGTCCAATCCATGAGTCAGATAAAGGTAATCAACATTGTTATTAAAATGCATCAGTGACAGGGTCACAATGCCACTGACAGTGCGTGAATTGGACATCGCACGGGGTGGTTACAGGTGTTTAATGTTTTTAATAATAATAATAATATAATTATTTTTATTGTTATTATTTTATTTTTCTTTTTTATTATATTTTAATTTTACCTTATTCGCAGGTTTCCACCCTCTCCATATTCATCCCGTGCTGCCACCACATCCAAATACGCCTTCCACTGCCACCGTTGGCAGCCTACCTGTACCGCCGTCGCGCTCCCAAATTCTGGGCCGCCAGCACAGTCACCATGCTCAGAAAACTCACTACACTATCTCCCCTGAATTCCACTATCCTCTGCAGCCAGACTACGGCTGGACCACCTCGTGTCAATGGTCCCCTCCAAAGACCACTGGGATCATTTCAATGGTAGAAATATTTATTTATTTATTTATTTATTTTATAGTGACTTCCTTGATGAATTTTTCCAAAAAAGGTCTTTTCCTAAAAAATTTATACCCCTCCTAGGGTTAAAAGAACACCTTGGACTCAACCATTCCCTCAGATTTCTGATCAAATATACCTTTTGAGAGATATCTCATCTCCTCTATGTGTATTGTACAAAAAAACATAGTATTATTATAAAATTAATTTCAGGAACATCGAGCCTCATAATTTCACACTGTCTCAGGATATAACTATATAAATATATGTAGAAATAATCTAATGACTTATAAGGTGAAAACCAAGTCTCTATACCATTCCCTCCTTTATGATTTTAATTCCTGAAAAGTGCTACTAGGTATGAAAACTCAGGATAGTATGCTGAAACATGGATCTACCACTCTGAAAAACTCTCCATCACATTTATGTGTTTCCACATAATGTGAACCATGGGGATGGTCCATCCACATAAGTTTCACACTTGTAAATGACGTACATAGGAAAAAATACACCCAACTTTTCATAATTGTCAGGTGAAAAAAACACATGCACCTGTTTCTACTCTAGGGTAGAGCATGGAGGTAAATTACCCCATCCACCATTAACATGATCCAAAATGGGCCGAAGGACCTCAAGGGTAACTGGCCTCCTTGACTAAAAAACAACACGCAATCCCACAACATATCCTCCAACACCTGGATAGCGCGCATGGTCTGCCCACTAGTCTGGGGGTGAAAGGATATAGTCATCCATGACTGGATACCAAACGCCACCTGTAGGCCTCTCCACAAAAGTGACGTAATCTGCATGTCACGATCATAGACAAGCATCAGGGGTACCCTGTGATAGCAGATGATCTCTCATACATACAACCGCCCCAAACTCTTCCCAAAATATACTCATTGAGCAAGGTAGTGCGCCGACCCATGAGTTGGTCTACTATCCCTTAGATGATTTCATGGAATTATACTATTAACATATGCACTATGAATAAATCCATGGATATTCCATCCCATTTCCACTTTAGGATTTCACGAAGTTGTAACAACCCACCAGAACTCAATGCTCAACCTTCACATACTGACAGATGAGGTATGATGAGATGAGATCAGCTACAATTCATCTCATCCTGGGCCACCAAAACATTCATGGAAGATCCCTATACATATTACACATGGGGATGTATAGTTAAGGGTGATTTTTGGAACAATTTCATCACCTCCTCCCACATCGAAACTAGAACTACTATTTCCCCCTAAGACAAGGTTTCACGATTCCCTCCTTCACAATATCAATCTGGTGCATCCCCAATGGATATCTAAGACATGAAAGATCTCATAGTAGTTTTATCACATATGGGACTCAATAACACCCTGAATAAGAGAAAGAGTCAACACCATCGATTAAAAAAAACTGCACCATCCTACTCTACTAGGGTTGGGTGAAAGGAGGATAACTGCTCTAAAACATCCTACACTAGGAAATCATAGGAATTAATTCTAATGTAATCTATTAAAAAGTTTCCATTTCTTGGATTATAGACTATCTAGAAGTCAGAGTCCTCATGGAAATTCAACCAGCATTGCTGCCTCAGGTTTAGGTCTCTCTAAATGAAGACACAACTAAGACTATAATGGTCTGTGAAAACCAAAATTCACTCTCCTAGAAGGTAGTGTATCCACATCCTAAATGAGAATAATACCACTACCAATACCTTGTATTGAGTCTTGTTTTTCTATTCATGGGGTCTCCACCACCTCAACCTGTACTTGATAATTGTGGTATGATGGTTGACGTTGGGTATGAAAATTTACCAATGAACATGGAAGGTAAGTAAACTCATCAAACCGTAATAAGATAGACACAGAATGTGTGTGGCATACCCCGCATGTCTTCACCACTATTGTAAGGAGAGTAATACCCAATCCCGACACTCTTCCATACCCACTAGTTGAATTACACGAAAAAGGTGGTTATGAAAAAAAACTACACTTGAAATGCTAGTATCTGCTCCGACACTCCACTACACAACCCTTTAATGAACACCCAAGTTAGAGGGACTTAACCACCACACGTTGATACCATCAACATTGGGTGGAACTATTTTTCCCTCACAGTTTTTCACAAGTCATAAAAACATGTCAAGGTGCGGGAAAACCCCTTTTCCGCTTCCATTCAAAGCTACATCGAACAACACTGACACAAGGGGTACAACGCCACCCCATGTCACCCTCGTAAAACCTCAAGAAAGAAGATGGGATTAATGAGTACCTCACCCTGTGTCTTGAATGTTCTATTGAAAAAAGTTAGAAAAGACCTAGAGAGTACCTATTATCATGTCATGCACTATACAATCATAAAATTCTAATCATGAAGATTTTTTATCCCAAGTATCTAGTTACATGATCCTGACATGGATACCTAGTAGTTTTGGAAGGATCTCGTAGCATCTTCCACCACCCACAGTTATTTTCCTCCTCTAACAACACTGCCACCCTAGGGACCACCATGTCCTCACCTAGGAGACGCTTGATCACGAAACTATCTCTATTATAGCAGTACATCTACCAACTTCTTGGGACGCTCATCACATCTAGTTGGGAAACCTCATGCCATGGGACCTCAACCATTACAAGCATAGAATCTGCCCTGCCTGGGATGCCTCAACGCTCGATGATGTCCCCAACCATGTTCTTGTGTCCGATCATGGAAATGCCTCCTATATTGAGGTACTGTCAACTGACATCTTCTAACTGTGAAAAACATCCCATATCTATCATGTACACTACCAAAATATCTAACTAGCATCTCACTAAATGAAATACCACTATCACTAGTGATCATTCCAGCACCCTGACATTGGTTGGAATGCATAATGGAAAAATGATAACACAAATCTCTCTATGGAGAGCCCGCTGTATCTTTCGTGGTCATAATTAACCATCAGATATCATGTACAAATAGCATCAAGAATGGTATGATAACCCATTCACATACTATTCCACTATTGTCTCTCCATTCTGAAGGCTGAGAAGCTCCTGAAACTGATCCGCATATAAGAGGGTGTGGTATAACTATTCACGATACTTCTTCTAGGAGTCATCCCATGAGAGTACTAACTCATCATGCATATCAAAAACCAAAAATCTACCAACACCCAGCTGATATATGGTAAATATTGGTTGTCAAATACACTATCAAATTTTTCAGTGTCCGTACAATCCTGATGAGGCAGACCACTGACCCTACCCAAACCTCTACTGCTTGAGGATCTAGCTTGCCGTAGAAACTCAACGGTCTCTAATGCTAGAACTCATGGAGTGAACTCAACCTTTGCACGTCCTCATCCCAATCTACTGGAACTTAACACTACTCGACTAGTGGAGGTGTTGGTAGCAGTCCACCCATGGGAAGTGGGATCGTATGTAAGATCCTAAAATGAGGCATCATCACTAACAAAATTGTCTTTCTGAACCATATCTAGTATCTTGGATAGATTTCATCATGGAAGCCTATTGAAACATATAAAGGAATACCATGGTCAAATGAAAAAAATATATCAGCCACATTGCGGAGCTGACATAAGAAGGATAATCAAGGACTCAACCCTATCTGATGCATGTACAAAAGTTCCCTAAAACAGGTGTCTCATCAGGCCGAGTCGAGAAGATGTTAATTAGGGACCTCGTGAATGGATACGTTAGCCACCACCCCATTACTAGACTCTTTGTCATGAGATCCACTCTTGAGACACATTGACACTATTTCCATAAAACTAACCTTCCCTTTTATTTTGAAACATATGAACTACACCCCAAAGAATGAAATTTCACTGATACCACATTGTCATGAATCGACCAATGCCGGGCATCGAGCTGCAACTACCCCAATCCTACCTCAATAGTCCAGGGGATGGAGAAAAGGGATAAAGGCCTAAAAAACTTATGGAGAATTTTTTCTAAGTACCTTTACACACACACTAAAAACTCAATGAAAAAGTGGAGAGGAAAAGTAAAAGGTACAACACTACCATATATAAACCACAAATATGCATCGACCTGTAAACAATAGATGTATATGTGTTTTAAAGTAAAATGAAAGGTAAATGGAAAAAATAAATTCCCAACCAGATAACCTCCACAACCAAGAAACAAGTGGAAAAGTAAAACATCTGAGAGAGCTCTGCTCTTGGATCCTAAGATACGACCACCGCACGCGGTCTAAGAAGCCCTTATCTATGTGATCCTTTGATGAATTGATCAACCTGTGTGTCGCCTATAAAGGTGAACCAAGTGTGGAAAAATTACAAGCATGGATAAGTATAAAAATACTCAGTAGGATACCCTGAATGCTCATGGGAGAAACAAAATATGTACTAAATAACGAAGCATTATATAGAAAAAGGTAAAATAAAATAGTACAAATCAACCCGATATTATAATGAATATTAACTCATCCAAACACAAAGCGCTCAAAATAGTGAGATGATTAACTTCTCTTTGAGTATTTTATACCTATAGTAGGAGAGTAGACTCATCCAACCATGAGAATCTAGGCACAGAAAGAACGCGACATACACCACATGTCTTCGCCTCTCCTAGAATTAGTGTAACAAAAACCCAAGGAGTGGGTACTAGAATTGGTTATACACATATATATATATATGTGTAGTCATAGAAGTCTAAATGAGAGAGTAAGGGGATGACCTTCCCATATATAAACCGAGGAAAAGAGTCACCAATTGTTCCAGAAGTAACCATGCACAGTGCCTAACATCCCTAATGTCTTCCATAAACATGTAAGTCAAAGGTTCTCAAATCACCGCAACTTGATATTATCCTCTTTGGGTGACACTAACTCACCTTCATGATTTTAGGTCCTGTCATAAGGAAACATCTCAGTGGGGAAAATGCCCCAATTTCTTGGGAGTCCAAAGGCACGTTAAACAATGTCTCTCCACTGATCCATGTAGAAAAAATGTGAGAACATGAAATATAGAACCTTATACCTCAAGAATTAAGGGGATTTGAATCTAGTAGTAGCCACATGGGACATTCTCCCTAGTACATTAGGGGGATTCCACCCTAATCCATTAGGGAACCACTCCCAATGCATCAGGGGGATTCCACTAAGATGTTACTACATAGGACTCACTATCTATTATGTTAAGGTGGATTCCACCCTAAATTATCATTGTCTCACACCCAATGCATATAGTGGGATTCAATCAGAAGTAAAAATAGAGGAATGAAATCTATAGTGATGTGGTATCCTACTCTGGTATCATCGAGATCCCATTCCCTAATTAGTAGTGGGATTCCACTCATAAGTATTTGATAAATTTTCATGATAACTGCAGTCGTCAAGCATTTCCTATATTAGAATTAATGCTCAGATTAACTCAAATAATATATTGAATGTCACTATGGAGGGAACTACCACGTTCTATGCAGAAAAAACTCAAGATAGTCTACTCACAAACCAAAATCCGAGTCCAAAAGAAGGAGATACAAGAGTAAGAAGATTCATAATGTGGTACATAGCTCATGTGGGGCTCTATATCATTGTTTGGCCATGTACCCAGCAATAAATGGGTGCTAAACTATGTATGAGTAACCCTAGGCATGATCATGTACTCCTGCAGTACATGGAACCTCTGGCCCAAATGGCTGACAAGGACACGATTCTTGTCATTTTTTTGAAGGGATAAAACATCATTTTTCTAACATGCATTCTCAAATGGATCCAGATATTCAAACAGATCACATAGTTGTGATCCATGTAAAAAAGTGCATATGATCGAATATTTGTTTTCCAGAATTGGACACCCAATGAAGAAGCTTCATTTCACCGCTTCACACACGAACGATGCTTCTTGGGGCCTGCACATCAAATCCGGAACATGTAAAATTGTTCAAACCATTGAGAATATTTTGAAAAATAAAATGGGTTTGAATCCTCATTCATCCAAACCAGACACCCAGTGAAAAAGTAATATTTCACATCAAACTCCCAAACCATGCCTCATGGGGGCCGCACATTGATTTTTTTAACTGATCGAAATCAGACAAGAAACATGTTCCTGAATTTCTAGGCCGTGATTCTACTAATGGATCTCTAATCAGACATTTCATGTAGGATTTATGGCAGGTTAGAGTTTTAATAATATTAATATATTAATATTATTTTGGTGTCTTGTGGAATTGATATGAAAACCCGAAAAAGAATCCAATATCGGTCCCAAAATGGCCGTCTTGAAAACTGGGACCTGCTGCCATAAACATCATGCCAATCAGAAGCTCCATGTTGGAGTCATGTCTGAATAAAAAATTTGAATGTAATAATATATTGTTATTATCAGAATATTTTATAAACCCACTCCATGAGTTAGTGAAATGTACCCAACATTGGTCTTAAAAATACCGTATCAGATACAGGGTCACATTGCCGCTAACAGTGCATAAATTGGATGCTGCAAGGGGATTTTATGGGTGTTTAAAGGTTATAATAATAATAATTATTGTATTATTATCATTATTATTATTTTATTTATATTTTCCTTTTGTATTTTTATTTTTCCTTCTCTTTCGGTTTCCACCCTCCCCATATTCAGCCTATGCCACCACAGTATCCATATGCTCCCACTGACGATGCCTTACATCGCATCCCTGAAACACCGTCATGCTCCTGGATGCCATGCCTCACCTAGACCAGCCACCATGCTCTTCTAGCCTGCCGCACCAGCTCTGTCGAATGTCACCTCCCTTTGTGGCAGGACTTCTATCGTACTGCTGCATGCCAGCAGTCCCTTCCACTCGAAAAATGTTGAATTATTGATGTAGTGAAAAGTTGGTAGATCTTCCACTCACCGCCACACCTCCTCCGGTGCCCGAAACACGAATCCAAGCATTGATCGGGACTCATTGGGTCAAGTGCCTCACAAATATATGTCTTACTCCATGATCAGAGGATGTTTTATCATGGAGAAAACCTATCGTCGATGAACGATGATGAAAACAAAGAACGAGTGATCCCGAATCAAAACAGATGACCATCGTTGTAATTTTTGCCATCAACAAAGGATTATAAATCATAAAATTCAAATAAAAATTAAAATTGGCCACAAAGGATTGAATCTAGGAGATGTATAATCTGAAATAAAAATCCGACCATGATTTTGGATCCGCCATTGTGTTTTTTGTGCTTTGGTCTACTAGTTTCTGCATTTTATTCACGATCTGGTGAAGATCAGGCATCAAATTTCTATCAGAAGTATATGGAAAGAGCTCCAACGTTTACGAGATAAATGAGCTAACCATAGCTCATTTCTCTAGACTCATATTTATAGGAAACTTCTAGCGGTCACGGAATATGAACCTTCTAGACCCTCTCACATGAGGTCACCCCTAGGGTAAACACAATTCTATGAACTCTATGGTGCTCTTAGATTTTCAATATGAATACTTATTTATAAGTTATCATTATTATCATCCAAATAAAATAATTTTATTTAATAATTTTATTTATTGTTACATACTCGATGTATTTTCCACATAAGGTCTGAACCTGCAAAAGTTATACCCCTCTTAGGTTAAACAGCATGCTACAGAATCAACAGTGGCTTCAGTTTTCTGATCTGAGCAACCATTTGAGGGATATCCCATCTCCTCTATGTGCATACTACAAAAAGACCTAATATTTTTATAAAATTAATTTCAGGCACACTGGGCCTCAGAATCACACGCCACATCAGCACCTAACTCTCGAAATATATATAGAAATATTCCAATGTATTACATGGTGAAGAACATTTCTCTACAATTACATATTCATTTAGAACATTCATGATATTTTATTTTAATTTAGAATGAAGATAACTATGGGATACATAATTATCACAACATGAGAAGGTTTTGTAAGAGAAATCAAAATCAAGTTATTTTTTTATCTTATACCAGTTAGAGTACCATCAATCGGCTATTTGTCTCTACTGATAAGAAAAAAATTTATTTGTCTTACACGCCAATACTTTATTCTTATTCTTATATGTATTGGAATATATTTATAGATTATTCTCCTAAGGAGTAACACCCTTTTTCTCCATTTGAGGTATATCACTCATATCATGAAATATACTCATTATGAAAGATCACTTGGATCCTAAAAGGGAACCTTCCTCTAATTCTACATATAGAACCCATGTCTAAATTATCCATTGAAAGGGGGGACCATTGGTTTACTTTTAAGAATTATAGAATTTTCATACAACCTTGTGAACTTGTTATCATTATCTATCCACTCTGTGATATATCATAGTCTTAACCTGTATATAGAAACCTTAAAAGATTTCAAAAAACATGTTATTTACATGAATTTGTAAAATTAAATACCATTAGATGCATCTCTTCATCCCCCCTATTATAGATTCATGAATATATATAAGTGGTTTTGTTGATGGAAAGTCACATTCCCATCAATAATGATTTGGGAAGTTCTACAACTCTTGTGCACCACTAAAGATTATAATCTTCCATTAACAAAAGAGATAGAAATAGAGTTCCTCTATGTCTTATCCAATAATAGGGTCCCTTTGAAGACCTCTAACTATCTTCAAAATATTAAGCACTAATAAGAAAATTAAAAATCAGATTATAAGCTCATGTGTTACATTGAGATAAAAACATCATCTATAAAAAACCCATTCACCTAATTTGTTCATAAAAACATTATTAAAGTTTTAAATAATAAAATAATTAATAATATTTATTTTTTTCCACAAATTATCAAATAATATGGTAATTCCCAATACAATGATTACTCAAGAATAATTATTTCTAAAACAAATCCAATATTTAGTCTCAAATAACCACACAATATTCATATAAAATATATCAGACACGATTCTCAAATAACTCATGTTTATAAGGTACAATGTGTGGTCTTATTTAATATACTTTGAGAAAAAACACAAATGTACATGAATATCCATATTCCTTGATAGTTTTAATATTTTTCATTCAATTGTTGAATAATAGAAGAAAATTTACACTACCAAAATTTTCCCTTCATGAATGATAAACCTAGTGGTTATGTTAGGTATGAAAACATGGTATTAATATAAAGAAAAAATATTAATCTCTATTTATGATTGAATATCATTTGATGCTTCTAAATAATCACATAAATTACTCAACTTCAAGCATGCAGATGATATCATAGACAATCATGAACCTCATTCACAAAACCCAAGATTTCTTACAAGACATGTTCTTCTTTTTGCAGCATTAAGTACAATTTTCTATAAACTCAAGCATGCATACTTATTCAAAATTTGTTTTTGAAAATAGTTATAATGTATCTTTCACAAGAAGAGGTTCATGGTACTCAATTAATCTACATGAAATCATGAAGGCTAAGTCAAAATTGGAATGCATGGAACCCTTATACATATATAAAGAATTTTTGTTTTATATATTTTGGCAACCTAGTGCCCTATAAATGATTATATTTGTTATTACACATTCAAAAGAGTATATTATGTGGTACTAATAGACGTGAATTGTAACGTCCCGAGTCCGGAGCCCCTCCACTGGTGCCCCATACCCGGTTCGCCACATGACCTCAAGCGCGTTTCCCCGAACGCCAGAGTCTGCCGACTAGAAGTGAGGGCCTTGGTGAGTTGGTGGGGAAACTATTCCCTTATTCGGTAAGGTATACAAGGTAAGAAAAACAACAATAAATAGCAGAAGCAGTAAACAACATGCATATCAACAGAAACAAGACAGCAGAAGCAATATAGATATATAATAATGATGAAAATAATGTAGCAGGAACAAGTATCTATGGAAAACAACAAACACAACAACGTGATGGAATAAAACTGAAACCAAGTGCAAAAGAAAAAAAAAGAAAGCTCCTCAGCATCGCGAGCCATGGCTCGGTCCCATGCTCCCCAGCTCCTAGTGCAGTCAAGATCCTGAAGTAGAAGGGCGCTTGCCCTTATCTATACCTGCAGCAACATAGTCTGCTTGGGCCCAAAAGCATGACCTAAACAGGGTGTGAGATACAATCCCAGTAGGCAATCACCCAAATATTTGTGCCTAATAGTCAAGGAATACATGGCGGTAAATAAACAAGAAGCAGTAAACAGGAAAGCACAAGCAGCTACAATCCACAGTTCTAACAAGTAAAGTACACAAGTAAGCAGTCAACAACAAGAAGAAAACAGGTAACCCTCTAGGTAGCTCTCACAACCTAACCCATATGGTTCAAACTATAGTACTAGCAACCCTCTAGGAGGCACACACAGTCTCACCCCTCTGGTTCAGCTACATAATTAATCAGACTCCCTGGGGAAGCACTCACCGTCAAATCCCCCTATAGTCTCGTATCATGCTAAAGGCTCTCCGGGGAAGCACTCAACGTCAATCCCCTCTTTGGCCCATGTCTTGGATCTACAGACTCTCTGGGGAAGCAATCAATGTCAATTCCCCCTATAATCTCGCATCGTAATTAAAAGACACTCTAGAGAAGCCCTTCTATCAATTCTCCCTATGGTCTACTACTCTAGGTTCTCACAGTCCTGAGTATAACTAAACATGCTCAGCATGTGTATATCGTCCAAGTAAACCTCAAGAACTAATTGGATATCAACTAAGGCTCAACATCATATCAAAAGATACAGTTCCACTATCCTACAACAAGGTATGGCAACTAGAAAAATTCCCAATAGACAAAACAAGCATGGCAAAACAACCTGAGCACCAAATAAATTACACTACTCACAAGCAATAACCTCTACTGAAGCAATCAATCAAATAAGGAAAACAACAAGGGAAAAATAGGAAACACGCAATACCCCGTTCAAGGTTATTGGTGGAATTTGCATATAATACTCATCAAATTTCTATGGAAAGGCACAAAATACCTACCTCGATCCTAGGAGATCGATATACGTGAACCTCGACGACAGATTCCCCTTAGAACGACGTAGATCTGAGAAAATGCACAAAACATTCATCCCACGATAACCTGAAAACAAGGGGAAATCAAGAAACAAGGATAAAGAAGAAGGAAGAACTCACCGTTGTGATTCCAACGCAACTGACCGTGCTCGAATCAGAGAACGGACGGCAGGGCGGGAGCTCGGAGAAGATTCGGCCATATGGTCGCTTCCGGGCAGACGAGATCTGAAGAAGAATATGGTTTTAGGGGTTAGACGCGACCCCGGTCCATTTAATGAAAAAAAGAAAGTACACGGTGTGTACTTTTTGAATACACCGCGTGTACTTTGAATTTTCCGTACTTCGAAATAACCGGCCTCCACACCCGCCTTACACACCATGTGTGTGGCCCAGACACGGCCAACACACGGATTTGAGCTGGGGAAGAGTACACGGCGTGTACTCAAAAAGTACACGGCGTGTACTTCTGAAATTTCTAGAAAAACCATTTTTCTCAAAAACTCTAGAAAAAGGGAAAACGTACTTGAAAATAAGATCCGGGTTCGTACAAACTTCCCCCCTTAAAGAAATTCGTCCCCAAATTTCGCTAACGAGTCGGGGAAGAAGAAACCCCAAACAGCTCCAGCCATTGCGATTGTACATCGGCCTCCCTCTCCCAGGTCTCATCCTGTACTCGCCCGTGCTGCCATAGCACTCGTACCAGAGGAACATACCGCCCGTGAAGAACCTTCGTACTACAATCGAAAATCTGGATAGGATTCTCCTCGAACAACACATCCGCTTCAAGCTCGACTTCCTCAGGCTAAAAGACATGAGAAGGGTCTGAAAAGTAACGTCGGAGTTGAGAGACGTGGAAGGCGTCGTGCATGGACAGATACCTCTGAGGTAGCTGCAACCGATAGGCGACCGGACCCACTCTCTCCAAAACCTCAAACGGCCCGACGTACCGCGGTGAAAGATTACCCTGTCTCCGAATCCTCTTGTGTCCCAACCTCGGTGCGACACATAGAAAAACCTGATAACCGACCTCAAACTCTAGAGGTCGTCTCCACTGATCAGCATAAGACTTCTGTCGAGGCTGCGCTGTATCCATCCTCTTCCGAATCAGCTCTATCTGTTCTGAAGTCTACTGAACAAGATGAGGTCCCAGCAAAGCTGCCTCTCCTACCTCCAGCCAGCATAAGGGTGATCGGAATGGCCTACCGTACAAAGCCTCATATGGAACCATCTGAATGGTTGCCTGGAAACTGTTGTTTTAGGCGAACTCCACCAGAGGAATATGCTTCTCCCAAGAACCGCAAAAGTCAAGGATGCAAGCTCGAAGCATATCCTCGAGCACCTGGATCGTGCACTCAGACATGCCATCAGTCTGGGGATGGTATGCTATACTCAAACGTACCTGTGTACCCAAGGCCTTCTGAAGTCCCTGCCAGAACCGAGAGGTAAAGCGCACATCTCTGTCTGAAACAATAGAGTGAAGAACTCCATGAAGATGAACGATATCTCTGATGTAAAGTCGTCCCAGATCTTCGACACTGAAATTCTCCTTGATCGGCAAGAAGTGAGAAACCTTTGTAAGTTAGTCGATGAAAACCCAAACAGTATCGTTCCCTCAGGGTGATCTCGGCAACCCGGTCCTGAAGTCCATCGCAACATCATTCCACTTCCACCCCGGAATGGGTAACTGCTGTAAAAGGCCTTCTGGTCGCTGATGATATGCTTTCACCTACTAATAAGTATAACATCTCATAAAAAAACCAGCAACATCCTTCTTCATACCTGGCCACCAGTACTGGAGATGAAGATCCCGATACATATTTGTGATGCCATGATGAACTGTCCAAACTGAGGAATGGAAATCCCACATCAGCTCCTCGCCTATGTCTGATGGCACCTATACGCGTCCTTGGAAACGCAAGATCTCATCATCGCCCATTGTCCATCCAGGAAGAGGGTCCCCTCCTGACACACTCTCACATAGGACTAAGCCTTCCGAGTCTGATAGATACCTCATCCGTACCCGATCAAGTAGCGTGGAGGTTACAACTACAGAAGATAGAAAGGTCTATCCCCGTCTGTCGTGCACGTCCAGATGCATCTCAGAGAACAGATCCATCAGCTGCCACTCACTGCTGGCCTCCTGAACTGCCTGAATCTGAGTCCTCCTGCTAAACGTGTCTACCACGACGTTGCCCTTTCCCAGCGTATAGGCAATCTCGAAATCAAAATACTGAAGATAATCGACCCACCTATGCTGCCTCAGATTCAGATCACACTGAGTGAAGATATACTTGAGACTCTTGTGGTCAGTGAAGACCACAAAGTGCTCTACCAGAAGATAGTGTCTCCAACAGCTCAAGGAATGAACAACAGCTGCCAACTCCAGATAGTGCATAGGGTATTTCCTCTCATGTGGCCTCAGCTACCGAGACCCATACGCAATGACTCCATCTCCCTGCAAAAGCACAGCTCCCATCCCGGTACCCGAAGCATCACAGTAAACAATGTAGCTCTTGCCTGGCTCTGGAAAGACTAGTACCGGTGCTGACGTCAACCTCCCTTTGAGCTATTGAAAGGAAGACTCACAAGAATCTGACCATAAGAACTTTTCCCCCTTCTTGGTCAGACCTATCAAAGGTGATGCTAGGCGAGAAAAGTCTTGAATGAAGCGTCTATAGTATCCAACCAGCCCTAGGAAGCTCCGTACCTCAAAAATGTTCTTCGGCTGCTCCCAGGAAACTACATCTCTCACTTTCTCTGGGTCTACAGATACTACTGCCTCTGAGATGACGTGACCCAAGAAGTGAATCTGATCCATCCAGAAGTGGCAATTCGAGAGTTTAGCATAAAGTCGATGCTCTCTTAATGTACTCAGAACAATCTCAAGATGTGTGGCATGGTCGTGTCGAGTGTGAGAGTACACCAAGATATTGTCCACGAAGACCACGATGAAGGAATCCAAGTAAGGATGGAACACTCGGTTCATCAGTGCCATAAAAACTACAGGTGCATTCGGGAGTCCGAAAGGCATGACTGTATACTCGTAATGACCGTACCTGCTCCTGAAGGCTGTCAGAGGTATATCTGATGGTCTAACGTGAAAATGATGATAACCGGACCTCAAGTCGATCTTTGAGAACACCCGGGCCCCTCGAAGTTGATTGAAAAGGTCATCAATTCGTGAAAAGGGATATCGGTTCTTGACCGTCAACTGGTTCAGCTTCCAATAATCCACAAAAAGCCGAAGGGTACCGTTTTCCTTATTCGCAAACAGAATAGGCAAACCCCAAGGAGAAGTACTGGGTCAGATGAAACCCTTAGCCTGTAGCTCCTCCAACTGCTTCTTGAGCTCATGCAACTCAGGTGTGGCCATCCTATATGGAGGAATGGACACTGGTGCCACTCCTGGAATGAGCTCAATAGAGAAGTCTACATCACGCTCCGGAGGCAAACCCAAAAAGTCCTCTGGAAAGACATCCCTGAAGCGATCCACCACTGGAGGAAAGTCCAACTGTGGAGTCCCCTGATCATCCAGATAAAGACTAGCAATCTGGTCCATCACTCCTCCTAGCCCAAGATGCTCGAGTCCCACCCGACTCGCCCGAACATCCCATTCGCCTCTATGAAGGAAAGATTCACCTTTTGGTGAAATGAAACTGACTCTACAGCAATAACAGTCAATGAATCTCTGGAAGGGAATCAACCAGTCCATGCTGAGAATGACATTATAGCCTGTCATTTCTAGGACATAGAGATCCCATAAGAAGTGATACCCTGCAACCTCAAGAGGGCACTCTCTACACTGGCGTACACTAGATGTCCTCGTTCCCAAAGGTGTGTCTAGTGTCAACGAGTCGGCAGAAGAAAAGATGCAGAGTCCAAGGATCTCCACAACAGCAATAGAGATATATCTATGTGTAGCACAATATCGAAAAGTGCTGAAGATAAAACTGAGGCTACTAAAATCGTACCTCAAATAGTAGAAGGGCCGAGATCCTCCTCATGATAAGTTTGCTCCACGATGAAAGACTAGCCTGCACCGTGGCCCTGCGCCCCTGACTGACCACTATGAGCTGGACCTCCCTGCTGGTGCTGAGGAACTGGTGGCTGACTGCCACGGCCTTGACCTCCACCTCGGCTCGAACGGACAAAAGAACTCTAGTCCCCCGACTGGTGAGAGACTGTTGGGGTTTCTCCTGAATGAGGAGTTATGGAAGAACCCCAGTCACCTGCTGCTGGTGAGAAAACCTGGCAGAAACGCTGAAGGTGACCCATCTTGCCACAATAACGGCATTCCATGGGGTCTCTCTGGCACTACGGCCTCATGTGCCCTGTCCGGCCACACTGATAGCACGTCACCTAGTTGCCTGATGATGCATCTCTCTTCCTCAAATCACCGCGTGTAGGCTCTCTACGGTGCTTCTTGCTGTCATATGAAAGCAAAATAGCTCTGGAAGCAGACCCGCCCTGGCTCACAGCTCCAGAGTCTCTCAGATTGTGCTCTGCAATCAGTTCCTGGTTGACGATGGAAGTAATGGAAGTCAGCTGGAAGATGTTCACCTATGAGCGGATCTCACGCCTGAGTCCATCCTCAAACTTCCTCGCCAAGAACACCCCACTCCCATCCATAAGGGGTGTAAAACTCTGCAGCTCAGTGAAACGAGAGGAATACTCCATGACAGATAGAGTACCCTACTTTAAGCTATTGAACTCCCAGTCTCGATCGACCCTCAGGGTCTCCGGATAGAAGTAGTCGTAGAACACGCGCTGGAACTCCTCCCAAGCCATAGCCTGCTGCTGACCCGCCTATGAGATCACGTCCCACCACCTCTTGGCGGAGTCTCAGAGCATGTAGGTGGAGCACTCAACCCGCCTCTCTGGAGGAGTCTCCAAATGCTCGAAGATAGTCAGCATGTCTTCCAGCCATGACTTTGCAGCCTGAGGTCCTCCCTCCACCGAGAACGTGGGAGGATGCTGCTGCTGAAAGACCCGCGTCAAGTCTTCCATAGACGAGGCAGGAGGCGGTGCTCCCTGGAAGGCCTGCATCATCCTCATGAAACCTTCCCTGAACTTCATATCATCTCCTGCAACTGGTACAATAATAGGTGCCAAGGCTGGATCGGCTGGGGGATCGACAGGAAGTCCTTGATCAGCCCTGTCTGGCGTTTGATCACTGCCTGACGACAGATGTACGACCGAAGGACGTCTCGGAGGCATAGCTCTGAAAGATCAAAAGCACACCTTAGATCAGGAAAACAAGGACATTGAACACAAGTGTACAAAATGGGAACAGGGGAATAAAAACATACGATATTTCAAAACACGACTACACGGCGTGTATAAAACTACACGATGTGTCTTCTTAAACCATTGACATGGGTGTGTACTCCTACCCTACAAGTCATGTACACTTCAAACTACACGGAGTGTTGACCCAAACACACGGCGTGTACTTGAAAACTATTCCCCTGCCGAGTCTCCTTACATGGCTAACCCACACGGTCCGACTCAACCTGAGGCTACATGACGTGTTCAAAACAAACACGACGTGTACTAGACAAGGCTTCGGCGGCCCGTGTTGTTAAGCACATGGCCGTCTACACAGATGAAACTTACATGGCGTGCTCCGAACAAGCACGGCGTGTATAGGCGAAGGTGACACCATCTCGTGTTGTTCGTGACACGGCCGGGTACCTGGGCAAGACTACACGGCGTGTTCCGAACAAACACAGCGTGTTCCCGAAGTTACTCCCACGACACCGTGTTTTGCTCACACGGTCAGTGACATGGCCCGAAAACTACACAACATGTATCTAAAAAGTACACACCGTGTATTCTAGGTTTTTCTGGGCAGTAGCTCAGAAACTGCAGAGAATTCCAGAAACACTAAAAACAAGGCAAAAAAGTACCAAATTCCGATCCGTGATGGCCCATAACACCTCAAGAACCAAAATTCGGCATTCATTTTTAAGAAAGTAACAAAACAAACAGTTTTATAACATAACAACAGAGAATATATCAAGCATATATCACAATAGCATGCATAATCTACAAAGAGCCTATCACAACAGCATGCAATCACTAATGCACCCTAGATGGAATGGCAAGAATGCATGGCATGTGACTCCTACAAGTGTCTATATGATTCATGAGATGGAATACCCTCATCTCATTGGGTTACGACAGAAATAGAACCAAAATATCAAAACAGTAATAGCACAAGCCATGTGAATCACTCTCGGTGAAATCAGGTCAACTATAAAATCTTTGAATCAGCAACTACAATTAATGAGGTAGTATGGCTTTTCCCTGTACACGGGTTAGCTACTCCCGAGCATAGCATAATGCCAAGTACCGAATCCATCCTATCCCTGAATAAGGTCTCCAAACAGTAAAGAAAGATAAAGTAACTCCTCTGATACCACTTTGTAATGTCCCGAGTCCGGAGCCCCTCCACTGGTGCCCCGTACCCGGTTCGCCACATGACCTCAAGCACGTTTCCCCGAGGGCCAGAGGCTGCCGACTAGTAGCGAGGGCCTTGGTGAGTCAGTGGGGAAACTATGCCCTCATTCGGTAAGGTATAAAAGGTAAGAAAAGCAACAATAAACAACAGAAGCAGTAAACAAGATGCATATCAACAGAAACCAAACAGCCAAAGCAATGCAGATATATAACAATGATGATAATAATGAAGTAGGTACAAGTATCTATGGAAAACAGCCAACACAACAACGTGCTGGAATACAACTGAAACCAAGTGCAAAAGAAAAACAAAGAAATCTACTCATCATTGTGAGCCACGGCTCAGTCCCATGCTCCCCAGCTCCTAGTGCAGTCAAGATCCTGAAGTAGAAGGGCGCTTGCCCTTATCTATACCTGCAGCAACATAGTATGCTTGGGCCCAAAAGCATGGCCCAAACAGGGTGTGAGATACAATCCCAGTAGGAAATCACCCAAATATTTGTGCCTAACAGTCAAGGAATACATGGCGGTAAATAAACAAGAAGCAGTAAACAGGAAAGCACAAGCAGCTACAATCCACAGTTCTAACAAGTAAAGTACACAAGTAAGCAGTCAGCAACAAGAAGAAAACAGGTAACCCTCTAGGTAGCTCTCACAACCTAACCCATATGGTTCAACCTATAGTACTAGAAAACCTCTAGGAGGCACACACAGTCTCACCCCTCTGGTTTAGCTACGTAATTAAGCAGACTCCCTGGGGAAGCACTCACCGTCAAATCCCCCTATAGTCTCGTATCATGCTAAAGGCTCTCCGGGGAAGTACTCAACATCAATCACCCCTTTGGCCTGCGTCTTTGATCTAAAGACTCTCTGGGGAATCAATCAACATCAATTCCCCCTATAATCTCGCATCGTAATTAAAAGACACTCTAGAGAAGCCCTTTTGTCAATTCTCCCTTTGGTCTACTACTCTAGGTTCTCACAGTCCTGAGTATAACTAAACATGCTCAGCGTGTGTATATCGTTCAAGTAAACCTCAAGAACTACTTGGCTATCAACTAAGGCTCAACATCATATCAAAAGAGACAGTTCCACTATTCTACAACAAGGTATGGCAACTGGAAAAATTCCCAAAAGAAAAAACAAGCATGGAAAAACAACCTGAGCACAAAATAAATTACACTACTCAAAAGCAATAACCTCTACTGAAGCAATCATGCAAAGAAGGAAAACAATAAGGGAAAAATAGGAAACACGCAATACCCCGTTCAAGGGTATTGGTGGAATTTTCATATAATACTCATCAAATTTCTACGGAAAGGCACAAAATACCTACCTCGATCCTAGGAGATCGATATACGTGAACCTCGATGACAGATTCCCCTCAGAACGACGTAGATCTGAGAAAACGCACAAAAAATTCATCCCATGATAACTTGGAAACAAGGGGAAATCAAGAAACAAGGATAAAGAAGAAGGAAGAACTCACCGCTGCAAATCCAACGCAACTGACCGTGCTCGAATCAGAGAACGGACGGTAAGGCGGGAGCTCGGAGAAGATTCGGCCGTACGGTCGCTTCCGGGCGGACGAAATCTGAAGAAGAATATGGTTTTGGGGATTAGACGCGACCCCGGTCCATTTAATGAAAAAAAGAAAGTACAAGGTGTGTACTTTTTGAATACACAGCATGTACTTTGAATTTTCTGTACTTCGAAATAACCGGCCTCCACACCAGCCATACACACCATGTGTGTGGCACAGACACGGCCAACACACGAATTCGAGCTGGGGAAGAGTACACGGCGTGTACTCAAAAAGTACACGGCGTGTACTTCTGAAATTTCTAGAAAAATTATTTTTCTCAAAAAATATAGAAAAAGGGAAAATGTACTTGAAAAGAAGATCCGGGTTCGTACAAACTTACCCCCTTAAAGAAATTCATCCCTGAATTTCGCTAACAAGTCGGAGAAGAAGAAACCCCGAACAGCTCCGGCCATTGCGATTGTACATCGGCCTCCCTCTCCCAGGTCTCATCCTGTACTCACCTGTGCTGCCATAGCACTCATAGTAGAGGAACATACCGCCTGTGGAGAACCTTCGTACTACAATCGACAATCCGGATAGGATTCTCCTCAAACGACGCATCTTCTTCAAGCTCGACTTCCTCAGGCTGAAAGACATGAGAAGGGTCTGATAAGTAACGTCGGAGTTGAGAGACGTGGAAGAGGTCGTGCATGGACCGATACCTTTGAGGTAGCTGCAACCGATAGGCGACTGGACCCACTCTCTCCAAGACCTCAAACGGCCTGATGTACCGCGGTGAAAGCTTACCCTGTCTCTGAATCCTCTTGTGTCTCAACCTCGGTGCGACACGTAGAAAAACCTGATAACCGACCTCGAACTCTAGAGGTCGTCTCCACTGATCAGCATAAGACTTCTGTCGAGACTGCGCTGTATCCATCCTCTTCCGAATCAGCTCTATCTATTCTGAAGTCTCCTGAACAAGACGAGGTCCCAGCAAAGCTGCCTCTCCTACCACCAGCCAACATAAGGGTGATCGGCATGGCCTACTGTACAAATCCTCATATGGAACCATCTGAATGGTTTCTTGGAAACTGTTGTTTTAGGCGAACTCCACCAGAGGAATATGCTTCTCCCAAGAACCGCCAAAGTCAAGGATTCAAGCTCGGAACATATCCTCAAGTACCTAGATCGTGCACTCGGACATGCCATCAGTCTGGGGATGGTATGCTATACTCAAAAGTACCTTTGTACCCAAGGACTTCTGAAGTCCCTACCAGAACCGAGAGGTAAAGCGCACATCTCTGTATGAAACAATAGAGTGCATAACTCCATACAGACGAACGATCTATCTGATGTAAAGTCGTCCCAGATCTTCGACACTGAAAGTCTTCTTGATCGGCAAGAAGTGAGCAACCTTCGTAAGACTATCAACGACAACCCAAACAGTATCGTTCCCTTAGGGTGATCTCGGCCACCTAGTCATGAAGTCCATCGCAGCATCATTCCACTTCCACCCTGGAATGGGAAACTGCTGTAAAAGGCCTGCTGGTCGCTGATGATCTGCTTTCACCTGCTGACAAGTAAACATCTCATGACAAAACCAGAAACATCCTTCTTCATACCTGGCCACTAGTACTGGCGATGAAGATCCCGATACATCTTTGTGATGCCAGTATGAACTGCCGAAACTAAGGAATGGAAATCCCACATCAGCTCCTCACCTATGTCTGCTGGCACCCATACGCGTCCTTGGAAACACAAGATCTCATCATCGCCCACTATCCATCCAGGAAGAGGGTCCCCTCCGGACACACTCTCCCATAGGACTAAGCCTTCCGAGTCTGATAGCTGCCTCATCCGTACCCGATCAAGTAGCGCGGAGGTTAAAACTACAGAAGATAGAAAGGTCTATCCCCATCTGTCATGCACCTCCAGATGCATCTCAGAGAACAGAGCTATCAGCTGCCACTCACTGCTGGCCTCCTGAACTGCATGAATCTGAGTCCTCCTGCTCAACGTGTCTACCACGACGTTGCCATTTCCTAGTGTATAGGCAAGCTAGAAATCAAAATACTGAAGATAATCGACCCACCTGCACTGCCTCAGATTCAGATCACACTGAGTGAAGATATACTTGAGACTCTTGTGGTGAGTGAAGACCACAAAGTGCTCTACCAGAAGATAGTGTCTCCAACATCTCAAGGCATGAACAACAGCTACCAACTCCAGATAGTGCGTAGGGTAGTTCCTATTATGTGGCCTCAGCTGCTGAGACCCATACACAACGACTCCATCTCCCTGCATAAGCACAGATCCCAGCCCGGTACCCGAAGCATCATAGTAAACAGTGTAGCTCTTGCCTGGCTCTGGAAAGACTAGTACCAGTGCTCACGTCAACCTCCCTTTCAGCTCTTGAAAGGCTGACTCACAAGAATCTGACCATAAGAACTTCTCCCCCTTCTTGGTCAGACCTGTCAAAGGTGCTGCTTGACGAGAAAAGTCTTGAATGAAGCATATGTAGTATCCAGCCAGCCCTAGGAAGCTCCGTACCTCAAAAATGTTCTTCGGATGCTCCCATAAAACTACATCTCTCACTTTCTCTGGGTCCACAGATACTCCTGCCTCTGAGATGACGTGACCCAAGAAGTGAATCTGATCCATCCAGAAGTGGCACTTCGAGAGTTTAGCATAAAGCCGATGCTCTCTCAATGTACTCAGAATGATCTCAAGATGTGTGGCATGGTCGTGTCGAGTGTGAGAGTACACCAAGATATCGTCCATGAAGACCACGACGAAGGAATACAAGTAAGTATGGAACACTCGGTTCATCAGTGCCATAAAAACTGCAGGTGCGTTCGTGAGTCCGAAAGGCATGACTGTATACTCGTAAAGACCGTACCTTCTCCTGAAGGCTGTCAGAGGTATATCTGATGGTCTAACGCGCAAATGATGATAACCGGACCTCAATTTGATCTTTGAGAACACCCGGGCCCCTCTAAGTTGATCGATAAAGGTCATCAATTCATGAAAAGGGATATCGGTTCTTGACCGTCAACTGGTTCAGCTTCTGATAATCCACACAAAGTTGAAGGGTACCGTTTGCCTTCTTCGCAAACAGAATAGGCGAACTCCAAGGAGAAGTACTAGGTCAGATGAAAACCTTAGCCTGTAGCTCCTCCAACTACTTCTTGAGCTCCTGCAACTCAGGTTTGGCCATCCTATATGGAGGAATGGACACTGGTGCCGCTCCTGGCATGAGCTCAATAGAGAAGTCTACCTCACGCTCCGGAGGCAAACCCAAAAAGTCCTCTGGAAAGACATCCCTGAAGTGATGCACCACTAGAGAAAATTCCAACTGTGGAGTCCCCCGATCATCCAGATAAAGACTAGCAATCTAGGCCGTCACTCCTCCTAGCCCAAGATGCTCGAGTCCCACCCGACTCGCCCGAACATCCCATTTGCCTCTATGAAGGAAAGATTCACCTTCTGGTGAAATGAAACTGACTCTACGGCGATAACAGTCAATGAATGTCTGTAAGGGAATCAACCAGTCCATGCAGAGAATGACATTATAGCCTGTCATTTCTAGGACATAGAGATACCATAAGAAGTGATACCCTGCAACCTCAAGAGGGCACTCTCTACACTGGCGTACACTAGATGTCCTCGTTCCCAAAGTGTGTCTAGTGTCAATGAGTCAGCAGAAGAAAAGATGCAGAGTCCAAGGATCTCCACAATGGAAAAAGAGATAATACTATGCATAGCACAATATCGAAAAGGGCTGAAGATAAAACTGAGGCTACTAAAATCATACCTCGAATAGTAGAAGGGCCGAGATCCTGCTCATGATAAGTCTTCTCCACGACGAAAGACTAGCCTGCACCATGGCCATGCACCCCTGACTGACCACTATGAGCTGGACCTCCCTGCTGGTGCTGAGGAACTAGTGGCTGACTGCCATGGCCTTGACCTCCACCTCGGCCCGAACGGCCGAAAGAACTCTAGTCCCCCGACTGGTGAAAGACTGGTGGGGTTTCTCCTGAATGAGGAGTCATGGAAGAACCCAGGTCACCTACTGCTGCTGAGAAAACCTGGTAGAAACGCTAAAGGTGATCCATCTTGCTGCAAGAACGGTATTCCATGGGGTCTATCTGGAACTGTGGCCTCGTGTGCCCTATCCGTCCACACTGATAGCACGTCACCTAGCTGCCTGATGATGCGTCTCGCTTCCTCAAATCACCGCGTGTAGGCTCTCTAAGGTGCTTATTTCTGTCATATGAAGGAAAAATAGATCTGGAAGCAGACCCGCCCTGGCTCGCAGCTCCATAGTCTCTCAGATTATGCTCCGCAATCAGTGCCTGGTTGACTATGGAAGTAATGGAGGTCAGCTGTAAGATGTTCACCTATGAGCGGATCTCCCGCCTGAGTCCATCCTCAAACTTCCTCGTCGAGAACACCCCACTCCAATCCCAAAGGGGTGTAAAACTCTGCAGCTCACGAGAGGAATACTCCATGACAGATAGAGTACCCTACTCTAAGCTCATGAACTCCCTGGCTCGATCGACCCTTAGGGTATCCGGATAGAAGTAGTCGTAGAACACGCGCTGGAACTCCTCCCAAGCCATAGCCTGCTGCTGACCCGCATGTGAGATCACATCCCACCACCTCTTGGCAGAGTATCAGAGCATGCATGTGGCGAGCTCGACCCACCTCTCTGGAGGCGTCTCCAAATTCTCGAAGATAGTCAGCATGGATTCCAGCCATGACTTTGCAGCCTGAGGTCCTCCCTCCCCCGAGAACGTGGGAGGATGCTGCTACTGAAATACCCGCGTCAAGTCTGCCATAGACGAGGCAGGAGGTGGTGCTCCCTGGAAGGCCTACATCATCCTCATGAAACCTTCCCTGAACTGCATATCATCTCCCGCAACTGGTACAACAATCGGTGCCAAGGCTGGCTCGGCTGGTGGATAGACAGGAAGTCCTTGATCAGCCCTGTCTGGCATTTGGTCACTGCCTGACGACAGACGTACGACCGAAGGACATCTCGGAGGCATAGCTCTGAAAGATCAAAAGCACACCTTAGATAAGGAAAATAAGGACATAGAACACAAGTGTAAAAACGGGAACAGGGGAAGAAAAACACACGAGATTGCAAAACACGACTACACGGCGTGTATAAAACTACACGGTGTGTCTTCTTAAACCACTGACATGGGTGTGTACTCCTACCCTACAAGTCATGTACACTTCAAACTACACGGCGTGTTGACCCAAACACACGGCGTGTACTTGAAAACTATTCCCCTGCCCGAGTCTCCTTACACGGCTAACCCGAACGGTCCGACTCAACCCGAGGCTACACGGAGTGTTCAAAACAAACACGACGTGTACTAGACAAGGCTTCGGCAGCCCGTGTTGTTAAGCACACGACCGTCTACACGGCTGAAACTTACATGGTGTGCTCTGAACAAGAACGGCGTGTATATGCGAAGGTGACACCGTCTCGTGTTGTTGGTGACACGACCGGGTACCTGGGCAAGACTACACGGCGTGTTCCGAACAAACACGGCGTTTTCCCAAAGTTACTCCCACGACACCGTGTTCTGCTCACACGGTTAGTGACATGGCCTGAAAACTACACGACATGTATCTAAAAAGTACACACCGTGTATTCTAGGTTTTTCTGGGCAGTAGCTCTGAAACTGTGAAGAATTCCAGAAACACTAAAAACAAGGAAAAAAAGTACCAAATTCCGATCCATGAGGGCCCATAACACCTCAAGAACCAAAATTCGGCATTCATTTGTAAGAAAGTAACAAAACAAACAGTTTTCTAACATAACAACAGAGAATCTATCAAGCATATATCACAACAACATGCATAATCTACACAGAGCCTATCACAACAACATGAAATCACTAATGCACCCTAGATGGCATGGCAAGAATGCATGGAATGTGATTCCTACAAGTGTCTATATGATTTATAAGATGGAATACCCTCATATCATTGGGTTGCGACAGAAATAGAACCGAAATATCAAAATAGTAATAGCACAAGCCATGTGAATCACTCTCGGTGAAATCAGGTCAACTATAAAATCTCAGAATCAGCAACTGCAATTTATGAGGTAGTATGGCTTTTCCCTATACACGGGTTAGCTACTCCTGAGCACAAATTAATGCCAAGTACCAAATCCATACTATCCCTGGATAAGGTCTCCAAACAGTAAAGCAAGAGAAAGGAACTCCTCTGATACCACTTTGTAACGTCCCGAGTCCGGATCCCCTCCACTGGTTCCCCGTACCCGGTTCGCCACATGACCTCAAGCACGTTTCCCCGAATGCCAGAGGCTGCCGACTAGTAGCGAGAGCCTTGGTGAGTCGGTGGAGAAACTATTACCTCATTTGGTAAGGTATAAAAGGTAAGAAAAACAATAATAAATAGCGGAAGCAGTAAACAACATGCATATCAACAGAAACCAAATAGCCGAAGCAATGCAGATATATAACAATGATGAAAATAATGCAGTAGGTACAAGTATCTATGGAAAATAGCCAACACAACAACGTGCTGGAATACAACTGAAACCAAGTGAAAAAGAAAAACAAAGAAATATACTCATCATCGCGAGCCATGGCTCGGTCCCATGCTCCCCAGCTCCTGGTGCAGTCAAGATCCTGAAGTAGAAGGGTGCTTGCCCTTATCTATACCTGCAGTAACATAGTCTGCTTGGGCCCAAAAGCATGGCCCAAATAGGGTGTGAGATACAACCGCAGTAGACAATCACCCAAATATTTGTGCCTAACTATCAAGGAATACATGACAGTAAATAAACAAGAAGCAGTAAACAAGAAAGCACAAGCAGCTACAATCCACAGTTCTAACAAGTAAAGTACACAAGTAAGCAGTCAGCAACAAGAAGAAAACAGGTAACCCTCTTGGTAGCTCTCACAGCCTACCCCTATGGTTCAAACTATAGTACTAGAAATCCTATGGGAGGCACACACAGTCTCACCCCTCTGGTTCAGCTACGTAATTAAGCAGACTCTCTGGGGAAGCACTCACCGTCAATTCCCCCTATAGTCTCGTATCGTACTAAAGGCTCTCTGGGGAAGCACTCAACGTCAATTCCCCCTGTGGCCCGCGTCGTGGATCTACAGACTCTCTGGGGAAGCACTCAACGTCAATTCCCCCTATAGTCTCGCATCGTAATTAAAAGACACTCTGGAGAAGCCATTCCGTCAATTCTCCATTTGGTCTACTAATCTAGGTTCTCACAGTCTTGAGTATAACTAAACATGTTCATCGCATGTATATCGTCTAAGTAAACCTCAAGAACTACTTGGCTATCAACTAAGGCTCAACAGCATATCAAAAGAGACAGTTCCACTATCATACAAAACGGTATGGCAACTGGAAAAATTCCCAAAAGACAAAACTAGCATGGCAAAGCAACCTGAGCACAAAATAAATTACACTACTCACAAGCAATAACCTATAATAAAGAAATCAAGAAAAGTTGGAAAACAACAAGGTCAAAATAGAAAACACGCAATACCCCGTTCAAGGGTATTGGTGGAATTTTCACATAAATACTCATCAACTTTCTACGGAAGGGCACAAACCACCTACCTCGATCCTAGGAGATCGATATACGTGAACCTCGATGACATATCCCCCTTAGAACGACGTAGATCTGAGAAAATTCACAAAATGTTCATCCCACGATAACTTGGAAACGAGGGGAAATCAAGAAACAAGGCTAAAACAGAAGGAATAACTCACCGCTGCGATTCCAACGCAACTGACCGTGCTCGAATCAGAGAACGGACAGCGGGGCGGGAGCTCGGAGAAGATTCAGCTGTACGGTCGCTTCCGGGTGGACGAAATATGAAGAAGAAGTTGGTTTTTGGGGGTTATACATGACCCCGGTCCGTTTAATGAAAAAAGAAAGTACACAGCGTGTACTTTTTGAGTACACAGCGTGTACTTCAAATTTTCCATAATCCGAAATAACCGGCCTGCACCTCAGCCTTACACACCGTGTGTGTGGCCCAGACACCGCCAACACACGGATTCGAGCTAGGGAAGAGTACACTGTGTGTACTCAGAAAGTACATGGCGTGTACTTCTGAAATTTCTAGAAAAATCATTTTTCTCAAAAACTCCAGAAAAAGGGAAAACATACCTGAAAAGAAGATCCTAGTTCTTACATGAATAATAGACATATATATTTATATATATATCAAATATTATTTTTAGGGATCAACTCATTTCATCCTTCAACCTCCAACTAGCCTTTGTCGACATTGAAAAACAACAACATTACAGTACGTAACATTATACAAATGGAATGAATGGACTTATACTTCATTAAAATTTGATCATATTAACCAAAATGTATCATAAAATAGAATTCAATCCTATCCATCGAAATAATGTGCCCATCTCGATGATTGGATCTCCCACCATGGATTATGAAGAACAAAAACCCATGGGTGAGGCTGGATTTAGACAATGAAATATGGATTAATTGAATGAATAAAATAGATTATATTTGATGACTCTTCTTCTTTACATATTATTTAAAAAATAGATACAATGTAAGAAACTATAATATCCTACATCGAAGAAATAATTAACTTCTATCTTATTTATAATATTCTTTTTTTTATCCACCTCTGGAGTAAACAACATGGTTCGAACTGGAATAAAGTACACACCATATAGTTTCTGCATATCCAACCACCATCTAAAAGCCCTATGAATTTTTTTTTTCATATAATCCCATGAACATATTCATAGGACCTAAGGGCACAACATTCCTCTAATTAGGCTTATTTAACACTTTATTCTCAACCGAAATGGATGGTTTATGTTTTCTCAGATTTCCTACATATGTAGTGGTCACACTGTCTCTTTTGGCTACCAAGGTGGTTGGAAGAGTTTTTATAACACCTAGAAAATATCTATTAGTAAAATGAAACTATTTTAGAATTCTAAAACAACACTAAATATAAATATTATGTCATGTTATATTCCTAATGGAAAACTCATCTCTCCCAATTTTTGATAAATTCCTGATGAAAGATTTATTTTACACGGCCTTTAATCAATTATTCAATATTTCTTAACCATGTTGCATCAATTGTTTCAATTATGCTATTACCAATGAGGCATGAATTTTAAATAAATATTAGTTTAAAAAATAAACACTAACAAGGTTTATTTGTCAATAATGAAACAAAATTCAATTAGCTAAATTTATAAAAATTCTCCAAGCATCATCAACTCATTTGAACTCACCAAACACATATGAACACATTGACTAAAAATTCAATACATACTTCAGTTCAACAAAACCACAAATTTAAAAATCATAAATTAAATATATAAAATATATTTTTTTTCTAAAAAATGGTTTTATTATATTCCAATTATTTCTTATATATGTATGATTACATAAAAATTAATTTACTCAAAATATTTTATTCTTAACTATTCACTTAGAAATCAATATTTTTAGAAAAATATTTAAAAAGATACCTAATATAATTTTGAGATTATAAATTTATAAATTATTTTATTTTTAAATAAATTTATATATGAAATTTATTTATTATTTAATTAAATAAAAATTAAAAAAAATAAAATTAAAAAAATTTAGGTCAAAAAAATTTATTCAACGTAATGATTCCATAATCATATTTCATATAAATTTATAAATAATATAATTTTGAAATAATTGTTCAAAAAATATTAATATTTCAAATTATATAAGTCTTTTAAATGTTCCAAATTTATTTTAATATGACAATATGTTAGACCTATATTTTTAAATGGTTCCTCCAAAGGAATAAAAATGAGAACTTATTTTAATTTATTATTATTTTTTTATCTGCTAATGATTATATTATGCAAGTAATTTTAATACTTCTCAGTTTATTTTTGTTAATTGTTTCATTAGATCCATGTATCATATAACATGAGCTATTAAGGATGGTATTAATTAAAAGGATTGAAAATATTTTGTGATTATAGTATGTATGCAATTCTAAATCAATATTAACAATCCAAATCCAATGAAGTTATATAATGAATTCAAACCATTATTAGTGATATGATTCTACAATGATTGTATATGGAAATATAAATTAGTATTCAAATAAAAAATTCAATGAGCATGTCCAAGTCTTTAAAAAATTATTATAAATAAATTTACCATTCCATGTAAATAAATTATTCCATGATTCAATTGATAAACATGACTATCCATTCTGAGAGCACATCCTTGTTATCTCCAACACACTAATTGAATCAATTACATGATCCAAGAACCCCTAGGGCCAATTTTTAATTAAAATTTTTATTTTACAATTATAATATAACCTATTGGTTTTCAAAATTATCTATTTAATCATTCCAATTAAAATATCGTGGCCTGTTGAGATGTTCAATTTCATGATTTAGGGAAATGTGTACTTTAATAAAATTATAGAAAAACAGACACTATCTCAATGAAACTCCACATAACACATATTTAATAAAATGGTGAGACTTTTAAGGGATTGTATCAAGGCCACATATATTATTCTATAGATTCCTATCAATAAAATATTAAAAAAAACTTCAATTTCAAATTACTCGAAAACAGAAATGTAGAAAAAAACCCTAAAGGAGGTAATGAAACTTATAAAAAGCATTATATGAAAATATGGTGATGAAAAAAGAAAAAGGTCAAATATAGTGGGATAAAAATGAAGTAAGAATTATATTGGGTTAAAAGAATAAAAATATACAAAGTAATAGAAAGGAGAAACCCAATAGAATGTAGTGGGGTGTAAAGGCACACCAATAAGGTTTTTTTGGTCGAATAAGATATGAAAATAAGGGCTATTCATATTTTAAATCAAATCAGTAAACATATAATAAAAATTTTCAATTTCATCATTGATTAGATGAATTTTTTTCAAAATTGTGATTAATCTATATGGTTACGACAATATGAATAACCAAAATTCACATAGTGTTGAAAAATATTTGGTGGAACTATATCAAAAATATGAAAAAATCCATGGAATTGTTATGGAGTTTCACTATTTTCTAGAGCACCGTTTAAGGTTTTTCAAACCATGTGACCTCTATTCCTCTCTGAATGATTAGAGTAAATAGATATCAGTAATTATGAACTAAAAATATTCAACATAATGTAACTCTTTCTATTCATAGTTTTTGGATTATAACACCATAAATGTTCCCAAATCCTCTCCAAACCCCATATGAACTATCACCACACTTTAACAATCATAATAAATGAAAACATGAGTAAATTTAAATTTGAAACAAAATTTGAGGTATTGAAAGGTTATTATTACCTAACAACCAAATGGTTGTTCATCCTGGAGCTATGCTTTTGAACATCCATGGGGATCATCTATAGATAACTATAGCTAGTTAACCCATATATCAGACTCCCATTACCATGTCTCCTCTTGAATACAATCAAGCCACCACTATAAAAAAAGATGAAATATCATTTCATACATGAACTTCTTGTTGTGATAAAATATTCATTCTATATGTTCCCTAAATAAAAAATCATCTTCAAGTAGAAAATCATAATTTTTGATCATGTTTAATAGATATGGATAGTATTTATTATGATTTGATACAAGTAATATACTATTTTTCCCCTAAAAATATATGGGAGAGCCAACCAATATTCCACAGGACCAATCCAAACTACCATCATGAATGACCCCATATATTAATTCAATGGATTTATTGGAATTCATACATGATGATGTCCTAGGCATGGTGATTGTTGTAAGAGAAAAAAACAATCCACATAAAAATCAATAGGACAACATCATCTTCTAACATATAATCTCTACCTACTCTGAGTAGTAGTTAACCACTTCTAGATCAACTAATCTTTGTCTGTGGTATCCTATACTAGACATGAACCAATCATCACTGAATCACTATCCCCAAACTGATATAATGGATAAAAATAGAATGTAAAATAGAGAGGCTATTATGTTTCTATTTAAATTGATTCCTATAGATTTTATTGTAGGATAATTCTTCTAAATCCATGTTGATTTCCCATGATTACTGATATACTATGAATCATGTTCTTAGTAGGTTCTATAAAGTTAGAAAATTTCACTTGGATAATCAATATTTATGTGGATGATACGTAGTTATCAATTACATTTTTGTACTAGGGGCCTTCTACAATCCTTATTTAAACCATACTATAAAGTGAGAACCCCTCTATGAGACTATTATATGAGTGATCCCATGAAAATGTTCTACCTTTTAAACAAATATAATAACCAGATAATCCAATAGAATTTATACCAACGATAGTATGAAATGATCCACAATTATCAATAAATCCATTAATTTGAAAAAAAATCACCACATTTTGGATTCCTTAGGAACCAATAACAAAAATCCTTGGTGACATCATTCATTTTAAACTAATCAATGAGTAAAAATTGTGATAGAAAATTGTGACATAGATTCTCATCCTTAATATATGGGTAGGTGGTTCACTGTATAAAAAACCCCTCTAAATCCTTCATCATTACTTGCCACCAGTTCTATTATCCCTCTTAAGGATTAATCTGAGTTATAACATAGTGTATCTTCCATTTATAAGTGTGGGAACCCATACCATATCATCAAACCTGTATGTGGTGAATAATAAAAGACCATGAATATTTCAAATATCATAATTTAAAATAATCATTTTGGGTTTTAGATCCATTATATATATACTATCCCTTAATGATAGACTATCTAGATTTGATAAATGCCTCAAATTTATTATATTGAGAAGAAATGTTGTAACAGACAGATATGTATGGGTCACTCAACCATAATACCCATAGATTTCATAAATACATCTCATCTAAGAGTTTTATCAACTTCCACACCTTGTTGGAACAAAGGAATAACCGAGACAATGTCCTTTAGATCATATCATCAGCTTCAATATATTTATTATAAGGAGAGAATTCTATCTCAAAATAAAAATACTAGAGTTACTCAAAAAAATTATTTACCATAGGAAATGGTCCCATTGTTAGAATATATACATCATGTTTTTCTATTCGATAAACACTAGAATCCCCTCATGTAATAATAATTAATCCAACACATTAATAAATGGATTTCTGGTATGTTTTCAAGGCCATCCAGGGGATGATTTCTCCAATAATTACCCATTGATAGAAAAATGTCATGACTATATGAAATTCTTGCATCAAGAAAACACCCATTAAAAAATTTGATGGGTGAAAATGCATGGTGTTCTTCTTACCTGTCTTAGGTAAGGTTAGGATTTACATTATGATATTTCTCCTCATTATGCCTAGAATGTTTCTCTTAAAAGCATCAGACCATGAGAAATTAACTCCTTTTTTTGTAATTCATATAATTTTTTATTTTAAAGGATATAATTATATATTGAATTTATATTAATAATGAGAAACATATATAAATCAATTAATATCAAAAATATCTTGAACTCTTCCCATTAAACTACTTTCATAGGCTTATTGGTGCATATAGAAACTCAAACATCAAATCTAACATTCCCTATGAAGTGTACCATGTATATCAAAAAGTGGATTATAGAGATATTAACATCGAGTGAGGCCTGCCTATATGTACCATAAAATATTATCTAGATATTGCATGGTCTCCTCTCTCAACATGGAATATATAAAAAATTATGAAAAAAAATCCCTGATTGTGTGTAGGTATAGGTGGAAAACCTATTTTTTCAAATTGAAAAATTATTATGAATCATTCAATAGTCTGAAAAACATCTACATGCACTTACACAAAATATAATTTCTACTAAATGAGGTGAGATATATGTCTAATGGAAAAAACCTAAACTATTGATATCCTATTTGAAATCTATCATATAGGATACACTATATACTAATAGGTGATAAAAAAGTCATCAATACAGGGACATGAATATCAGTTTCAAAAAATCATTTTATTCAACATTTGATATTTGATACATGTCCATAGGGAACCATATATATTCATAGAGGAAATGACCATAGAACCCTATAGAGATGTGCCTAGTCAAACTACTCCCTTATAATCTACTTCCTATATCTAACCGTAATGTTTATATATTTATAGATGATTCATAGTGTTGTAAGGAACAGAAATAGGAACTGCACTAGCTATGAGAATGATGTTGAACTCCTTTTCATCATCCAGTAGATATTCCGTGAAATCATTAAGAAATACATTCTTAAAAAAACACCAAATATGATGAAAAATGTTTGAAATATTTCCCTATTATAAAATAATAGAATAACATAGTGGGCTATGATCTTTCTCATTGGTCAATGGTCTAGTCCTACATGACCTACCCAAATATCCCACACTTGATCAGAAATGTAAGCCCTACTATAGAGGGATGTGAAATGGACCCATCAATGGAAAATTTGATACGTGTTTAGTACATCAAAAACCAAGATAATTTTGATAATAATATTGATGTTGGTCATATCCATTATGAATAGATACTATTGTAATAATTTGACACTAATATCTATAGTGAAATACATACAATGGTGGATTTCATATTTTCGTACCCCTAAGGTTGGGTTGATAAAAATCAATATATATATATATATATTATGGATAAACATATGAATTCTACAAACTAATAATCTTTAAAATAATGTCTTGTAACTGTCTCCAATTAAGTAAAATCTTTGGGGGAGGAAACCAATGTTATACCATAAACAAAAGAATATAAAATATTATGATAAACAATAGTAGGATAAACACCATGAAGTTGACTTGTACCTCAGTTCTAAGTCCCTAAATTAGTCCATAGTACCGCACCAATATGTTGGAGTTTAATATCTTCAACATTTAGACCACATCTTCCTTCTAAACTGAGTAATCATTATAATAATTTCTAGCTACCTATAATGGAATAGTATGTCATACATTATCATCATGCATCGAACCAGATCCATAACCAATATGCATCTGCTAACTACTATAGTAGAATATCTATTGATTCCCCATCCCTTCCCATTATTGAAACTTCAATACTACCTAGTAACATTGAGAATGATACTTGGAATTCAATTAAAAAGGATAACACCACATTTAGATATTATCATGAGGATAAAAAAAACTATAATTACCATTATTCCTATAACTACCATATCGAAAAAACATAGTGGTATATCACACATTTTAATGAATAACTACTATTAATTTTTGAATATGAAATCCTCTATAAACATTGGATTAAAATAATTTTCTTATTAAATAAATTTTTATGGATGAATAACTTTGGAACAATTATCAGTTGAATGAAATTCCTGAGAAATAAACTCAAATACCTTAGGTTGTTCTTGAAACACCTAACTCTCTCCACATCACCCACTATCTATATTAGCATAAAAAAGTGTAAGTCTATAAAATGATAATCATAGTAAATAAATTGAATAAATCAATTCTCAGGGTTTATAAAATCCAAATATCAATTTTCCCATAGTTTCTAAATAATTAAGTGTTCATAGAACCTAGTTTCAATGTCCTTTTCGATAATTCCCACACATTGACCAACATGAACAATAAAATCCCTCTAGTGATTAACTATTCATCAAGGCATATATTAAAATATCTTCACCCTAATATCTAAGTGTGTCTTTTAATGATCCATGAAAATCTATAATTATTTTACCAAATAATTTATTTGGGGACCACAGTCCCTTGAGAGAAATTGTTGTTACTGCAACCAAAAACCAATGATATGCTTTTACATGAGGATATGGCACATCCGACTCTAAGGAATGATCATCTATACCCTATTAACACTCAATTTGAGGTTTTCATATAGTAATTTTAATATAATTCAAACCACACACATTATAATATGTTACAAACAATAGATCTTGATTTCATAGTTTATGAAAATAGATAATAAGAATAACAACCTTTTATTCTCTATATCTCATATAATAGAATTGTTATACTTAATGTTCTCTCAAAAACCTAATCAAACCATACACTATTTCAACACCATATACACATAAGTATCATATCATACACAAAGGATCCATGTCATCAAACATTTAAATTTTATGTTAACTAAATATTTCATAATTTAGAATCATTTAAATTATATTTTAATTACATGTTATATAGGAAAATGCATAATTTTTTGAAATTTTAATTTTATATATACATAGATACGAAACAAAAAAGTTAAATGTCAATTTAATAGAAATTTATCTATTTAGATGATATGTTTTTCATGATTCTAGAGTAAATTTATATTGAAAAACATTATATAAATTAATTTTAACGCCTTGAAAAATTGACCCTATTACTGAAGTAATGTAACCAATGATAATAAATCATGTAGATTTCATGTATATCCTATATAAGTGATATTATTCATTTATATATTCACCCTATATATTAAATTCAATATATAAAATCCCATAAATCATGAAATAATTAATTTCATGCATTAGTAAAGGTGAACAATGTCAATAGATAAATCCAAAACAAAATCTCGAGTCTTATCCATGGAAACATGAGACTTCCTTGTATGTAGATTATATACTCCATAACATTAGTTTTCTAAGAAGATCTAATAATACCCTAACTATTGTATTCAATAAATAAATAGTTTGATAAATTTTTTTATTTTATAGGTCTTTTTAAACTCCGATGACTGGAAATCCAAAATCTATGTTTTGATGGATTATTAAATATGACCATAGCCACACCTCCCCTTACAAAAAAGGCTATTAACATGGATTGAGTGTCTAATGTCTTATAGGGCATGGAATGATCTCTATTATTAGAGTAAAATAAAATTGAAACAGAAACAACTATATACATCTAGTTGATGTTGTAAATATACGTCACAACTATTTCTAATAAATCAACACAAAATATTTTATATCCTATTGATCTTTATAAATTACATGAAATTCATACATCCAAAGAAAAATATATTCAAGAACACTAATAAAAAAAATGAGAAAATCTATCCCCAAATGGTTTAATGTATGATGTTTATCCCTATTTTACATGTTGTATACCATTTTTCAAAATTAGGCATCGATAATAGTGTTCATTCAAATTTACTATCCTAAAAGCATAAAATGTTATTAGGTTTAGAATGACAAGATGAATAGGGTATGCGTTTGAATCACCGGGTCACCACTAACATCATCTAAGAATATGAAATCATATAATAATGTGCATGTATATGTGTATAACTAAATAAATTCAATACATAAACAAATAATAATTCCTTTTATCCTTAGCTTCTAGTGATCCTCTTGATATTTACTAAATGTTATTCGCCCATGTTTAAATGTGTTTGATTATGGTTTAAATAGAGGAACATCCAAATATTAGGGGTATATCAATGGTTTAACAAACCAATTATTATAATCACAATCCAAGTAGTTTGTTAATGGAATTATAAACCAATATATTTGATCCGAATTCATGGGGCATGTCATGGTAACTCCAAAATATTAGTTATAAAAATATTCAATTAGGTTTTCAAAGTCACTCCAAACCAGCATTCTTAATTTATATCTAAGGAAAATGTACAAGATATTGAAAATTGATAATCAATTCAATTATCATTCAATTTAATTCATTTATTTTAAATCTCCCTTCATAAATATGGATTTTATATCCTATATTATATCCTAGGAATCGAAAAGACACGGAAACAATTGATTACCATACAAATAAAACCCCTAGGTTCCCCCATTTTATTACCTACTTATCTTCTAAAGCCAACCATACCTCTTTGGTGGATAATGATTGATTATAAACATTCCAACATACTAGTCATAGCTTATAGAGATGGGAAATTTCATGATTTTGGGATATTTTAAAATCAATAGAATTTAGGTAATGTGGTTAGAAATTTGGAAGGACCACACATAACACATGTTTAATAACATACTGATAATATTAATGGAATGATTCAAGATGACCAACATTATCTCGTATATTTCTACTGAGGTTATATTATAAAATATTTTGGGTATAATTAGCAACAAAAAATATTTTAAACCCCTAAAATCTGGTGGAACATACATAAGTATCCTGAATCAAAACGAAAAATAATGAACTAATGAAATTTTGAATAATGCGTGATTTACTTTTCTAATGATTTCCATAAGCATTAATAAAACATGAAATCACCATGTAATTAATGTGAAATCACCAAAGGAATAGGTAAGGGGAATACATACAAGGTCTTTCTAGATGAATAATAGAGGAAACTAATGGATTTATTCTTCTATAATCATATTGGTCAACATAAAAATTACACTATTCTAAATACACATGTTTCATCTACATAGTATGATAAATCATGATAAAAAAAGCGATGTTACAACTTTTTTAATAAATACACATTTAAAGGATTATTCATAATGATAGTTGTACCATGTGAAAAAAATGTTTGAAACACCACTTCAATTTATTAATTATTTTTAATATTTTTTATAGAACTTTACATGGTATTCAAAATTATATTGATGAAATTTTAATCTATATTGTTAGGTTGAATAATGAAACTTATCCATTATTTAAAAAAAATACATCGACTGTAACATCCATTATTCGTGGTTTAAAGAATACAAAACCTAAAACATTTCTTAAAAAACTTTAACTTATATATTAATTAACCCTCCACACTAATGTAACTTGTTAGAAGTGATACATGTGATATTTTATTCAAATAAGTTAGATATAGTGGAAGATACAATTGATAAAAAATAGTAACATAATGATAAATAATATTATGGGTATATATATATGAAAATATTTACATTATATTTTTTCCAAACCTCATTAATAAACTTATATGATGTTATTTTATAGGAAAATATCTACAAAAATGAAGATATAGGTCAGAAAAATGATTTTTATTATAACTCTTATGTCATACATCTTATGAAATAATGTTATTATATATTAATTGGAATATATATTTCATTTAACTTGTGATATTATGTTCCAAATAAAATCCTCTTCCATGTACTTTTTTGATGATTCACATTTGATCATTTTTTCATGAGTTTTTTCTCCTAAGTATGTGGGAACATAACAAATGAACTATAATTAAAAAAATATCACTAAAGACTATCATGTAAACCATATTAATGTTTTAATGTGATTTTATAGTCTATCAATATTAAGCATTAATAGAAGATAAAAATCCATATAATATATTAACATTGTGATAAATTATTATTATAGACTTTTATGGACTATATTGGTAAACACAATGTTTTGATGTAATATAAAAAAAATTCTTCCCAAATATGCCTCCCCACTTCTATAAAAAATATATATTCTAGATTATTATGAGTGGTTAATTTTTTAAAAATTTTTTGTATGAAAAACTTTAATATTGTGTAAAACACCCATTTGGTATTATGTTATTTCATGATACATAGAAAACTAGTGACACAATCCATTTTTTTATTCTACCAAACCACTTTTTTTATATGTAGTTGTAATACTATATCATTAAAAATAAGATATTTGTTAAAAATTTAGAAAAATATTAGTAATGATTACTATTATAGAATGTTAGTATTTATATTATTAGGAAAAAATAAACCAAATTGTTTTTAAACATTCTCAGGGTTCTATGGTGAATTAAGAATGTTGAGCTATGAGAGTCATGTAATAGGAAAACAATTATCATTATCATTAGTAACATATATTATCTTCATAAAAATGTAAATATTATTCCATCATAATTAAAAATACAATTTAATTACAATATTATAGATATTTCACATTTTATTTCATAATATTTTATTTTTTATTTCAAAATTTTATATTTTATTTATGATTATGAAATCATATATATATTTTATTATTTCATTTTATATTTTATCATTTAATGATATATAAATTCTAAATAAAAAATTACTCTTTTAGCTGACATTATGTATAATGATGTAAATTATTGTGTATTACAGTAATTATTAACTATATTTACATTTAAAGGATGTTTGTATATTCAATTAAAATAATCCATTATATATTCTAACAATATTAATAAATTAATGTTTAAATTCAATGGGAAAAAATACTATAGGTGATTATAGTTAATATATATTTTAATCTTCTTAAAATAGATTTAATATCTAAAAATAACATATTTATTTTTCATGTCACCATATACAATATTATGTTTTTTATAATATTTTACAAGGATAATGAAGATTGAAAAGATGATTTTTAATTAAATTATTAAATATCATAATTTCATAAAAAATCAATATATGAAGCCTAATTATGTATTATATAATCAATTCCATATAATGGTAGTGTAATAGTTGTTTTTCTAGTTATCAACATCTTATATTCCATGAATAACTATTTATATTTGTTTTTAAAAAAATCATCATACACTTTTTAGCCAACATTATAAATAGGGTAGAATGTTGTAAGAAATCTCATATAGAGAAACCAAAATATAGTGATATTCATTGAAAATAATTAATCCTTAGTACAGTTATTTAAACAATCCATTTTTTAATCACAATTCAATTTTCTAGATCTACAATTAAGAATTTTATTTGACATGCCTCAAGAATGTTGGCTTATCTACACAAATTTATCTCCTTATGAATATTTTAAACAGCATCCCCTTTATTAATCATGGTGGTAGTGTCTGCCACTCCCTGAAAGACATCTTTCATTTACCACCTCCAATGAATCTAAGTCCCTTTCCCCAGTTTCAGGAAGTATCTATGGAAGGTAACTATTCTGGTTCATATGAGGGATTCACTGTGATTGTATTACCATGAGCATCCATTGAAGATGCTACTTCCCTTCACAAGTAGAATCTTGTGTCCCATTTGGGATGGATAATCCTCCTATTCATGTATTCCAAAATATTGTGTCTTTGTGGGTATTTTTGGAATTATAAAGTGTTTATAATCTCAACCAGAAGGGGTTCCATGTTTTCCTTAATTCTAAAAAAGATTTTTTTAACTTTTCCTCACCGCACTATATCAATTAATATATAATGTTTTACCCTATTCTGATGGATGATGGCAGTTTTGGAAGGCCAAAACTCTCCAAAGTAGGTGATCCTGATTAATCTCTCAAGTATTCTCCTCCCATTACACAACATTGGATTCCTTTAAGAAAATGGAGACTCAACTAGAGAGTATCTCTCTAATAATGACCATAACCTATACCTTTAGGATGCATCCATGGTGAAAATTTACGTTGAAGTAGACCACTTTCTATTGTAATTTTTGAATCTTCTTCTATGGGATGGGGAGGTTTTGGTGTGGAGGAAGAAGCCGGTTTACCCTACACCTATGTGATTTTGTATAGATTTTGGCCTCTAGGGACATTCTCTATCAACATGTAGATTTCCTTTCTCATCTGTAACTTCATCTCATCAATCATTTTAGATTGTCCTCGAATACAGGGTTCATCCACTGTACAAGTGTTTCTCATCCAACAACAGTGGTGAAAAATATAGTTTCCTCTGCTGTTTCGGCCATATTGATTGTCTCTGACTCACTTCCTCAGGATCTGAATTTATCAGAATCTATATTTTCCTTGGATTATGTTTTTATTTCCTTCTTAGGCTATATTTTTCATTTTTTGGGTATTGATAAGTTCCTCACCTAGCATGTTCTCCCTCAGTTTCCATTTCCCATTATGTAAATCCATGGTTTCTGCATGAATCTTCTATTGAATTCTCATGTTATGAGTTTCTTTTACTGGTTCCCTATGTTTCACAACAAGTTTCAAGATCACAATTATGATGGAAAATTGTTACTCCCTCTAAGCTCTATTCATCAAAATTTTGAGGGAATCTCAGGGCCACCCCCCAGCTGAGCTTTCCCGTCTCCCCATCTCAAGCCCATGGATCCAAATTATTCCTTCCATACTTATTTTTAATATCTAGAATATATTATAACATGTTCATGATGACCTAGATTTTCTAGTACCTCCCTCTTCACCCAATTCTATTGACATTCCCACCAGATCTCGATCCAATCTTCACCTTGAACAAAATTCATCTAAGAAAAATGGTTCTCTATAATATGGGGCCAACACTAGGATAAATATGATTCAATAATCTCTATGATCATTTGGAATTTCATTGGAATAGGGCCACAAGTTAAAACAAATTTTGGGTCATCTAGTAGGCAACATTATAACTCATCATTAGTGATTGTTCTTGAACCAAAGTAAAACCATTATAATATTACTACATTTTCTCATATCATCATTCTGAACAATTTCATTAATTCTGATCCATAGAATCACCATGTAAAAATATTTTTGAATACTTACATTTATATGGAAATTATTGTTTAGTAAGATCAATTTATCTCAGATATTGTTCTTTTTGGATGGTCATTTTTTATTCTCTTTCAGATATTCCAAGTTTTATGTGCATGATAGATTGAAATTGTGGAGTGAAATAGACTCCTTCAACCTAGGGGATGTATCATGGTTCCTTAAGGGGGATTTTGAAATGATAATGGATGGATCAGAGAAACAAATTTGTGGTATTTACCCCTAGAAGGATAGATATGACCTCTCCTTCTTCATGATTGGGATGGGTCTTTCAAACATGGGATTCACTGGTAAAAAATAAACATGGTACAATAATAAAAAAGGAAGGAGGAATATCATGAGATGACTTGATATCTATTTATCCAAACTATAGTCAATATCTCTATTACAAAATTAAAATGTTACTACTAGGTTGGGTGAATTTCTCACTAATCTCTTTCGGTCATAATCCTAGATCTAGAACATTTTGATTATGGAAAAATATTCTACACTTGAAAGTGTTCATTTGACCTTGAGTACCATTTAGAGGTGATCTCATCTTGGTACAAAAATATTTTTAAAAACTGCTAGGTCTGGATTCCTCAAAAAACCAAGGCATATGAAATTTGATATTTAGCAATGGATCAAATTTATTCCTCCTCAATCTATTGAGCATAGTTTACTCAAAACCAAGATTGAGAAAGTGGAAGTCAGCCTCAAAGACAACTTGGATGGTGACTTGTTTAGATAGCTCATTTTTATGTAAAATCAACATGTAGACATGATTCTTGAAAAGGAGGTAATTTTTTATAAGAAATCCAAGACAATATGGATGAGTGAAGAGAAAGGAATCATTCACTATTTATATGCATGCATCAAATAAATAAAGTAAGAACTCTTCCCAAATAGCCTCATGGAATATGGAATGTTTAAAAGTAACCATGTTGAGGTTGTAGGTATGGCTGCCCCTTATTTTATATCTCTTCTATTAATCATAAATCATGTACGTAGGATGTCATCCTAAGTGCCTGGAGTATATATTTGATTATATTTCAAAAGTGGTGGCCAAATCCACAAATATTATTTTGAGATAGTTATTGAGGGTATGTATATTTGGGAGGTAGTTTTCTCTCTTAACCAAGATAGATCTTTGGATCATTATATATTTCCTTTCTCGTTATATAGAGCATATTGGGATCTTATTAAATGAGTGATTGTTTTTTTGATTCAGTAAATCTATTATGGTTGTGGTAATCTCCAAGTGTCTTGCATTACTTCTCTCATCCCCATTCTAAAAGTTAAATACTCATACTAGCATAACCACTATCATCCTATCATCAAGAAATTTTTTTATTATAAAATCCATTAGAATGTGATAAATAGAATACTATCATTGCATCTCCATGGATGGGTCTCTGAAGAACAACATGACATATTTAGTTGAAGATCTAATCAATAAGTGATCGAAATTTCCCATTAAATGATATCTAACATTGACCAAAACAACTCAACATGAAATATTTTCATCATTATTTATATGTATTAGAAATATGAATGATTATAATGGAATATTATCATCAAATTCATGTGGATCATGGGTTTATCCTCATGGGTTACTGGCATATTTTTTAGGTGCCACAACTCCCTTTTTATTATGATATCTTTTGTGGGTATAATTTGTGGCTTGTTTATGACCATTCAGGGGTTGAGGAAATGATAAAACCTGTCACCTAGTTTGTTCATTTTAGCCTAGGAACCTCTTATAAAGCCCCCCCACCAGGAGGATTCATGGGGGGTTCTATCATTCTCTTTTGATTTAGTAACACCATTATTAACATTTCACACCTCCTCTTTAAATATGATATAGTATGTTTTGTTAATGGAATGAGAATATCCATTAAAGTTGTTAATATTATTATGGAGGACTAAATGAATTTGAGTGGGAAATGTATCAACTACTCGAAAATCATATTTTTCATTTCAATGTCATGTTTTATTTGTAGGGGTAAAATAATTGTTGGATATACGGGTACTAACTAGTGGAAATTTCCCATGGAGTACTTAGGTGCTCCGATTTCCCCAATTAGGCTACACATTGACTATTTCACGGGAGTGGTAAACATTGTTTTAAGATGAGTTAATGACTATAATAATCGATTCGTATCATTTGAAGGTTGATCAATTTTTTTTAAATTCTATTCTTACATCCATCCCTATACATTTTTTCTAGTTCATAGGGTCCTAAATATAGTCCTAAAGGAGATTAAAAATTTGATGTCATCCTAAATATGGGATGTTCATGGGGAAGTCTGATGCCACTGGGCTTCATGGGACAGATTGGCGAGACCAATTGAGGCTAGAGGAATCAACCTGATAAGTGAAGAGAGATGATGTATAGACTACACACATAGCTCATCTAAGAAGTATTTTAAGGTTGTTATCATTGAGGTATATTTATCATGAGTATGTATGTGATCAACCAGGATAATAATAGAGGGAGACATTTTTTATTATAGAAAATGTTGTTAGGGTATGTTTATAGGCTGAATATCCACTCCTGGTGGATAGTGGGGAATGGGGAGAACAACTCATAGAGTTATAACTAGGCAGGTGAAACCCTTATCTTCCCTTATTGTCATATACCAGACACAAAATATTCTAATCCCATGAATTACCCATATTTTCTCTATGTATTTCTAAAAACATAGAAATTTTGTATTTTTAACAACATTGCGATATCTCTTAACCCTGACAGGCTTGTCTTCATAGGCTCCCCTATGGTTTTACTCTCATAAAAAGAATACTTCACCATTTAGAAAAAAAATATGGATCACATTTGGGGGGGGGGGGTCCAATCTAGTGAAAGGATATTTCTTGGAACTATAAATTTCTAGTTTTCGGAATTTTTAATCTTACAATTTTGACTCATGTTGATATCACAAGGAAATGCCTCCATCTTGTGCCAAGATAGAGGTGCTACTATCATCCCAATGAATAATTGAATGTAAAAATTTTCATTGAATGTTACCAGGATATAGCAATGTGAAGTGGTTTTAGTGATATCATGGTTATTGAACTATATAACACATTAATTGAAAGGTTTCTACATTCTGGGTTTCATGGGAGGGGTATCATTATACATGAGACTATCTAAATGATTTTTTATTGGGATTTGTATGTTGGATGATCTTTACTGTAAGGAATTCAATGTTCCTTTGTAGTGATCCAACCTCATTCATGGCTATCAAGGATAAATAATGATCCCTTAGGGAAGTCCTAGACACTATCTTAAAGAATTATGGTTTTACACACATTTTTGTGGGAGATCATGGAAGGTAGAAAGGAAACCCTCCCATCCAAACACACTGATGTCCTGGGGCATTGGGTGTGATGAAGGGTGGCTAATTCTGGTCTCATTCTCAATATGAAAGGTTAATACTATATAGGCCTCATACATTTTGGAGGTTTCTTACACAAATCCAAGGGATCAGTGGTTATGGAATTCATCATGTTTTACTATTATGGTGGTGATTCACTCATGGAAGAGTCTCAATCCACGAATAAAGGGATTTACATCTTCTATTCCCTCAATATTATTCTAGATGACACTGAATCTGATTCCATTATTATTCTTAACTCTCTCAAAGGAAAAAGAGTCACCAACTGGACCATTACCTACCAGATGCATAAATTCATTATTCACAGTACATGTTTGGATCTAATATCCCACACATGGCATGGAGGTAATAAATTAACCAAAAGTATACTATCTAATGTTAACCTGGGAAATTAGTGTATTATATTTTCGACATTGGGATCTCTTCTAGTGGAATGTGTAAATATGTTCAAGAACAATTCCATATCTTTCCACTATATTATAACTCCCTGACTTTGGGTTTCTCTTTTGACCATAATAAAATATTATAAATTTTTTATTTTTAGATGTAGAATTTTTTCTATCAAGTTCAATCATATGTTAGTGGATTTTTTTTGAATAATCAATTTAGATCTCAATAAATGATTAATATTTTTATTGACCAATAACTTTTTCTAGACTAATTATCTAGTCTATTCAATGTAAATAAAATGTTATATATTTTTTTTTCAAATACTCTCATACTTGAATCCTCCTGTCAAAGAAATAAAATGGATTATATCCATAGATACTTGGTCACAATTACAATATCATGTAATATTTAATTTCAATCATTAATGAATGATTTATACAAAAATATTGAATATATTATTTAATACCTCATTATCAACCAATATACTATTATTGTATCAAAAATACATATTTGAATCTACATAAAAAATATGTTTCATAAATGATTCATTAATGGGTAATGATTTCCATATGTGATAATTTAATTCTACCAATTTTTCATAATTATTAAATAAATTATACATATACACTGTATTGTTTCTTATTTATGGGTTTGAAATGGGATACCATGTCACGACCACCTCCCACCAAAGATGCCCCTCCTGAGCTGGAAATAGTGAAAGGGAGATAATGACCCCCGAGTCCCGCCTCCAGTAGGCCCTGGGTTGGCGACTAGCACCAAAGGTATGAGTTTTCACAAATATGGGAGGCATTACCCTTTTATTATTTTAAGATTGGGAAATAGGAAAAGTCAACCACAAAAAAGGAAAAGAACAAGTGTATAGAAATAAACCCAAACAAAGCCTACATGCATGTTTAAACAATTTTATAACAAGGTACAAGTACAAGAAAGCTCAAAAGTACAATACCAAAAGAAAACAAGAGTACAAAAACTGCAACAACTCCAACTGTCCGACTAGTAGGGTCCCGCACGGCCCTGGTAGTCCTCCTAGAAACCTGAAAGTAAATGTAGGGTGAGCATACAAGTATACTCAGTAGGGAAACCTAAAGCTCTCGTGAAAAAGTGGGGAGACATCCTAATGTCTCGTGAGAACAATAGAAGAAACATAGCAAGGAAATCTATCCACCCAACCTCACCATCCACTCTCACCAAAACACAATAAAAAAATGTAGTAGTATATAAGAAAAAGAGTATTGGGTACCCCACACCATTTCCCACTAGTTAGATACTCTTCCTAATGGAGAACGTCCTGACGCTGCCACACTCTTCCCACCCACACACACCCGGGCCTCACAACCACACATCCCTCCCGCACAAACCTGGGCCTCACCACCACGTATCCTGTCCGCACACACCTAGGCCTCACCACCACGTATCCTGCCCCTACACACTTGGGCCTCACCACCACGTATTTTTCCCACACACACCTGGGCCTCACCACCACGTATCCTGCCCGCACACACCTGGGCCTCATCCTGATGATTCTTGGGAAAAAGTAAGCCTTCCCAAAGTGTCTTGGGCCAAACAACCCCAATCGAAACCTACCCGAAGAGTCTTAGGTGTAAGGTCTCCTCAAGCCATCACAGGCTAGGGAAGAAGGAGCAAGAAGGAGCTAGTAACTAAGGGGAAAACACCCTCTCCCATGAAATGGGAGTGTTCGGCACTAAGTGCTCAACATGGGTGGGGTGAGATAAAACCCAAAAGATATATATATATATATATATATATATAGAAACCACTCATCCCAACCTATGGCTTCTAAACAGAGAAACTTAGTACGTGCCTCGACACTGCTACCACGAAGAATGCAGACAACAAAAAACCCCAACCCCATTTTGGTTTTCACGTTTCAGCAGAATTAGTTTATTTGTTCCCTAAATGTTGGGTAACTACTCACAACCAACCACATCGATCATTCTTAGAACATATCCATGCCATCCACAAATCAAGTTAGGAAAACACAATCATCACAACAAATCCCTTCTTATTAACCAACCAACCCATTGATTATTTATCCCGTTCCACTACCATGCCCCACCATTTATTAACTCTTCCACTTTTTATTTATTATTCACAACCCATAGCCCGTTAACATTTAAAACCATCTCTAAAACCCTGTTGCAAACTACCATAACCACAAACACACCAAAACCCGTACATCATTATACCTTTAATACCATTTATCGTAGCCCCCCTGCCCATCACCATCATAGCATTCACACCAACCCACAACCAAGTCAACCACAACCCCACTGCTCACCGGATCCACAACAACCCACAAAACACCCCCATCACAAGACACGTAGCCAAGCCAACACCCACATGTTCATTATTCCATTTTGTTCAACTGGGGTGATCACACAAGGGTTCCAGATTTTAAATCATCCAAATTTACGTGATTAACCAAATTCCACATTCAACAAAGTTCCATTCACAAAAATGGTCGAGAAAGATAGGGAAACATTTAATTGTGAAAGAAAAGGCCCCCAACGACCGTGATTTTCAGTAGGCATAAGCCTATTCAATTCACAACATAATATCATAGGATATAAAGATAAACATAACAACTTACCCTTCCCTATTCCTTAACCAGTTATTATCTTCGTTTAATGGTTCAACCGTTTCTCATGAAAACAAGAGGATACCCACCCCACATGATGCAAAAAATTAGAGAGACGAAGGTAAGATCCCTACCTCAACAAGTTCTGATCACAACGCTCCCCCAGATAAACTTTAAAAGATGTCTGTCGGTGTCCGTCACTTCTATCGAGTCCCGGAAAAAACCTCACCGGGTAGAAGTTGGAAAGGAAAGGCCGAAGGAAAGACAACAGATGAAAGCTCATAAGTTCCGCCTCATCGTTACTATCCCATGGCCGCTGAAGAATCATAAATCGGAGCTCAGACAAAGAAGTTATGGAAGAAAAGGAGCCTTCGAGTCTCTTGAGAGAGATCTGGTCAGAGGAATGGGGAGGAGAGGGGTGATTTGAAAAGGAGGAGTGGACCCCTCTTTTTATATGCGAGAAAAGAAAAAGTACACGGCGTGTACTCGGCCGTTTCATACGGTCACCATGCGGCTTCCAACATGGCCTTCAATGCGGAACGCAGCCATTGAATGGTCAACACACGACTTGAAGGTAATGCATACGCGGGGAGGGACTACACGGAATGTAGATTGGACACATGAAGTGTACCCATTTATTTCACACGGCAAAGACATGGTTCCAACATGGAACACGACCGTTGACTGGTAATGCGTACACGGGAAGATACTACACGGCGTGTAGTATTGGATACACGGCGTATACCAATTTTTTTCACACGCCAAAGACACGGCTCCAACACGGCACATGGCCATTGACTGGTAACGCGTATGTGGGGAGAGACTACACGGTGTGTAGTATTGGATACACGGCGTGTACCCATTTATTTCACATGGCTCCAACACGGCACACGACCGTTGACTGGTGAACACACGGTAACGCGTACGCGGGGAGAGACTACACGGCGTGTAGTATTGTATACACGGCGTGTCCCCATTTATTTCACATGGCAAGGACATTTCCTTCAACACGGGGTATACCCGGCAAGGGGGTACATGGCATGTACTCAAATTACACGACGTGTAGTTTCAAAATTCTGGAAAGTGTGGAAAAAAAAATCCATTTTACCCTCCAGAACACTTCGTGGCCTTCTTTTTGACAAAGGAATGGGCCGGAGAGGTCCAGGCCATTACATTAGATACCTCTTAAAACATTCTCGTCCCCTTTAATTCAAAAAACAACCCTGAGGAACCCAACAAGATACCTATTAGGGTTCTCATTATAAGAGGAACCCAACCAACAACCCTAATCATAGGTGTTAGGAATTCCCTCTACTATGTCGAGATATTATCTACTTTGGATGGCACTGACTCGCCTGCACGGGTTTAATCGCATCCATATTAATGCGTCTCGATTAAGGATTGGGAATTCCCACTTCCATATATTAGGATTTTGTAACATGCACTACCCCCAACACCACATAACCAACACACTGCCCGGACATGTGGTTTGGGGAAAAATTCCTTCTCCTATGTCGAGATATTATCCGCTTTAGGCGGCACTAACTTGCCCGCACGGGTTCAATCGCTTCCGCATTAATGCTTCTCGATTAAGGATCAGATTTTTCCCTTTCTTCACACATTCGTACATGTTACACATTTCTAGGGAACAAGAAACAAAAGGTCTCACAATCGACAAGCCAAGCATTCCATATATCAAAGGTATAGAGTATAACATCAACACAAAGATCAGAAGAACAAGGGAAAACTCAAGTCAAAACAACTCCGGGTACTGAGCGT